>CM048745.1:597666215-598266215 GCA_026315105.1 Locusta migratoria
AGTATTCTTGTCCAGAGCCGAGCACTCTTAAGGAGCCATTGTGCACAATGCGTCGCTGCTCCCCGTCGGAGGTTCGAGACATCCCTTTGGGCCGCAGTGGAGTAGCCGAGCGGTCTAAAGCGTCTCGCTGCGGAGCGCGCGGTTGCTGGCCGTGGAGGTTTGAGTCCTCCATGGGGCATGGGTGTGTGTGTTGTTGTTTACCTAGGTTTAAGTAGTTTGTAAGCTACGGACTGATGACCACGCAGTTTGGTCCGATTGATTTACAAACATTTGTATTTGCATCCCTTTGGGCACGGGTGTATATTTTATACTTAATTTAGTTTAAGTATTTTGTAAATATGTGGACAGATGACTACTTTAGTTTGCATCCACAGGTTTACAAACATTTGATAATATCTAATTGCAAGCAAATTAGGTTCCTTTCAGAATTGGCAATATAATAGCTCCATAAAACAACTATTGTTCCATTAAATACGTGTCTAAAGACTGACAAAGTTTACACCAATAGTCAAGAAACGAAATACTGAGATGGGTATGTAATTCAGTGGATTACTCCTGACGTCGATTTACAGTAGGATTTTGCACCATATACCTCCCTGCGTAGTATGATCCTCTTTAAAGAAAACGATCTGTTCTGGCACAAACAATAGGAGCTGTTCTCATGAAGTAATGAGACTTGTAATCTCAGATTGATAACATATTTCAAAATTTCTTGAAGGCTTTTTACACCGTTTGTAAAAAGGATTTTTTAATGAAATTGCATGCCAATGAATTATCGTATCATTTGTGTGACGATTCATGATTTTCTGTAAATATCACAGCAATAGAAGGAAAATCATTTAGAAATGTCTTGATATCTAGTGATCCTCAAGGAAGTGCCAGTAAGTCCTCTGCTTCTCGTAATCTGTAGGAATGATCAAGGAAATAATCTGAGCAATATATTAGGTTGTTTGCACATCATGATGATGATTTTTACAGTCTAGTAACATTATCAGAAAATCAGTACAATTTACAAAATGTTCTAGGCAAATGATCTGTAAGGTACGAAAAGCAGCAACCGGCGATGCATTAAGCCCAAATCTCTAACATATTCGTTTCATAGTTGTTTCAAATATGACAGATAAACAGGAACACACTCAGCTTGTTTGTTGAATCATACCTCAATATATATTATTACTATGCAAACCAAGCACGCCCCATGACCACAATTTTGTTCCACGGGATTTAAAAAAGTGTGTATTGGCAAATATTCTAGTCTCTTTTTTAATTTACTATTTTGAAATGTAAGCTAAGGGGGATGTAAGGACCCCCTGGACCCCACCCTTATATTGTCCGTGAAGACACAGAAGACGGAGTGCGAAAGCTGTAGGACTACGGTATATTGCTAGAGCGGCAGTATTTTATAAATTCTTCTGATGAAACCCAATTTCTGAAAAAAAATGTGGAAATGCACAATATTTAAAATACTATCGCAATCCGACAATTTGTAATCCAAGCTTAATTGAATCGGTTACCGGTAGTGTAAAAATAACACTTGTCCACTTTTTGACAAAAATGAGATATATGCAGAAAAGCATTCAGGATACGTAGATGCAGCATCTGTGGCAAAATCACACATATTGTATACATATTACTGCCTTTACAGGCATACCGTTTTTCGTGTTCTTTGCAGTAACAACATGAGTCCGTTGCAAGAAACGGCAAATGGCAGCACCAAACCAAACATGCATACTCGGTCGTGTTTTCGCAAAGTGAATAGAATGCATACTAGATGGCAGCACCTGTATATACATGCGTCTTATCTGTGTGCATTGTTGTAGCAACTACCTATACATTGTCGTTTAGTTTTGTTAATAGTACAAGTTCCTTTGGATTATTTGTGCACAATGTCGAGGAAGAGAGGTACGCGAATGGAGCTATATAAAAGAAATGTCATAAAAGCTTCCAGAACGAAAGGAATTGCTTACGTTAATCACAGCGGAAGAGAAATTGATGCTGTAAAAATAGGACCTGACTGTGTGTAAGATCAAACTCTGTGCTAATTAATCTCTTACCTATGAATTTTTTACTCGTCAGAGGTTCCCATCAGTACTAAGTTTCTTGGTACGCAAATATCACATGGATCATTGACTCCATCAATATAAATATTTTGTTCTATGTCATTAAAACTTTTCTCGATTCTTTTACAATTCCTGGCGTTTGTAATTTTGTATTAATTTGTTTCAAATGTAAGAAACTGTTTTTAAAGAGGATCTCTGAACGTGAACAGATAGATATATTCAGTAAATTTCACGATTTTGAGAGCAAGAACACACAAGATCATTATCTTGCAGGACTGATCGAAAAATAAGATGTGGTACGCAGAAGACCCCGGAAAAGCGATGGCCAGCCTTAGCCAAAGCACTAAATTATCGATATCATGCGGTAACGGAAGATGCTGGGCGGGTTGGCATTACACATGAACTTGTGTGACGAATTTGTAACTGTGTGAAAAATAACGTTCGCCCATGTGACAGACGAGGATGTGCTACTTCAAAGCAACACCACATGAGGTACAGCTAAAAATTGAGGACATATTAAAACATTCCCTACGAGAATATCACATTATTCAAGCAAAGAAATTTATTATTTAAATCCAGAATTGTCTGTAAAAACAATGTACAAACTGTTCACGAAGTTATATCCACATACTAAAGTATCATATGGAATTTATTTAAGGGTGTTCAATGAGCGTTTTAATTTAAAATTTGGGCGGCCGCAAATCGATATTTGCTGTTCTTGTGAGTCGCTTTCGTCATTGAACGATACTGCAAAGCGTGTAGCAAACTAGCCATAGCAGAACTCATGGTACATAAAAGAAGAAGCAAAGAATTATATTTAAAGATGGATGCAGTTAAGAAGTAGTGCACAGAAAATGAGCACGTGGTAGTATTATGTTCCGATTATATGCAAAATCTGCAGATTCCTAAGATCCCAGTACAGGAAGCATTTTATTTATGACAAATTAACGTTAATAAATTATGTATTATAGACATGAAGTGCAACAAAATTGAGCTATGTCTATACCACGAAGGTACTGGCCACAAAGGACCTAACGAAGTATGTTTGTTTTTGGTTGATTACATCAACACAGAGGTTCCTGATAGTGTTACTGAATTGCACCTATTCTCGGATAGGTGCCTTGCACAAACAAGAACAACACAGTAGTTAGGGCAATGAACAGCCTTGTAAGTTCCAGCAGATTCAAAGATGTATTCCAGCATTTTCCTGTGCGTGGTCATTCATTTTTACCATGTGATCGTACATTTATTTGTGTCAAACGAATGCTAAGAAAACAAGACAGAAATTATTGTTTGTATGAATATGTTGACTACATGGTGACATCATCCAAGACACAAAATATTCAAGTAAAGCTTGTTAACACTAAAGAGATACTGGATTACAAAAACTGGTAGCCTAAATTTTATAAGCAACGTTGTTTGTCTGAGGATATTTATGGGAAGAATATCAATCAGAAAAGTAAAGCTAAATTCACAGTGTACTCATTTATGAGCGTCTATCACAGTGAAATGTTTCCAGGGAAAGTTGAGTGTTATAGTCATATTGATGGTCTCATGAAACATCGCTTTTCATTGCGACACTCATTACAGACAGAACTAAAGTTACCTGCATAAATGGCGTATAATAGCAAAGTTGCAATCAACGTCAAGAAATTGAAAGATATGGGACAACTAATGCAGCATATTCCTGAAGATGACAATGCCTTTTATCTGGAGTTGGCTGAGTGGCCTATGAATACCGGTACTCCTGAAGACGATTCATAAAAATTGTTAGTGTAAAATAACCTTTTATGTAATGTTAGTGTAATCCTTCATTGTCTTCTCAGGTGCTATAAGAAATTCATGTCGTAATGCCATGATTTACATCGATTTATGTTCATTATTTCCATACAGTGTGTGCATATACAGTATCTGTTCTTTTGGTTGCAAATATCTTTGTAAAGCCATGCTATAAGTAATTTGTACATTACATTTATTAAATAAAGTATTTTTAGTAATGTTAACAAAGTTTCGTGTGAAAATATCAGTGCAAAATGTTCATCCTGCAATAACATCAGTACGCACAATAATAAATAAAAAATATAAAAAAATCTTACATGCAAAGCTGTTATTTTGTTTTATTCTTAAAGTTTACCTAATATATACTATCAATATTAAAATTAATGGCTTTATCCTACTGTCCATTATATAGCTTCTATGCAGTTTTTTTTACTTCTCCTGAAACATTTACTTTTTTGAGTTAATATTGTTTTTTTACAATTACCGATTCAATTGAAATAGGTCTCGTAAACACACAAACTGTGCTTCTTGTTCTCGTCAGACCTACGAGGATTTTCCGAACCGAAGTTCACTGGACTCCACTTTCACAATAAGGTACTTCCCCCAGTTCTACAAAGTTTATCACTGACAAGCTGTACTCGACGTCATTCGGAGCGAGTACAATGCCGAAAGGCGGTAGTTGAGTACATGTTACAGTTAACTCGTACTGAAAGGTGTTATCATTTTTGTGTTCATAATGCACGCAATATTGGTAGCCTGTGATGAATATTGCAGGAATTATTCATGGGTTCACTGTATTGCGGCGTTCGCAAATTTCTATATATCTCATAGAAGAATAATTGATACTGAAAATACAAGAATCTTTCAATGGCTAAAGTTGCAATCCATCAAAGGCTTGCAAACTGCGATAGGAAGTAAGTACTGTAGATGTTTCATTTCCTGTAGGAGTATTGAACATTTACTGTACAGTTTTTATCATTCAGCTATGTGCAAGTACCCTTACGTTTTTAGGAGGCGTTAATTTCCTGTGTTATACGGTTTACAGCACTCAGAGAATCATATAAGTTTTAACTTGGTTAATGGTAAAAGGTAAAGCAGTCAACAATCCGAAGATTGGTTTGAACACCACAGTGCTTTACTAGGCATGGTCCTGTTTGGAAGTGGTATGCCTTTACTAGGCATGGTCCTGTTTGGAGGTGGTATGCCGTTGCCTTCCTCCGTCCTTCAAACTGACTTACCCGGCCAGTTATAGGGGGACGTACAGTTTAACGTGGGTTCCGAACCACGGTGCTACTCGGTATTTTTCACATGAGCAATACTGTCAGAGGTGAAAGAAGTGGAAAGTGACAGATAAAAATCCTGGGACCTGGCGAGGATCGAACCCGCGACCTTTGGATTTGTAGTCTGGCACTCTACCACTGTGCAACCGAGGCGCAATTTATATAAAATTCATCCACAAGAACACGCAACCTGAGTGTGATTTTTTGTACGTAGTACGTATATATTTTTCACCGTGACGTAACTCAGTTTGGCAACAGTCTGAAACTTCAGTGTTACCAGTAATAGGAAAGTTGCAGCCATATAACACGGATGATGACGCCAACGTTATTTTGGCCGAATATTGCTGCAGTAATGCAGTATATCGTCCTTGTAAACACAGGCTGTAACTAGGTACCTTTAGCAGGCTAAAATTGTAACAATGACTGCGTACGTGTATTACGAATCTGTGTTCTCTATTTGCTTCTTGTATTTAATTACAATTTCGCCTGTTTTCCAATGCCTTGCCCAAAACTTGGACATACCATTCGAGATACTGATTTCGAAATTAATGTACAGCAGAATGTAGAATAAAACGGCAAAATCATGTGTATCAATAACTTCACTGATACACCCCTCACAATATTTCTGGGAGAATTTTATTTACGTTTGCGCGCTTGCACAAGCCAGGATAAATATCTGAAACTCCGATGTAATGTAAATCGCGGTTATTCTTATCTGAATTAAAACAAAAAAACACTAATATTAGTCGGCAATAGCTCGTCCGAAACAATAACAGACAATACCAAAGATCATACAAAGGTCAATGGTAAACGGAACACCTGCGAAATGTTACGGCAGGTTAGGGACTGACAGTGAAAAAGTGACAAGTCGTAGTTGGTGGCGATTGTTGCAATTAATTTTTAACACAACTGTGCATATGCAGTGTCGTTAATTACAGTGCTCCTAATTACTTGTCACTTCGTTTTTTCGTTTATGTTAACCATTGTATGATATGTATCCGAACTGTTGATAGTAAACAACATTTTTTTTAATATTTATCCTTGTTGCTTATTGAATTTGGTTATATCAGACCCTAACACGTTTCTACGGTGCCTTGATTTGTGTGTCATTGTAAAGTGTTGTTTAAACCTGTCATTTAAATCGCCACACAATGGATCCCCTGGAGAGGATGGAAGTGGCACCAGACATGAGTCTAGACGATAATCAAGGAAGAACAGAGATTGGAGATGACACTCTTCGGGATAGTGATATGAAACTTACAATAGGAGACGCTAATTTGGATAAATTTACAGTGAATATGGCCGTGATAGAAACTGTGCCAGAGGAACAGCAGGATTCAGAACTGAAAGATTTAGGTTTGTCAGTTTATGATCAAGAAACATTAGAAAAAGGAGTTCTTCAACAAGTTGACAGAGCTCTAGAAGATCAGAAACGGAAACAAGCAATGGAGAAAGTGGAAAAGGAACTAAAAAATATTTCAGATGAAATTCAGTAAGTCTGGCATGTTTAGTTTCAGTTATATAACATAGTTATTCAAATCTATATAGGCTATCGTGCTCAATACTACATCTGTTTCCCTCTTTCATGTATTTGGGAGACCAACCACTGAACCTTCTGAATCATTATGAAATGTCATATTCATGAGCTATGGAACAAGCACTGATCCTATGTAATCCATCCACTTTTCCTTTCTAATCTCTGCCAAACAATTCCTTCCCAAGGAAGAAAATTGTTAGCTGGGTACTATAATATTTTGTGATTCTTGATAATTTAGTGCTAGGAATGTATCTCCTGCAGTTAGCCTCAATACTGTCCAGCCATTGTCTCATAGTAATTTAAGTATCACTAAGTCTACATGAATACTCTGGAAACCACCTATCAGAGTTTGGTAGTGAGTTGATAAAACAATTTTCAAATTCTCTGTCATTTTACTCTCATACAGCAAGTGGGAAAAATAAACTGTAGGCCCCTACTGCATCTTCCTTGTATTTTCTCTGATTTGGCATTCAGAGGAGAATGTCACATGTGAAGTTATTCACGTAATAGCCCCAAATTAAGTCATGGTAAGTTAATACTAATAATGAAATGTCCAGGTTGGAATTTATAATATAGTAATAAGGACAGTTTACAACTCACTGCAAATATGTTGCGAAGAGCTGTGACATGCACGTACGAAAGACACACACATACAACACTTTCAGGTATCGGCCATGGCCTTCTTCAGAAAATGGAACATTCATACAGGCACACAACACAGTCATACAACCATCACCTCTGGTTGCCACACTTCGAAGTGCGGCAGCTGGAGGTGATGGTTGTATGACTTTGTTGTGTGATTGCGTGAATGTTCTCTTTTCTGAAGAAGGCCATGGCCGATAGCTGAAAGTGTTGTGTGTGTGTGTGTGTGTGTGTGTGTGTGACTTTTGCATGTGCCTGTCACAGCTTGACATCACGTCTCTGCGGTGAGTTGTAAACTGTCCTTACCGTATTACTATATTACGATGATAAGTTATATGTACCAGTCTTCTACAGTATAGTGAGTTCATTTGTGTATATTAGTTTCTTTAGGATGAACATTATTAAAATATCCTAATGCACTTTTCACCTAAAATGGGTTCTACTAAATATTATTAATAATTAGGACTAATAAATTTTTATGGTTTAGTGCATCAGTGGTAAAAATTTATGACACTACTCGCTGGGCTGCAGTATTTATGTTGGCAACAGATGAACGATGAAGTGTAGAATTGCGTTAATATTTTTCACGAGATACAGAGTAAATTAATACTGTACCTGCTCTATGATTGACAAGTTCTTGTATGTATCCTTGACCGTATAGAAAAAAATCATTTTCGCTTTAATTGAAGTTCTCACAAAAAACATTTATGGTCATCTGAGTTGCCATTATTACCATTGGTGCCAACATAACCACTGTAGCCCGGTGAGAAGCGTCGTACAATTGTCATTGATTAATGAATTCTGGTTTCAAGGTTTGAAATTCATTTTCCCCATGAACACCAGTGACACTGTCAATATGGGTTTTAATGAAGGCCGCAATACAGCCCATCGGCTTTGACCAATGTCAGCATATCGGAGTCTCACAAAATATGCTAAGTAGATATACCAACTAGCAAAACAAACACTATCAACCAATACAAACATATGGGATATTATCATAATACTTATGTATTGTAGATAATGAATAATTTATTATACGAATATTATAGACGAAAAATTCCTAGCAGGAAAAATATATATAGGAGAAAAAGAGATAAAGATTACTCACCAGGCGAAGGAGCACAGGTGGTGATAGTAGCAAAAATAAACACACACACACACACACACACACACACACACACACACACACACACACACACAATCCCAAGCTTTCGCAACCCAGTTGCTTCTTCAGGCAGAAGGGAAGGAGAGGGAAAGGAAATGATGAGGGTTTTAAGGGAGGGGGTAAGGAGCCATTCCAATCCCGGAAGAGGAAAGACTTACCTTGGGGGAAGAAAAGGAAGGTAAACAAATACACACACACAACCACACATTTACACAGACACAAACACACCTAGGCAGACATACTGTAGAAAGCCAAAGTATGTCTGCAGTATACTCTCTACAGTATGTCTGCACAGCCACTAGGGTCGGGGGTTCGAATCCCCCCTCGGGCATGGATATTTGTGCCGTCCTTAGTATTAGTTAGTCCATAAGTAGTTTGTAAGTGTAGGGACTGATGACCCCGTAGTTAAGTCCCATAAGCTTTACAAACATTCAAACATTTGAACAGTATGTCTGCAGTATACTTTCTACAGTATGTCTGCCTAGGTGTGTTTGCGTCAGTGTAAGTGTGTGTGTGTGTGTGTGTGTGTGTGTGTGTGTGTGTATTTGTTTACCTTTCTTTTCTTCCACCAAGGTAACTCTTTCCTCTCCCGGGATTGGAATGGCTCCTTACCCCCTTCCTTAAAACCCTCATCATCTCCTTTCCTGCCGCGGTGGAGTGGCAGAGCGGTCTAAAGCGTCTTGCTGCGGAGCGCGCGTTGCTCGCCGTGGAGGTTCGAGTCCTCCCTGGGGCATGGGTGTGTGTGTTGTCTGTAGGTTAGTTTACCTAGGTTTAAGTAGTTTGTAAGCTACGGACTGATGACCACGCAGTTTGGTCCGATAGATTTACAAACATTTGAACATTTGATTTGAACATTTCATTTCCCTCCCCTTCCCTTCTGCCTGAAGAAGCAACTGGGTTGCGAAATCGTGTGTGTGTGTGTGTGTGTGTGTGTGTGTGTGTGTGTGTGTGTGTGTGTTATTTGTGCTACTATCACCACTTGTGCTCCTTCGCCTGGTGAGTAATCTTCATCTATTTTTTTATACAGATAATGAGTAATACGTGATCATTCTTGTAAATTCCAGATTACCACATTAGAATGGACCATCAATCACAGGTCTTAGCCCAAAAATTCGTGCCTGTTTTGCCTGTAAACAATTGTCTTTAACTCAGATATGACATTATTGGTTAAAGACAACGGGTCGTATCGCAAACTTCAGTTGACCCTCAAGGTGAGGTGGCTGGCTAAAGTCTTGATCAGCGACATGGGTAGCACCACGGTGCATCCGTAGCAGTGTTAGGTTGGCAACGTAGTATATTTCGAGTATCCTATGGCGTGTACGATAATTCATTTACTGACTGTACAAGGGTACATCGACGAATATTATTATTTTTACAAATATGTCATAATTTTAAGGGGGAACCTGAGAGTACAGCTTAAATTGCTGTGAGCGAATGTTGTGATTTTTACGAATCTCATTATATTAAAGGATGAGGTTAGCAGGAACCGAAGAGTACAGTTTAAATTGTTGCAAGCATTTTACCAAATTATGAACATTTAAAAAAATGTATCATTTGAGAGAGACACGCACACGTATTTCGATTTACATAATAACAAAGTGTTACATCTGAACAGAAAGACAGTGCATGTGGAGAAAAGTAATTTTGTAGTGCACAATCTTCTACATTTGAATGCTGAGAATAATACTAATAATTCAAACGTGATATTAACACATTCATTTTCACATCTTGTGAACATTGTGTGCCGCCATTCATCCCAGCATCCACAGCAACTGTTGCCAACAATGCCGCTTCACGTCACGTAAATACATTTGGCCATGCCGCTGATAGAGACTTTTACCGAGGTGGCTTGCATCTCTTATAAATACAGATAGGTGTCCTGAAGCACGAAAACAATGGAAAAGGGATATGTGGAGAGGCCAATATCTTTCCTGGAGAGGGGCAGCAATGTTTTCACTACCTACAGTAGGCAAAGGGGCAACAGTCTGTATGATTGATCTGGTCTTGCAACATAAGCCAACACAATATTGCTGTGCTGTTGGTATGAATGGACGAGAACGAGGATAAACAACAGTGACTATTTTTTCCAAGAATGTTCAGGTCTACTTTATGAGTAAATTGTAATGCCATACTCATGGATGACAAACAGTACCCAATTTTGATGTAGCCCTATTGCCGAGAATTACTCAGGCAGATGTCGTCATTGGGAAAAAGAAAAGGGGCATTCTACAGATTGGAACTTTGAAAGTTAGATCCTGTAAATGGGAAGGCAGGTTAAAAAAAATTAAAAATAATTGATTGGTTGAAGTTAATATTTTGCATCTCACTGTAAAGTCTCTGTGAACCTGGCACACAACTTGACGAAATCGCTTTTAACTTTTATATAATCTTGATGAGCTTCGTTTGTAGTCAATTGTAGTTCCAAAATTTTTGTTTGTAGTTTTCCGAGAAAAAAAAAAAAAAGATATGGGTGGGGGTCATTCAAATAATAGCCAGCACCCCCACATTCATGAAATTAAGTTTTAATGGATGATATGTGTAGGAAATCGTTTGTAGTGAACGAATTTTCGTTGTAGTAACTTGTAAATCCCACCAAACCTGTTCGAAATGCAAATCGCGAGGATCATACTGCTATCTACTGCACCCACTGTTACTACAAGCAAAACTTCATTCATTACAAACCTCTACAAATTATTTCCTACATATATCATCCGTTAGAATTAAATTTCTTAAAAGCGGGGTGCTGGCAGTGGCTGCAGTACACAGCAGTATGGCCCTCGTGACTTGTGTTTCAAACAGGTTTGGTGGGATATACATGTTACTACAAACGAAAATTCCATAACTACAAACCTCTACGAAAGTTTTTCTACACACATCATCCATTAGAATTAAATTTCTTCAAAGTGGAGTGCTGGCTCTGGGTCCAGTTCACTGCAGTATGGGTCTCGCGCCTTTTGTTTCGAGAACATTTTGTTTTGTCATACAAGTTACTATAAACGATTTGCTACACATATCATCCATTAGAATTAAATTTCGTAAAAGTGGGGTGCTGGCTATTTTTTGAGTGACTGATATTTATTTATTTATTTTAACTACAAATAAAATTTTCGGAAATTCTACTATCCACTACAAACGATGCTCTTTAAGATTGAATAAAGTGAAAAGTGATATTGTGAAGTCAAGTGCCAGGTTCACGGAGGTCACTGCAAAGGCATTTGTCAAGCTGTGACGTACACATAAAACACACTTTTCATATACATGCCACTAAAATTTTGACCACAACCTTGATGTGATCAAGCCTCATATGATTACAAAGGCACACATTTAACCTTCATCACCAGCTGCTGCATTGCGAGTTAATGAGATGTGGTGATGTAATCGGAGGATATACAGGAAGAATGCAAGATGTTGGGGGGGGGGGGGGGGGGATGGAAAAAGGATGGCTTTATGGACCGTGTAGGTACTACATTGGTGAAAAGAGATGCAGCTTAGGAATACATTGGGAGTGAGGGAGAAGCAAAACTGGAAGGGAGTTATCATTATAGTACATTCTCTCCAGTCTGGATCAATTGAAGACAGGGATACCACCCATCGCTTATGACCCATGATGTGATCAACATGGTGCAAACAAAGATCGACAAACTGTGGCAGACGTGCTCGGGCAGGTCATCCTAAAGTCGGTGAAGAAGAAGGGCATACTGTTGTCGGATTATAGGTGGTGTCACCTATGAAGGCACCCCAGTTGTCAGTCGTTCTGCTCATTACCCTCCATTACCGCACTGGCAGCCAATAATATTCATTCTCTAGGCGCCTGACTGGCTGCAAGTTACACAGTGGTTCTCCTGCAGGTTCCCTGTTGGTGCTCGGCTGTAGCTCCTCCCCTCAACGCTTCCACTATCACTCCACCCCTATGTGTGGCAGCGCCTTCGTACATGATGCCAACTGTAGTGGACAGTGATCGATACCAGATGATTCGTGACCTCACCCACGAAATTGGATTAGCACATATGACTGTGCTTGCATACTGAAGGAATGTCTGGGTGTGCGAAAATTTTCATAACTATGGGTTCGGCATGAATTGATGAAAATGCAGAAATGGATGTGCTGAGACGTACTTGGAGCACTATGAGTGCAAAGTAGAGGCTTTCTTACACTGTTTTGTAACACCAGATGAGACAATGGTCACATCGTACGAGCCAAAACTGAAATGCCAATCCAACTACTGGCGTCATTATGGGTTGCTGCGAAAGTCGAAAGTACTGCAGAGCCCCAGTATCATGAAAGTTACAGTTAGTCTCATGTTCAAATGTGATGATGTTATCGTAATGCATTACTTTCCTCCATGGCAAACTGTCAATGCACAGCATTACTGTTCGTTTATGGAGCATCACCTGTGACCAGCTTTGCAAAAGAAATGGCAACACTTTCTGCGGAACCCACTCATCATTTTGCATGACAATGTATGAGTGCATACAGCGCGAGCTGTGGCTGCTCTGTTTTGTCGATGGGACTGGGAAGTACTGTACCATCCCCCATATTCACTGGACTTAGTTCATTGTGACTTTAATTTGATGAAGGAACCTCTTTGTGGAATTCGCTTCACAACTGTTCCAGAGATTCGACAGGTAGTAGACCGCTCCATTCGCACCATCAACAGAACGGGTTCTGCTAACGGTGAACTACGCCTTCCACATCACTGGCAACAGATCCTGCACAACACTGCTGACTGTTTTGAAGGACATTAACAGCTGTAAACATGTAAAACTTTTGTTGTGTTTGCACTATTGAAGTTCTAACCCTAGTGTAAATATGTGAAATCTATCATAAAACCAAAGAAAGACACTAACAGGACAAGTGTAGGGATGTTGGGATTTTGGGCGAGGACATTCTAAGCAAGGAAAAATGACAAAAACCAACCCAAAATGCATGAGGAAGGGTGGGGGGAATACATGGTATCGAATAGTTCATTTGACCAATAAGACACCTCAAAAGAAGATTGGGGTACCAATCAACACACTTGTACAAAAACAATATGGAATACTTCAATTAACCTATGCTACAACTAAAATAAAAAAACAATACTAATCAACCCCTGCCCAAATCCCATCAACATTAAAATGCTATTGAATACTTATATTGACATACCAATGAAGAAAGTGATGCCAATTAACCTCCCCCTCCCTCCTCAAAGCAGCAAACAATAAAGCAATAGTATCAAACACTTCAGTCATTATGTTCCATTCTGACAATCTTCACCATAACCACTTTTGTATTTTCACATTTGTTGGCTTTGCCAACTCACAGCCAAATTGTTGCCTTCTAACCTAATGTACACCTTGGGCCATGCTACATATCACTCTGTCACCACAACTAATTTTTACTTTTCACATTTGTTGACTTCGCCAACTCACAACCAGATTGTTGCCTCCTAACCTAGACCTAGAGCCATGTTACTGATCAGCCTGTCACCACAACAGTTTCTCACTTTTCACATTTGTTGTCTTTGCCAAAAGCAATAATATCATCATACGAACTACATGCTATATAGTGTGTTGTCAACGTACACACTACCGAAACATCATTGAAAATCCCCCTTATAGCGATCTCAACTTTGTGCGAACGTCCTCAACTACCCCCAACACCAATAGAAACTACACTACAAAAAGTCAACAAATATAAAAAGAAACTTACTGTAAATAGCGTACGTCCCAGTGTGTGAAACACTTGGGCAAATAAATAAATAAATCAATACATAAATAAATAAACCACACACACACATGCACATAATCCCCACACCCTCCTGTGCCTGGACTTCCAATTAGCTTTATTGATTGCTGACACCTTGTACACTGAAAATAATCAGTTATACCAACAAGCAGCTGAAGAAATTTTATCGTGGCCAACATAGTCTGTTCATGGTATATCACTGAGCAGGAAAGAATTAAACTTATTTATAATATCCATCCTTACAAAAACAGAACAATAAACACACATGAATTTATAGAAAGGCAAACTAAACCGGGAACATCACACTACTAAAATGCTTAGTAGCACACACACGACAGAAAACAACTTAAGAGAAGCAACCACACCACATGAATACGAAGAATATCATACACACCACACACAGACATTACAACCAAAAATGAAGCAAATCATTTAACTTCCACTACAATATCACACCACCATATGCATACACACACACCACCTATAAACAAAGACAACTCAAAATTACTGTGCAACAATGACATCGCAACACAACACAACTGTGGTATCTGGGCTGGATCCCTGTGCCTCCCATGTTACATGATATTCCTGAGGCCCAAAAAAATTATAGTACAGGAACAAAAATCTAATATAGAAGAAAATAAAAGTAATAAATCATCTCTCAGTAGCACGAACTATGATACTAGTGGTGACTAATGTGTGCACATATTTATAATATGACCAAATTCTGAATATTATTTTATATGATCCTGTCTTTTTATTTCTATCATTACTTCTTAATTTATGTAGGAGCACTTTGTTCACGGTCTTGCAGTCATATTATTACCTCTTGGTTCACATACATATTATATATATATATATATATATATATATATATTCCAATAGCATACTCATACACAAAACACAGCTGTCAGTGACACTGTAACCTACAGAACTTGCTGTGGGACTCAACAGGTAATCTTATTTAATGAAACCTGCCCAGTTTCACATCTGTTCAACTTTGTACCTTATCAAGAAGACTTTTTACTGTAAAAAATCCTTTTTGATTCACACTAGGAAGCTCGGGCTTGCATCACACAATCGTATCTGGTCTGTGGTAATGCGCACAACATGTTTTTGTTCCATGTTTCCATACTGGGTGACACCAGTAGTCAGTAAATTAGGCAAACTTCCAGTACACCTAAAATGACAGCAAGAAAGACTTGTAGCTGACAAGGTGTTGATATCCTTGTTTTGATATGTGAAGCTATCATATCCGACAGCCAGTTGATTTTATATGATCCTGTGATGTTGTTATGTCATTTCTATCAAAGGCGTGTTACTGTAAGATGGTGCAGATCATAAAAATTTGTAGTGAAGGCCCAAAACAGACAATTTGGTGGGTGCAAATTTTTTGAAAATAAATTTCATTCTTTTTTGTAATGTATTACTGTATGTATTTTGTATGTGAAATGTCCCTCTCTATATTAATGTCACATCATCTATCACCTTGGGTCTAAAAGGGTTAACCAAAAAATATGGTCACATGGTAAATACACATTACCAGGCACTATATAGACATACTTCTGTTCCAAACCATTCAATTTTAAATAATCAATATTTTAATTTGTAATTTGTGAAGTTTGCTGACTTGAGCTGAATTTCTGAAGGTAGTCTATTATTTGGTGACAAATGAAAATTTGTGCCAGACCAGGATTCGAACCTGGGTCTCCCACTTTTGGTGAGCAGTTGCCTTAACGGCTTAACCATCTGGCCATCTGAACGTGCATCCTAGCCATACCTAAACTTTCATTTGACACACTTGCCTACATTCGCAAATTTTCTTTTGTCATCAACTAATAGACTACCTTCAGAAATGCAGCTGAAGTTGCCATAATTCACAAATTGCGAATGAACAATTGATTATTTAATTTCATACACAGGTAGCTGCAGGCCATTTCTGTTCCTTGAATTTTCCTTACTCTGTTAAGTGCATTCAAAGGCACTAGATACTTATGTTTAGTCATTCAGTTATTGATCGTTATTGTGAATACAGATTGAACTTATTTTTAAAATTACATCCACTTCTTTCCGCTGTAGGGAAGCTGGATTGCAGTGAAAGGTTGGCATTGTGTCTGAGTCTATATTGGTGCCTTGGTACATTACCAATGTTATACTGTAGCTCCCTTTACAACTGACTGGGGCAATACTGTGGAACACCAACACCACATATCTGCTTTGACCCGGGATGTCATGGGCAAGGACATACTAAATGGGGGAGGGGGGGAGGCAAATGCGGAAGACAAAATACCAACACACAAAACAAAACTCTTAAAAACTTTCCATTACACATAAATAAACATTTTTTCACCAGTGTTTTGCCAACCACTTGGCATTACGAATTTTGGTATCCCGGCCCGATTAGTTCGAGAGCCCGCCAGACCACATGGACTTTGACAGCAGCCATTAGGCGGTGTGCACAACCCATGAGCACTGTCATCGAAACTACAGCACTTCACACAGTGATGCGCCCACCGCACAGGCCATCTGTGCAAGTAGGTGCGCTATTTAGTGCCCAGAGCCGCAGCACGCATCTCAGTCGTGTTTTGACTGTGCTGTTTATACTTTCGTTGTACTACGTTGTTGTCTGGCATCTTATTCGGAAACGTAAAGGTCTCGATTTGTTCACACTTTGGTCTGTCAGTTTCATTTAGTTCTTGTCGTTGTTTGTCACATCTGGTTGTTTCGTTAAGTGTTGACTATTAGCGGTGACTCTTCGCTGACTCCCTCGGTCGGTAGGTTGTTCACTAGTCACCCTGTCAGTAGTCTGGTCCAACGTCAGTTGTAATTCTGCCGACGCCCTCAGTCGATCGGTTGTTTGCGTGTCACTCCCGACCTACTCCAACCTTTGGTCCCATTACAAACGATCCAAAATCTTAAGTGATTACGTCAGTTCCAAGTGTGGAGGAAGGCAACAGTATACCAGGACCATGCCTAGTAAAGCACTGAGGTGCTCAAACCAATCTTCAGATTTTTGACTGCTCCCTTTTACCATCTAAAAACAATCACACAGAGCAATTAGTCTTTCTTTTCTCTCATTCCTACTGCTTAGCCTGTATTGTCCGAGAATTATATATCTTTTTCTTTGTAACCCCAATGGTTATTAGATTTTCATCACCCTTTACGTATTAAATTACCATTTCAGAATCCTCATGAGCCTTTTCTACTTCTTTTTCTTCTGCTTTTGAGGTGTGCACAGATACCTTAACTATCATTGTCAGAGTTGGTTTGCTGTTGAATTGGATAAGACCAACCCTGTCCTGTTCACAGTAGTTCACTCTCTGCCCTACTGACCTATTCATAACAAATCCTACTCATGTTATGTCACCGTCCTTGCTTTTGATATTACCCTACAGAGAAGAAATCCTTTTCCCATTTGATTTCACTAATTCCCTTGGGTTTAGATTGAACCTTTTCCCTTTTCAAATTTTCTAGCATCAAACTATTGACAGTCTGTGCTCTTACTTCTAGAATATTATCACTTCTTCCCTTATTCAGTATTTTTCTCATGGTCACCTCCCCCTTCTCAATTCTTTCCCAGCAGTATGACTGGTGGACTACTCTGAAATCTTTTGCCACTAAAGAGATCATATAGGCCTATAAGTCACATCTTTCCAGTCTGATAAAACAACTTGTTTTTTCAAGAACAGTACATGAATCATCAGTGGTATACTTGCCTTCTACAGCCTAAAAAATTTCCAGTGGCTGAATTTATACTTCCACTGGCTTTTCAGTGTGTTAAGAAAGAATTAAGGCACTGGACACACATCTTGTAGCGGTTAAGAGGTAATGGAAGTTCTCTAAATACAGCTGATGGACCACCTGTTTTAGCAAGATGAGTTCTTCCAGATAAACAGATTTAGAAACTTTTTATTGTACACAATTGCTTCTTCACTAATTTTCATTCTGAAATTCACTGCCTGGTATTCTGTGACCTGATTGTGGAGGAATGATAAAACCATCTAATTCATAAGCAATGTGGATTTTCAATTGCTCTGTGTTTTTTTAAACCTGGAATTTGCAACAGTTTCATGTTAGATGTGAGAGATTTAAATGTGGTTGGTACTCTTAAGAGTAGGACTCTATTGTAAAGGAAGACTTGATACCTTTGACTATCAGCTTTTTGCCGGGGAGTCAAGTAAAGCACATAATTGGGGCACAACTAATCTTAGTTATGACTTCACATTGAAGAGGGCTGTAAGGTTTAGAGCCAAAATATGTACCACAAGATGTAATGTTGAAGCCCCAGATGCATAATGAAAAATGAGAATATTGTTAGCACTGGTAGAAATAAGTTTAGATATTTGTCATTGCCATAATTAGTCATTTGAAATTCTGTGCTGGATTAAGTCTTGTAGATTTCTCCAAAGATTTCTTTCTTCTGTTGTTTAAATTGCTGTAGCTTTGTCAAGAATTTTATGCATCTAAAATTTTTCAATCTAGGTCTTTCTATATACATGTGGCGTCTGTTCCGAAAGAACAGACGTCACTTCTGATCCTGCAGTTGTTATTATTTAATAATCACAGAATATATGACATCAACTGCGGTTGGGCAAAGCTGAAAATGTGTACCCAGCCAGGATTCGAACCCGGGTCTCCTGCTTTCTAGGCAGTTGCGCTGACCCCTACACCACTGGGGACACAGTGATCACCGCACCTGCAAGGTCTACCTAAGCACGCCTCCCGTCAGATACAAATTCCCAGCTTTGCCCTGCCCACAGTACTCAAACTCGTAGTTATGAAACTAATTCCCGTAAGAGTAAGGGCTTCAAACTTGCCCACCCCTCCCCACTAACGATAGGATCATTGCCCTTACTCTTACGGGAATTAGTTTCATAACTACGAGTTTGAGTACTGCGGGCAGGGTGAAGCTGGGAATTTGTATCTGCGGGAGGCGTGCTTAGGTAGTTCTTGCAGGTGCAGTGATCACTGTGTCCCCAGTGGTGTAGGGGTCAGCGCAACTGCCTAGAAAGCAGGAGACCCGGGTTCGAATCCCGGCTGGGTACACATTTTCAGCTTTGCCCAATTGCAGTTGATGTCATGTATTCTGTGAATTTTAAACTAGGTCTTTGTGTCTGTTTCTTCTCTCTTTTGGATTCCATCAAAGAACATACATAGCACAGTTACTATTTATTTACTTAGCTACATTTTTATGTCACTTCCTTTTCATCCTAAACTATTGAGATGGTGTCTGTTCCTTTGGACGTGTCTAAGAGAGTAGACACCATATCAATAATTGTTTATATGTTCCCCATTTAGCAGTTGACAATTACTGTACAGATGCACAAATACGCTCAAACCCTTGTGGAAATACAATTTGGCCGTGAGCAAGAGGAAGCAATTGGTAGGGCCAGCACTGGATCTGAGACAGGGGCAAACTGGGGTGTCTGCCTTGGACAGCACTCACAAATGGACACCAAATGGCCTCAAAGAGGAGGTGAGGTTCCGTTGACAAGCAGGAGGGGGTCTCCAAAAAGAGGGCCGTCAAGCAGTGGGGGGGAGGGGGGTGCCAAGTTTGTGCCCTGGTTGGGAAATGTCATATATCCAGCACTGAGCAGGGAACACTACAAGAAGAGTGTGCATGTTGAAAATTTGTGCAGTAAGGGAAGCGTACAGGGATAGCCTAATTGGTTAAGGCAACCGTTGGCCCGAAATGGCAAATCCAGGTTCAAATCCCAGCCCAGCACAAATTTTCATCTTCACCATTGAATTTATTTGAATGCCCTGTAATGGTGGACATTTTCCATATTTCAAATGCGCTCTTCATTTTAATTGTAGTCATAATCTGCAGTCAGTGTATTTCCTAATCATTAACAGAATGTTTATTAGTAAACCAAAACTGGAATATTGATTAAGGTAATTCTTACAAAAAGTCTACAGTTTGTTTCTTCTGTCATCCTAGCCTATTTTGCAATGTGTTAAGTTTGTAATGAACAACTAAGAAGCATCTCAGTCAGATTTTATGGGTTCAGATCTCTATCTACTGATCCAGATTCATTACTGCTCTAAATCACTCATATATACCAATATTGAACTTGTTTTCTGAAAACCCATGGCCAGTTATTATTATTATCATTGCCATTAGGCCTATACTATTATACATCTTCATCCATCATTCCAAGCTTTTACACTCTCTCTAATGACCTCGTGGACAACAAAGTATTCTTGACAAGATATAGAACTCGATTCAAGTCATGCGATTCAAGACATGCATGTCGGCCTACTGTTAGTGCCCTTTGTGGTAAATGGTGTATTACTATTTTTTGTAATATGTTTTAGGTCTCATGAACAAAACATAAAAAAGAATGAAACATTGGCCAGAGCATTGCTTGCTGCTGGAGCTGAAGGACTCCAACGAAGTGCCCTTATTAAGAAGGACACAGAAGTGAAACAAAAGCAGTTGAAAGTTCTTCACATAAAGCATACAGGTTTGGAGAAGAAGAGAGCACAGCTTCTGGCAGCTGAAGACAACTTAGAAGTGAGTTTAGTTTTTAGAGATATTTTTGAATTGCACTAAAAACCTCAAAATAGATTTTCCATTACCTGATTCTGTGCCTGTACAGGAGATTATCCATAAATTTCATCACTTCAGTGTTATTAGTAAAATTGAGAGTTTACCACTGTTGTATATCTTTATTTAGTTGACTATCACTACATTTACTTGCAACACATCTTCCAGAAGGTGAAAACCGAATTTCATAAACCGTTTTTTGCTTTCATGTTTACATGGCATAGTCTGAATTGGCCACTTAACAGGGTGGCTAAAAAACAGCTAATTCAGTTCCTGATTTAATCAGTACATTTGCTATTTTTCTTTATTTAAATACATAGATTTATGTTCACTCTAATATTATACTTTTATTTCACATTTGAAAATATCACTCTTTGCATATGTGCCAGAAATTCCTAATAAGAAAATGCTATCTGACAAGCCAAGAACTTTTGAAAAATGGCTGCGTACATGGGAACAAAAGTCGTTTGTGGAACTGGAAAACTGCTTTAGAGAAGCAGATTTTCAGAATCGATTTTGGAGTGTTTACATGACCAACCAAATGCGGACTTGGGAAATCGGTTTACAAAATTTGGTTTTTGGAGCGTTTGTAAATGGGGTACTTATTTTCAAGAATAGGACAAGTAGTATCAACTGTTTTGACATTTTATTTTTCACAAATGTCTTCTTTTCTCACTGTTTTCTCTGTATTGAACCTATTTATTCACAATCCAGCCGTTTCCCTACCATTTTTACTACATTTTGTGCTCCTCACGTTTATACCAATGATCAAACCTGAGTTAATTATATTTTAATACCTTACTACCTCATCATTAGGCTATGTTGTTGATCGATCATTAGACCTAATAGTAACATTGTCTGCCTGTGATCTGTCAACAGAAGTTTATTATAAATATTAGAGTTTGAGTGCAGAAAGGTTAAAATCTTAAAACTAAGAATGATGAGTAACATTTTGTATATTCTTTCCTGATTGGTTACGATTAATGATGTCTTTCTTATTTCTTCCCTCTTTACCGTACTAGAGGCATTATTTATTATTTTGCGAAACGACTTTGTTAGAAGCTGTGTATAGCACAGGAAACTGTGGAAAGTTAAATTTTGTACACCCCTCAGGGGCTCAGCATTAATTTGCTGAATATGGGCTTGGCGAACCTGGGGTCCTACGCTAGGGACTGGTTAGTGCCAACAATCCTCTGCCACCATAACTTCTGGGCATGCTTCAGCGACCACTGTGTGGCCCAGCGGTGGAACATTGTGTTTACCAGGGAATGGGGATTTTGGCTTGACCCCCTGGGTCCTGAGGAAGGAAATACTTTTATCAAAGGCCACTCAATCTTAAGGTGTGCTATGTGCTGATGGGATGCATGGCTGTTGACGTGGAACAGTCGCTAGCAAGCACACTCTGGGGATAATGGCGCACCTCAGTTATATAAGGCTTACCTAGGCATGTGGAGCTCCTTTAGGCGAACATTTATTTCCCTAGCTGCTCATGGGACTGAATGAATAACTTTAATTCGTCCCTCGAGCCTTCCAGTGGGATAGGTGTTCTGCTGGTGGATACTAACACCCAACCATCAAAAAGTGACCAAACAGTGTCAAAATCTTCTTCAGTCACAGTAACAGAACACATGCTGGTGATCAAAATGTGTTTTTATTCATGAAAAGAAAAGAAGGTAGTTTTGAGTAAGTCTTGCCATTCTACATTTGAAAGGGTTTAGAAGTCATTTCTGGTTCATTGAAATCTGTTAAGCATATGCACAATGGGACTCTGCTAGTAAAAACATCTAGCTCTCAACATCAAGCTGCAAACCTTCAAAAAACGATTCCCCTTGGGGAATATCCCATTGAGACAGAACTACACAACACTCTCCATAACAGCAAAGAAGTTGTCATGTGTAGGGACCTCGTAGACATTTCCAGAGAAGAATTAAAGGCTGAGTGGTCACAAGAGGGCATCATTGAAGTGCAACATATAATGAAAAATGTGGATGGAGAGCTACAGAAATCGTACTCGTTTATTCTTACATTAATAGTCCAAAGATCCCCGAGCACGTTAAGGCAGGATTTCTGCGACTGAAAGTAAGATCTTATGTGCCAAATCCCACTCACTGCTTTAAATGCGTCTCTAATGACCAAGTTGTCGACGGGACGTTAAACCCTAAGCATCCATCCAAGCATCCATGCTTTAAATGCCAGCTCTTTGGGCACACAACACAAGGGATGTAATGGAGTATCCACCTGTGGTGCATGTGGTAAATCTGCCCATGATGGGGTCGTGAACTGTTCTGTGGAATACCCTTTGGTGGAGAATGGTATGCATTGCTTTTTCGGAAGAAAAGAAGATTGCAGAAATTAAAATTACTAAGCGCATTTCCTACGCAGAAGCCAAGATCTTCAAAGCCACACAACGTCCAGCATTTACCACCTTCTTCGCTGCTGTCCTTCAAAAGCCAGTTTCAAAAGTTGATGCTTCGGCACAAACTGAGGTTGTTAGTGTTGCCACTAACAACTACGTTAGTCAGTGCACTTGCAAAGCCGCAGTTGATGCAGTGCCTATTCCTCCTCCAAACACAGTGGAGAAAGCTACAGTTACCAGCATTGTTGACCCCTTGGCAACTCCAATGGTAGAGATTGGCCACAAATCCAGCATAGGCGCTACCACATCTACTGCTACAAAGCAAGTGAAGTTAAAAAAAGCATCCGGTAAGTTCCAGTCACAAGTTAAGTCAAGTAATAAACCTTTCGAGTATATCGAAGTCTTCATACAAGATACTTCGTCTGACTTCATTCCAGAGGTTATGGAGCTGGATGTCAATCTGGGGCAGTATCTCCACCTCGAAGGAAAGAAAAAGTGAAGGTGCAACCTCCATAACCCATGGCTCCCATGTTACAGTGGAACTTGAATGGGTTCAGGACTCACATAGAAGACCTAAAACTGCTAGCACAGACACATTCCCTATGTTTGTGTTTACAAGAAACCCTCTGGAAAGCTTCGGACACCCCTATGGTACGGGGCTATATCACCTACAGAAAGGATGACCTTACTGGCGAGAGGGCCAAAGGAGGAGTTGCTGTGTTTGTTAGTGATACACATCATTACTCAGCCATTCCTTTGGTTACTGAGCTCCAGGCTGTGGCGGTGGAAGTTCATGCGAGTCTGAGGATCACAGTTTGTTCCTTATATTTACATCCCCAGTAACCCATAGATTCTGAGGCTCTCACCAGTCTCATAGAGCAACTCCCCTGCCCATATTTTCTACTAGGGGACTTACAATGCCCACAGTGTGTTTTGGGACTCCGACTCTTAATTGTCCAAGGGGTTGTGAAGTGTGTTAAGATGCCCAGAAACTATGCATGCTCAACATGGGCAATGCCACACATTTTCATGCTGTCACAGGGACTTTCTCAGCCGTTGTCCTTTCTTTTTAGTCTCCAGCTCTTACAGACTCTGCTCAGTGGGAAGCCACTGATGACCTCCACAACAGTGACCACTGTGGATCCATTTACCGGATGGTCCATCATTGGGGCAGCTGCCACCGAGATAGATAACCAGCAGGACAAACTGGCTCTGTTCAGATGTCTGGCTGTATTTGAACATTGAGATGACATCAGTACTTTAGTGGAGCACATAACACAAGTGATCCACCATGCTGTTGATCTTTCTGTTCCTGGGTCATCAGGTGTACTTTGTTGAAGGCATCCTGTTCTTGGTTGTCAGATGAGTGCCACATGGCAATTAAAGTCAGATGTGTGGCTCATGGCAGGTTAAGTCTGCTCCAACAACAGACAACCTTGCGGCTTTTCAAGTTGCAAGAGCCAAGGCTCGACGCATTATTAAGGAGAGCAAGAAAAGGTCATGGCAAGCTTTCCTGAGCTCTGTAAATCACTCCACTTGTTCCACAAAAGTATGGGAAGCCATCAGGGGGATTTCTGGTAAAGGCAGTCATTTATCTATCACATCTGTACTGAAACAGGGGTGTCTACAAACAACAGCTGGAGACATTGCCTGGATAATAGCAGAGCATTTTGCAAATACTACTGCCACAGCTAGCCAGAGCCTAGCATTCCAGCAATATCATGCAACCATGGAGAGGAGCAAGTTGGACTCCAGGTCCAATAACACTGAGTCTTGCAACTGCCCTTTCTCTGTGTGGGCGGTGGAATCTGCTCTGTCTGCGTCTCATGACACTGCACCTGGCTCTTAACAGTATACAGTACAGTATTGCGACCTTTCTATCGGTACTCACCAATAAGAATTGGGCAGTACATGACTCAAAAGGTTTATGGCTCGTTGTCACTGTTCATCGGGGTGAGTTATGTATGCTAGTTTCTACCCTAAACAGCTACCCAATCTGTGTAAACAAGATCAATAATTAATCTGTAGTTTAGAGTGTCTCACATCCACCGATTTACCACTTAAATTGGTACCAGCTGGTGTGCCCTTAGCTACGATGCCTTCACAAAATTCAACACTTAACATCCACCGTCTAAAATGCACAAATTTTAGTACACACACCGTGCATTTGTTGCTACTGGTCAATAATGTCTTGGAATTTTCTTTACATTTCATCTCCACTACATTCAAATTTTTCTCATACCCTTTCTTAGAACTGTTTAGCATACATTCATTCACTCCATCACTCAATCTCTCTCACAAAATAGCTTTTGTAAACCCACATCTTCATCTAATTCAAATGACTGCCCAAAATGATTTTGATTTCTGTGACAGCCATGCTGTTTTAAATTACCAACTTTTATGGATTTATCTATCACACATATTTCCACAACATCCTTCTGCCCCCTATTACACATCTATTTCCCAGAAAATTATCACCGGTTTGTTTCACCATCCCAGCACATGAGACATGGGGTTTCTCAGTTGCCTGACCACATATCACTGTGTTCCCTTCCATGACTTCTCCCCTGATAATTGCCACTGCCTTGACCTTTATAAAATTTATTCCCCTGACTACCATTGCTATTGTGTTGATTCTGGAAGTTATTGTTATTATTATGGTTCCCATAATTACCATTATTACTGTTATGGTTCCAATTCTGACTAAAATTTCCTCTTCCGTTATCGTGATTTGGTTTAAACTTTAATGCTTGTTCCAGCTTTCCAACAAAATCTAAAAACTCATCAATTGATTGCGTCAGACTATGCACCAAATCCCATTGCAAATAATCTGGTAATCGTCTCCTTAACGCCGTGATTTCCGTCAGAACACCCAGTGGCCAATTTGAATCCTTTAACTTATTCAGTTCGCGCACACAAAATTCGCGAATTGAACCATTGCCATACTTGAAATTTGGACCGTTAAGAAATTTGTTTTGAAGCCGCATTTGCATTGCTTCACTCCAGTACTTATTCACGAAACAAATCTCAAACTTGTCATAGGTCTTGAACGAATGATTATTTAAATTAGCCCATGACTGCGCACTACCCTCAAGCTGTCTTTTTTCCAATTTTATCTTGGTCACTCATCCCCCTAACAAATCCATCCTTACACATGGCAAGAAAATCTACTGGGTTGTAATCATTAGAAAAACTCGTTATTATTTCCAGCTGAAAACCACAGATTATTTACAAGTGGATTAACATTTGCATTACCTATTTCAGTTCGCATGTCCTCAATGTTTTGCTGTAGGTGCACCTTTTCCTGATCAACTCTCCCACTACATTCTTTTATCTCCATTTCACAACCTGCCATCCTATCTGTTAAATTATTTACTTCAGCTGCAGTTCCCTTTTCAAAATTATCTTGTCGTTGCACAGTCTTCATTACATTGCTGTTCAATTCGTACTGTACCTTTTCCATTTTATTACCTAAATTTATCTCTAATGCACTAACTTTATTATTAACAGAATCAACTTCCTCCCTTATTTTGCCCACTACTGTTTTCACATCAGTTAATTTTGATTCTACCATTCCATCCACTTCTGATTTAATTTTTTCCAAATCAAATTTTACATTTTCAATATTACTACTTAATTCTGTCCTCATACTTTCCATGTTTGCTGGAACTTTGTTCAAACCTGAGCCCAATTCCTTCTTTACATTACACAAATCTGCTTTTAATTCAGATTTTACACCACCCAAATCTGTTTTTAACCCAATTATACACATGTAAAGTTTGATTTCTAATGAACTTCCTACATTATACATTGGTAAATAACTGAATATTTCTCCAAATATTGTTCATGAGAAGCACAATAAGTATCACACACACTCAGAGTGTGCCTCTGGTGTTCAACGCATCGATCCTCGACGATACGCATCGTCTGTCCAGAATATGAATTTTCACACTGACACGGAATCTCGTACACACCAGCCTTCCTCAAACCGGCCGCCCTTCCTCAAACTGAGATCATCTTTGGTACTCCGCACCAGTGCACGAATTTTATTCGTCGGACAAAAAACAGTTCCAACCAGGTGTTTCTTCAAAATGCGGGCAACCTTCCCCGAGAGTGCGCCGGTATATGGAACGAACACAGTGCCTACTTCCTCCCTCGTATTTTCATCTGTTTCCACAGGTTGTGATGTAGTGGTTGGGCGGAGAGCCTACTGAATCTGCCACTCTGAGTTCCCATTTTTTCGAAATACAGTTCTGAGGTGTTCCAATTCCTGTGGTAGACTCTCTGCATCGGAGATAGTGCGCGCCCTATGTACTAGAGTTTTAAGTACCCCCATTCTTCTGTGAAGGGTGATGCCAGGGAATCATCTGAAAGAAAACCTACTTGCTTTTTCTGTTACGTGGATGACACTTTCGTCATCTGGCCACATGGTATGGAGAAACTCCTTGACTTCCTTACACATCTGAAGTCCATACACCCCAACATCAAATTCAATATGGAGATTGAAATGGAGGGTAAGTTGCCATTCCTTGACGTCTTGGTCAAGAGAAGAGCTGACGGCACCCTGGGTCATAGTGTATATCGGAAGACAACGCACACTGATCAGTATTTACACGCAGACAGCTGTCACCACCCTTTACAGAGGAATGGGGTACTTAAAACTCTAGTACATAGGGCGCGCATTATCTCCGACGCAGAGAGTCTACCCCAGGAATTGGAACACCTCGTCATCTCAGACGCCGTTGGAACCGGTTCCACTGCAGGACCGGCGCGCGGACCGTGGAGGAGTTGCTCCACGGTCGAGGGTATTTAAATCGCCCGCTACCAGGCTAGAACCCATTCCCCTTCGAGCAGCTGTAGCGTACGGATCTCCGTGCCGGCGGGTTTCCAGGAGCTCAGTCCGTCAGTTCACCTGATGATGGCAACATGTATGATCGCCGAAATATTGTGCCCGTTGGACACTATAGACCGGCAGTACACCGGCAATACTAAGAAATGGTTGAGACTGAAGCTCTTTCCTCAGGTAGCTATTAAACATGGTGTCTCACTGTTCAAATATACTGCCGCTGTCGAAAAATAGTTACACAATTAATATTTCATTTATCATCGCTTTTTATGCAAATATATTCAGTTCTTGTCCACAAATACATGTAATTGCTTATATATAAATTATCTGCTGCATATCTACTAATTTTAGTTGGCCATGAAATATTTAAGTGGCATTCTACAACACAAAAAACGAATGTTACTAAGAATCATATTAAATATAATAAAATACATATATTAAATGTAATGCACTTTGCTGGGTTCATGTTTTGTGTTTCTGTTCTGACACAAGAATATTACTACCTCAATGAAAAGCAGAACAATAGAGTGAAACAAAGTTTATTGAAAGAATACGGAAATAACATGGTGCGTCTTTTAAGATAGGTAGCATGGTGCAATGCTGCCATTTTGCTTCTTAAATTGTTACTGATAAACACTGCATATCAATAATTGTAAATATAAGTCTTATTATTATTATTATTATTATTATTATAGTACTGAAATTTGTCAGCTTTAAGGGATATTTAAATTGTAATTACGGTGTTTGAGTCTCCCAAGCCTCCTTAATCCATTCATATAATTATATTTGCCGTATGATCTTTCCCTGATTTTATATGGATTTTTAGAATAATGTGTGTGGCTGTATTGTATTTCAGTTGCAATTTGGGAGAGCCTTCCTCGTTCAGCCAAGACCACCATTTCCTGTTTCTGAGCAGATTAGGAAAAAACTGACTACCTGTATTCCATTCACTAGGTCCAAACTGTTAGCCGGCCGGCTGGGGAACCCAACAGCCTGACAAAACCCGCCTTTCACATGGAAACAATCAGCTTCCCCCTGTATCTGCTTATTGGTGCTTTCAGTTTTCTGCTAATAAGTGTGTGTGTGTGTGTGTGTGTGTGTGTGTGTGTGTGTGTCCGTCCGTCCGTCCATTTTAAGCGTTCTTGTGGTATTTTTAATCTTCCCGATCTGCAACTGTGTGGCACCATTCTTCCTTTTAAATAATCAGTGAGGTTTCTGGGCCTCATTTTCGACTTCGAAATTTTGCGGCTCTCACACCTGAAAGATCTGCAAAGAAGGGCCCAAACACACCGAACATTTTAAATGCCTTAGCCACAGGTCCTGGGGAGCACATAGGGCACATCTGCTCAAGTTTTGTAGGGCTTTTGTAAGGTTGCAGCTAGATTATAGGTGCACAGTCTATTGATCAGCAAGTCCTTCATGTCTGTAAACCATTTACACTGTTCACCATGAGGGGATTAGGCTGGTCACTGATGCTTACAGGACCAGCCCCATTCCCAGTCTCTGTGGTGAGGCTGGTGAACTGCCACTCACCATCCGGTGACAAATCCTTGCGGTGCATCAGGTCAGTAAGATTCTTGCAAATCCAAATTCTCCAGCTCATCGAACTGTTGCTCGCCCTGATGTTATGCACCTGGTCTCCAATCGCCCATAAGTAAACAGGCCGTTTGGGTTCCACATACATTAAGTGCTAGAGTCACATGGTGAAGCTCAAGTACGGCCCCAAACCCAGGGTTTTAACCGCCTGCCACAGGGTCTACTGCAGAGGCCCAGAGTAATTTTAGATTTAGTGCAGTACAGCAGAAGTTGCACTCCTGCCAATGTGTTTACCTCATTGTTTTGTACAATTTTAACTAGGCACTGTGACTATGTACTCGCGGATGTGTCTACACAAGGGGACTCTGTTGGTTTGTCTGTTGTTTTCCCTGATTGGGTCACCAAGATCCAACTTCTGCCAGAGTTTACTGTGGGAACTTTATGCCATTCTGTGGGCAGTGCTGCAGAAGAGATTTGTAGCAAATTTTAAATTCCTTGTTTGCTCAGACTCATTAAGTGCCCTTCAATTATTTCAAACCCTGTACCCACCAGATAAAGTAGTCCAGGACATCTAGGGTGCCCTTTCCCACCTACAAAGCCTGGGGAAGGTGGTGTCTTTCTGCTGGGTATTCAAGGGAACGAAACGGCGAACATTGCAGCAAAAGAGGGCATGTTGCGTGAGTAAGGTATCTCAGTGTCCTATTCCCTTGCATGCTGTGGCCAGACTTTTGAGGAATAGAGTCATATGTCGATTGGAGGATGAGAGGCAGGAAATAATGAACAACTAGTTCCGAGTCATGAAGTCCACCGCATGGCCAGCCGCAGCGGAGTGGCTGAGTGGATTGAGGCGCTGTGCTCTGATGCGCAAGACTGCTTCCCGTCAGGGGTTCGAATCCCCTCCCCCCCCCTTGGGCATAGATTTTTTGTGCTGTGTTTAGTATACATTAGTTCATAAGTAATTTGTCAATTTAGGGACTGATGACTCTGCAGTTAAGTCCCATTAGCTTAATAAACATTTGAATCACGCGGCCATGGTGTACATCCTGTCAACCGCACAGGCGGGATGAAGTCCTCCTCACTCGTCTTCGTATAAGTCTGTCCCATGACACATGGCTTCTTGCTCTGGCCACACCCTCCTTGGTGTGGTGCTTGCGATGCACTGTTAACTGTGCATAACATTTTGGTTCAATATGTTTTATATTCAGTTCAAGTGATCTGCCAAGCAATCTGCTCTCTATTTTAAGCAATGATCCAACAACTGTGATCCGTTTTTTTTTTTTTTTAATTTTGTGACTCCTCACGCTTACTACCTAAAATTTTATGGCAACATTTTTAAAGTATCATCAGGTTGACTAGCTTTTCCGTCTTTTTGTTATTGGTCATCTAGTCATTTTCATTTATGACTCCCATAAATTTTGTTAGTTTTACTGGTTAGTTTTACATTGGGTGCACCTCTCCATACCACTCCATGACTTAAGTAAGTTTTCAATGTGTTTCTTCTTACGGGTTAATCTAGAAAGAAACGGTGGCACTTTTTAGACGTCTCCCGATTTTCCTTAGATCCTATTTCCTAGGTGCTTTTAATTACATTCTGCTATGAGAGTTCTGTATGGGCACTGGTAACCTCAATGCTGAGTGCCTCTCAAACTCACAAACAACAACATATTTTGTACAGCGTAAATTGTAAACTAGAGAAGAAGAATTTCAACATTCTATTCTTTGTTGTTTAGTATATCATGCTATGTTGTTTCATGGAAGTCGTGTGATATGACAAATAAAACCACCTTGCGTTATTGTTTTTTAGGATTCTTTAATTATTTTTTTATTTACTTGTGATAATGCTTAACAGTTGTCTTCTTTTCTTTCACAAAGAATGTTTTGTCAGGCGAAGATGATGATGGTGATGATAAACACCCTAAAGCTGTCTCAGATTTATTGGGGAATGAAAGTGGGAGAAAAGAAACTGAAATGGAGAAAAAGATTCGTCTTGGTGAAATGACTCCATTTGGGACTGTTTTAGGAATTAATGGCATCAAAAGGTAAGTGTATCTTCTTTGTATTTTTTGTAATTTCATTTTATCTCATTAAGATGTGGATCATAATTACCATCACTCTTTCTTATCTCTCATCTTCAAGTTTACATTCTTCTTCTGTGCCACAAGTAAATTTGAAAGCCTGTTGAAAAGAAAGCAATTCAAGTCAAAAATTAAATACAAAGCCAAAGAAGAGTATCAAGGAATCACACTTTTTACCAACTATATCAATTGTTGTAATCTATATAAATGTAATGTAATTAGCATAAGAAAACAAAAAAGCCTAAAATAATTCAATTGCTGTAATATCATTTCCTCTACAAAGGCAGCCAGCATCTGAAACATAGGACACCTTTTACACGATGAAAATTTCTGGTTACAACATAAAGATCTTAGCTTACTTTACAAAGCAAAAAACTTTCATAACTTACAACATAAAACACCAGGCAGCACCTTTTAGAAGTACTACATTTTATAGTTAACATTACAGTGACTGATATGGAAATACGTGATTAGTGGTAAAGTAACATAGTAGAGCAAAATCATGATAGTTACTGTTAATGAGGTTAACGCTGTGCTAAGTAAAAGCAGTTGGGGTGCCTATATAGGTAGTGAGTTACAGAGATACAGTTGTGGTGCCTTTGTCACCTAATGGAGAGTCATTTAGCTGTATCACGTACCTCTGGTGCCTAACATCTAGGTTGATGAGCTGTCTTGAAGTGGACCAGACTAATGTCTGCCATGGCTGAGAGCATGCACCCGCAAAGTGGGAAGGTGGTGGGGGCATACAGCTGGTAGGACCTCATGTCATAGTACAATCAGTGCTTGGAAGGATTGGCCACTCCAAGTCATCATTGGGTACTGGCATGGACAGCAGCTGTTTGTAATGTGGACTGCACAAGCTGAACTGGAACCACAGACTATTCGTTGTCTGACATATGGCCTGACTCTGGAGGCCCGGAATCAAATGTAGTGTGTGGCTGGGGTTTCTGAACAGGCCTAAAAGGCAGGTGGTTGGAATAAGTTTGGAGCTGGAAGGGATATTGTGGAGAGTTCAGCATTGGAAGTTTGAGAGGTGACTTCGTTGCCACTTGCCACAGCGTGTGTGCTGATGGTGTCAAAGGTAGATGCATTAGATTCCCCTGCTAAAGGCTTAGCTGACTTTGATGGTGTGTATCCACTAGTCTTGCTGTTTGAAGCCCCATGCCCACATACTTACTGGTTTCTGGATTAAAGTGTGGTGATAGTATGGCACTGGTTTCACCAGCCTGAATCTTTTTGTAAAGAAATTCTCCAGGAGGGCTTCTGTGGTGCAACACATGGCATTTTAGAGGCACAGGAAACACAGTTATGCTAGCACGTTGTAAGGAGAACGTGAAGAACTTGCTTTACCACATGATGCCCCAAAAGTACCTTAAACATAAAAGTCACCACCAACAAAATCAACATCACATTAATAAAAATAACTACCTAACAAAAACAGCATTGCACTAGTTCTGTGCTAGTAAAACGTTTCAGTATACCCTCTTATTAAAAAAAAAATAAAAAAAAAAAAATAAAATAAAAAAAAAAAAAAAAAAAAAATCTGCAGACATTTGGAAACCCTAATATTCCAGAAGGATTTCTGCAGAAATGGTGACAGACACTTCTTCAGTGCAAAGTGTTGCTCGAGATGGTGCCTGTTTCTTATATTCTTTGCATATATGATTATATGACCCAACAGCTGAAAGTCAAGTGGTGGTATGGGTGGACATTCCACAGAATGACGTGGGCAGATCCATTGACCAGGAAATTGATCTTCCACCTACTGGAAAACAACTACTCCATAGAGTGGTGGAGACCCATCCCAAAAGTAAGAGGAAAAGCTGCCATCTTCATTCAGAACTAAGGGAACACCACTTCTTGCAGTATTTCCAGGCACCTTTAAGCACTTAGGTTCTTGTCAGTGAAATGGGTCTGATTACACGGGTACCTGATATTCCGAACTACACCATAACTTTTACCTTTGAAGGTTCATCCAATGTGGATTCTGGTGATTCAAATATCTGTGGTGTTTGACTTCAACTCTGACAAAAAAATTTTGCCTCCTCACCGAAAAGATAGATTTTGCAAAAGAGGAACCTTGTTGAATTTGCTTTATAGCCCACATGCAGAACTGCTTGTGTCTGTTTGGGTCACCTCTGTTAGGTACTGGAGTAGCTGCTACCTGAAAGGATGCCATTGATAAGCATGAAGGATTTTTATGACCCATGACTGGCTTATTCCACATTTTCTTGATGAACGTCATTAGTAAAGTGTGGGATTTTCATGACGGATGCCAAAACCATTGTTGAGGTTGTCTTGTGAGTAGCACTTTTTGCCTTGTCAGCTGCAGTCACCTTTTCTTGGAATTTGAAAATTAAGGACCTGACACTGTTGTGTGAAATAGGTCTCTATGGGTGCCGGTTGTTAAAATCTTCAATTTCCTGTATGTCTCTGGATCTAATAATTCAGTCAGTTTACTATGATAGGCACCACATGCCTAATTACCATACTGTTACAGTGCCCTTGACAATTGGGGAGCTAAATCATATCATCATCCTCCAGGGGACATTTTGTAATATTACTCATAGCAAACTTTGTGCGAGATAATATTATTATTTTCTTATTTCCGGTATGCCTAGTGAAGTTAGCACCAACTTGATTATTTGATCAATTTTATGTAATTACCATCCAAAGTTGCATGGAAGGATTTTTAAAATTTTTGATTACCAGTTTTGGACACTTTAGTCTATTTTCAAATCAATCAGCCAAGTAAGTCCTACAATAGCATTGTTCACTGTGTGTTTTTTTTATCATGGGTTGAAGCATTCACCAAACTCTTATATTTCTATACATATTTCATCAGCTGTTACCACATCCACACTGCAAATGGTCTGCTTCCACTCTGGCCATCAGCACAATTCACAAACTATACCTGGTGTCATACAAGAAGGCGCTTCCGCACATAGAGGCGGAGCGATAAGGGAAGCATAGAGCGGAGGAGTTATGGCTGAGTGCCAACTGTTGTGCCTGCAGGAAAAACATTGCGTAACTTACGGCCAGCCACACGCCTACATAATGAATGTTATTGGCTGTCATTGTGATAATGAAGGGGCTGCACAGAACAGCTGAAAACTGGGCTGCCTTCGTAGGTGACACTGACTATAACAACAAAATTTTCGCCCTTAGGCAAGCACAAATCTCTTATCATTGTATGATTGTTTGGGTGAATTAGTAACAGGAAACGTAAAAATGCAAGGTCATCTGATTAACTTTTGAATTGTCAAATTTCTTTTTGTGTGTACTATATATCAACATTAGAGAGTTTTCTGTGCAATTAATCTACATTACTTTTATATTAATACTGTCTGTTTTGAAAATTGTCACAGTGCGCCACGAGTGGATCAAACACTCACAGAATTTGAAAAATATCTTGAGGCTCAGTCAAAATTGCAGCAGGCACAAAGGAAAAGAGTACTTGTGAAGAAGAAGGCTCACAACTTTAATTGTGATGAGGTAGTGTCTCAAGAAGGAAAATCACTAACACCTAAGAACAAGTCATCTCCTCTGAAGAAAAGTATTCTTCTACCAAAGAAACGAAAGAAAAAAGAAAAGCTTGGTAGTTCAACTAGTGAAGATTATCAGTAAGTTTCCTGTTAATACTTTTGTATAAATGCACAATTTCCACCATATGTTTCTTCATTTGAAATCTATGATATCAGAGTTAAGTAAATCTTCAGTATTAATATTTTTGTAGTAATTTGTTAGGTGGTGCTTATCACCTGGTGTGTAACCTAATGAGCTATTATGTCACAGATTCAGAGATACTAAGAAGACAGACAGCTACTCATATTTAAGCTTATATGCAGTGTTACAAATAGGCACATAAAAATATTGATGTGTGCTGGACTTTCAATTTCAAATCTTTTTTTCTCCCTTCCCCCCCTTATGATTGAAAGGGAAAATTTACTTGTACAGTATAATCCCCCCCCCCACTTTTTTTTTCTGAATTGATGTTTTCTCACTGTTTGCAACAGTTTGCTTACACCATTTTCAATTTCCATTATTCAAAACTAATTCGCATCCCTCCTTGTTGCATTATCAATGAATACAATTGCAGTGTTCAAATACTGTGATTAATTTCAGTGGTGTTCTTAATTTTTGTTCTTTCTTTCATGTACATATTAAAGAAATCTCTAAACTGTTTGATACACTTTTAATGAAAATGAGTTGGTTGTCAGGATTTATCCTAAAAAAGACATAGTCCTCCTACCTACAAGAGTTATTTGTATGGCTCTTCTCCCAACTGGTACACTCTCACTTATTAGATAACATCATCTTCCCTTCCCAAGTCCTGTTAAGGTGCAGATTGTTTAATATAGTCTCATCTTCTTATAGATTTCTCCAGTTCAGCATTGATTCCTTGTTCAGCACTGACAAGACAAGACTATCATGCTGCCATAACAACTCACCTATCTTCACACTGATACTACCAGTTACTGGAGTTGTTCAGATCACAACTTGTGTTGTATGCCTTGTCTTTATTCAAGCAGTTTACTGCCCCACCTATCATGGTTATTTGATAATTACATGATGATTATCTTATTATTAAATCTATATATAAAAGCCCTAAACCATCCATTGTCTCTCTTGTAGCCCAGCACTTTGTTACCTGCTCTTCCCCAATTTTTTCCATAATTGAGAGTCTACAACTCTTCCATAACCTATTTGCGCAGTGGCGGAGCAGCCGAGCGCGTTGTGGTGCAATGCTATGATGCATGAGGCTGTGATATCAGAGTTAAGTAAATCTTCAGTATTAATATTTTTGTAGTAATTTGTTAAGTGGTGCTTATCACCTGGTGTGTAACCTAATGAGCTATTATGTCACAGATTCAGAGATACTAAGAAAACAGACAGCTACTCATATTTAAGCTTATATGCAGTGTTACAAATAGGCACATAAAAATATTGATGTGTGCTGGACTTTCAATTTCAAATCTTTTTTTCTCCCCCCCCCCCCCCCTTATGATTGAAAAGGAAAATTTACTTGTACAGTATAACCCCCCCCCCCCCGTCGGGCTTCGAAATCCTCCTCGGACATGGATGTTTGTGCCGTCTTTAATATAAGCTAGTTCATAAGTAGTTTGTAAGTTTAGGGATTGATGACCTGGCAGTTATGTCCCATAAGCTTTACAAACTTTTGACATGCCATAACCTAGTTGCTTGCAAAACTTCACCTTAAAACAGTTGTCCATGTTTATTTTCATAACTAGCTGTAAACCCAGTGTTGCCCAGGTGTTAATTTATCCTACACTCTTGTAGTCCACATCCCCTTCCCCCCTCTCACTGCACCCATCTCTTTCTGTCCCACCTCTCTGTTCATTTCTTCCTTTGCCTATCTCGGCAAAATTTTCTGAAAGGTACAATCTGTTATGTACCACACAAACATTTATGTAATGAGCGATCTTCCTCTTGGTTTAAACATAATTGGTGCAAAAATACATAAAGATTGCAGCAAATCTGTGCATTTGGTAAAATTCTGTAAGTACTGTGCACCCAACGGAATTTTATACAGACAGTGACATTTCTCTTGTTTTTAAGGTAGAGCGTGCAAAATTTCATCAATATCGGAACAAAATAATAGATTTGTATGCAATAGAAACACAGGGTCACATCGAAAAATGCACTTTGTTGTTTTCATATATGCCAGCTTTATTTCATACATCCCTTGTTCTGAGAATAACGAAAACAACAAAAAAAGGATCTGTGAAATCGGTTGAGCCATTCTCAAGTTACAGCACGAGCAATGTATTTAGGGATCCATTTTTATGTTGCAAAAAACCCTCCCCCATGCACGGTATGAAACGTATGGTAGATGGTGTCCTTCCTCTTGTTTGAAAGTCAAGCGTGCGAAATTTCGTGAAGATCGGAATGAAACTGTAGATTTCGTGAGTCTGTAGGAGAAGTATGCTCCACCATGCACCTAACACAAAATACTTTCTACCTATAAACTACATTTCTGCCAAATTTCAGCTTCATAGGTGAAGTAGTTTTCGAGATTTCGTGTTTAGTCAGTGAGTGAGTGTGTGTCCTTTTGCTTTTACATAGATAGAAATTAAGAAAACAGATTGCTTAATTTGCAGACTTGCAGACAAAAATATATAGCAACATGCAAACCTCTAATGCTATTTGATACCAGCTCGTGTCTGATGCGACAGTTTTACAGCATCTACAGCGAAACTTTGTGAGTGGTAGATTTCTTTTTGTTTCATTTTTTTTTTTTTTTTTTTTTTGGGTTGGGGGAGGGTCAGTTACAATACACTTCATAAACATCCGAAATTGCATGCAAACTTTGTTGCAGGTCCCTAACTACTCCCATTTTCCAATAACTGACGCATAAATCTGGGTATTCTCACATGGTAGCCTGTAATTATTTATGTCATACCTCCTTAGCTGTGTGTCATGCTCTATTGTTTTTGGATCAGGAACCTTTGTGGGCATACAGTGAACAGTTCACCAAAGTTTCACTGCAATCGAATGAATGGTTTATGAACACATAGAGTACACAATAGACGAAGATTACTCACCAGGTGAAGGAGCACAGGTGTGACAGCATCACAAATAAATAAATAAATGAATACACACACACACACACACACACACACACACAAACGCAAACTTTCGCAACCCAGTTGCTTCTTCAGGCAGAAGGGAAGGAGAGGGAAAAGGAAATGATGAGGGTTTTAAGGAAGGGGGTAAGGAGCCATTCCAATCCCGGGAGAGGAAAGACTTACCTTGGAGGAAAAAATGGAGGGTAAACAAATGCACACACACCCACACATTCACGCAGACACAAATACACCTGTAGAAAGCAAAGAAGTTAAGACGTTAGACAGAGACACCACTTGAGGCAGAGGCTCTGTCCAGAGAACCGATGCAAAGATGTTAAGATGGTGGGTGGGAATTCAAATTTAATGGAGGTTGAGACCAGGTGGGCAACGGGAAGAGAGAATATGCTGAAGGGCTAGTTCCCATCTCCGGAGTTCTGAAGGATTGGTGTCAGTGGGAAGTATCCAGATAACCCGGACGATGTAGCACTGTGCCAAGATGTGCTGGCCGTGCACCAAGGCGTGTTTAGCCACAGGGTGATCCTCGTTACCAACAAACACTGTTTGCCTGTGTCCATTCATGCGAATGGTCAGTTTGTTGCTGGTCATTCCCACATAGAACGCTTCACAGTGCAGGAATGTCAGTTGGTAGATCACATGGGTACTATCGCAAGTGGCTCTGCCTTTGATCGTGTACACCTTCCGGGTTACGAGACTGGAGTAAGTGGTGGTGGAAGGGTGCATAGGGCAGGTTTTACAACGGGGAACGTTACAAGGGTAGGAGCCAGAAGGTAGGGAAGGTGGTTTGGGGATTTCATAGGGGTGGACTAGGAGGTTACGGAGGTTAGTTGGGCGGCGGAAAGACACTCTCGGTGGAGTAGGAAGGATGTCATGAAGGACGGATCTCATTTCGGGGCAGGATTTAAGGAAGTCGTATCCTTGCTGGAGAGCCACATTCAGAGTCCGATCCAGTCCCGGAAAGTATCCGGTGACAAGAGGGGCACTTCTGGGATTCTTCTGTTGAAGGTTCTGAATTTGGGGGGATGAGGAAGTGGCTCTGGCAATTTGTTTCTCTACCAGATTAGGAGGATAGCTGCGGGATGTGAAAGCTGTTATTAGGTTATTGGTGTACTGGTTCAGAGCTTCAGGACTGGAGCAGACCCGTTTGCCACGAAGGTCTAAGCTGTAAGGAAGGGAACGTTTGATGTGGAATGGATGGCAGCTGTCATAATGCAGGTACTGTTGTTTATTAGTGGGTTTGATGTGGACGGATGTGTGAAGTTGGCCGTTGGACAGATGGAGGTCAACATCGAGGAAAGTGGCATGAGATTTGGAATAGGACCAGGTGAATTTGATGGGACCAAAGGAGTTGAGGTTGAAGAGGAAATTCTGGAGTTCTTCTCTGTGAGTCCAGATCATGAAGATGTCATCAATGAATTTATACAAAACTTTGGGTTGACAGGCTTGGGTATCCAGGAAGGCTTCCTCTAAGCCTCCCATAAATAAGTATGCGTACGAGGGGGCCATCCTGGTGCCCATGGCTGTTTCCTTTAGTAGTTGGTATGTCTGACCCTCAAAAGTGAAGAAGTTGTGGGTTAGGATGAAGCTTGCTAGGGTATTAAGGAAAGAGGTTTTAGGTAGGGAAGTAGGTGGTCGGCGTGAAAGGCAATACTCCATCGCAGCGAGGCCCTGGGCATGTGTGATATTTGTGTATAAGGAAGTGGCATCAATGGTTACAAGGATGGTTTCAGGAGGTAACGGGCTGGGTAAGGATTTCAGGAGATCGAGGAAGTGGTTGGTGTCTTTGATGAAGGATAGGAGACTGCACATGATGGGTTGAAGGTGTTGGTCTATGTAGGCAGAGATTTGTTCTGTAGGGGCTTGTTATCGGGCCACAATGGGGCGTCCGGGATGATTGGGTTTGTGAATCTTGGGAAGTAGGTAGTAGGTGGGGGTGCGGGATGTTGGTGGGGTCATGAGGTTAATGGAGTCAGGTGAAAGGTTTTGTAGGGGGCCTAAAATTTTGAGGATTCCTTGAAGCTCTGCCTGGACATCAGGAATGGGATTGCCTTGGCAAACTTTATATGCGGTACTGTCTGAAAGCTGACGCACTCCCTCAGCCACATACTCCCGCCTATCAAGTACCACGCTCGTGGATCCCTTGTCGGCTGGTAGAATGATGATAGAATGGTCGGCCTTCAGATCACGGATCGCTCGGGATTCAGCTGTGGTAATGTTTGGAGTAGGATTAAGGTTTCTCAGGATGTCTGAGAGGAAGTAAGGAATTCCTGGAAGATTTGAAGGGGGTGATTTTGAGGAAGAGCAGGTGGGTCTCGCTGTAACGGAGGACGGAAGTGTTCCAGGCAGGGTTCAATTTGAATGATGTCTTGCAGAGCTGGATCATTAGGAGTAGGATTATTTTTCTTCGTGGCAAAGTGATATCTCTAGCAAAGACTACGAGTATAGGATAGTAAACCTTTCACAGGGGCTGTTTGGTTGAATTTGGGAGTAGGGCTAAAGTTGAGACCTTTGGATAGGACAGAGATTTCAGATCGGGAGAGGATTTTAGAAGAGAGGTTGACTACTGAATTGGGATGATGTGGTTCTGGATTGTGTGGGGATTGGAATTTTGAGGTTTGGGGGGAGAGGAGTTGGGAGTGGGAGATTAAGTAGATGGGAGAGACTGGGTTTATGTGCAATAAGAGGAGGTTGAGGTTTATCGGAGAGAGTATTGCCTTTCTGGAGTTGGGTGGCCAGGCAATTGGATTGTTTTTTGAGGTGATGGGTGGCAAGTTGTTCTAATTTGCGGTTGGCCGGAAGGAGGATGTTCTGAATTGCAGGTGTGGGTGTTGGATAGGAAAGGTTGAGGATTTTGATTAGAGATAGGAGTTGACAGGTGTGTTCATTGGCGGAGTTGATGTATAGGTTAAGGATTAGGCGGGTGTGGGCTATGGATTGTTCAGTTTGATGAAAGGATAGGTTGCAGCCAGAGATGGGAACTTTTAGTGTGAGGCCCTTGGGAGTGAAGCCTGAAACATTTTCCTGTCTAGATGTGTTTGCATTTGGATATGTGTGAGTGTGTGTGTGTGTGTGTGTGTGTGTGTGTGTGTGTGTGTGTGTGTGTGTGTCTGTGTGTGTGTTTACCTTCCTTTTTTCCCCTAAGGTAAGTCCTTCCACTCCTGGGATTGGAACGACTCCTTTTCCACTTCCTTAATACCCATATCCTTCCCTTTCTCCTCTCCTTTCTTCCTCTTTTCATGAAGAAGCAACCAACGGTTGTGAAAGCTTGTATGTGTGTTTGTGTGTGGTTTTATTTGTGTCTGTCGACGAGCCTGTCCTTTGAGTAAGTCATCCATTTTCTATTTTTTATATATGTTTATCCCACCAGGAAAGTTTCCTTATATATATAGGATGTGATAGTAGCACAAATAAATTAATAAATTCACACACACACACACACACACACACACACACACACACACTCACAAACGCTAGCTTTTGCAGCCTAGCTGCTTCTTCTGGCAGAAGGGATAGTGCTACTATCACTTCTTGTGCTCCTTCGCCTGGTAAGTAACTTCATCTATTTTGTTATATATATTTTTCCTGCTAGGAATTTCTCCTTAGAAAAGAGATGACTTACCAAAAGGACCGGCTCGTCGATAGAAACGAATAAAATAACACACAAACACACATACAAGCTTTCGCAGCCTAGCTGCTTCGTCAGGCAGAAGGGAAGGAGATGGAAAAGGAAATGATGAGGGTTTTAAGGGAGTGGATAAGGAGTCATTCCAATCCCGGGACAGGAAAGACTTACCTTGGGGGGAAAAAGGAGGGTAAACAAATACACACACACACCCACACATTTACACAGACGCAAGTACACTTAGGCAGACATACTGTAGAACTGTAGAAAGCAAAGAAGTTAGAAGTTAGACAGAGATGCCACTTGAGGCAGAGACTCTGTCCAGAGAACCAAGGCAAAGATGTTAAGATGGTGGGTGGGAATTCAAATTTAGCGGAGGTTGAGACCAGGTGGGCAACGGGAAGAGAGAATATGCTGAAGGGCTAGTTCCCATCTCCGGAGTTCTGAAAGGTTGGTGTCGGTGGGAAGTATCCAGATAACCCGGACGGTGTAACAGTGCGCCCAGATGTGCTGGCCATGCACCAAGGCACGTTTAGCCACAGGGTGATCCTCATTACCAACAAACACTGTCTGCCTGTGACCGCTCATGTGAATGGACAGTTTGTTGCTGGTCATTCCCACATAGAACGCTTCACAGTGCAGGCATGTCAGTTGGTAAATCACATGGGTGCTATCGCAAGTGGCTCTGCCGTTGATCATGTACACCTTCCGGGTTACTGGACTGGAGTAAGTGGTGGTGGAAGGGTGCATAGGGCAGGTTTTACAACGGGGGCGGTTGCATGGGTAGGAGCCAGAGGATAGGGAAGGTTTGTTTGGGGATTTGATAGGGATGGACTAGGAGGTTACGAAGGTTAGGTGGGCGGCGGAAAGACACTCTCGGTGGAGTGGGAAGAATGTCATGAAGGATGGATCTCATTTTGGGGCAGGATTTAAGGAAATCGTATCCCTGCTGGAGAGCCACATTCAGAGTCCGCTCCAGTCCCGGAAAGTATCCGGTGACATAAGGGGCACTTCTGGGGTTCTTCGGTGGAAGGTTCTGGATTTGGGGGGATGAGGAGGTGGCTCTGGTAATTTGCTTCTGAACCAGATCAGGAGGATAGCTGCGGGATGTGAATGCTGTTATTAGGTTATTGGTGTACTGGTTCAGGGATTCGGGACTGGAGCAGACTCTTTTGCCACGAAGACCTAAGATGTAGGGAAGGGAACGTTTGATATGGAATGGATGGCAGCAGTCATAATGGAGGTACTGTTGTTTGTTGGTAGGTTTGATGTGGACGGATGTGTGAAGTTGGCCATTGGACAGGTGGAGGTCAACATCAAGGAACGTGGCATGGGATTTGGAATAGGACCAGGTGAATTTGATGGGACCGAAGGAGTTGAGGTTGAAGAGGAAATTCTGGAGTTCTTCTCTGTGAGTCCAGATCATGAAGATGTCATCAATGAATTTATACAAAACTTTGGGTTGACAGGCTTGGGTATCCAGGAAGGCTTCCTCTAAGCGTCCCATAAATAAGATTGCGTACGAGGGGGCCATCCTGGTTCCCATGGCTGTTCCCTTTAGTTGTTGTTATGTCTGGCCCTCGAAGGTGAAGAAGTTGTGGGTTAGGATGAAGCTGGCTAGGGTATTAAGGAAAGAGGTTTTAGGTAGGGAAGTCGGTGGTCGGCGTGAAAGGAAATACTCCATCGCAGTGAAGCCCTGGGCATGTGGGATATTTGTGTATAAGGAAGTGGCATCAATGGTTACAAGGACGGTTTCAGGAGGTAACAGGCTGGGTAAGGATTTCAGGCGATCGAGGAAGAGGTTGGTGTCTTTGATGAAGGATGGGAGACTGCACATGATGGGTTGAAGGTGTTGTCTATGTAGGCAGAGATTCGTTCTGTGGGGGCTTGGTAACCGGCCACAATCAGCCGGCCTGGATGATTAGGTTTGTGAATCTTAGGAAGTAGGTAGAAAGTAGGGGTGCGGGGTGTCGGTGTGGTCATGAGTTTGATGGACTCAGGTGAAAGGTTTTGTAGGGGGCCTAAGGATCTGAGAATTCCCTGAATCTCTGCCTGGACATCAGGAATGGGGTCGTCTTGACAGACTTTGTAGGCAGTGTTGTCTGAAAGCTGGCGCAGTCCCTCAGCCACATACTCCCGCCGATCAAGTACCATGGTCGTGGATCCCTTGTCGGCAGGGAGAATGATGATGGAATGGTCAGCCTTCAGATCACGTATATTATGGAAGGAAACTTTCCAGGTGGGAAAATAGGTATAAAATAAAGATTTTTGACTTACCTAAAGTACAGGCTCGTCGACAGAAACACCAAACACACACAAAAAAAATATTCGAGCTTTCGCCACCAGTGGTGGCTTCTTCGGGAAAAAGAGGAAGGAAGGAGAGGAGAAAGGGAAGGATACGGGTTTTAAGGAAGTGGAAAAGGAGCCATTCCAATCCCAGGAGTGGAAGGACTTACCTTAGGGGACAAAAAGGAAGGTAAACAAATACACACACACTCACACATATCCACATCCAAACACGCCTAGGCAGACATTTGACATTTTCTTCTACAAATGTCTGCCTAGGTGTGTTTGGATGTGGATATGTGTGAGTGTGTGTGTATTTGTTTACCTTCCTTTTTGTCCCCTAAGGTAAGTCCTTCCACTCCTGGGATTGGAATGGCTCCTTTTCCACTTCCTTAAAACCCGTATCCTTCCCTTTCTCCTCTCCTTCCTCCCTCTTTTTCCCGAAGAAGCCACCACTGGTGGCGAAAGCTCGAATGGTTGTGTGTTTTTGTGTGTGTTTGGTGTTTCTATCGACAAGCCTGGACTTTAGGTTATCAAAAATCTTTATTTTATACCATTTTCCCACCTGGAAGGTCTCCTTCTATACACACACTCACACACACCCACACACAAACACTCAAGCACAAGCTTTTGCAACCCAGTTGCTTCCTCAGGCAGAAGGGAAGAAGAGGGAAAAACATGTCGTCATGGACATCATCTCGAAGGTACTATCTCATCCTGAATTGTCTGCATTGTCAGCAGCAACTCAGATTTTTGTCTCCATTAACAATTTTTCTGACTGCGTTTGTTAAAAACTCATTTCATTTTCACTTGGTCTTAATCAAAAATTTCACTTTTGTCACTTGTTCTCAGCACTTCTTTATATCAAACCTGTAATTTGGTTATACTAAATACACTATTACTCTCCCACCACTGTCTGACTGCAGCTTATCGTCTTTATCCTTTCAACATTGTCTCATTTTAACCAATGTTGACTCAAAGGCTCTTCATTTCAGTTAAACCCATTGTTAGGTGGGTACCTGCCCAGGGGAAATGGAATCCAACTTTATTCAGGTATATCACAACTGTTTTGGAAACCAAAGTTTATTTTCAAACTTCAACTCCAGAGTCCATAAGAGGTTTTTTCCTGACCCAATCACATAGTCCCAGTTCTACTTTCTTTAGTAAGTCTGCTACATAACACTGGTGAGTTGCAAAATTCCGATAAATACTGAGCATGTCTGTACCCCACCTATGTTGTTAATTGTTTACAACCTATTGTGTAGGAGTTCCCTCCAAGTGTTTAAGACTTAAACCATATCTTGTAGTGTCCCAGCTAGTTACCTCTGATGTTACCTACCTCTGTACAAACATTCTGCACGATCTGCCTAGTTCTGAACTGGTACCCAAACAATATTTTGTGAAGTTACCTAATAATATGTTCACAAATTATTTACAGAAGAATGGAAAAACTGGTAGAAGCCGACCATGGGTAAGATCAGTTTGGATTTATGAGAAACGTAGGAACATGTGAGGCATTACTCATCTTACTACTTGTATTAGATAGCGTAAGGAAAGGCAAACCTACATTTTTGACAATGTTGAATGGAATACTCTTTCAAATTCTGACATCAGCAGGGGTAAAATATAGGGAACTGAAGGTTTTTTGCAACTTGTGCAGAAACCAGACCAATGGCTCCAAGTATTAACAGTCGTAACTCAAACTAGTCAGATTTACAGGAGAGGCAGAAGAAGTTAAATAAACAATGTAAGTTAAAATTTAATACAAATCTGCTAATATTTGACAGATAAACAGATACTGAAGAATGTATTTAAGTGTCTTTTGCTAATGTATAACTGTTTTCTAAAATATAATGTATTGTTTTACTGTTTTCAGTTTGACCCTTTTTTGGACTTACGATGTCAAATACTTGGACCTGTCGACTGACAGCAGTTAAAAGATACGAAGGGCATGTTAGGGAAGCATTGATTGGGAAGGGAATAAGACAAGGTTGTAGACTTTTGCCAATCTTACTCAATCTGTAAATTGAGCAAGATGTGAAAGAAAACAAGGAGAAATTTGGAGAAAGAATTAAAATTCAGTCTCAGAAAATCGGGTGATGCTGAAGGAATCAGACTAAGTAACAAAACAATAAAGGTGGTAGAAGAGGTTTGTAAAATAACATATGATGGTCACAGTACAGATAATATAAAATGCAGAATGGCAATGGGAAGATACAGTAATTGTTTTCGAAAAAGAAATTTGTTAACATCTACTAATAATTTAAGTGTAAGGAAGTCTTTTCTGAAGGCATTTGTGTGCATTGTTGCCTTGTATGTGAATGAAACATAGACTATAAGTAATTCAGACAAGAAGAGGATAGAAGCTTTCAAAATGTAGTGCTTCAGAAAATTGCTGAAGATTATATGGTTAAATCATGTAATTTAATGAAGAGGTACTGCACTGAATTGGGGAGAAAAGGAATTTTTGTCATACCTTGACTAAAAGAAGTAATCCATTGGTAGGACACATTCTTAGACATTGAGGATTCATAAATTTAGCATTGAAGGAAAGTGTGTGGGGGAAAAATCGCAGAGGAGACCAAGAGACGCATATAGTAAGCAGATTCAAATGTGGGTTGCCGTTATGAGGAGATGATGAGGCTTGCTCAGGATAGAGTACAGTGGAGACCTGCATCAAACCAGTCTCTGATCTGGAGACCACATCATCATCATCTTAACTCTAATCAATTCCATGCCTACCATTAAGAATCTCCTTGTAAATGGAATAGAAATAGATGAACATTCATTGGTTCAGCTATGGAAACAGGGATTTTTCATTTTGAGCATGCCTTTAGGGTCACTTAACAAAGGGCTTTCCTAGAATCCATAGACTTTCAGCTTTTGGTATTAAACTATTGTATTTCAAAACATTTTAATTATTAGTAAAGATTTATTAAAAGTTTAATCTTCATTTTTAAATTAGGGACCAATTAAAGAGGCCAGGAAAACTGCTATCTGAGAAGACAGCACTTGAAGATAGTGATGAGGGAAGTGAATACATACCATCAGAAGATGAAATACGGGAAGCAGAAGATGGTAAGTTTTATGATGTATTTTGTAGGCACTGTGATTATTACTTTCTTGCTACAAGATCTAGTGATATACCAGTCTTTATCGACAGTCAAATAACTATTACATCAAAAGAATGACTTCCATGACTTCATAAACATCCATAGGTGGCACTACCTCTTTGCATATTCTCTCTGAATTGCCAACATTTAAATTAGCATCAGAGTAATTTTTAACTAGAAGGAATCATTAGGGACAAACATAGCATTGGCCATATAATTGTTACTGTTCATAAATGATTTAAAAGAATAGGAGACCACTCATTGAAGGCAGAAGTGTTGAGACTGACAGGCACACACTAGAGACTAGCTTTCAGAGTGCATCGTCTTACAGTTCCAGTGCTGCTTTTTGGACGGTGGTTTGGCATGTGTTAAGGGTGGGAAGGGGGACATACTGCAGTAAAAACAGATATTATGAGTAGGGCTTGAACCTAGGACCCTCAGTGTAACAAACTAGTGCTCTACCGACTCACCCACAGGGGCCCAACATGATAGGCTCTCACAGTTATGTTTTTTCTCTACTCCGTAGGTCATTTGTTACCTATTAATAATAATCAATGCATGATCCCCTGGACGACAGCACATAGCACAAATTATATTGGAGTTTTGGTTGATACTCTAACAATATGCAACATTTGGTACCAATCTGACTGACTGACATTTTGAGGTTTGTGTGTTAGTCAAGATATGCCAGAAATTTCTTTTCTCCACAATTCTGTTCAGTATCTTCTCATTAGTTACGTGTTTTACCATCTGATCCTCAGCATTTTCCTGTAGCACCAAATTTCAAAATAATCAATCATTTTTCTGTCTGAACTCCTTATCGTCCATGTTTCACTCCCATAAAAGGCTACAATTCAGACAAATGCCATAAAATATTACTCTTCTTCACAAGTACCTTTCTTCCAGTAGATATTCTGCATTTTATATCTTCTCTATGTCACTCATCACATATTATTTTGATACACAAATTACAAATCTCATCTACTACTTTTGTTGTCTCATTACCTAATCTGGTTGCTTCACTATTATCTGATTTTTGTAGACAGTTTTGTTTTGCTCTTCTTAACGTTCATCTTATACCCTCCTTTCAAGTCACCATCCATTCCGTCCAGTTGCTGATCCAGGTCCTCTGCTGTCTCAGAGAGAATTATTGTGTCATTGGCAAACTTTTTGTTTCTTCTTCCTGTTTAATTCTCTCTCCAGATTTCTTCTTGCTTTCGTTCACAGTTTACTCGATGTACGGATTGAATAACATTGGGGAAAGGCTACAACCCTGTCTTATTCCATTCCCAACCATTGTGTCCTTAGACTTTTATACCTGCTGTGTAATTTTTGTACAAGTTGAACATAACTTTTCTTTTACTATATTTTACCCATGCTACCTTCAGAATTTTAAAGCAAGTATTCCAGTCAACATTGTCAAAAGCTTTCTTCAAATTTACAAAAGTTATGAAGTAGTTTGTCGTTCCTTAACCTATGTTCTAAGATCAGTCATAATGTGAGTATTGCCTTACCTTCCCATATTTCTCCTAACTCTTCTTCGAGGTTGGATTCTACTTTTGCATTCGCCTTTAAGTAATGTGTGCTAATATTTTGCAATTGTGATTTATTAAGCTGATAGTTCTATAATTTTCATGCTTGTCTGCACACCATTTCTTTGCAACTTGAATTATTACATTCTTCTTGATTTATTAGGATATTTCCTCCATCATATAGATCCTGCACGCAAATTGCAACAGTTTCTTTATGACAGCCTCTTCTAAGGATGTCAGCAGCTCAGAGGAAACATCATTTACTCTAGGGGTCTTGTTTCACCTCGAATGTTTCAGTACGCTGCCAAATTCTTCTTTAAGTACTGTATTTCCTTATCTTAATCTGCTTCCTCTTACATTTCTTTAATGCCTTAAAGTTCATTTCACTTGTATAGGCCCTGCATATATTCCTTTCAGCTTTCTCTTTTTTGCTTAGTACTGGTTTTCCTTCTGAGGTCTTTATACCATCAAAGGGTAAAATAGAATTCTGAGAACCATCAGAAATTTGTTGAATAGCAGATAATAGCTGAAAGTTACTTAGAAATTAAAGCTGTATGCTATGCTGAAGATTTCATACAATCTTTTAGTTATGTTGGACAATGCTACAAATTTTTCTCAGCTTCATAACTCAACAAAATAAAAAGTAGAAATGCCACTACTAATCCTCTACTTATCAAACATTGTAAACCTTATCCTGCCATTTCTGTTTATCTGGAGATGATAGACCTCATTATTAATCAAGAAACCAACTGAGGAGTTTTGGAGACTGAGAAAGAGTTAATTGCAGATTAGATGAGTTAATGTAGAGTGTTGGTGACAAAATATGTACATCAATAAGTGTGTACTGAAAGAGAAAAAGACATTCAGACAGAATTATGTAGTTTTGCAAATTATGCAGGTTATTGTGTTGTTTACTCTTGCTTCACCAAAAGTGCATGTATAGTAGAGATGGGTCATTCACCAATGAATGACTCCAAAGGAATGATTCACAAAAGTGAACGGGAGGAACAAGGAACTACATACAATGAACAGCAGTTCACCTCAGTCCTCTTAGTCGGTCCCAGTCTGGAGTGCTGGAACAGTTGTGACAACTTCCAATTCTAGAAACTGGCATTTCCATTACAGGTCCAGGAGGACGTACGGCCGGTCCCATTCCAGTTACTCTGTTTCAGTTTCAGCTCACTCTCAGTATCAATTTTTTTTTTTTTTAATAGTGAACTATTTGTTCTTTACATATTCTGTTTAGTGTTTATCACCAGCAGTTTTCATTTTACAATATTATAATTTGGTAACTTACCATGCACACAAATTATGTTTGGTGTAATACCTACTTTTTGCATGTGATATAAACAACAAATCTGCTTATTTCTTTGTAATTTTTATCAATAGGAGAAGACAAAATTCTTTTAAGTTATTTTATTTATTATTATTTGTACATTTTTATATTTCATCTTTTTCATTCAATGTCTAGTTTTTAACACAACTTTAAATGATTTCCTTAGGAATAAGGCCAATGGGTGGGGTCAAGCCAGATGTGGAATGGGTCCTTCCGGATGCCATGAAGGGCATGGGGTGCAGACAACTGCAGGTGGTGGGTCATGTCGGTACCAATGATGTGTGTCGCTTCGGATCTGAAGAGATTCTCTCAGGTTTTGAGTGGCTATCTGAAGTGGTAAAGACTGGCAGTCTTGCTTGCAAGATGAAAGCAGAGCTCACCATCTGCAGCATAATTGACATGACTGACTGTGGACCTCTGGTACAGAGCGGAGTGGAGGGTCTGAATGCCGCGCGGGAGTAGCTGAACGCTCTGGAGCGCCACATTGCGGATCGCAAGGACTCCCGCGACAGAGGACGGAGGTTCGAATCCTCCCTCGGGCATATATGCGTGTGTTGTCCTTAGGTTAGTTTAACTTAGTTTAAGTAGTTTGTAAGTTAAGGACTAATAAACTAGCAGTTGAGTTCGATAGATTTGCAAACATTTGAACATTCTGAGGGTCTGAATCAGAGGCTCAGACGGTACTGTGACCATGTAGTCTGCAGATTGCTTGACTTGCGCCATTGGATGGTGGGGTTCTGGATTCTGCTGTATAGGTCAGGAGTCCACTAAACATAGGAAGCGGCTACACAGGTAGTGGGGGCTGTGTGACGTGGACTGGGCGGTTTTTAAGGGTAGAGGGCTTTGCGCAAACACTAAATGGGCTATCTCAAAGAGTGCAGGTCGATCTCAGGAAAAATATAAATCTAGGAACTATCATATAACAGTTGTAAATTGTGGTAGCTGTGTCAGGAAAGTACCAGAACTCCAAGCCTTAATAGAAAGCACCAAAACACATTTCATTGTAGGTAGCGAAAGTTGGCTTAAGCCGGAAATAAGTTCAGCAGAAGTTTTGCAAAATATTTAAATGTGTTTAGAAAGAATAGATTAAACAAAATAGTTTGAGCATGTTTCTCGCCTTAGTCTATCGTGTAGTGAAGTTGAAATTTATAGTTCCTGTGAGTTGGTATGGGTAGAGGTAGTACTCGAAAATTGTAAAAAGTTAAGAATTGGTTCCTTTTACAAGCCTTCCAACTCTGACGATACAATAGCAGAAAGGTTCAAAGAAAACCTGTTTCTAATTGCAAACACGTACCCGAGTCACACAATAATAGAAGGCTGTGTTTTAATTTACCCTCAATCTGTTGGCGAAATTATAGTTTCAAATCGCATAAAATATTGTGCAAAATTGTACTCAACGCATTCTCTGAGAATTACTTCAAACATTTAGTTCATGAGCCAACTAGAATTGTAAATGGATGCCAAAACACATTTGATCACTTAGCAACAAATAATCCTGAACTCATAACGAGCATCAAAACAGATGCAGGTATTAGTGAACACAGAGCTGTAGTGAGATTCAGTATCAAAAGTCCTAAAGTTACCAAAAATAAACAAAAAGTATATTTGTTCAGGAAAGCAGATAGAAATACACTACATTGCTTCTTGAAAGACAGTTTCGACTCGTCCCTAACACTAAATGTAAGCGTAGACCAGATGTGGCCCAAATTAAAAGAAGTGGTATCGACAGCAATTGACAGTTTTATACCAAATAAATTAATAAAAGAAGGAGGTGATCCCCTTGATACACAAAACAGGTCAGGACACTGTTGCAAAAGCAATGGAAAAGGCATGCTGAATTTAAACGAACACAAAATCGCCAGGATTGGCGATCCTACACAGAAGCTTGAAATTTAGCGAGGACTCCAATGCGAGATACCTTGAAACTCTTTCTCGAAATTTGACTGATGTTAAATATACTATGGGCAAAACACAAACAATACCCTCACTACGTGATGGTAATGGCGATCCTTCCGATGATAGCATTACTGAAGCAGAGTTACTAAACATAGCTTTTAGAAACTAATTCACCAAAGAAAATGAAACCAATATTACAGATTTCGAATTACAAACTGAGGCCAGAATGAGTAACGTTGAAGTAGATATCCTTGGAGTAGTGAACTAACTTAAATGACTTAACAAGAACAAGTTTCGTGGTCCGGACTGTATACCCATTAGATTTCTATCTGATTATGCTGAAGCAATAGCTCCTTACTTAACAGCCATATACAACTGCTCTCTCAAAGAAGGATCTGTACCAAAAAAATTGGAAAGTTGCACTGGTCACACCTATATTCAAGAAAGGCAGTAGGAGTAACCCGCTAAACTACAAGCCTATTTTATTGCTGTTAATTTGCAGCAAGGTTTTGAACATATCCTGTATTGAAGTATTATGAATTATCTTGAAGAGTATGATCTATTGACCCAAGGTCAACACGGATTTAGAAAATATCATTCATGCAAAACACAACTAGCTCTTTACTCATATGAAGTGATTAGTGCTGTTGACAAGGGTTCTCAAATTGATTCCGTATTGTTTGATTTCCAGAGGGCTTGTGACACCGTACCTCACAAATGGCTTTTAATCAAATTGTGTGGTATATCGCCCCAAAATAGATAGGGGATTTCCTGTCTTAGAGGACACAGTTTGTGGTAATAGAGGGTAAGGCATTGACTAAAACAGAGATGGTATCGGGCATTTCACAAGGTAGTGTTATTGGTCCTCTGCTGTTCCTTATTTCCATAAAGGATTTGGGAAAAAAATCTACGCAGCTCTCTTAGGTTTTTTGCAGATGACATCATTTACCGTCAAGTAAAATCATCTGAAGATCAAAACCAACTGCAGAATGATCTAAATAAGATATCACTATGGTGTAAAAATTGGCAATTGACTCTAAATAATGAGTAGTGTGAAGTCGTCCACATGAGTATGATAACTTTATTTACAAGACAACTAAATCAAAAGTGAAGGCTGTAAACTCCACAAATACCTAGGAATTACTATTACTTTAGACTTAAACTGGAAAGAACATGTAGATAATGCCATGGGAAAGGCGAACCGGAGACTCCGTTTTATTGGCAGAACCCTTAAAAGATGCAACAGAAATACTAAAGAAACTGCATACACTATGCTTGCCTGTCCTTTTTTTGGAGTATTGCTGCCCAGTGTGGGATCCTTATCAGGCGGGTTTGACGGAGGACATTGAAAGAGTCCAAAGAAGGGCAGCTTGTTTTGTATTGTCACGATACAGGGGACACAGCGTTATGGAAATGATACAGAATCTGGGATGGGAATCATTGCAACAAAGGCCCTTTTCGCTGCAGTGTGGGCTACTTAGGAAACTCCAATCACCAACATTCTCCTCCTAATGTGAAAATATAATGTTTACTGCCACTTACATAGGTAGAAAAGATCATCAGAATAAAATGCAAGAAATCGGAGCTCGAACGGAGAGATTCAGGTGTCCTTTCTTCCTGCGCGCTATTTGAAAATGGAATGGGAGATAAATATTATAAAGGTGGTGGTATGAACCCTCTGCCAGACACTTAAATGTAATTTGCAAAGTACCCCATGTAGATACATATACTATAGTGTAATAGTGTTCTTATGAAATCACATTTTTCCACTAGACAAGACTCGTGGGGTGACTGCAAAAGTTTGTTTGTGCTTTGTACTTGTTGGGTTTCTGTGGGTACATTTCACCTCAGTAGGAAAGGGATTTCGGTTTGGAAAGATATTTTATCTCAGAAATTATTGTTTGGAATGAAATAGCTTTTAAACAAACTATTTAGTTTCCAACTATTTCATTATTAGTAATTGTATGGTTCTTGGATAAAAAAGGAATGGTGATCAAGTAGAAAGGAACAGTTCCCAAAGTGGAACTATCTTTGTTGAATAGTTCCCAAAACTGAACGAGTCTTGCCTCTCCAATGTATACTACTAACATTAGTTTAAAATTACTTCGTAATTCCTAAATATCATATAACATATGTTTTCTTCCATTTGTGATGTGTATTATATCAACCATCATCAGCAGTTTAAACATGCCTGTTGATTTTATGAATGAGGTAGAACTTGCTATTCATCTTGTAAAACATGGTGTTATCAGTGCAAAAATATTTTCATTGAGAATAGTTACTTTTTAGTTCACTACAGAGGCCTGTGATGTACATCATGTAAGTAACCGGAGTAAAAAGTAGTATGTAGGCTTCAAGAGAATTGAGTATTTGTCACCAAATGGTGCTGATCAGTAGACAATAATGTAAAAAGGCAGAAAATATATAACAAAATGAGTTCTTTGCCGGAGCTAATTGACACATGCATTAACTTCCTCTCAGAGTCACTGTTGTCACTTAGTACTGTCTTGTGATATGTGCGATATTTCAAGGTGATGGTAGATGAAAGTGCTACCCTCAATTTAGTAAGGATTAGTCAGATAACTTTTTCTGTTTTATATTTGACTACATCACATACTGTCAACCTGTAAGTCCACTTGTCCCGCTATTATTTAAATTTATGTATCTTATTATATTTACATTCTTGTCTTTCAATTTAACCAAGAAAATAATATGCAGTTTGCTCACAAGAAGCTCTTGAGGATTAGCCCTTTTGTCTGTTGAGCCCCAGATTTTGCAGTGAAAGTATATGACTAATGTCTATTGCTTTACCAAAGTATTTGTAGTTTCCATTCTTTCGAATTTCTTCCTTATTACTGAATTAGTTTCTAATATTTTATTATATCAGGATATACTTTGTACTCTGTTACATTATTTCGTCTAGATGAGAAGATGACAAGAAAATGGGAAGGACCATCAGTGCATCGTGTAAAGAAACGGCGACAACAGAAGCTTATTTCACCACCTGAAGAATGGTGTTCTGATGACAGTGACTGGGATTATTCTGATGAAGAGAGAAGATTTAAGAGAAGGAAGAGGAGTAAGTATTCAATATCAATTTCACATGAATTTGGCCCAGAAAATTAAGAATAAGTAGTCATTCTGTGAAAAATTCTAATTTCATACATACAGGATGGAGTGTGGTTAATTGCTTTTTTAGAATTCACATTGTGACAGTACTGTTGGTTTATTAGATGGGAGAGTGGGCATGGTTTATAGTGACTGACAGGGGGGGGGGGGGGGGGGGGAAGAAGAAGAAGATGAATAAAATTTGTATTTAGTTGTGGTAATGTAGTAGACATATGTTGAAGTGTATTTTTCGAACTCTCACTCGATCGTTGCATTGCAATATGCTTGTCATTAGCATACGTATTCCTTGACGGCAGTCAATATTAAATTCAGTAAATGCATTCAGAACAACAGGGGATGTGTCATTTGTACGAAGAGGACCTGAGAGTCCTGTCAAACGTATTAGAGCAGCTGTACTGCAATCACCGAAATGCTCATCTTAGAAACAAGTGCTTGGTCTTGGCTTTTCAATACATTCTAGCCACCGGATTTTCGTAATGAGCTGAATTTTCACCTGTATAAAATGTGCAAGATCTAGCAATTGTCAGTACAGGATTATGTAACCTGAAGAACATGTTATGAAGACATGGTTGCAACCATACCCCGTGACATAAATGTATTCTTTTCTGAGGAGGCACATTTCACATCAGCGGTGGTGTAAACAATTGGAATACTTGGTATGGCAATATGAATCCCACGTAAATTCGCCAGAGAGCCCCCTGACCTCAGACCACGTCACTGTGTGGTGCACCATGTCATGCGTAGGTATCATTGGCCCTTAGTTTTTCCAGGAAAAATGTTGTGCTATAATAATAGAGAGTTTGGCTTGTATCTTAATTATGCTGCAAGAGTTTTTTCAGCCTGCTTTCAAGATAATGCAATTACAGGATACCACGTTTCAACAGTACCACTGCACACACACAGCAGGCATTACCGTGAATTTGTCTCAGGCAAATGTTTTCTGGAAGGCCTATCTTTCAGACTGGGAACCTACCTGACCTGCAGGATCTCTAGATTTAGCCCCATGTGAGTTTTTTTTTTACTTGGGGTTACCTGAAGCATAGCACACTAATATTCTATAACAGCTTGGACACTCCTTACCTACACTTGTTACTTCATGTAGTTCAGCCAGTCACTGCAGAACTCTGTCTGCTAACTGTTGTAGGCTGCTACTGAGTGCAACACTAATGATGTTAAACACACAGCTTCTTTCATTTCTGCTTTTTTGGAGTTCAACAACTTTTGGTATTGTGAGCTTCCTGAGCTAAGGAAGCTATCTGCTAAGAAGTATTGGTTGCTTCCCCCCCCCCCCCCCTACAGTATTTATTGACAAAAATACTGCAGTTGTTGCTTGATTGATATCTCATCTATTACTAAGCTACATAGTAATTCCACCTTTTTAGACAGGTAGCTTCTGCTTCCTGTCTTGACTTTATCAAAGCTGTAACTCCTGTTTTCTGCAAATATCACCAACAAAATGAGCAACAGTACTAATAGCCAATTTTAAAATAAAATCTCTGGCAGTTTTGTAAACTTTAGGTAAGCGGTATTGCTAAATGATAAATTGTTTTATTACTTACTCACTCCAGTGAGGGGATTTTTTATTTGTTCCAGCAAAAATTCCATTTTAGGTGTTGTACTCTCTTCTGATATTAATGATTACATACTTTTATGTCGCTCTGATAGCACAGAAATTTTACGTTCTTGGCACTTTAGTTTGTTGTTAATCTCTGTGTTTTAGTTTCCTGAGACAGTTTGTTTTATCCTCCCAAGGCTTTAGTTTGGAAAACATCTTGTCTTCTATTTCAACTACAGCTTCCATAACTGCATTTAATGGCTCTGTACTGTGGGTTTCTCCCTTCAGAGTTAGCACTTCTTTTATGTTTACGACACACCTGATTATTTTGAGTCTACTTTAAAATACTGGTATTTTATGGAGAGGATAAGTTGGGAATTTTTTGGGAATGCTACCTATTTTGAGAATCTCTCTCTAGGAATCAGATTCATAATCTGCATTGGCAAAGTGTTCACTGCAAACCGCTGATGAATTTCACAGTGTATTTGGGGTGACATTTTCTCTAGAAATCAAATGTAACCACATATTTCTTAGGTAACCAACCATGAATGCATGATAACTAATGCTGCTAGTTTTTCCTTTTTTAGTTGTACACAAGTGCACTCAGGCAGTAAGCCAACTGTAAGGAATAAGGAGTGTATTTCACATTATTGTGATATATGGTCTCAGAAGCAGAGTATCAACATATTTTTATCGTGAATATTCAAAATAGGAGCAACACGCACAACTACAGAGCAAATGCAAGAACTTTTCACTATTACTTTCTTGTGTATTCCTTGTGTTTCTTATAAAATGACTGTAGTTGGACACAGTTGCACAATAAATGCACCTAATAATATATTACATATTCATTATCTACAGCTTACAGCAGCACATTTTACTTTGACAGTTACAGTTTTAAGTCGGGCATACCTGGGCATAGCCTGCTATGCTACAGTTCTAGTAGCCATGGCAACAGTCAATTTGTGGTGCCAGGCACAGCAATAGTTGCATCTTCCAAGTAAATGTTCAAACCCATTTTATGTTGGGAAGTGCCAAGGCTGTCACAGTATAGACATGCGAAGATAGACATTTGCCAGATATATACTGTTCAAAACTTCCATTATCATCCAATATGAGAAAAATAAAAATGTAAGTTTCTAAGCAATCACTATATTTTTAATTCATTCCCAAATCAGCAATTTACCGCACCCCACCCTGTATTTAATTACTGGCAATGTCAGTGTACATATATTTCCTTGCTCACATTAATGATGTTCCATCTCTCTCCAGTCTGAATTACAAGAAATATAAATTATTAACCTTACTCTAAATTCTTGTTTATTTTTTTAATGATATTAGGTTTAAAAATTTAAATTTCTCCCAGGGGGACAAAGTGTCAACTACTATTATGAATGAATGGACATAATTAAGTTCTAATATGGTGAATTTAGAGGAATTTTGAACAAGGTTTAAATTGATTATGAAACACACTCTAGAATAGTATGTGTTGAGTAAGTAGCTTAAGAACAGAAATACCCACCTAATTTAATAATAAAATTCATAAAATGGTGGAGAAGCATAGATGTTGCTTTCTTGGTTCAAAAAAGAAGAATGTTGATGTGCAAATGTTAATAGAAAGTCTCGAGTCCTTAAAAAGAAGACATGTGAAGCATGCAACAACTTCTACCATTATACTAAAACAAAACATCTTGCTGAGGACTCTAGAAAATTGAGCTAATAAAAATATTAAATGTTTAGTGGTAGTATATGGAATAGGTTTCCAAATATGTGATTGACTTGAAGATTTCGTATATAATAAAACTCTGTACACTGTTCTGGATGGTGTCTTCATCAGCAACAAGAGAATTGCCAGGAGTGTCAGGGAAACGAGATAGGGCTGCCTTTTTTTCTCCCTCTGTATACTTAACAAATCTGACTGATAAGGTCAGCAATATTTAGCTGTTTGCTGATAACAGTATAGTGTATTGGTAAGTATTATTGTTGACGAACTGTAGGAGGAAACAGGATGAATCACACGGAATTTTTATTTGGTTTGATGAATGAGAGCTTAATCTGTATGTAAATATAAGTCAATATAGATGAGTAGGAAGAGCAAATCTGCAATGTTTGAATGCAGTTTTATACAAGGGTTGGATATTGTATTGCTAGAGGTACTTACAGTTATTCACAGCATAACTGCCCCTTTTATTTGTGACAATTTGCCAAATGCCTGGAAAACTTTGTATATCATCTGTGCTTCTCTTTCTCTTGAGGATCCAAATAGACCACCATATAGCATGGATAACGACATTTTTGGTATATACATGTGGCGTCTGCTCTGAAAGACCAGACGTCACTTCTGATCCTGCAGTTGTTATTTTTTTCATATTCTCAGAATATATTAACATCAACTGTGAATGGGCAAAACTGAAAATTTGTACCCAGCCAGGATTCAAACCCGGGTGTCCTGCTTTCTAGGCAGTTGCGCTGACCACTACGTTACTGGGTATAACAACTGCAGGATCAGAAGTGACGTGTGTTCTTTTGGAGCAGACGCCACATGTATATACATATATAATACGCCGGTGATGGGCAATGGTTCTTTCGTTAGTGGGTTGGGGTGGGCTAGTTTGGGGCCCTACTCATACGGTAATTAGTTTCAAAATTACTGTGGGCAGGGTAAAGCTGGAAATTTGTATCTGATGGGAGGTGTGCTTAGGTAGACCTTGCAAATGCAGTGATCCCTGTGTACTCAGTGATGTAGTGGTCAGTGCAACTGCCTAGAAAGCAAGACACCTGGGTTCGAATCCAAATTGGGTAGACATTTTCAGCTTTGCCCATTCGCAGTTGATGTCATATATTCTGTGGATATGACATTTTTTATGTTTTACCTGATCCGTCACAGGGGTTCTTTCACATTGGCAAAGAGATGGTAATCACAAGAATTCATGTCAGGTTAGTACGGTGGATGTTTCATAAGCTTTCATTACAAGCAGTGCAAGAGATTGTGGACAGCACCAGCAACATAAAACTGCATAAAAAAGGTTCTGAAAGAGGGAGAAAGGGGTGGAGAAATGGAGGGGATTGGGGAAAAAGGAAATAAGGAGAAGATAAAAATGGAGGAAGGAAAGAAAGAGGTGTGTGTGGAAAGTGAAAGGAGAGGGGAAAAAGCAATAAGGAGATGAAGAAGAGAAAGCTGAAGATGAGTTTTCTCTCTCTCTTTCTCTTCACCCCATTATCCACCCATCTCACTTTTCTCTTTCCCCTATTCATAAATTTTGGGCTAGTTGCCTTATGCAGTAAATGCTTTATGTAGATGCACACATTTCATTTTTATAAAACCGTGATCCATGCTGCCCCAATGGAATCTTTCCAGCTCTCCTGCATCAAGCGGGAGAAAATCTTATTAGATTCCTATGCAGGTTATTCAGGGTTAGCCTAGCAGCAGGAATAATTCCCAATACCTGGAGGGCAGTGAAGGTTGTCTTCATTCCAAAACCAAGGAGAATTGATCATACCAAGGCCAAGGATATGAGACCAATCAGCCTGTCCTCCTTCATTCTTAAGACATTGGAAAAGCTGGTTAATGTGCATGTTGGAGAAAGGAGGTTAACTAGGGCTCCTCTACATTCAAACCAACATGCATATCAACCAGGTAAATCATGTGAGACAGCTCTCCAGCAACTCGTTGGGAAGGTGGGGAAAGCACTACACTTTCAGGAAATAGCCCTCTGTATCTTCCTGGACATCGAGGGGGCTTTTAGCAACACGACCTTCGATTCCATGGTTAGGGCAGCAGAGGTGCATGACCTAGGGGGCACTATATGTAGGAGGACTAGGGCCATGCTCAGTGTAAGGAAGGTAGAGGCTACCATGATGGATGAAAAAATGGTAATCAACACCACTAGGGGTTGCCTGCAAGGAGGAGTTCTTTCCCCTTTATTGTGGAATCTAGTGGTGAATGATCTCATTGGAGAATTAAACTCTAGGCAGTACTTTTGCCAAGGATACGCAGATGATCTTGTCATTGTAATACTTGGCAAATTTACTGACACAGTGAAGGATATGGCACAAAGTGCATTGGACATTGTGCAAGACTGGTGCAGAAAACAGGATCTGAGAGTTAGTCCTAAGAAGACTGTTGTTGTACCATTCACAAAGAAGCATATACAACATTCAAGTTGGAATCTAAAGCTTTTCAATGAAGTGCTACCTGTGAAGGGGACAGTGAAATATCTAGGAGTTACCCTAGATGAGAAACTGACATGGACCCCTCACATTAGGAATATTTGCTCCAAGGCAAAAGGTACTCTAGTGAGTACCAGGAGGGCTTGTGGCAAAAATTGGGGCCTGAGCCCCAAGGGTATGCACTGGATATACACCACGGTGATTAGACCCAGGATCACCTAGGGGGCGGTCATGTTGTGGAAGGAGGTAGAACAGCAGGTTGCTGCTAAGGAGCTTGGTAAGGTGCAGAGATTAGCCTGCTTAGCCATAATAGGCGGAATTAGCAGCACGCCAATTGCTGGGATGGAAACCATGCTGGATATGCCCCCATTACACCTTTGGGTCAAGATGGAGGCAGCGGCTGGTGCATACAGACTCAAATCTGGCAACAACTGGAACTCTTTGGGATATCCAGAATCACACACTAAAATAGTGAGTGAGGTAAATGTAGGAAAGGTTGGGGAAATGCCAGCTGACTATATTATAACGCCATACTGCTTAAACAAGCCTTTCAATATAACAATTGGAACCAGGGAGCAGTGGGAGAAAATAGTTCGACACCGTACAGAGGATATTGTCTGGTTCACTGACGGGTCAAAATCAGACCAAGGTGTTGGGGCTGGGGTATATGGGGTGCAGCCAAGACTGGAGGGCATCATCTCTCTAGGGAAACTGGCCTTAGTATTCCAGGCAGAAATCACTGCCATCAAGGGCATGTGTGGAGGAGAATTTGCGTAGGTGCTACAAAGATTGTAGCAACTATATCTATTCAGACAGCCAGGCAGCCCTGAGATCACTGGCAGCTCCTGCAACGAGGTCTAAAATTGTTGCAGAATGTCACAGGGTTCTGGTGGAGCTAGGGAAAAGCAATAGAGTAAACCTATTGTGGGTCCCTGGCCACTCAGGGATCAGTGGCAACGAACATGCCGACAGATTAGCCAGGATGGGGGCAGAGACTCCATTTATTGGACCAGAACCTGTCCTGACAATCACCAAGGCAATGATCAAATTGGAGCAATGTAACTGGCTCAGAAGACAGCACGTAGAATATTAGACCAAAGTCCATCAACAAAAACATGGCAAGGTAATGATGCCAAAGCCATGTTTTAAAAGAAGCTCTGCAATCCTGGGTCTGAACAGGATAGAGATTAGACTCATGGTTGGATAGCTGATAGGCCATGGGAATTTCAAAAAACACCTACATACAATGGGAATAACAGAAGAGGACCCTAAATGTAGGATCTGTGATGAAGGTGATGAAACTGCATCACATCTAATCTTCGAATGCATTGTATTGGAGAGTAAAAGGCACAGAACATTTGGGACAACCAGACCCGAAGAAATTGTGTCTAGTAAAGAACTGGTAAAGGGACTCCTTGCACTGTTCTAGGGCATTGGTTGGCTTTACTAGACATACAGGGTGCGATATCGCACAATAAACTTAGTTTCGGTGCGGGCAGTGGCGAGTTGGACCAAGACTGTTTTGGTTTCTCTGAAAAAATCAAATCAAATCAATCAATAAATACTTTTGCATTCCAAGTGATAATCTGCTTGTCCTAGCTTGTTAAAGTGAAAGCACCGGCATGATGATTTTAGACACTCGGCTTTGTGTAAGACTCCATATTTATATATATATCTCATTGTTACGGATTGTTTTTACACTTGCTGCAGAAAGTGCTGGTTAGTACTTGGTGCTTACTTGTGGGGAAAAAAGAAAAAAAGAAAAACAAGAAGAACAAAGAGTGTATGCCCCAGGAGATCCACGAATATTTTCATTCGGGAGAAATCCAGGAATTACGTGGGACTTTTCCAATGATTACATTATCAGTCAATATTTTTGTGTAATTTTAGCTGGTAAGAACTTTACTGTAGCCCACTACTGTAGAATAATACTGCAGCAATCAAATGTAAACAAGTGAATCACATGAAAGTAAAACTTTATTTGGGAAAAAGGATCATTTATAACAACAAAACACCATGCGCAAAAAAGTAGGAACTTTGTTAATCAGTTTGATTAAAAACAATATTAATTGTCTGCTTGTATACACAGGTGTGTCCCCGAAAAGTCATTACAAATGTTGTTCCCTGGTATGTTACACCACAGTTTGGCAAACATCTAATTAGGATATTGCTATTGAATATTTTGTTAAATGATGGAGGGTATCGAGAGCTAAATTATCTCTTAACAGAATACGGCATCATTATAATGCGCCAACAAATGTAAATGATTTTTTTTCTTTTATAGAGTACCTAATAATTTTAATAAAAGAAATGGACAGTATATGATAGTAACATCTCGTGAACCACTGCAGAGCAAACCTTGTATTTCAAAGTAACAGTGTTGGCTTCTTCACTACCAGGATTATTTGGCTGTTGTTGAATGTGTTGGGTATCAAGTTGTAACTTTCTATATGCACAGTTGACTAATGTTTGTAGACCACCTCCATGGCCATGGGATAATGTCAATATTGTACAGTACAGTGGAATCTGGCTTATAGTCCATTTGGGCATGGGTTCATTTTAAATATTACTCTGGACATCACCTATAAAACTGAAAAAGATTGAAACAGTTAAATACCATATTTGCTTGAATATATGCCGCACATTTTTTCCAAATTTTGTCTTGCAAAATCATGGTGCAGCCTATAATCGAGATTCCATCCTTCTTGCCCCCCCCCCCCTCCCTTTCCTGTAGTCATTAGTTTCAAAAATTACATGCTTACATTTATTTTGGTTTGAGAAATGTAATAAACTAGGTAATCTTCAAAAAATTGTACAGTAACTGTTTTGCAAAACTGCATCTATATTTTTGTAAGTACATGTTCACGGAAACGGCACAGCAATTCGTGAAAGTCGATGTTTCGATATAAATCGAGTGATGTCATTCTGTACTGCACCCAACCATAGCATATGAATCTTCCTAAACATGTCTGTATGGCCTTAAACAAAAGCAGTATGTAACACACACACATCCTAAGCACAGAAATGATTTTAATTTGATGTGGTCAATGAAGCTAATCTTCATGATAAAAGTTTAGTGTGTTTCGCGGGAGTTCTTACCATGACGTTTACATTGGTAACGCCTACCGTGAGTGGTGAAGGGAAGGATGCAGAACAACTAATTTGTGTAGCTAATACTAGAGTTCCAATGCTACATTTTAAAATAACGCATTTTACCACAACCAGATTAATTGCTTTGGCCTTCATTGAGATAATTTCCACGAAACAATGTACATAGAACTCAAGGCTATTTTGCAGCCTTGCAACTAAGCCTTTCTGTTGTAACAGCAATTTCCACATTTCCTGTTTTGAATTACAAAAGCAAGCAAGTCTTTTTCTAAATTGGGATATTTACATTTTTGCCGTCGAAATGCACGACTCTTTGAACATTTTAATAGTTTGTCCTCACACACTAGCGATGAACATTTTTTTCATCAATGTCAAATTTATGTCCAGCTTCCTGCTTTCCATGTTCCTTATTGTGACAGGGCAACCTGAAGCTTACATTTGGTGGTGTAACTTGTATGTTCTTTTCCCACTACCACTTACAAGCCAAAACAATGTGACACAAGTCTACAAGTTCTGCAGCACAAGTCTACACTAAACAACACACGAAATGCCCGGCAACTTAGCTTGGTCCATCCTCACCTCACTTGGAGCACTGCATCTGCATGACTATCGGCTTGTCATCTCACTTTCTTATTTGATGATTTGTTGTTGTTGTTATGGTCTTCAGTCGGGAGACTGGTTTGATGCAGCTCTCCACCCTACCCTATCCTGAGCAAGCCTTTTCATCTCCTCATAAGAACAGCACCCACATCCACTTGAATCTGCTTACTATACACATCTCTTGGTCTCCCTCTGCGATTTTCACCACACATACTTCCCTCCAATGCTAAATTTATGATTCCTCAATGTCTAAGAATGTGTCATACCAAACGATCCCTTCTTTTAGTCAGGGTATGCCAAAAATTCCTCTTCTCACCAATTCTGTTCAGTACATCTTCTTTACGCGATCCACTCACCTAATCTTCAGCATTCTTATGTAGCACCACATTTCAAAAGCCTCTATTCTCTTCCTGTCCACACTGTTTATCGTCCATGTTTCACTCCCGTACAAGGCAACACTCCGCACAAATGCCTTCATAAAAGACTTCCTTACACTTAAATTAATATTTGATGTTAGCAAATTTCTTATTTTCAAAAATGCTTTTCTACCCATTGCCATTCTGCATTTTATATCATCTGTACTGCGACCATCACATGTTATTTTACTACCCAAATAATAAAATTCATCTACCACCTTCATTGTTTCATTACCTAATCTAATTCCTTCAGCATCACCTGATTTTCTAAGACCGCATTCCATTATTTTTGTTTTGCTCTTTTTAATGTTCATTTTATACGCACTCTTCAAAACACTGCCCATTTCATTCAGCTGCTCTTCCAGGTCCTTTTCTGTCTCTGATAGAGTTACAATGTCATCAGCAAAATGCAATGTTTTTATTTCTTCACCCTGAATTTTAATCCCTATTCCAAATTTTTCCTTGCTTTCCTTCACCGCCTGATCGATGTACAAATTGAATAACATCGGAGAAAGGCTACAACCCTTCCCATCTAATGCTTCCTGTTCATGCCCTTCGAATCTAATAACTGCAGTCTGGATTTTGTACAAGTTGTAAATAACTCTCCTTTCCTTGTATTTTACCCCTGCTGATTTCAGAATTTGAAAGAGTGTATTCCAGTCAACATTGTCAAATGCTTTCTCCAAATCTAAAAAAGTAAAAAATGTAGGTTTGCCTTTCCTTAATCTATCTTCTAAGATAAGATGTTAGTGAGTATTGTCTCCCGGGTTCCTACGTTCCTCCTGAATCCAAACTGATCTTCTCCGAGGTCAGCTTCTACCAGCTTTACCATTCTACTGTAGATAATTCGTGTTAAAATTTTGCAACCATGACTTACCAAACTGTAATTTTCACACCTGTCTGCAGCTGATTTCTTTGGAATGGGGATTATTACATTTGTCTTAAAGTCTCAGGGTATTTCGCCTGTCTCATACATCTTACACACCAGTTCAAATAGTTTTTTCATGGCTGGCTCTCCCAGAGACTTTAGTAGCTCTGAAGGTATGTCATCTACTCCCGGGGCCTTGTTCTGACCTAGGTGTTTCAGGGCTCTGTCAAATTCATCTCTCAGTATAGTATCTCCTATTTCATCTTCATCTACTTCCTCTTCCCTTCCAATAACATTGTATCTAAGTTCATTTCCTTTCTAGAGCTGCCGTATGTACTCTTTCCACCTTTCAACTTTCCCTTCTTTGCTGAGAACTGGTTTCCCACCTGAGTTCTTTATATACGTAGAGTTGTTTTTCTTGTCCCCAAATGTCTCTTTGATGATTTAGTTTTCCATATTTGATTCGAATTTGTTGAATAGAGAACATGATTTCATTAACTTTGTGTTTCTGACTATGAGGATGTTCGATTAGGCGAAAATAAATAAATAAAAACAGCGGCCTATACTTGAGATTTATTTTTTCCTAGAATCTCGTGTCAAAAGTTTAGGTGCGGCCTATATTCCTGCAAATACGGTAAGTGTATCTGATGATTGAAGGAAAATCATTGAAATTTAACAGTCATGTTTGATGCATGTATAAAAAACATTGAAAAATGGCCAGATAATCAACTGCTATTCTTTTCACTTACATTACCATATCATTGAAGCTTGTCTTTAACTTAAATGTGTACCTGGACAAGGGGACACAGTGTTAAGGCATCATTGCTCCCTTAAATAGCTAAGGGAACCGTTAAAAAAGATTTGCTGGATTTCCATCCACTTATCCTTCTCCATTCTGGGCTTGTGCTTTTTCTTTTTATTTTATTTTAAAGACATTGTTATCAAAGGAACATTAAATTATAATTTTACTTTCTTTTAGTATTTTATTTTTACTGTGAACATTTTTCTATTTTTCCTGCCTTCCTTCTAAACCATTGCAATTCTTTTCTCACAGTTTTTGTTTTTGATACATTACTTTTCTGTGTTCTTCCAAACCTTGTGTATGTATTGATCATGTTAAGATTCAATACTTGGTTGGCATCAAGATCATTAGCCATCTAACACTGAGTCATTTAATGATCAATTGTTGGAAGCTTTAAGCATAACATTGATAAAGAAACTATTGTGGAATTCATAAAAAAAATTATTTGCATGAACCACTCTGAAACAGAGGTGTTATGCTTTGACTTGTTACTTTTATTTCCATCTATTTCATAGTTTTGCAAAATTGATTTATTTTATTTTATTAGGTAAGAAAGAGATAGACGATGGGAATGCAGATGATTACATGGAGCGTTTGAAGCTGTGGGAAAAGACGCGTACTGAGGAAACTGTCACAGGAGATCAAGAGTTGGAGGGTGGTTATAGGATTCCAAAATACCTCTGGAGCAAGCTATACAAGTGAGTACTAAGCTACAACCCATATACATGATATGTTGCAAACATTTCAGTGTCTAGAGATATAGTTCCTAGAACTTCAATAAGTGCAAGCACATACTTCTCTAGCATTAATATCAGTTATACTTTTTTTTTTTTTTTTTTTTTTTTTTTTTTTAAATTTTTGAACAGAGTCTAAAAATATAATTGGTACATACCAGTGTGTTGTGCAGTTAATTTAAGGAGAAGTGATCAATATTCATATGCCATTATTATGCCGTCATCTACAAGATTTCTTTATGTACAAATGAAAATTGGATTCTGTGTTTAAAAACAATAATAATAAAATCACCCCATAACTTAATAAACACTTCCTGGCACATATCACTTTAAATATTTAGTATCATTATATATTTTTTAACTGAGATGATTATTTGTGCTCGCATTGTTTGTAGGTATACTGCATGGCGAAAAGTATTCTGAGACCCAGGGCTGTTCATTGAAAAAGCATCCCTTATGTAACTGGTAGCATGTAGAACTTCCTTTACTTATTTGTTTTATTATTTTTTTAAGTAGTAGAGAATTCCTGTTGCAATTTTAGGATGTCCTGCATTTGTTGCATTTAATTTTGTTAATAAACATTGGCATTGTGTGTAGGTGTGAATGGAGGACAAATGATAAGTACAATAAATTTGCTACTCAAAGACACTGATATATGGATTGTGTATGAAAATGTTGTAAAATGGAATATTCTCTAACGATTTTAACTTTGTTTCACTTTCAGTTACCAAAAGGTTGGTGTACAGTGGCTGTGGGAACTTAATCAGCAACGGTGTGGAGGTATTCTTGGTGACGAGATGGGATTAGGGAAAACAATACAAGTTATTGCTTTTCTGGCAGGCCTTGCTCATAGTAAATTGGTATCGCGCCATGGTGGGTAAGCAAGCATCTTGAAATCTGAAATGCTTAAACTGCATTATAACCAGAAAGGGAAACAAATTAAATATTTGGTAACTTTGCTAGTTATACAGATATAAATTAGTTTTAAGTACTTCATCAAAATTTTTAATTTTTTTGCTTATATAGTATAGTCATTCTTATTATTATATTGATACACATCTGTAAATGTCAGTTTTGTTATTAGCTGAAAATAAAAATAAGTGGTTTCTTTTTATTCATTTTGTTGTGGTTATTATATTTACCGTATATACTCGAATAATTCGCGCACATTTTTTCCCGAATTTATGAACGAAAAACTGGGGTGTGCGGATTACTCGAATTTAGGTTGGTATCACTCCATTTGCAACAACAAAACACACCAGGCAGGAATTACTCTGCTTTGAAAAGCATCCCTTTAGACCGGTATTACACAATAATATTTTCGATCAAATCTTTGACAAATAAATACTATCAAATATTCATAATATTTCTTAGACATAAATCTTCTTCGTGGTGTTAAAAAGGGGTATTATTGTCGTCATATTTCAAGATAGCGGATAATAATAACTTTTTATTGTGCGCTGCCTTAGCCGGTCACAAACGTAGTGGAATAGCGTATCTTTCCGGCAGCTTCTTTGCTAGCACGGCTGGCACTTACGAACAGTTGCATTGTTGATGTAAGAATTAGTAGTTTATGATACCATCTTTCTGATTATAAAGTACGTTATCTACTTAAGTTAGGTATTATTACCCATATCGGTATCGGGACCTGACAATGACTATATCTGGAGAAGACAGGGTTACAGCGATTTCTTGCTACTGCGTTTAAACGATAATTATGGCACAGGGTTGCAGTTATGTTCAAATGCACACACATGTCAATTAGTAACAGCGATGCTAGTGCTCAGAGCAGATACATTTGTAGCGGAGAGAAGAAAAGCAACTTTCATAATCAAATATATGGCAAGGCGCTACATTTGAGACATTTCTTTGATGAAAAATACTTGTATGTCGAAACTCCTTATTACGCTGTCAAATATCTTTGATGTAAATGCATGACATATAGACTTCTACAAAGATACATGACCATGTAATACCAGTCTCAGCTCCATTTATTTAACGGTTCAGATTCTATAAGTGTTCATTTCAGTGTTTTATGGTGGGTATGTTTTTACAGTAGTAGGTAAAATTTTATGACGCTTTTTGCCGGGATCCAGTGCTTATCTTGGCAACAGATGAACAATGAAGTGTAGAATTGTGTTAATATTTTTCACGAGCTACAGAGTAAATGTTATTGCTGCTTGTTTCACTCGCAGCAAAATTAACACTGTACCTGCTTTATGGTTGACAGGTTCTTGTATGTACCATTGTCTGTTCTGAATTTTTTTTTTTTTTTTTCCATTTTAATAGAGCTGCCATCATTACCATTGGTGACAACATAACCACTGCAGTCCGGCAAGAAACATGGTACAATTTAACCCATAAATACATTACAAATGAAATATTTTTCAGTTTGTATGAGAACCTTCAGTTGGTAAAATACGAAAATATTATGGGGTTGGTGCGAGATTCGCACGCTCTGGATATGACAACATTGCGCAACATTGCGCGCCTCTCTCTCTCTCTCTCTCTCTCTCTCTCTCTCTCTCTCTCTCTCTCTCTCTTTATCACTCAGTGTGGCATCAATTGTTTTGATATTTATGTGTCATTTTGAAATTTAATAGATGTGACGTCCCAAATGGCTGCCCTCACGTACTTGTTCAAATCCGACGGGTGGTATCCTGATCTACATAAATCCGCGATTTTTTCCTCGTCAAAATTTGGGGCGCGCAGATTACTTGAGGGCCCGGATTACTCGAGTATATATGGTAATTAAGACTGCTTATTGTATAAATACATCATCATACAAACAAAATTTTATTCTTAAATATTTCAAAACAGCTAAAGTTGCATAAAATGTTCTTTTTATTGATGACTGGGGTTTGTGGCTGGCCTGAGCCTGTTCTCAAGTCCCCCAAGTCAGTGCCATCTTTAACATACAAAAGGTATATCTTCAAATTTACACAAACAAAAAGTTGCATAAAAATATTGTTTTTATTGAAAACTAGTTTCTGGCTGGCATCATTTACTGGTATAATTATGTCATCTACACTAGTAGTTGATGTCTGGCATTATGTGAGTAAAATTGAAATTAATACTTTTTGTTTGTATGTTAAAGATACCCTGTGGTGTAACATATTACACTAAATGTTTCTCTGTTATGGCTCAAGAAAAATCAATAAGATCCCTTTATTTATTTTTCCCCTTACTTATATTCCTTTATGAATATTCTGAGTTAAGAACTTTTACTGGCTCCAGAACCTTGTGTCTGGGCAGGTTCCTGGGCGTCAGATGACTCAGATATTATATGTGAGGAGACAGTGAGTGGAACAACTTCTCTTTGCTGCACCTTGAATAAGCAAGAAATTAGTATTCCATGAAAAGAAGAAAAAACAAAATTATTGACATTGTTAATATGAACTAGGAACAGTTCAGACATGTATCACGGTCTAATATATACAGTCATGACACACCCGTAGAGTTTTGTTATACACAGCGACAGCAGCGCTCCAACCGGCTGGCAAACTACATTTCTGAATATGATACTGGATGAGTGCGAATAGTATTGTTTACATTCATTTTAACATACATTTTACATTAAGGAATGTATATAATGTCATAAATTAAAAATAGCTCCACATTTGTCTTTTTTATGTTTCTTAAGATTCCTCAAAAAGTATGAAATGGTACACTACAGGACAGTATATTTACAATTATCTTGTAACCTACAGGCTTTTACTAAACAATTTTATTTACTATTAAAAATAGCAAAATGGCTAGGAAATACCAGAGGATCTGCCCTATGCCAGAAAAAAGTTGCTTTTCTATTAGATAAGTTTCTTCACTACAATTGCAGTACAATCGGTGTGGGTGGAATGTAGAAAACGAATATAGAATGCAATAACTGCAGTATTTAACGTACCAAATCAGCCACCACAACTGTAGCTGAAGGAACAAGACGTGTCAAGAAAATGGAAAAAGTAATCAACTGTTTTCAGGAAAGAAGAACCCAATTCCACAATTGTTGCTACAGCTGCACCACAAATGGCAAGAATCTTCAGAACATTGGCTTTTCAAGCTAAAGTAATCACACTCAAAAGAATATGTGCATATAAGAAAGACGAGTGGAGCCTAAAAATGTGCAAATCATTAGATTCCATACCGAATTGATGCGCGTCAAAAGATTAATTGTCATAGTAAGAACAGATCATAATAGAAATTTATGTTTTCCTTATGTTTGTAGTCTACTTATTTTCAGCAGAATAAGCTACAAATATACACATATTCATAAGTATTGGTTCAAGTTGAAGTTCTTTGTTATACCACTGAATCAGTTAAGTTCAGCTGTTTCTACATTAATTTCCATCTCTTGATATTTTACAAACGCTTGTAATGCAAAAATACAACTAATTGATAAATGATGGAATTCCTCCCCAGAGATGATAAATTATTTTTCAAAGAGATAGATTGGCTGGCCAGTACTTACCTTTGTGCTGTACCGCCGATAATAACACAAATGAAGAAAAAATAGAAAGGACAAGCTTTTGGAACATAGTGCCTTCTTCAGGTAGGAGAGATGGGAAGAAAACAGGGATGGGAACAGAAGGGGAAGGTAATTCACGACCCTTCCATTCCTATCCGTGTTTTCTTCATTTCTCTCTTTAAAAAATAATACTAACTATTTTGTTGATTACGTACACAAAGAATTATAAACAAACATCACTTTTTCGGCAGCTTACCCACCACTAGGTGCACTAGTGTCATTGCAACTGTCAGTTGGTAGAAACTTTCACAGCAGTGAGTGTCACGATTATGTATGTTAGACTGTGCATGTATTATCTCATACTCTTGGTCAAATGTAATGTGTTTGGGGTTACAATAAACCTCAAAGTTACTGAAACTATAAAGAAAGGTTTTATTCAGTAATTCGAAAACTGACAAAGATAAGATGATGAAACAGAATCTGCAAAAATATCAAGTCTTAAAGATTTGACAGTATCTGTTATAAGGGGTACTGAGTAGCAGGACCTCTTGTTTACCAAGGACTACAAATTTATATTTCAGACTAACCTTGCAAAATACGGTGAACTTCAGGGAGTTTTCAGGGATTACACATGGTCAGTGGCTGTCAAAAGAAGCTGCAGATCCCAGCATACGTTCCACCACTGACTTGGACTTGAGAATGGGCTCAGGCCAGCCAGAAACTAGTTTTCAGTAAAAACAACATTTTATGCAACTTTGGCTGTACGAAATATTTAACACAAAAGTAAAATAAGTAGATATCCCAAAAAGAAAAGAAAAAAAAAAAAAAACACCATGCTGGAATTTAATCAGATTTTATTCATTTACCATGCTTTTGTAGGTATCGTGGTTTGGGGCCTGTTTTGATTGTATGTCCAACCACAGTTATGCATCAGTGGGTACGAGAATTTCATACATGGTGGCCATTGTTCCGAGTTGCTGTGCTACATGAGTCTGGATCATTTGATGGTAAGGTGAAGCTAATTTTATTTATTGGCTTCTTTTTTCACAACTTTGTTTCTTTGCTCATTATTGCTTATTTTGTTTGTTGAATAAATTTCACATTTGCGTGCTCGCAGTAGACAACATGTCATGGAGCATATTTCCAGGTTGTCTATACCCTGAGACATGTGGGAAAAACCTAGAAATTTTTCATTGTTTTAGTAAGCTGTTCAATTTTTATAGTTTTGACTGATAATGAATATTTATACTTCTGCCCACTACTGCAGCAATAAAACATAAAAGAGAGAATAATGGAAAAAAAACCTTCTTAACAACAAACTGCTTTTGATAAGTGTGACATCAAAACTTCATATATCTTAACAGGTTTTGGGAAAACTTTGTGACTAATGCTTTGAGAAGTTTTACTTTCAAAGTAAAGGTCCTGTTATACAAGATAAATTTCTGTTCAAATTCTCAAATCGAGAGTCATTAGATCCCATTTAAAATGTAACACTTAAAGGATCAGCCACTTACGAAACTTTTGAGTTCAGAATACCAGCTATTTATGCCATTATTAGAAATTTTACTGGCATGATAAAAACGACCAAGCTTCAAGGTTAGTTTATCATATTTATTTTAGTTCTTTCATAGTTTACAGATTAAGAAATGGCAAAAAGTGTAATTGTCCTTTAAAAACTGCCGGGAAGAGAAAACAACCTGAAACAAGTCAATTCTCATTTTATTTGCAGCAAAAAAAACTTTTATATTGGCTTCCTGCCTAACTACATACTCAAAAATTGTAACATATTAGTATCAAACAGCAATGTATGACTTACAATATCTGTGTCATCATGACAGAATTGAAATACACTCAAAATTTATGTAGAATACAGAACAAACTTCCTGTCCCCTAAAACTGTGTGCTGTACCATGCGTTGAAACAAGGACTTTTGTCTTTTATGCACATAAAGGCAAATCTTCTGGGCTTGACTCCTGGTCTGGCACACACTTTCAATCCGCCAGGCACTTTCATATCTGCACATCCTCCACTGTAGAGTAAAAATTTCACTATGGAAATATCCCGTATGTCACAGCTTAACAACTCGCCAATTTTGAGCATGAGTACCCAAGGCTGCTCTGGCTTGCAATATAATTCATATCGTGCTAAAGAATGTGGAAGTGAAAAATATTAGGGGCCTGATTGCGCTCAGTAAATTATTAACTTTAAAAGGAAGGTATATGAAGAAGATCTAAAAGATGATGATTACCGTATGTTTCTGCAGATAAGACGATGGCTGAATCATTAAAAAAAAAGGCCCCAAAATCCGAGGTCGTCTTATACGACGGTACAAAAAAAATTAGATTGAAATTTAGTCCGAAATTGGAAATTTTGCAGATGTGCGGCATAGCGTGGCTTCGACCTCCAAACGATATATATCGAAGCGGTTAAGTATCAAAAGGATACATATCAAACAGGAGAATGTTATGATTTTTTATGAATATGTTGTGATTTTAAAGTATGTGGTTAGGCAGGAACCTAAGAGTACAGCTTTCTGGGTAATTTGCAAGAAAGCTTACACTTGGCCTGAAAAGATGTATATCAAACGTACCACTAACTGTAAATCAATTTAGTGTTTCTGAACCATAGATTCAGACGCTACGCGCCATTGTGCATTAAAGAACCTTCTTACTTAACCCATAACTAATTTTTTTTTTTTTTTTGTTTCCCTATAGTACATGAGGGTGCGTTGTGCTCAAATCTCGGGTTGAGAAACATTTGCTTATTCTACACATATCAATTTGAAACACACTGATTCGATATATATCATTTGGAGGTCGAAGCCTGACTATTGCCGCGCTATGCAGCACATTTGCGATATTACCCTGATGAAATTTACATTGTGTTGGAAAGATTTACAGAAACAAAGTTTTGTGCAATTTTATTTATTTATTTGATGGTGGCTTTCGAGCTTTATTAATTTACTGAGTGGACAAGGGTATATACGATAACCTATATGCCATAAAGCAGGAACAGAAGTAATTATTTACAAAGCAGCTTGATCTTAATGTCGCTTGTCATAAATAATTTCTCAATATATCCAGAGTCGATCTCAAATGATTACAGTACATTTACGTACGCAGCAGTGAAAGGGTTAAAATATTGAGAGCTATACACATACACAACAATTGCGGCTTCCAAAATTCTTTATCTTCTGTTCTTGGCCAACTTCAGCTTATGGCAGCTTTCACCCACATAATATGTGCATAGACGTGACTAAATGTTGTCTCAGCGAAGGAAACTACTTTTTTTACTTCATGGTGTGAAAAAAATGTGCTTCTCACGATGAGATACAACATAGCACTACACGCATGAAAGTTCAAAAGCAGACCGCAAACACTGCAACAAAGCTTGATATCCAGGTGTACCAATCACAAAACTACTTATGGCAGCTTCTAACACCATTTTTCGAAATTTCCTGAAGCTTTGCTTCCTAATCTAAGTAGCAAGAGTATTTTTAGATCCCGAAAACTGGGAAAAAAAGTGTGGCATGCATTTGGGTAAATACGGTAACTTGAGGTCATCTTATAGGCCAGATATATGCCGTTACTATAAAATTTTGCTGAAAATTTGTACTTTGTCTTATTGAAGGTCATCTTATCTGCGAAAAAATATACGGTAATCAAATGAACCTGCTGTTCGAGTGAGCTACAAAAATGCTTTGCCTTTATCAAAACCTTTGTGCCCCTTAACACATGGTGATTTAATAAAGCAATATAGGGTAGTTGCAGCATAACATATTGGCCAATCTCAAGTAGAACAATTTTGGATGGTGCAATTTTCTAACATGACTATAACACATACAGCATGTGGCAGTCAACATCCAAAGCCATCTTGCATATATTTGCAAAGATTTTGTGACAGTCTCTAACTCTGAACAAAAGTGTTGATGTCAGAGGTACAGCACTCGTTTTAGCTATCATTAGAAGTTTTTGTAGTGAAATGGAGGTGATACAACAACTCCTCAATATATTAGCCATGGAAAACACTACAGCTGGTAGTGATATTTTAAGCTGTGGCATAGAAAGCGTTGAAAATATAGGATTGTCATGAAAGTCTGTAGTATCTGTGTACCAGCAATAACAGGGAAGAAATCAGCCTCTGTTGGCAGTGCTAAAGGAGAAAATGCAAAAACTATGTGTTCCAAATGTATTCGAGAGTGTTTAATGATTCACCAGAAAAACTTATGAGCAAAGAGTGTTCATCAAAAAGCTGTGATGAATGCTGCCATTCATACAATAAATTATGGAAGACAGACAACTTAAAAACTCTCTTGAGGATATTGAGAGCTGGTATGGCAGCCTGCCGTAGTACTGTTAGGTCGTCAGCTTAGTAGCTGTGAACTATAAAATTGATTTTTTTCTCTATTTTATAAGATGAAAATGTTCTTGGAAATAAATAACTCATGTTCCTGAATTGAAAGAGTGCAAGAGTGTTCTTAGAAGATTTAAATAGTCATCTGAATGCTTTCAATAGTTATCTACAGGTTAATGACTTGGTGATTACTCATTTCATAGACCAGATGTGAGATTTAAAATGAAAGTAGCAATTGGGTTATGTCAGCTGGAAAAAGGAAATCTAGCTCATTTTCCTAAATTATTGTCTCTGGATGATGCCATTGTTATATAAAACTTTGAATTAGGTTTCAGAAATTACAGCAACCAGCCGCTATTTTTTCCTTTTCGTCTCATAAAGTTACTTATTGACCATGACCGGTTTCAAACTTATTAGCAGCTCATCATCATATGGTACATACAAAACATATTAGTGCAATTAATATGCTCTGTGAGGATTGCTGTGTATCTGTGGCAGGATAGAAAGTGAGAACAAGTAAACACTACATATGTTATGTTTCTCTGATTATTTATGATATAAGTTTGTCTTCAAGTTGTTACTTATAGTTAGGAGGTTCATTATTATAAGTATATCCACAAGGGTGTCGCTTTTTGAAAACATTTTGCAAATGACACTACACTTCAAAGACATTTTCACAGACAGCAACTCTCATGTCTTTTACAAATTGTAAACAAACTACAGGCTATGAGATTTTTTTATATGAAATCGCTTAGCCTGTAGTTTAAACACACTCTTTAGATTGTTTACAATTTGTAAAAGACATGAGAATTGCTGTCTGTGGATAGGTCTATGAAGTGTTGTGTCATTTGCAAAATGTTTGCCAAAAATAACACACTTGTGGATATGCTTATAATGATCCTCCTAAATGTAAGTAACAACTTGAAGACAAACTTATAAACAATCAGTGTAACATAACAGGTTTAGTGTTTAATGATATAGTAATGAGGACAATTTTCAACTCACCGCAAAGACGTGGCGATGAGCTGTGACAGGCACATACAAAAGACACACACACATACAACACTTTCAGCTATCGGCCGAGGCATTCTTCAGAAAATAGAACAATCACACAGGCACACAACATAGTCATACAACCATCACCTCCGGCTGTCGCATTTTGAAGCAACTAGCAGCCAGAGGTGATGATTGTATTTCTGCATTGTGTGCCTGTGTGATTGCGTGAATGTTCTATTTTCTGAAGAAGGACATGGCCGATTGCTGAAAGTGTTGTATGTGTGTGTCTTTTGTATGTGCCTGTCACAGCTTGTCGCCACATCTTTGCAGTGAGTTGAAAACTGTCATTATTATTATATTATTAATTCCAACCTGGACTTTCCATTATTACATGTAGTGTTTATGTGTTCTCGTTTTCTATTCTGCCACAGATATACAGCAGTCCTCACAGAGAGTGTTAATTGCACGAATATTGTATGTTCCATCTGATGATGAGCTGCTAGGCAGCTTGAAGCCAGTCATGGTCAATAAATAACTTCATGAAAAAAAGGTGACTGGTTCCAGTAATTTCTGAGGCCTATTTTAAGTTACTGTAACAGGTTCTGCAGCCATCATGGATAAAACACATGTTGTTCAGGTTTTTTTCCCCCTTCCTTTAGGAAGAGTTTGAACAACACTTTCAAGATGTAGCAGCATTATAAAGTGATTTTAATTTATTCTGCTCTCCATATTCAGTGGGTGTTGGAAAAATTAGTCCTGAATAACAGTTGGAAATTATTCAGCTCCATTGTGACACCCTCTCTAACGTTCACATTGTCAACAGGATGTTAAACCCTAAGCTTCCTTCTTTCCACCGTGCATTGAGCCAGACAATAGAAAGACAAATTTCATTACAAGAGGAATATTTTGGAGAATTCTATACCCACGTTGATCAGGGTAGATTTCTTCTTTTCCACAAACTGGTGGCTACAATACTATCAATGTTCAGTTCCACCCATGTATGTGTACAATTGTTCTCGGAAATAGAAGGTAATAAGATGCAGCTGAGAAACTTGCTGTAATCTAAACTGCATGTTGTGTTTACAATGCACAAAAATAAGTGTCCCTATCACAGAGGCAATTGTTAAGGGGATAAAGTATAAAAGAACTGAGAATCCCACACCTAAGGACTCAATTTCTGTATAACAGTTCCTAAAGTAGACTACGAAAAATCTACAAAGTCAGTCTAGAATCATGCAGTGCATTTTTAAATGTTTCATTTGCAGCAATAATAATTCATTTTGTGATATCTGTGCAGTTGGCAGTGGATTTAAACTGGCTGATAGACATTTCCTGAGCCAATAGTGGGGAGGGGGGTGTTACCTGCTCGCTGTGCTCATATTCTGCTGCACGAAGCTTGTTTCGAGAGCACTTTTGTTGTGGGGATCTGATCCCCTTTCCTAGGATGTAGCTAAGCCATGTCTTTGCAGTATCCTTTCTTCTAGGAGTGCTAATCCGTAAAGGTTCACAGAACTACTGTGAAGTCTGGAAGGTAGCACTGGATGCAAAGCTGTGAGTATGGGTTGTGAGGTGTGGTTGGGCAGCTCAGTTGTTAGCGCTCTTGCCCATGAAAGGCAAACAAGCTGGTTTCAATGTCCAGTCTGGCACACAGTTTTAATTTGCTAGGAAGTTTCATATAAGTGCACATTGTTGCACTAGGCCTATTCTCATTGGCTGCCTGTATTTTTCCTTGTCTCTCCATCCAGTGAATATTAGAATAATTTGCAAAAATCATCACACAAACTAGCTGTTATTTTGCACAGCAGTAGTGAAACTGATACTAGCACTGAAGACAATAAATTATTTCATGACTACTTGAGACAGAATAAAAATTCTAAACAAGGTTGTTCATAAAGCCAAAAGATTGTACACCTGGTGGTTCATTATCACCTCTTGGAATAAATCTAAAGCCACGGGGGGTGTTGTCAATGAGCTGTATTCTGTTACTTTGTGGTAATATTATGTGGAAATTGAACTTGCACCCCTTTTTTAATCCACATGGTATCCTTACTCTTATCCTTATTGTGATCCTTATTTATGCAGAAATTTAAAGTGTGTATTGTAATACACATATTCAACCCTACATTACTCATTTATTGCAACCCTTCCCCAACAGTGTCCACAGTCTTCATCATTTAGATTGTTGTATGTTTAGGTCTTGATATTTTCCATAATTGATTTTTAAAAAAATTGTTGTCATGATTTCCCACTCGTATGTTCCTCAACTGGTGCTGCATGATTTCCATTTCAAATCTTTTGGCAGAAACAGACTTTAGAGGATGACCCAAAAAGTAATGCCCTGAAGTTTTTGTTGTGTTTTCAGTATCAGATGAGGTGTTACACAATGTTATGCATGTTACTCAGTTAACTTCACTACTTCACTTATAAACCTTTGTCATTGAAGAACTCCGAATTGTATTTTGTATCATAGTGATGGGTGGCATGACAATGTCGGTGTGTGAGAAACCCTTAAAAAAAAAAAAAAAAAAAAAAAACTGAAAGCATGAATTTGAAGAGTTTGTCTGCACATGGAGCTCCCTTTCCTTCAGGTAGGACAATGTCAGACCACTCACAAGCATTCTGACATCTACAGTAATCTGACAATTTATCTTCACTGTCTGAACTGTCTACCCTACAGACCTGACTTGGCCCCTTACATAAATTTCATGTTTTTCCAAAATTTCGAGAACTTCACTTTGATATTGAAGAAGTGTGTAAACAGAGGTGAATTGTGGCTCCCTTTACAATGTTTTTAAAAGCTTTTAAGAATTTTCCCATACAAAGTTTGGAGGGATTACTTTTCAGCATGCCCTCACACTTACTTCTAACGATATGCTGTTGTTTTATGTCTTAATAAATTATTGGATTCCATTGAAAGTATTAGTTGAGAGATTTTCATCACTGATTCTTTTCATTTTGCAGGGCGAAGGGAGTCACTGATAGGTATAATAAATTCCAATAACGGAATACTTGTTACATCATATATTGGTGTTGTACAGCATAAGGACACCCTGACAGCCAAGAACTGGCACTATGTAATACTTGATGAAGGTCACAAAATTAGAAACCCAGATGCACAGGTAACAGTGTAATAATTTTGCCTATATGCACTCCCAGGTTGAAACCTTACATAATTATATATGGCTCTCGTTTAGTGAACTAAAAATCTTTTTTATTTCAGGTTACACTTGCAGTAAAAATGTTCCGCACACCTCATCGTGTTATTTTGTCTGGGTCACCGATGCAAAATAGTTTGAAAGAATTGTGGTCTCTCTTTGATTTTGTGTTCCCTGGTAAACTAGGCACTCTTCCTGTCTTTCTTGCACAGTTAGCTGTTCCAATTACACAAGGTGGATATGCTAATGCTTCAGAGGTACAGGTAAGTGAATATCTCTAGATCATAGAGGCAGATAATTGTTATTGGTTCACACAATTGCATTCTAATAAATTAGGTACAAACATTGAAATTTAAATCCCGTAATCAGCCCTTTTTTATGCCATTGCCATATAATGATTTATATGTCTTCTAGAGAGGGATTTCCTTTAATTTATTTGGAATGACTAATTGGATGCTACAGACTCTTGATAAATTCCAAGCAAGCACAAATGTACATTTGCTAGGTCTTATAGTCATTATGTGCAAGTCCTGTATAGCATTTCTATAGTCATTCTAGATTTCATTTGATAATGTTAGGTGCTACTTTAAAAAATGATAATATGTGTGTTCCATTTATTCAAGTCAAATAAACTTTTTCCACAGTGTCTTGATTCTTCTTCGGTCTTGCTTCCATTATCAGGCACATTGTCAGGATTGCTTCTCTTGTGCCTTTACCTTTCCTAAAGCTGACAAATCATCAGTTTTATTTTCCATCCTTCTATATATGATTCTTGTCAGTAGCTTTGATGCATGAGCTCTTAAACTAATTGTGAGATTGTTATCACATTTACCTGAGTTTTCTATCTTCAGAATAGTGTGGATGGTATTGGCTCAACGACAGTCTCGTAGATTTTACAAGCCAACTTGAGTAATGGTTTGGTTGTCATTTCTCTCAGTAATTTTAGAAATTCCAATAGAATGTTACTTATACCTTGTTATTTTATTTCAAGTCCTCCACACCTCTTTGAAATTCTGAGTCTAAATACTGGGAGGTGGTGCACTGGTTTACATACTGAACTCACATTTTAAAGGATGCCAGTTGAAGCCTGCCTCCACCCATCCATATTTAGGTTTTCTTAGATTTCTCTAAATTGCTCTAGGTACCTTTGAACGGTCATGGCAGGTTTCCTTCCCCATCCTTAACAAAACAACCAGAGCTTGTGCTCTTTAATGACTATACTTTCTTTTTCAATTTTCTCTCTCTCTCTCTCTTCTTTTTCAATTCTCTCTCTCTCTCTCTCTCTCTCTCTCTCTCTCTCTCTCTCTCTCTCTCTCTCTCTCTCTCTCTCTCTCACACACACACACACACACACACACACACACACACCTTTATTTTCACTGAAGGTTGACTTGACTTTTCTGTATACAGTTAATCCTTCTGAAGATCATTTCATTTTACAATTTCATAATATTTTTCCAGCAGCCATTTTGCCTTGGCTTCCATGCATTTCCTATTTATTTAATTCCTAAGACATTTTTATTGCTGTATTCCTGTCATTTTAGGTATTTCTTCTGTTATTCAAGGTTTCTTTGCAGTTACATCCCTTGTACTATGTTTCTGTGTCCACAATTCACGACAGTCGTTTTCAGAGATGTTCACTTTTGTTCAGTTCAACTAATTATTCTAATATTCCTTCGTATTACAGTATCTGTACTTGTTGCAAACTTCCAACTCCATCTCAGCCTTCCTCAGTATTATTTTATCTCAGTTCCTTCCCCACTCATTCTTCCATATGATTTTTTTTAAATCTTCTAGTCTTGATCATTACTAAATTATGATCTGAAGTCTATATTTGCTCTCGGGTAAGCTTTAAAATCCAACATCTGATTCTGGAACCCCTACAAACATGTTCAATGCAGCATTGTTAGATTTTCATCTCCATTTGCATAGCAAATTACTCTTTCTATATCCCCTTTTACTGTTTCTACCTCTTCATCTTCTGCTTGTAACATCAGCATGTATATCTGAACTGTCTTGGTCCACTGTTAAATCCAATGAGAACAACTACATATATGTATTCAGCATGGCTCATTTTTTGCCTTTCTTTCTATTCATTACAGTCCTATCCCTGTTATACTGTTTTCCACTGAGCTGTTGATATTACCCTATATTCATTTGAACAGAAATCTTTTATGTTTTTGCCATTTCACTTCACTTAACCCCACTGTGTCCAGATTGAGACTTTGCATATACCTTTTGTGATTTTCTAGCTTTCGTACTAAGTTCAAACTCCTGACATTCCATACTCTGGCTCATATATGTTATTGTTTTGTTGGTTATTCAATCTCTTTCTCATGGTCACTTTCTGGAGATGTGAATGAGGGGCTAATCCAGAGTCTTATGCTGAAGGAGAGTAGTAGTTACAGGTTGTATGTCCTATGGGTACATGTTGTGTCTTTAATACATTGGTTTCCATTGCCTCTGCATTCTCATGCTGTTGATCATTGCTGATCCTTCCACCTTTTCACAGAAATTACCAACCTGTAGTGTAAGAGTCTGCCCTGCACCTGTAGCTGCTACTCCACCCTCTACAATGAGGACATTGGCAGAACAAGGGTGACTTTTATTCCAAAAGTCTATGGTTGGTGTTACTGTTGAAATATTGATGGGGTTCAAATATGAGTCCAAGAATATTTTGATTATGAATCAAAGATGCAACCCTTAGACCACAGTTGTTTCATTCCTAATTATTTACTTTCTAACAGAACTTCCACATTACATTTAAACCAATAGTAAGGAGTGATTGTCCTGGTTTGAGTAAGTGTATATGTCCCTGATTTGCACCACAGCTTTCAAATCACTCTTAACTGTCTGTTTGTGGCCAGTCTCAAAGCTTAAGTTTTATAGTTAATTTGTTTTAACCATTAAGCCCTGCAAGTGGAGCAGAGTCCGCCCATTGATATTTTACCATCATATTTGCATACTTTTTGAAGCCTTTTTGCATCTGTATACTGTTCTTTTTCTACTATCTTTCAGTTAGACGTTAGTTGGAGGCAAACCCATGTCTGAAATTTGTTTCAAATAAACAATTTTTTGTTTTCAGGTTGCAACTGCATACCGTTGTGCAACAGTATTGCGAGATACCATATCACCATACCTTCTACGCAGGATGAAAACTGATGTCAAGGCACACATCCGCTTGCCTCAAAAAACTGAACATGTTCTTTTCTGCCGGCTTACTGATGAACAGCGTCAGTATTACAAAGCTTATTTAGAATCTGGGGAAGTGGAACGCATCCTTCAAGGTTATACCAAAGTTTTCCTGGGCCTGATAAATCTTCGGAAGATTTGCAATCATCCAGATTTGTACTCAGGAGGACCTAAGCTTTTCAGAGGTGTAAGTTACTGCGGATTCTTTCAGAAACAGTTCAGCTAAAATTATGACACATGGTGTGGTGCATATTAAAATAGAATCTCATCATAATACATACCAGTTGTAACTTTCGCTATCACACAGTTCCATAGAGTAATGCCACGCGGGAGTAGCAGAGCGCTCTGGGGTGCCACGTTACGGATTGCGTGGCCTCCCGCATCGGGGGTTCGAATTCCCCCATTGGCATGGATGTGTGTGTTGACCTTAGGTTACTTTAACTTAGTTTAAATAGATTGTAAATCTTGGGACTTACAACCAAAGTAGTTGGTCCCATAAGAATACAAACATTTGAACATAGAGTAATACACAAAGAGAAAAAATATAAAGAAGCGAGTAGATTGGGAAAAAAGAATAATATTTACAAAACTACAGCTTAAAATTTAGCAGAATTTTTTAAAGCTGTATTTTGAGAAGTTGTGTCTTTCCAGTTAAAAGTTGACTGAATTGACCTTATCTACTTCTACATCTAAATACATACTCTGCAATTCACCCAAAGGTATGTCAGAGACGAAACCTTGTACCACTACTAGTTATTGAGACTTTATCGTACAAATGTGGGGTTGCTGACTAGTAGTTTTAAAACAACACATTACCTCCACCAAAGTTATGGTAAGAAGATTTTTCTATGTGTATCATTTTTTTAATTCCGTCCCACATAGTAGTTTGAGATCTTACATATTTTCTTTCAATGCTGATGTACTTCATATTATAACTAATGTGGTGCCAAAGTTTTAGAACTATTTTTTTAGTACTACTGTTTGATTTTTGTCAATACATTGTGTATCTCATATTCTTCTTCTTCATTATTTATTTATTTATTTTAATTTTTTTAAACCATGTAAAAGTAGACAAATTACACCCATCAGCACAGGTAACAGTGATTCAGTGAATAATTAAATAAATAAGATTGTTCAATACCAGTTTCTCATTATCAGGGTGAAGACAAAACTGGAGTGAAATACGGGAAAAAATTTAAAATAAAATAGCTATGAGTGAAAAGTTATCAGAATTAGAATGTTATTGTAAGTGTTATTTGGCTTAATTGTTAGATTTGTTACTGTTTTACACTATTAATTCAGAAAGGGCTCCCATAGTAGCCAAAAAATAAATGATGGAACATGGTAATGTTTAACCTCTCATGTCCCGTGTGTCATATACATCAAACAGAACTGGTGATTATATGCATCCAGAACCCATGCAACACCACAGGTACATGATGTTCCACTAGTGTTGTACTTTCTACGAGGTGTGATTCACTGCTGTAACAAGTTTCAGCTATATGTATTGTCAGTTACATGTAATTGAAAGTAATTGAAATATTAGATTATAAACATATTTTCTACTAATCGTTCATGAAGAGGTTAAGCTTTGAAATTTGTTTTAAATGTTTTTGAACTGATCACTGTTTATGTATAAATAAAGATTGTTTAACTTACCCAAAGCACAAGCTTGCCAATAGACACAAAAAACACAAATAAAAACACACACAAACATTCAAGCTTTCGTTGGGAAAAGAGGAATGAAGGAGGGGAAAAAGGAAAGGATGCGGGTTTTCAGGGAGTGGATGAGGCGTCATTCCAATCCCTTCCTTTCATGCAGACCACCTGCAACTCTACCTAAAACCATTTTCCTTATTAGCCTAGCCAGCTTCATCCTGACCCACAACTTCTTCACCTTTGAGGGCCAGACATACCAACAACTAAAGGGAACAGCCATGAGAAGCAGGATGCCCCCCTCGTACGCAAACTTATTTATAGGACACTTAGAGGAAGCCGTCCTGGATATACCAAAACCTGTCAACCCAAAGTCTGGTACAGATTCATTGATGACATCTTCATGATCTGGACTAACAGTGAAGAAGAACTCCAGAATTTCCTCTCCAACCTCAACTCCTTTGGTGCCATCAAATTCACCTGGTCCTATTCCAAATCCCATGCCACTTTCCTTGATGTTGACCTCCATCTGTCCAGCGGTCAACTGCACACATCCGTCCACATCAAACCAACCAATAAGCAACTGTACCTCCATTATGACAGCTGCCATCCATTCCATATCAAACATTCCCTTCCCTGCAGCTTAGGTCTTCGTGGAAAACGGGTCTGCTCCAGTCCCGAATCCCTGAAACAGTACACCAATATCCTAATAACGGCTTTCACATCCCGCATATATCCTCCTGATCTGGTACAGAAGCAAATTGCCAGAGCCACTTCCTCATCCCCCCAAATTCAGAACCTTCCACAGAAGAACCTCTGAAGTGCACCTCATGTCACCGGATACTTTCTGGGACTGGAGCGGACTCTGAATGTGGCTCTCCAGCAAGGATATGACTTCCTTAAATCCTGCCCCAAAATGAGATCCATCCTTCATGACATTCTTCCCACTCCACCGAGAGTGTCTTTCCGCTGCCCACCTAACCTCCATTACCTCCTAGTCCATCCCTATGAAATCCCCAAACCACCTTTCCTACCCTTTGGCACCTACCCATGTAACTGCCTGCATTGTAAAACCTGCCCTATGCACTCTTCCACCACCACTTACTCCAGTCCCGTAACCCGGAAGGTGTACACGATCAAGGTCAGAGCCACTTGCAATAGTACCCACATGATTTACCAATTGACATGCCTGCACTGTGAAGCATTCTATGTGAGAATGACCAGCAACAAACTGTCCATTCGTGTGAATTGTCACAGGCGGACAGTGTTTGTTAGTAATGAGGATCAACCTGTGGTTAAACGTGCCTTGGTGCAGCGCCAGCACATCTTGGCACAGTGTTACACAAAGTTTTTGTCCCCTAAGGTAAGTCCTTCTACTCCTGGGATTGGAATGACTCCTTTTCCACTTCCTTAAAACCCGTATCCTTACCTTTCTCCTCTCCTTCCTTCCTCTTTTTCCTGAAGAAGCTGCCAGCGGTGGCGAAAGCTTGAATGTTTGTGTGTTTTTATTTGTGTTTTATGTTTCTATCAACGAGCCTGTACTTTGGGTAAGTCAAACAATCTTTATACATCTACTAACAATGATGCAGCAAAAAATTTGTCTGATAATATTGATAGTTTTCTGTGAAGTGGTGTATAACCTGCAACAGCTCAGCTTTAACCTTGTTTCAGTAGTGTGATCACTAATTGGACAAATATCCTCCTTTGAGAATAAAGGTAAAGGTAAAGTAGTCAACAATCCGAAGATTGGTTTGAACACCACAGTGCTATACTAGGCATGGTCCTGTTTGGAGGTGGTATGCCGTTGCCTTCCTCCGACCTTCGAACTGATTTGCCCAGTTGGTTATAGGGGGACCTACAGTTTAACATGGGTTCCAAACCATGGTGCTACTCGGCATTTTTCACATGAGCAATATTGCCAGAGGTGAAAGAAGTGGAAAGTGAGGGATAAAAATCCCATGACCTGGCGGGGATCGAACCCACGACCTTTGGATTTGTAGTCTGGCACTCTACCACTGTGCAACTGAGGAGCACCCTTGGAGGATATACATACATTCATAAAATTAGTAGTGCCTTGTTAGTCAGAACATCCAAGAATAATTGGCGTTGATGCCCAAATTTTTGGTAGCATTTAGTGTGTAACTCGAAATGAGACAATTAAAGAAAAGGACTGTGGACCTCCCCCTTCCGCCTCCTCTCCCCAAAGGAACCCAAGAATCCCTAATTTGGTTAAAGTTTGAAGTTATCTCAGTGAAGTTGGTTGATGGTATGTTTTCAGATACCTGGTGTAGTTGAAAGTTCAATTTCAACAGACACTGTTTTGGTGACTGACCTAGGATCTTCAGGTGTTTTTTGCTGCAGTATTCATTCTGCTGTCTATCTGGACACCAACCAGTGCTCCTCCAACAGCTTCAAGTACTGCTAAGTCAGTTGTTAGAATCTACATTAACCTGAAGCTATAGCCTCCCAACCCCTCTTCATCCCACTACCCCCTCCTCACTTCCTCTATCATTGGTTGGGTAGGCGAGCATAAATTTTAGAGGCTCGTGTTAAGACCATGCCTTTTAAGGGATTGCAAAATTCAGACAGCTTTATTTATATTGTTTTCCACACTGACGGTTGATGCGTCTTTCCCTAACCCATGCAGTTTCACCTGATCAGTTCCACAATCCCTGTTGCAAATTTTAATCATGGGAAGTCGTGTGTTAACTTAAATATTGATCAGTTTTTCCCTCCTTTAATTCTTTAAAATAAAGAGAAAAATATCTAGTAAGTAATAGATTGTAACATAGAATATCTCGATGAAATGTATTAAATCAAATTCAGCCATTTTGTAGTTCCAAAATACCAGTTTTTTTGTGTTTCTATTCATCTCTAGGTTGTGCCTGTTTATTTTATTTTTTATTTATTTTTGTACCTTCTCCCATTCTTGGCATACAGCCTTGCACAACCATTCTTTCATGTCATAATAATTTCTTCTCTTTACACTTATATTTAGCTCACTGGAAGGAAACTGAAACCCTTCATGCAGTATGCAGTTTGTATGCATGATAATATTTAAGGTTTTTACTTCACAGATTTTTAAAAAATTCCCCATCCTTTTTCCCCCCCAGGAAAATGAAGATGATGTCCCAGAAGAGCAAAGATATGGTCACTGGAAGAAAGCTGGTAAAATGATTGTAATTGAATCACTTCTAAAAATTTGGAAGAAACAAGGGCATCGAGTATTGCTTTTTACGCAGAGTCGTCAGGTTTGTATTCAAGTACTTAGGTTCTCCTTTGTTAACTCTTTGTACTACAGAACACTGATGCAGAATTTTTTGTGATTTTAAATTAATTTAAATCTTCTAATAGAACTGAGGTAGTAATGAACTGTAGCAGTTTAATTATTTCTACATTATATAGCCTTATAATATTTAGAACACTTTCCTTTTTGAAAAAGTAGGTTTTGTCAAGGATACATAATTAGTATATGTTACACTATCTGTATCCAATGTTATTATCCACTATTCAACAGTCAGTTGTAAGAAAACATTAAAGCCGTAACGTATTATCCATGCTTGTCTGCTCTTTTGGGGGTATTGTGGCAGGAGCCAATTGGAGCCCAGCAAAATGGTGGCAGTACAGCAGTCCCTAAAACCACACTTGTTTACTCATCAAAAAATTTGCACTCTAGTGAGTACCAAAGTTCCAAATGTGCCATTAAAGGGAGTAAGCAATTGCACAACTTTTTGTGGCAGTGTTAGAACAGAAAATATAATTATCTAGGTATGTATGGTGAGCTAGAAATCGACTGAAAGTGCTATACCAACTTAGCTATCCTGGCATGATTCACGGCCCACCTGCACAACTTTACTTCCACCAGTACCTTTGCAAAGCAATAGGTGAGGTACTGATAGAAGTAAGCTGTGAGGACAGGTTGTAAAGCGTGCTAGGATAGCTCAGTTGCTTGCCCACGAAATCCAAAGGCTCTAGCTTTGAATCCCAGTTCAAGCACACAATTTTCATTTGCCAGAACGTTTCATATCAACACACACTCTGCTGCAGAGTAAAGAATATAATTCTTAATTCTGAAATTTGTTCAGTGGTTAACATGCCCCACTATTATAGTCTAAAATGTATGTGAAAGAAAACAATGAAACCATCTATATTCACAGCACACCATTTCCTGTCCGAGAGTTTTAAGAGAAAATGTGTACATTGTTATTTTAATATATATATATATATATATGTCTGCCTAAGTGTGTTTGGATGTGGATATGTGTGAGTGTGTGTGTATTTGTTTACCTTCCTTTTTGTCCCCTAAGGTAAGTCCTTCCACTCCTGGGATTGGAATGGCTCCTTTTCCACTTCCTTAAAACCCGTATCCTTCCCTTTCTCCTCTCCTTCCTCCCTCTTTTTCCCGAAGAAGCCACCACTGGTGGCGAAAGCTCGAATGGTTGTGTGTTTTTGTGTGTGTTTAGTGTTCCTACCGACCAGCCTGTACTTTAGGTAAGTCAAAAATCTTTATTTTATACCATTTTCCTACCTGGAAGGTCTCCTTCTATAATATTAGTTTCATCCTTTTGAACCTAACAATTACTTACGTTCATTATTGCTCTGTTGCCTTTCGAAATCTTTTCTGTCCTCTTACTTTCTCCTTCTGTTTTTAATTTTACATTATATTCTCACCCTATATTCGCTCTCATTTAAGTTCATTTCGCTCTCATTCGCTCTCATTAAAGTTCATTTTTCTCCTGGCCAAATTAGCCACATACAACAATCAGTATATATATATATATATATATATATATATATATATATATATATATATATATATATATATATATATATATATATAAAATATAAAAAATATAAAATATAAAAAATAGACGAAGATTACTCACCAGGCGAAGGAGCACAGGTGTGACAGCATCACAAATAAATAAATGAATACACACACACACACAATCGCAAGCTTTCGCAACCCAGTTGCGTCTTCAGGCAGTAGGGAAGGAGAGGGAAAAGGAAATGATGAGGGTTTTAAGGAAGGGGGTAAGGAGCCATTCCAATCCCGGGAGAGGAAAGACTTACCTTGGGGGAAAAAAAGGAGGGTAAACAAATGCACACATGCCCACACATTCACACAAACACAAGTACACCTAGGCAGACATACTGTAGAAAGCAAAGAAGTTAAGTTATAGAAGTTAAGAAGTTAGACAGAGATACCACTTGAGGCAGAGGCTCTGTCCAGAGAACTGATGCAAAGATGTTAAGAAGGTGGGTGGGAATTCAAATTTAGCGGAGGTTGAGACCAGGTGGGCAACGGGAAGAGAGAATATGCTGAAGGGCTAGTTCCCATCTCCGGAGTTCTGAAGGATTGGTGTCAGTGGGAAGTATCCAGATAACCCGGACGGTGTAGCACTGTGCCAAGATGTGCTGGGCGTGCACCAATGCGTGTTTAGCCACAGGGTGATCCTCGTTACCAACAAACACTGTCTGTCTGTGTCCATTCATGCGAATGGACAGTTTGTTGCTGGTCATTCCCACATAGAACGCTTCACAGTGCAGGCATGTCAGTTGGTAGATCACGTGGGTACTATCGCAAGTGGCTCTGCCTTTGATCGTGTACACCTTCCGGGTTACGGGACTGGAGTAAGTGGTGGTGGAAGGGTGCATAGGGCAGGTTTTACAACGGGGGCGGTTACAAGGGTAGGAGCCAGAAGGTAGGGAAGGTGGTTTGGGGATTTCATAGGGGTGGACTAGGAGGTTACGGAGGTTAGGTGGGCGGCGGAAAGACACTCTCGGTGGAGTAGGAAGGATGTCATGAAGGACGGATCTCATTTCGGGGCAGGATTTAAGGAAGTCGTATCCTTGCTGGAGAGCCACATTTAGAGTCCGCTCCAGTCCCGGAAAGTATCCGGTGACAAGAGGGGCACTTCTGGGATTCTTCTGTTGAAGGTTCTGAATTTGGGGGGATGAGGTAGTAGCTCTGGCAATTTGTTTCTCTACCAGATTAGGAGGATAGCCGCGGGATGTGAAAGCTGTTAATAGGTTGTTGGAGTACTGGTTCAGAGCTTCAGGACTGGAGCAGACTCGTTTGCCACGAAGACCTAAGCTGTAAGGAAGAGAACGTTTGATATGGAATGGATGACAGCTATCATAATGCAGGTACTGTTGTTTATTGGTAGGTTTGATGTGGACGGATGTGTGGAGTTGGCCGTTGGACAGATGGAGGTCGACATCGAGGAATGTGGCATGGGATTTGGAATAGGACCAGGTGAATTTGATGGGACCAAAGGAGTTGAGGTTGAAGAGGAAATTCTGGAGTTCTTCTTCACTGTGTGTCCAGATCATGAAGATATCATCAATGAATCTGTACCACACTTTGGGTTGACAGGCTTGGGTATCCAGGAAGGCTTCCTCTAAGCGTCCCATGAATGAGTTTGCGTACGAGGGGGCCATCCTGGTTCCCATGGCTGTTCCCTTTAGTTTGGCTCCTACCCTTGTAACCGCCCCCGTTGTAAAACCTGCCCTATGCACCCTTCCACCACCACTTACTCCAGTCCCGTAACCCGGAAGGTGTACACGATCAAAGGCAGAGCCACTTGCGATAGTACCCACGTGATCTACCAACTGACATGCCTGCACTGTGAAGCGTTCTATGTGGGAATGACCAGCAACAAACTGTCCATTCGCATGAATGGACACAGACAGACAGTGTTTGTTGGTAACGAGGATCACCCTGTGGCTAAACACGCATTGGTGCACGGCCAGCACATCTTGGCACAGTGCTACACCGTCCGGGTTATCTGGATACTTCCCACTGACACCAATCCTTCAGAACTCCGGAGATGGGAACTAGCCCTTCAGCATATTCTCTCTTCCCGTTGCCCACCTGGTCTCAACCTCCGCTAAATTTGAATTCCCACCCACCTTCTTAACATCTTTGCATCAGTTCTCTGGACAGAGCCTCTGCCTCAAGTGGTATCTCTGTCTAACTTCTTAACTTCTATAACTTAACTTCTTTGCTTTCTACAGTATGTCTGCCTAGGTGTACTTGTGTCTGTGTGAATGTGTGGGCATGTGTGCATTTGTTTACCCTCCTTTTTTTCCCCCAAGGTAAGTCTTTCCTCTCCCGGGATTGGAATGGCTCCTTACCCCCTTCCTTAAAACCCTCATCATTTCCTTTTCCCTCTCCTTCCCTACTGCCTGAAGACGCAACTGGGTTGCGAAAGCTTGCGATTGTGTGTGTGTGTGTATTCATTTATTTATTTGTGATGCTGTCACACCTGTGCTCCTTCGCCTGGTGAGTAATCTTCGTCTATTTTTTATATTTTATTTTTCCTGCTAGGAATTTTTCGTCTTAATAATCGTTTCATATATATATATATGTGGCCTGTGTTCATAAGTATCATGTAAAATTTGAAATTAACCAGTCATATACTTTTCAATGTTTTCCCCAATAGTGTTATACAATGACTTGTTCTTATATATTATTATTGTAAATGGATATGTGAAATGGTGTTAATGAAATCTTTTTCCTTTAGAAAGAATTAGCACAGACAAATATCATGTGACAGATGGTATTTATTCATTCAAAATATTTTATAAACCAAACTGTGTTCCCTGTGAACACTCTGAATAGCTCTTGTGAATTTTTGAATGCTGCTTAATTACAACTGAGGGTACACATGCACATTGTCTTCTGCCTGTTTTAGTACTTTTCGAATGATTTAATGTTACATATACAAAACCCTGATAAATAATGTTAGGTTTGTTTCCATATTGAATCCTTGGTGTTCAGCAACTGATTTTCATATGTGTAGAAGAAAATAGCAATCAGTTGCAAATATGATCTTTATTGCAGTGATCTGGATTTTGATCACTGTACGGCCATTGTGAATGCTATAAATCTGTGTTCAAACATGTAGAAATTTTGACCCTTCATGTTGATTGAGTGTGAACTAAAACTTCAACATGAAGGCTCAAAACTTCTGTATGTTGTAACATACTTTTGAAGCATTGATAATGGTCATGCAGTGACAGCTGTTACTATCTACACAATTAATATGTTTATTCCTGAAAATTGTGCCTGGACAAATATTGATGGTGTCACTTAGTTGATTGAGTTTCTTGTTTATGTCAATTAATTATCATAATTACGAATATTATAGACAAAAAATTCCTAGATGTCTGCCTAGGTGAGTTTGCCTCTATGTAAATGTATGGGTGTGTGTGTATTTGTTTTCCTTCCTTTTCTTCCCCCAAGGTAAGTCTTTCCTCTCCCGGGATTGGAATGGCTCCTTACCCCCTTCCTTAAAATCCTCATCATTTCCTTTTCCCTCTCCTTCCCTTCTGCCTGAAGAAGCAACTGGGTTGCGAAAGCTTGTGTGTGTGTGTGTGTGTGTGTGTGTGTGTGTGTGTGTGTGTGTGTGTGTGTTCTATTTATTTGTGCTGCTGTCACACATGTGCTCCTTCACCCGGTGAGTAATCTTCGTCTATTTTTAATTATCTTAGTTATCTATATTTTACTTATCTGAGGACTGTAAGATAGCAAATGTTCATTTATCATCAGTTAAAATAGTTAAGATTACTGGCTTTATTGCTTGTAAAATAGACATTTGTGTTAAATTAAATCCTTATTACTTATCTGGTTGTTTTGTCAGTTATTGTAGAATAGACAACAAAATTCTTTTGGCATGAAAATTAGTTACAACGTAAATATAGCTATCAGGATATTTATTGCCAGATAGATAGCTTTCTTCAGTCACGTCTTTCACGCTAATGAAGGAGCTTGTAACTTTTTTAATTTACATTGTAAATTTCAAACTATCCACATTGTATTGTTGAATTTCAAACTGGACTTTTCATTGTTACATTTTTTATTTGGTATATTATATCCACATAATGTTTTATAGAATGCTTCAAAGTGAATGTTGAGTTTTTAAGGTTTTTTTTATTATTTATTACATTAAATTTATGATTATTATTAGTACATAAATTAAAGAACAACCCAAAGCGTTTTTGTTTATTATAAACACCATTTGTCAAATAGCACACAGTTAGTGAATAGGTGAGTTTTCCATAAGCCCTGATAGGTGTGTCTGGATTAATTGTTGATACAGTTTATCTTAAGTTAGATGAGTTGATAGCAGAGGCACATACCTGTGTTCGTATAAAGTTGCATGGTGCCAGATCTGAGAATCTGGAGGTACAGCAAAACAAGCTGTATCATCTGGCCCTCGCAATCAGTGGTTGTGTTCTGAGGTATATCTGTTGTAATAGTATTTTATACTCTGCCTTAGTGATTTTAGTTGAAAGTTGAATGAGCAACAGTAACATAATTAATGTTCAACGTTGTGATGTATTTCCAAGGAGATTGAGCATCCAAAGACTATCACATCAATACCTCCTAATTCATATAATGTAAGACAAATAATAATAATAATTATTATTATTATTATTACCAATATTATTATTATTATTATTATTATTATTATTATTATTATTAACAACTATGAGATACAGGTTTTGTGAAGAACATAAGGAACAGTTGGTCAGTTCTTAAAGAACAGTTTTGCACCAGTACCTGCCATTACAACTGGATTATTTGTAGATAGGGCACAATTAACTGTAAAGAGAAACATTGAGCCGCCGACAGACACAAATAAAAGACACACACAATTCTAAGTTTTCGGCCACGGCCTTCCTCAGAAAGAGCACACTTATCCACACTGTCACTCAGGCACACTCATCCACACATATCAGCCTTCTCTGGCTGCTCAACACACTGTGTTGGGTGCCCAGAGATGGCTGATGTGTGTGGATGAGTGTGCTGAGTGTGTGTGTGGATAAGTGTGCTCTTTCTGAGGAAGGCTGCGGCTGAAAATTTAGAATTAATAGTGTGTCTTTTATTTGTGTCTGTCGGCGGCTCAATGTTTCTCTTTACGGTTAGTTGTTCCCTACCTACAAATTATTATTAACATTCCTTACTGGTCTTTCCATTGTTGTTAGAAGAAGACCAAAGACAAACATATCATGGATTGTAAAACAATCCTTACATTGTCCTCAGTTTAAAGTTTTAAAAGCCTCTTTGCTGAAGAATGCCCGATGCACTTAACGAATTCAGACCTTGAAAACTGTAAAACACAAAAATCCTCTGTGCTCATTTGTCTCCATATTGCTCCTTGCACTTTCTATCAGAAGACACTGCACACACACACACACACACACACACACACACACACACACACACACATGAAAACAAACAAAGCTTCATGTTGATATTTTAAGTATTATTCATAATTGTAAATCAAATGTAATAAATGCTACAAAGTCTTAAAACCCTTATACCCATTTTTAAATGGCCAGTAATATAGGCTATCTGTCCACCTCTAGTGACTAAAAATTATCTTCCCTACTTAATTGTTTGTTAAGTGCATAGTATTATGTTCCATATTTTCCTGTTGAATGGTACAGTCATCATTAGATTTTTTTATTGTTGCCATTGTCCTACTTGACAGTCATATTTTCTCTTACAGATGCTGTGTGTTCTGGAATCATTTGTTCAGAAGCAAGGATACAAGTACCTGAAGTTGGATGGTGGTACATCAATTGCAGCACGACAACCACTTATAACAAAGTACAATGAGGTGAATAGTGAATTATTTGTCTAATAATACACATAACTTAAATTACAATGTTATCAGGCCAGGTAACAATGTAATGTAAAGGAAAGTGCTGAGCCGCAAACAGGCACATAGAAAACACACACACACACACACACACACACACACACACACACACACACACACACACATGCGTGCACGCACACAAAACAAATACACACTTATTGCAGTCTCACAGGGGCACAACTCATTCCATTTCTGGCTAATGCATCCCAAGTATGTGTCACCAGTGAGTACAATATGGAGTGCGGAGGGGAAATAGATCAAGGATGCAAGGCGAGAGTGTGATTAGAGACATCAGCGCTGCATGGTGGAGTGTGCAGCAACTAGATGGGTGGAAAAGGATGTGAAGTACAATTGTGGAATGTAGGGGGAGGTGGGAGTGAATAGGAAAGCAGGCAGATAAGGGGAAAATAGTAGATAACTGTGTGCGAGAGAGACATAAATTAGGTGCGGTCAGAAACTGTGTTGGATGGGGGAGGGTGGAGGCAGTAGATTACTTTGAGGCTAGCAAATTATCAAGACTGGAGAATTTGCTGTAATCGTAATGACCATTTCTACAATTCTTAAAAGGTGGTGGTCGAGGAAAGTATCCAAATGGCTTGGATAGTGAAACAGCAATTGAAATTGGCATGTTACGCTCAGCTGCATGTTGTGCCAAAGGGTTTTCGTCTTTACTGTTTGCCAGAGTTGGACAATGGCATTTGGATGGACAGCTGTTTGGTAGTCATCCAATGTAAAAAGCTGTGCAACAATTGCAACAAAGTTGGTAAATGGCATGGTTGTTTTGACATGTGGCCCAGCTTCAGATAGGGTGGGGTAAGACTGTGATAGATCTGGAATAGAAAGTTTTGTGTAGGTGGATTAGGAAGGTGTTGCACCTGGGCCTTCTGCAACACTACGATTACTGTGCAAGCTGTTGGGATTAGTAATGTCACCAGGATAATGTTGTGAAGTTGGGTAAACAACTTAACACAACTTTATGAGATGTGAGAAGGATCTCACGAGTCTTATTTCAGGGCACAATGAAACACAATTAAAGCCCTGACAAAGGATGTGGTTCATTTGTTCCAGTTAGGGACATTATTGGGTGGTGAGCAGGAGGCCCTCCCTCATGGCCAGTTATTGGGGGTAAAGAGAGGATTGTCAAAGTGAAGGGATATGACATGGGAAATTGTTTGTGGACTAGATCTGTAGTGCTGATTAGTGAAGGCTTTTGTGTGACCTTCAGCATACTAGGCAAGGATGTTCTTGTCATTGCAATTACATTGCTCACCAGTGGTCAGGCTGTATGGGATGGGATTTTTTGGTGTAGAAGGGATGGCAACTGTCAAAATGCAGGTACTGTTGGTGGGTGGGATGGTGGGTTTATTGTAGACATAGGTTGTATGTAGTGGAGATTGCACACATTTTCCACTCTTGTAATTGTCCTGCCCTCAACCTATGGTAGGAAATCAGGGGAGTTCGGGAAAGTCAGAAACAAACTTTCTTGAAAAATTTCACATGTTGATACCTACAGCATTTGAACATATTTTCAAGTTGTTTCACTTATCACATTGATTATTATAGTATAATGTAATGCAGTTGTTGCAAGTGATTAAATCATGTAAAACTTTGTTCTTAGCAAACTGCCTAACATCTTGTTGTGACAAAATTGTAATTTTATTGTAGGGACTATTGGAGCAGGTGCTAATAAATTGCTGTACTATATTGAACTTCAGTCTTTGTTATCCATATGATAAATGTATGTTATTAACACTTTTGTTATTTGTTGCATTGTAATATTCTTTACTCTTTGTTGGAAAATAATCATTGTAGTTTTAGTTGTACACAGTAAATATAGGGGACAGTTTACTTGAGAAGAACTTTTATGTTTGAATAGGACACATCATACTTCCTGTTCTTATTGACAACACGTGTTGGTGGCCTAGGTGTGAATCTTACAGGAGCCAACAGAGTTGTAATCTATGATCCAGACTGGAATCCTGCAACTGACACTCAGGCCAGGGAACGAGCATGGAGAATTGGTCAGCAGAATAATGTCACAGTGTACAGACTGATAACTGCTGGTACAATAGAAGAGAAGGTTTGTGGTCTTGACATTAGATCATTTAGCTTGCTTTTGATGATTGATTAATTTATTAAAATAATCAGTCATTATTCCCAGTTTTGATTTTTGGTATTGTATTTCACTAAATACCTTTTTAATATCTTTCTTGTCTAGGTTTACCACCGCCAGATTTTTAAACAGTTCCTTACCAACAAAGTCCTACAGGATCCAAGACAAAGACGATTCTTTAAGTCAAATGACCTGTTTGAACTATTTACACTAAAAGAAACTGATGTAGAAGGGAGCACAGAGACCTCTGCCATATTTGCTGGCACAGGATCTGAAGTAAGTGGTCATAACAGTAGGAACTATTGTTATTTACTTCTTGCAGGAATTGTACCATCTAAGCAGTATTAGTGGTGTAAGTTGTCATTGATAGACTGCAGTGAATCTTAGTAAGATAATGCAGCTTATTGCATTTTTTTTAGTGATATTGGGAAAGTATAAAAGGTTTTTAAAAAATGTGTTGAATAATTTGAGATGTGGTAGTACTCGTTGAAACAAGAAAAATAAGGCCAATAAACATGGGTCCAAAACATACACTTTCTGAGATACACGGGTGTTTATAGGAAGTGCTGCATGACACACTGTTGCTGTGTCAAATGTGTCAGCAGGGTGTTATGAAATCTTGCTCATTAGTCTACATACTATCATTCTGCACTAAATTGTGTTGTTTGAGTCTTGTTGTAGGCTACAGTAGGCGTTTTTTTCCTTATTGTACAATACTGTCAACCAAGGGGTATATGTTGCTTTACCTTACAAAAAACAGATTTACTTCTGTGCTTACTGTTATTGTATTGTTTGTATGTACAAATTGTGTAGTACATTTATGATATTCTGCTATGGCTTTGCAAATGGAGATAGTGTGTGAACCTGTGCCCACTTCACTGAAAAATATCCACAGCACTGAGTGCTCTGCTGAGCTGCTTGGCAGACTTTTCCACTGTCTTAGGGACACAGGTAACTTAGCACCTCAAAAGACTAAAAATGAAAAGCCCTACTTAGTCCACACACCTGAAATTCAGGAGTTTGTGCAACTTTCAGTGGAAGAAAACACTGGAACCAGTGTGATAATTAGCTGCAGCCAAGGAAGGCAAGTCTCACTTTCCTTTCTGTTAGGATTTGGGAGATGGGGGGGGGGGGGAGTACTTCATGAACAGTTGCTGTACCATATCTTCTACAATATGTCCAGTATGTCTAGGCCCTCAGGTCACAAGCTAATCATGGCAGACAGTCATTCTGTCAGTGGCTGTTGCCAAAGTGTGCCATAGATCCACTTTTACATCCATAATTACTGATGATGCAGTGTTCACAAGAGGTGGAGGTGTGTGTTTCTGCAACAAGCATGTATGGACAGATGTAAATCCCCAAGCCATTCAGGAAAGAGGGAATCAACACAGATTCTCATCAAACACATCAACAGGTGTACTTCCAACAGATTAATAGGGTCATACATGTCGCCACAAAGGTTAAATGGGGCACATTTGAGGTTTTCAATATAATTGTAGATGGCATGGTCTATAAGACAGTCTTTTGTGTTAATTGCTGGATAATTGTTATTGTGGTGGTGGTCTTCAGTCCGAAGACTGGTTTGTGCAGCTCTCCACACTATTCTACCCAGTGCAAGCCACTTCATCTCTGAATAAGAATGGCAACCTGCATCCTTTCGAACATGCTCTTGGTTTCCCTCTGATTTTTACACACAACCCTCCACCTCCTGCCCCCCCCCCCCTTTCCACTCATGCACACACACTTCCCTCCAAACTTAAATTGACAATTCCTTGAGAGACATCAAATAAATATACCAATGTGCTGCTATCTTTTATAGTTTTTTATTATATTGTGATGGATCCATTGCCCCTGTAGGTACTGAAAAGGCTGCTGTTTCTCTTCAGGAATCACATGTATGTCTGGCCTCCCCACAGATACCCGTTAGCTGTGGTTGCACCTACAGTAAGGCTATCTGTATCGTTAAGGTGTGCAAGCCACCCTACTTCAGCAATGTGTTCAATGGGCTTGGTACTTCCCGATACAGAATATATTCTATTGATGCCTGCATGATTAAATGTGCATTATGAATCTTTTCTGTTGAAGGTAGTACACCATAATCTCACTAATCAATCCCCACTAGTTCGGCCTTTCAGTAATTTGGCGCACATCTGGAAAGACTCCCACAACAATTAATTATCTTCTGCATCATTTTTGTTAGTGAAACTATGCTTATTGAAACAATTCTTTATAAATCAAGTTTCAAATTTTGGGATTATTTGTAAAATGAAAAACATTTTATACCATAATGCTCACATATTATGACATACCTGGAAATAGAAAATTTAATATGTAGGAATTAACATTGATTCTGAAAACAAGAATCATGTCAAATGCAGCTGCTCTGTTGAGACCTACAAACCAGTACATGTAGGGCCACCTAGGTGGATGCTACCTTCTTTTTCTTTGTACAGGCAGGCATTTGACAGGGTTCCACACTGTCATAATAATAACCAACATATGAGCGTATGTCAGAATGCAATGTCAGAAATACATCCCATCTGTGTCTTTTTCCAATCATTAGTGACTTCACTCTACCACTGACTACAGTGCACTGTTGCTATAAGGGGAGCAGGTTCCTTCAAACATATACTCTATATAAGATCCCGCACTTTTGCTAATCTGGCACCCATAAATACTAAGAATGGCTGGATTAACAAGAGTCTAGTGTAGTATTTTACCATGCATGGGATTGTGTCTTTCTTTACTCTTTAGTTAAAGAATACCAAAAATTTTGGTAATACATTACAGGTGAAACCATTTGTCCATAAATAATTTCAGGAAAAATATCTTATACCGTAATCTGTGTTTGTACTCCTAGACCACTTTATGATCTGTGGACAGAACCTACTTGGTGTATACTGTCACTTCCTCCTTTTTCTTTTCCAGTCATTCTGTCTTCAATGACCTCTGTGTTGACAGGACGTTAATGCCTAATCTTCCATCCTTCTTCTAATCGTGTGGTTTTGTAGGAACGAACTATTACTGGTAACCCTCCAAGTGGCCTTTAATCTCTCTTAAATTCATCTTATAAGTTCTTTCCACGAGATATATAGGTAGAACAAAGCCATATATTGGTTGACTGTTCTAGAAGAGTATGCACTTGTAACTTTGACAGCAGAAAAATGTAACTCTTGACATGTCTGCTACTGGCATTGGCATATCCTCTCCATAATACTTTCATGGTTACTAAATAAATCCATACTGAAGCCTGCTGTTCTTCTTTTGACTTTCTGTATGAAGGGTGTTTGAAAAGTCCGTGCAAAGTCCAAGAGATAGCACCACCGGTGCCAATTGAGGTCATGTTTAGTTAGTAGCATCTGTGGAAAGAACACACTTCAAGTTTCAGCCATATTGGTCTTTGTGTTTGGCATTCGTGTGAATCAAGGAAGTCAAGTGATTGTCAAAGAATGGACAAAAAAGAATTCCGTGTGGTGATTAAACATTACTTTATGAAAGGCAAAACACCTTCAAAGTCTAAAGAGAAGCTTCATAAACATTATGGTGACTCTACACCTTTGATTAGAACAGTTTATAAGAGGTTTCAAAATTTTCGTAGTGGCCATATGGGCACAAGTGACAGAACGTTCTGGATGCCCTGTCTAACTTACAACCCCAGAAATCATTGATAAAATCCATGATATGGTGATGGTTGACAGAAGAGTTAAGGTGTGTGAGATTTATAGTGCTGTGAGCATCTCCGGGTGATCAAAAAGTCAATATAAATTTGAAAACTTAATAAACCATGGAATAATGTAGATAGAGAGGTAAAAATTGACACACATGCTTGGAATGACAAGGGGTTTTATTAGAACAAATGTTCGACAGATGGCACTGGACAGTAAAACGTCAGTCACTGTGCATGTGCATGAAGATTGTGTATAAAAGGAACTGTATTGAGAGAGAGAGAGAGAGAGAGAGAGAGAGAGAGTCAGATACACCAGCAGTCACAGAATGTTGATGTTACCTGAAAAGGAGCTTTTAGTGAAGCTGTATTATCAGACTGGGGAATGTGCTAGTTCAGCGTTACGATCCTATCGCCATAGGAAGGGGATTCGATCGGGTAAAGGTCCGTTGACAAATGCTGCTGTGGCGACAATGATTTCAAAGTTCGAAGCCACGGGTTGTTTAGATAATAGACCCCGTAGTGGCCAACCGAGCACAAGACGTGATGCTGTTGAAACAGTTCAGAAAGAAATGGAGACTGTTGCAGGTTCGTCTATGCACGGAAAAGTCAGCGCTCGTGCAGTCGCACTGGCAATCCATACACTACTGTTTGGTTGGTACTTAGGTGTACCCTCCAATGTTATCCTTACAAAATCTATCAGCATCATGAACTGTTACCTGGCGATTTAGTAAAGCGGAGTGCATTTGCGGTGTGGGCGTTTCAGAAGATGGCAGAAGATGACGATTGGTTGAGTAATGTGTTGTGGACTGACAAAGCTCATTTCATGCTCCGAGGGTTTGTCAACTCCCACAACTGCAGAATTTGGGCTACCGAAAATCCTAGAACTGTCGTTGAAACTCCATTGCACGATGAGAATGTCATGGTATGGGTTGGATTTACCACATCTACCATTATTGGGCCTTTTTTCTTCGAGGAACTGAGCGATTCTTGTTTTGTAACTGCTACTGTGACAGGTGAGACGTACACTGATATGTTACAGATTTTTATGAAGGATGGCATTTCACCCTGTATTGCTAGACGCGTGGAAGATCTCTTGTGCGTGTTGTTTGGTGATGATTGTGTGCTCAGCCACCAACTTCGTGAAGCTTGGCCTCCCAGGTCTCCAGATCTGTCGTGCAATTATTGGCTTTGGGGTTACCTGAAGTCGCAAGAGTATCGAGATCGACCGACATCTCTAAGGATGCAGAAAGACAACATCCCATGCCAATGCCTCACCATAACTCTGGACATGCTTTACACTGCTGTTCACAACATTATTCCTCAACTATAGCTATTGTTGAGGAATGATGGTGAACATATTGAGCATTTCCTGTAAAATGTAAAGAACATTATCTTTGCTTTGTCTTAATTTGTTATGCTAATTATTGCTTTTCTGATCAGAAGAAGCGCCATCTGTCAGACATTTTTTGAACTCCCCCCCCCCCCCCCCACCCAATAAAACCCATATCATTTCAAGCATGTGTGTCAATTTTTACCTCTCTATCTACATTATTCCGTGATTTATTAAGTTTTAAAATTTATACTGACTTTTTGATCACCCAGTATTTTACATAAACATTTGGACATGAGAAAGCTATCCGCAATATGAGTGCCGTGATTGTTCATGCTTGACCAAAAACGGAATCGTGTGAAGTGTTGCAAGGAAAGTTTGCAGCTGTTCAGGAAGAATCTGTAGGACTTTTAAGTGTCAATTCGTCACTGTGGATGAAACGTGGATACATTACTATACTCCTGAGATGAAAGAACAATCTAAACAATGGATTACCAAGGGAGAAACTGCACAAAGAAAGGGGAAGACCAGTCCTTAAGCCGGAAAGGTTATGGCGACGGTCTTTTGGGATTTGCATGGGATAATCCTCATCGACTATCTGGATCAGTGTAAAACTATTACAGGTGCATATTATTCATCGTTATTGGACCATTTGAAAACCTAGCTGCAAGAAAAATGTCTGCAATTGGTTCACAAAAATGTCCTATTCCATCACAACAATGCTCCAGCACACACCTCAGCATTTTTGGTCGCAAAATTATTGGGAATAGGATTCCAAAACTTTTCACATCCCCCCCCCCCCCCTATTCTCCAGACTTAGCTGCCTCTGACTAATATTAGTTCCCCAATTTGAAGAAATGGCTGGCTGCAAGATTTCATTCAAACAAGGATGTGATTGCAAAAACTGATAGCTATGTTGCAGGCTTGGACAATTCCTATCATTCAGAAGGGATCAACAAATTAGAACAGCATTGTACAGAGTGTAGAAGTCTAAAAGGGGACTATGTTGACAAATAAAAGTGGTTTTCCCCAAACACGTTAGTAGTTATTTATTTTTGCATGGACTTTTCAAACACCCCTCATGTCACGTATATCAGCCCTGTATAATACTGATCCTACTCTGCAAATAATATTCATATGTTGTTCAAAGAAGTGTATTGTAAGTTAGTTCTTTTGTTGGCTGACTACATTTCCTGAGGATTATTCCATTGCATCTCTCCTGGACATCTGCTTTAACAGTTTATGTGGTCATTCAACTTCAGTACAAATGTATACTCCCAGTGCCTTCACTGATTGTTCTGCCATTGTGTAATCATACAGTAAAAGGTCTTTATTTGCAGTGCATTTCACTTGTTTATGTTGAGGTACTTTGCCACCCACAGTGTTCCTTCTCTTTAATCTTTCATAGGACTCATATTGTGCCTAGCTGACCTGTTGACTCTGTCACATACTTCCAAACTCCCTACTAATACTTCACAACATCCAGAATCAAAACAAGACTGCAGTTAACCTGTCCACCAAGAAATTCAACCCCAAACAAGTTTCACTCCAATCCAAGGGTCTCACTTGCAGCATACCATTATACTTATATTGTGTGACTGTAGGGCATGATCTAATATCAAAGTTTCGGAACTCTTCTCCAGGTAAATATCGGACATGAATTGCCTGTAGTATTACCGATCTAAATTCAATGACTTCCTTATGATTCCGAACTATTATACATAACACCCATTTTCACTATTGACATAGTATTTTAAACAATGCTTAATCATTAAAGTTATTTCACTCATTTCATTGAGTTTAAATTGAAAGTTTGAGTAAATATCAGTCTGTTGAAGTCCTTTGTAAAGGCAAATTCGAATACTATCAGTCTCATTTGGAATTTGAGTAACAAGTCATAACCCGATATATACAGTTCACTTTTCTGTAATGTTTACTGTAATTCAAATAAATTGGCCCCCACACAATAAAGTAAAGTCTGACTAACCCTATGATCACTTGGAAATCAATTATTCTTACAATGAGAAGTCCAGGTTAGAATTAACAATATAGCAACAAGGACAGTTTACAACTCTCTGCAAAGATGTGACAAAAAGCTGCAACAGGCACATAAAAAAGACATACATAAACACTTCAGCTATCGGCCATGGCCTTCTTCAGTAAAATATAACATTCAAACAATCACATGGGCACACAACACAGTCACACATCCGTCATCTCTGGCTACCGCACTCCAAATCATGCTCTGCAATGTGGAAATGGGGGAGGGGAGTGGGGATAAGAAGGTTGCGTTACGGTGGTGGAGATGGATACAGCATGGCCTTGCAGAGCATGTGCGTATTAGATGGAAGGAAGAGATGCAGCTTAGGAATAGAGTAGGAGGCGGGTGAGGGGAGGACAATAAAATAAAACAAATGCATGTACACCCCACACATGCTCATGCGCGCACACACATACACATACACATACATGGAATAGGAGATGTCTACGATAGACAGAATAGGAACTATGTCGGGAAAAAGAGAGTTATTGAAGGTTGAGGCCTGGATAAGTTCAGGATCAGAGAATGTAATGTAAGGATAACTCCCATCTGTGCAGTTCAGAAAAGCTGGTGGTGGATGGGAGGAACCAGATGGCCCAGGTAATGAAGCAGCCATTGAAATTAAGCATATGCTTCACTGCATGTCATGCCACAGGGTGGTCTACCTTGTTTTTTGTCACAGTTTGTCAGTGGCCATTCATGCTAATGGACAGCTGGTTAGTGGTCATGCAGCTTTCTATATTAGAAAGCTGCACAGTAATTGCAGCTCAGTCGGTAATTTACGTGGCTGCTTTCACAGTTGGCCCGACCCCTGTGATTGGGTAAGATAAGTCTGTGACGGGGCTGGAATGAGAAGTGCTGGGTGGGAGGATTGGACGGATCTTGTTGATCCGGGGGTCTTCCACAGGGATGTGATGTGGCAGTGTGTTGATCTGGTTTTGGGGTGGCATAGGGATGGGCTAGGATGTTATGGAGGTTGGGAGGGTGAGAGATCACCACTGTAGGAGGAGTGGGAAGGATCTATGGCAGGATATGTCTAATTTTTCTGTCCTCATGTCCAGAAATGAGACATCCTGCGCAAGATCCTTCCCACCCCTCCTAAAGGGATGTTCTGTCACCCTCCCAACCACCACTTTCTATCTTATTAATTATCTCCAGTTTCTTATGTGTTCTGCTAAAGTTCACACACTTGCTTTCAACTCCAGACGTTATCAGATACTATTATAACTTCGACATGACAACAAACGTAAAAAGGTATTCAGAACTGTTACATGAAGTTGTGTAGGTGAATGTAAACAAACTGTCTGTCCAAAGAAACCTGAAGAAAAACTCGCAGTATATGTATCAGAAGGTAAAATCGACTATAGACTATTGAAGTTAGACACTCAGTCATATCATCACATAAAAATTTGTCCATTAAATCCAAAGTCCATTAAATCAGATATTATTGTATTGTGTTTTTATGTGTGTTCAAGACTAGTAAAGTACTTTCACTGTATTCATATTGTCATACCATGCCACAATAAACTGTGTATCTTCCACAGCCTTGTTTCCTTCTCTTCAAAGTCAGAACACTGTATTTGTTAACAAAGGTTTATGTCTAAATATGTGAAATATTTATGCTTGGAAATAATTGTGTTAATTTCAGGTGAAAGTTAACTTTAAGAAAGATAAGAAGGTACAAAGGCACAAGATGCAGAAATACAGTGATACTGTGGTTCCCAAGAAGCCAGGAGATCATCATAAAAGTAATTTGTCAGGCCCACTTTCTCAATCCAAGTTAAACTATATGAGAGAATTGGCCCAGAAACTAAGCAAGAAGATAGGGAGCTGTGCTGGAACAAACATCAGTGGAACTCCCACTAGTTCTAGCAGTGATAAAGAACAGGGTGAAAAAGAATCACTGATTAAACAAGAATTTGACATTGTAAATGTATCACAACAGCTGCAGAATGATCAACAAGAGAATCATAGCAGTATAATTTCCAACTTGGTCGAAAAGAACGAAGATTCGGGCAAAAAGAACAGAGATGGAGTAAATACCAGTAAAAGCCTGTGTAACATTGAGCTGGAGAAGAGCAAATTTGAAAAGGGGCATTCTAGTAAACTGGAAGTTTCATGTATACAGACCCAAGATGACGTTTTGAATGGCTCAAAAGAACAAGGGACTAGCAAAAACTCAGTTATAAATGTTGATGCAGGGCATTCTGGCAAAATTAAAGAGAAATCAATGGAACATAAGAGAGAAGAATCACATGAAAAGCATAAGCATAAACATAAACACAAACACAAACATAAGCATAAAAAGAAACATTCAGACATATTTGAAGGAGAAAAAGTTCCACATCTGGTTGGTCAGGGTGAAGCGAAAATAGCAACACCCTCTGATGAAGAAGATGCCCATTCTCAACAGGATGATTATGTGCTGAAACAGCTCTTCAAAAAGTCAGGTATGTTTGCTTTTTATGTATACATATGTGAACTATTATGTACACTTGTTTTTATGATCTGTTTCTTAGTCAATTGTTTATCGTTATTCTGAATTGACACTAAATTTTAACTAAAAAGACACACACACACAACATTTCTGCCTTTTGGTTTTGTGTTTTTCAGCAATATCACGTCCTCATTCAAAACACTTAACATTCGTGATATTTCTTCCACGTCCTGACTACTTACATCAATTGAGAAGCCAAAACATTATGATCACTGTCCGCCTTGGTCACCACGTGATTGTATTCCAACTGGTAGCACTGAGATCACATGACAATAAGGGCAGTATAATAAAGGAGCAAGAGAAATTCTGCGTACACCATCGCAAGCGCTCCTGTCAGTGATGCAGCGTCAATGGTAACCGCAGCCATGGTCTCTGAGCTGATAGTCCATGCTGCTGCAAATGTCGTCAAACTGTTCGTGCAGATGGTTGTTGTCTTGCAAACGTCCCCATCTGTTAACTCGGGGATTGAGATGTGGCTGCACAATCCATTACAGCCATGCGGATAAGATGCCTGTCATTTCGACTGCTAGTAATACGAAGTCGTTGGGATACAGCACTGTGTTCCGTATTGCCGTCCTGAACCCACCGATTCCATATTCTACTAACAGTCATTGGATCGTGACCAATGCGAGCAGCAATGTCGCAACACTATAAACCACAATCACGATAGGCTACAATCCGACCTTTATCAAAGTCAGAATCGTGGTGGTATGCATTTCTCCTCCTTACATGAGGCATCACGGCGAAGTTTCACCAGGCAACGCTGGTAAACTGCTATTTGTGTATGAGAAATCGATTGGAAACTTTCCTCATGTCAGCATGTTGCTAACCTTGTGTGAATGATCAGAAAAGTTAATCATTTGCATCACAGCATCTTCTTCCTGTTGGTTAAATTTTGTGTCTTTAGCACATCATCTTCATTGTGTAGCAATTTTAATGGCCAGGGATGTATAAGTTATTTTTGTGTTGCATATTTGGTTTATGCTCTTATTTAACCTTTCTTTCCATTTCAAGCCAGATTTTTCATTTTAATGTATACTTTTATTACAGTAACTTGGTGGTAGTGAGAAACATGAAACAGACAGCAGGATTGTTGTAGGGGACAATGGCAGCATACAATTGCTAGGTTATTGACTTTCCTTTAGTCAAGTGCTTCATATTCCTGAAATTTTCTCGCAGAACTGAAAATTAAGAGTTTTCTCATGTCAAGTTCCTAGCCGGAAAGATTTGTGAGTTTGGTTACATTCTCCTACAACAATCATGCTGTCTTGTTTGATAAATTTTGTAACATTGTAGAGAGAAAGATGACTTGGGATAGGAGCAGAATATTTGATAAATCAATACTACTTTTTATAAAAATCATTGTCGTGTTTTTAAATATGATCAAGATGCCAACACATCAGGATATAAATCTGTCATCGCCCATAAACAAATGTCAGGTATTATTATACTGATATAATTTGATTATAATGCATTTTTTCCAGGGTTGCAAACGGCATTACATCATGATCGGATAATGGAAGGTGGTGAAGCAGACTATGCATTGGTAGAAGGTGAAGCTCAACGTGTAGCAAAGGAAGCAGTCAGAGCACTAAAAGAGTCAAGACAGCAATGTTTCAATGCTGGTCTGGGTATGCCTACATGGACTGGGCAACATGGTGTCATTCGAGTTCCTGGGAAACAGCCATGGTACCAAATGTTTACTATCACAATTTTATTGTGTTGTTCCACAATTTAGAGTACACTACATATTTACTGGGATGTTAAATTTCATTGAATCTGGGTTCCGTCTACGAGGACATCAATTCCTCAACTTCATCTTTCATGGTAGCAGAGGGTGCATTCTCTCTCTTTCTCTCTCTCTCTCTCTCTCTCTCTCTCTCTCTCTCTCTCCCCCCCCCCCCCCTCCCTGTTTCTAATATGAAACTGGTTTGACTAATTTGAACCTGTGCAGAGTACTGATAAACAGTTGCTGAACCCAGGCCATGTTTAATATTGCAGAATAAAAGTCTATTTGGATAGATTCATACTAAATGTATTAATGAATAATTTTAATCTTATTGTGAATTTTATGCCTGAACTAATTTTGTTTTTGTACCTTGACTAGGGACAACATAACATGGAGGAATAGTTGTGGAAGGGGTTGCCAGAATATAAGGTTATGCACCACTGTTACCAGATAACCATTCATCCCACGTCAGTTAGCTATTCTCTGGAATCTAGGATAAAACTTTCTACCTTCCTCTCAACATATTACATTAGTTTCCTCGGCAATAGTTCCAAATACCATTACATAGCCTGGACAGTTTCCATTAATATGAGAATAAGTAGTTTTCACAAAACATAGTCACTGATATGTTTGTTTAAAATTATTCATTATGTTGGGGACTGACTTACTGAACATATTATTTCCCTACAGTACAAGCCAATGCACTGTTTTATTAAATGTGTTTGCCATTAGGTGTGTGTCTAACTGCACCACATCTAATTAAGCTGCTGATTTGTAGCTGTGTAAACAAAGACCTCTCTTGTCACATTTAGTCAATTTTTGTGTATTCAGCAAAGGTTTGACCTTACCTGTTCTGTTATTAACAGTAATTCTTCCAAGATTAATAACGAATATGTATTAAGTTCTCTATATTCCTGTACTAAATATTCATAATGTCTGCAGTTGTAGAAATTGGAATCAAATGAAATAATTCTTTCTTTCTTTTTTCTGTTTATATCAGTCTCAAATTTGGCAAGAAGAAGAAGAATGCAGAAATACCTTCCTCTATGGCAAGTACTTCAAAAGCTAGTTTAGAGTCAAAACCATCAAATCCATTCATGGGCAAGCCAAAATCTGGACAAGGAAATATGTCTTCAAGTGAACTTCTAGCTCGCATTCGAGCTCGTAATCGACTTTTGACACCAATAAGTGAATCTCAACAACAACAACAAGGAGGAGGAGGAGGAGAAGAAGAAGAACAACAGCAACAACATATAGTTCAACCAACAACATCAAGTGATGACCCCAATGTTGAGCTGCTGACTGATATTAGAAATTTCATAGCATACGGCGCAGCAGTTAATGGCAGAGCATCAACACAGGAAATTGTTGATAGGTTCAAGGAAAGACTTCCTCCAGGTTCTTCTCCACTTTTCAAGTTCCTACTGCAAGAAATAAGTGAATTTCATAGGACTCCAAGTGGAGAAGGTGTCTGGAAGCTACGAACGGAATTCAAGTGGACGTAATTATATAACCAGTATTCATCACAGGACAGTCAGGGTTGTGAAATTATGTTTCTATTTTCTATGGGTAAACCTGGGGCTTCGGGTGAAAACAGTGCAATACATTCCAAAGAATGATACATTATAATTTTTTCATATGTTAAAAGTATCACACATTGCACAGGATGTAAGCGTGACAAAGATTTATTGTGATAGTTGAAAGTCCAGGTTTGAATTAAACAATACAATGAGGACATTTTAGAACTCACCGCAAAGACATAATGACAAGGGAATTAAGCAATACAATCAGGACATTTTACAACTCACCGCAAAGATGTAACGACAAGCTATGACAGGCATATGAAAACACTCGTCTTTGCAGTGAGTTGTAAACTGTTCTCATTATAAAGATTTATTATGAACGCTCCATTCTTATTTCACTACATAGGCGCCGACTTTTGAAAATCTTGGAGTATGCTCAGTGGCGTACCCGGGGGGGGGGGGGAGGTGTCAGCCTCCAGCCCCTCTCCAACATCTTTGTTTTAATGTCTACATTCTTCCAATTCCAAATAAATTAACATATTTTTTTTATTTCATTTTAGTTGTATTTCTTCTCTTTTGCTTCATCTGGTGTTAATTTAGGACCATTTTAATCTCTGAAAGGAGAAAAGTAATTTTTTAATACACAGTAATTTCAATTTCTCATTTTCACACACAGACCTACACAACAAACAATAAACTCTGTTATCTTTGTCGTCCTTTCTCTGCGGCTACCACATTCAATGCTAGAAACATAAACAGTAACAGAATTCATTGTCGCAATATGCCGCAGATGGATCACTTTTACGTGGAAAGATGTCTGTCAGTTTTCACTGTCTATTTGATATCACCGTCACCATCATGATTATCAGTCGCAGTCCTTTTGTATTTCACTATTTACCTATCCATTTTAACGATTTTCACACACCAGACATTAAGACGTAATTCCAAGCACAGGTGACGCAGGTCAAACAGAACAGGAACTAAGGTCCAACTACTTCATTCAATTGTCGACAACAAATTGTTGAAGACTGAAAATTCAAATTCAGAAAAAAATCTCTCGCTAGCTGTTGCGTTTTCTGATTTTTGTAGAGCTGCCAATTAAAACACAAAGATCTTCGCACCATCCATTTACGGAATGGTTTAGCTAGGAGGGATAAGGCGCTCTTCGCAGCAGCTATGTCTGCTCACTGGTAATGTATGTGGTTTTCAAAATGTTATCTTAAAAGATACTGCGAATTAATTTTGTAATATAAACATTTTCATCATATCGTACCAAACCCACTTCATTTCTAATTATTTAATACTACAATTAAAGGTTGCTGCCTTCAGTTTACAATATTGACTTAACAAGCGGCATTCCGTTAACATTTGGACTATTTAGAAAACGATCACTTCACTCACATGTCAATGTGGATTTGAAGCCTATGAATTCAATTAGCTGTTTGTTTTTACAGCAGTGTATTTCAAAAGCCGGCCACCCATCAATGGAATGAGAGACTTGATTTTAATTACAGTCAAGAAATATAACATAAAGAAAAAATAATACCAAAATTTTCAGTAGGATATGCCAAGAATACCCACTCAAGTTTTGGGGTATGCTTGAGCGACTGAGCATACCCGTAGTCGGCACCTGTGTTTCACTGTGACTTGCCAATCTTCAATTTAAATTCAGAAATAAACTATTTGTGATACATTCTATTGTACATTTATCAATTTAAATGTTACTGGGGACTATCGAGGTAGCATTTTAGTCCTCTTTAAAATATCAACAGCAAATGATGTTGGTCTTTTAAGGAAAGCTAAAAAAGTTGTAGCATTTGTACATATTTTATTTTTGTTTTGAGTGTATTTGGTTGTGAATGTGCATACTCATATCATAATTACTCAATACAAAAAGGGTAAGATGAAGGAGTGCTATAACATCTGTAAGCGTAGGATTTTGTTTTTAGAGGCTCAGAGTCAGACATCCCCATTTTCGTCTCCATTTTAAGTATCTGTCACAAGAAATAAGTATTATAAGACTCGAATTAAATAAGAAATTGTAAAATTTCTCACTAAATTTGTGTAAAATAAGACATAAACAGATGATATTATCACTTGAAGGGCTTATAATATGAGTATGCATCTAGTGCAGTACACTATTGCAGAGCAATAGTTCAGGAAAAGCACCTTCTTCTAGTCAGTCTCTCATCTATTTTAAGCTCTTACTTGCCTATTGAATATACCTCAAAATACATGATTTATTTATACCTACAAATATTTGTATCTTAACCAGTACATCAGTATTATTTTTGTTACTGTTTCTATTTTTTTTTACTTTATAAGTTAATTAGCAGTTATATATTGTAGTGCTGTTAAACTAAGATTACGAAGTTACATAACCAGTATAAATTGTTAAAAATTTTATAATGAAATAGAAGCATATATTTTTTAAGTCTAAAGACTTTTTTGTGTACATTAATTACTATCCTCCAAACCTCAATCCTCTACATCATCCACATTCTAGGTGCCTGACATTGCCCATTAGCTGGAGTAATAAAAGGTGTGAACGTACTAATCAAAAAAAGCTACATCTATACTCTTTGAGCCACTTTACGGCTCAGCTTGTGCAAGGGGGCAATTTCTTTTCCAGTTGTGAAGGGCTTCCGGGAAGAACAGTTGTTTGTGTGAGTGTGACGTTGACTGTATCATGACGTTTTTGTGAGATACACAGGTGGAAGCAACAGATCCATTGACACTTCTAACAAATTATGCATCTTGAATTTTAATTGTGAGACGCACCACAATACAGAACACATACTTTGCATCATCTGACAATATCTGGAGGAGCAGCTCCACAAGGCTTTCACATTTACTAAATTAACATGCAGCAAAACGCATGGTTCTTCTTAAGTTCTTTTGCATTACGTCTTCCAAATCTAAGTGGTACAAATCTCCACTCTGTATATATTCTTATAAATATTTTATGTATGTGATTGCTTTTAGTGTTTTTCCTGCAACTGCATATTCATACAATAATGGCTCTCTGCCAGTTTGTGTGTGATATGTTTATTTATGTGAGAGTCAGTTGCCAATCTCTGCACAAGTGCTGATCCTCTGCAGCTCTTCTGCATTTCACTACAAGATTCTATCCTTCCATCTCTGTGTACTATAGTATATCCATGAAAACCTAACCCAACTTCTTAACATTCCACAATGCCATGTGTTATATTCACTGACACACAATGACATAGCACATGGAGTGCACTGGCTATGTGATCACCTGTGAGGTAAGCTAGTACCTAGTAAACAACACATTGATCGCGAGAGCACAACTCGGCACTGTTTTTGTCATTTGGTTGCACGCCGTGAGTGTTGGTGTTTGCCATAGTTTCCCGCGGCGCACTCTCGCTGTTGACACCTGAGATATGCACTCGGGTTCACTTGTGTCTGCGCCTTACAACATTCCTTTCCCTTCGGGGAGGATCAGATGTGAGAGATGTCTATGGCGCAGACATCTGTTGGGCTCTGGCTGAGGTGGCTGGCCGACACTATTGCCATTGCCTAGGGCCTGAAATACTTGGGTTGTGTGCAGCATCAGCGTCCTCTTTCCTCCACAACCCCTATGGCTGAACTGGTGATTGTGGCTCGGGATACATCTCCACCTCGGGCCCAGGACCTGGTGACAATGGCCCAGAAGGTAGCGGTGTAGCCAGAGGAGATGGATCCAGTGTGGGTGGTGACTGTACCCATGACGGTTGGGTGGTGACTATGTCTGTGACGGTTTATGTCCATGACAGGAGGAACCTGGTTCAGCCCCCCCCCCTCCCCCCTCTCTTCACTGAGGCATACAACTTGTTGCAGGTTGCAGGTGGCAGCAAAAACATCTCTTCAACTTGTGGACTGGTTAGTGGAGCAGACTGGTGTGAGAACGTCTGCCGGCTGGTGGGGGTTCTCCTGATCTTCCACACACAGTTGCAGCTGGTCGTGGTAATGTACACAGACGCCATCTTCTGTGTGTATGATGCAGAGACGGCGGCCGCGGCAACTGGTGACGATGGAAGGAATCCATTTCAGCTGACGCCCGAGCCCTCGTGTCCAGACAGCCATCTCTGATCGGAAGCAAGGAGATGGAGGCATGGGCAAATGTCCCTGGCTCGGATATAGGAGATGGAGCAGAATTCGGGGCTGCCGGCAGTGGAGGAATTCCAAGGGACTCTTCTTGCCGAATGGTTTGAACCAATAGGATGAGAGAAATTGATAAAGAGCAACATACGAAGGGTACTGAGCCACATACTTCTTCAACTGCGTCTTGCAGGTGCGAACAAATCTTTCAGCCTCCCCATTTGACTGTGGATGGAAGGGGGTACGAGGACATGGTAGATATCCTGGCATCGCAGGAAGCAAACTCACATGACACGAACTGAGAACCATTGTCCGACACCAACATGGTGGGGAGGCCTTCAATCAAGTAAAGGGGGACTGATGACCTTTCCAGTTTTGTTCCCCTTAAAGAAACAACCAATCAATGTGTGACAGAGATGCAACAGTAGCTGTGGCCGAGGTTGGAATGCAACGGACAACATATGGGAACCTCGAGAAGGCATTGATAACCAGTAACCAAGAGGCATTAAGGAAGGGGCCAGCAAAATCAATGTGCAGGCGGTCCAGGTCCGTGATAGTTGAGGCTATGGGCAAATGTCGCTTGAGGGGTGGCCTGATGTGCACAGAGAGAGCAAGACATAACCATATGAGACATTTTGCCAGCCAGACCCGGCCAAAACACATGATGGTGGGCTAACACCTTAGTACAAGATACCCTCTAATGATAGGAGTGGAGCAGCTTGAGGACCTCTGTGCAGAGCATTGATGGGTTGATGGCCCGAGGAGAGGCCACCTCTGTATCGAGGAGAAGCACGCCGCCCACAACAGAAAAACTGTGTGGATATGCATATTAGTTTCTGAGGGGGTCAGATGCCGGTGTCAGTAGTGTCTTAGGCCAGTCCTGTTGTAGAAAACGGATCTCCTTGAGGAGGACTGGGTATGCAGCACTAACCTTAACCACCTTCACACCCGTGATTGGAAAACTGTCCACTATTTGTTGAGTGGCGATATCAACATCGAAACACAGCAAGTGTTCCTGATCAAAGTCTGGATCCCGACCAGCTGGAAAACAGGAGAGCACATCTGTGTTTACATGTTTGGATGTAAGGAGGAAGTGTATTGCACAGTTATAGCGAGATAAGAATGGCACCCAATGCTGAAGACGGAGAACAGCATTGTGGGTAGTGATGCTGAAGGATGAAAGAGGGAAACCAGTGGTTTGTGATCAGTTACGAGATGAAATTTTATGTCATACAGAAACTTTTTCAGAGTGTTGATGATAGCAAGAACTCCTTCTCAATTTATGATTATCTTTTTTGGGCCAGAAGGAGCGTCTTTGAGGTGAAAGCAATCGGGCACTCAGATTCCTTGGGATATTTATGAGTAAGCACTGCCCCGATTCTGTGTTGGGAGGCATCTGCTGCTAAGACAAGGGGGTGGCCAGGTTGATAAGTTATGAGGCAGGACACCGATTGTAGCAACTCCTTTAACGTACAAAATGCTATTTCACAAGCCGATGATCAGTGAAATGAAGTCCCTTTGCACAGCAGGTCATGCAGGAGTTTTGCAATAAGTGAAGCCCCCGGCAAGAATTTAAGATAATAAGCGACCTTTGCTAAAAACACTTGAAGGTCTTTGATGTCAGCTGAGGGAGAGACATCACGTGGGACACATTCTGATGGAAGGGCTTGCTGCCCTCACTAGAAAACTCAAAACCCCATAAAGGTAATAGAAGGCTGAAAAAATAGCATTTCTCCAGATTGCACGTCAAACCTGCTGCCTGCAGTAGTGTGAAAAGTGCACATAAGTTGTGTAAATGTTCATAGTGGAGGGGCTGGACACTACTATATTGTTGAGATAATTGACAGTCCCAGGCACTGACAGTGTTGTTCGAGGAAGCGCTGAAAAATTGCCGGAGTGCTGGCCACTCCGAACGGCAACCTCAAATATTCGTACAATCCAAAGGATGTGTTAAGGACCAAGAGACGTTGAGAGTCAGCATTGAGGGGGACTTGCAAATATGCATCAGAGAGGTCTATCTTGGAGAAGTACTGTCCACCTGCCAATTTTGCAAGAAGCTCATCGGGGCGATGTAATAGATGTCGATGATTGAGCCGTCACAGAACGTTTGAAATACCACAAAGGTGCAACCACCCTGACAATTTTTTACAATGACCATGGGACTTGCCCATTCACTTGAAGGAATTTGTTTTACCACTCCACCTTCCTCCAGGTAGTCCAACTCTGCTTTGATTTGGTCACGGAGAGTGATCGGAACCAGCGAAGTGTGGAAAAAAATCCCTCAGGGGGCTCAACATTCAGTTATTGAGTACGGGCTTGGCTAATCTGGGGCCCATAAGCTGGGGACTGATAAGCACCAACAGTCCTCTGTCACCGCCGGGCGCGGTGGCCCGAGGGGACTGAGGCGCTCCAGTCACGGTCTGCACGGCCACGGGTTCAAATCCCCCCTCGGGCATGGATATTTGTGGCGTCCTTAGTCTTAGCTAGTTCATAAGTAGTTTGTAAGCTTAGGGACTGATGACCCCGTAGTTAAGTCCCATAAACAATACAAACATTTGATTTTAGAAGTTGGCAGCAAAATAACTTCTGATGGCCGAAGTAGAAAAAATATATAATGCAGAATGACTATGGAAAGAAAATAATTTCTGAAGGAGAAAATTTGTCGGGATCCAATATTAATTTAAATGTCAGGAAGTCCTTTCTGAAAGTATTTGTCTAGAATATAGCATTGTAAGGGAGTGAAACGTGGACGATAAAGAGTTCAGACAAAAAAGATGATAGAAGGTTTTGAAAAGTGGTGCTCTAGAGGAATGGTGAAGAATGGGGGGATAGATCGAGTAACTATTGAGAAACTACTCAACTGAATTGGGGAGGAAAGTCCCATAAGTGCTACAAACATTTGAACATTTTCTTCTGTCACCGTAACCTCCGGGTAGGCTTCAACGACCACCACGTGGCGCAGTGGTGGAATGTCATTTGTCTGGAGACCAGGGATCTTGGTTTTACTGCCTGGGTAGCTAGGATGGTAAAACCTCTCAAAGAAAAAAAAAATCCTAAGGTGAGCTTCACACTGAGGGGATGTGTGGCTGTTGAGGCAGAACAGTCGTAAGCGGGCGACCTCTGAGGAATCCGACGCACATCAGACATATAAGGCTTGCCAAGACATTTAGGGCTCTGGGTCGACAGTGTTTCCCTAGCTACTCGTGGGACACCCATGGAGTCTTTTAATTTTTTTTTTTTTTTTTTTTTTTTTTTTTTTTTTCCTGATGCTCCCGGAGTGTTGGATGGGCCACCAGTGAGCATTCCTTCCCATCCAAACAAGCAAAGTTGTGAAGGCAGCTCTCCTGAGCGTACTCCCCCAAAACTTCAATTTAGTCAGAGAAACAGCGCACAAACGTGTCAAAATGTTTTCATCATAGTAAAAAGAGTGGAGGGTTCCATTGCGAAAGTATCCCCATTCTACATTCAGAGGCACTTGATGGGATTACGAGTGCTTTAAAGCCCATAAAGAGGCTTCGTAATGGTATGCTGCTGATTGAAACTGCGACCTCTGGTCAAGTACAGAAACTTCTTAAACGAAATCTCTGGGTGAATACCCAATTATTGCAGAACTGCATAAAACCTTCAATTCTTGTTGCGGGGTGGCATCATGTGAAGATCTCATGAATGAAGATGTTAGTGTTCTCCAACAGGAATGGGCTAGTGAAGGTGTCACAAGTAGTACAAACTGTAATGAAATGAGTGAATGGAAATCTTGAGAAGACTTGTACCTTCATTTTAATGTTTAATTCGCAGGTCCTGTCCAGTCATATTAAGGTTGGATTCTCACATCTAAAGGTTCATTCCTTTTACCCAAACCACTTGCGGTGCTTCAAGTGCCAATGGTTTGGTCATACTACGGTTGCGTGCAGCTGTCATGCTATGTGTGGGAACTGTGGTCAGTCAGCTCATGAGACAGGTGTGGACTGCACCTCTCCACTGGTATGTGTTAATTGCTTCAACTCACATCCAGTTTGGAGTAGAGATTGCCCCACCTACAAGGACGAGAAAAAAAATTCAAGAAATAAGAGTAGTGTGTTGTGTGCCTTAGGAAGCAAAGAAGCAGTTTCAAGCCATGCAACCTCCATAATTCGTTATGTCATTTGCATCAGCTGTGAAACAGCACACAGTGTACACAGACGGAAGTAACAAACTGCTGCTACCAACACCTCCTCCTGTTGTTGCACGTGCCAAAAGCCAGATCCAGCTACTCCTGCACCTGCCAGGGACTCAACCACATAAACACCTCAGAGTGATGCGGTCCTGCCATTACCCCCAATGGCAACTTTCCTCCCAGTACTGACCAGTGCACCCCAAGCAGAACTACCAGGTTTATTGACCAGCAAAGCCTAGCATGCCTCAAAATCAAAGCCTAAATCTGGTGAAGTGTAACTTCACCAACCACCAATGAAATCAGCGGCCTCCACCACTGCTAAAGATTTAGCACTGAAACAGCCAGTAATGAAAGCAGTGGCCACTACTGCAGCTGCTACTGTTGCTGACAAATTGGTGACAAAACATCTAGCAGTTAAATCCACCAAGTCCCTCTGGCCCACCAACTGGGACTCCAGGCTCTCCACCAAGGAGTAAAGGGTCAGAATAGCCAATCATTATTAAAAGGTAATGAACATACTGCAGTGGAATTTAAATAGCTTCAGAATCCATCTAAACAAATTAAAAATCCTCACATGGGCCGGGCCTGTGTGTCTGTGCCTCCAGGAAACACATTTTAAGGAATCTGATCACCCTGTTTTCCGGGGCTATCACTTATATCGTACCGATGACCTCAGTGGCGACAGGGCTCAGGAAAGACTGGCTGTGTTGGTCGAAGACACACTTCACTCTCCGCCTGCCTGTACCCCTCACTACCACCCTACAAGCAGTTGCTGTCACACAGTGCATTTTGTGTCCTTTCAGTTGTTTTTCTCCCTCTAACTCTTGCCACATGGGCCATTGGACGAAGATGCCCTTTCTTCACTGGTTGCTCAACTCCTGCAGCCGTTCTTGCTCCTGGGAGGTTTCAATGCTCATAATACTCTCTAGGGTAGTGTGTCTACCTGTCCCAGGGGCTGAGTGGTCGAATGGGTACTCCAATCAGGCTCTTCCTGTCTCTTGAATATAGGTGCGATGGCACATTTTTGTGCAGCAACATGGTCCTTTTCAGCCATTGATCTGACAGTTTGTTCTCCTGTTCTTGCAGATTCTGTCCAGTGGGAGGTGGCATACAATATCCACTTCAGTGACCATTTCCCTATCACTGTTCACCTTCTACAGTGATTGCAACATGAGAGTTACCCAACCACGTAGGTGCTCTGGAAGGCTGATTGGGTTCTTTATAGCCACCTAGCTGTTCTTGACTGTCGGGACACCATTCATGACTGGGTGGATCACATAACAGCTGTGATACACTCAGCTTCAGATGCATCTATTCCCAAATCATCAGGTTATTGCAGGAGGTCACACGTTCCATGGTGGAACACCGAGTGTCGGCGTGCTATATGTGACACACTCAGCGCTGTTTAGATTCAAGAACTCTCCATCGGCAGAGAATCTGCTGCCTTTCGGCAAGCCAGGGCAAGAGCCCAACAAATATTGCAGGACAGTAAAAAGCGTTCATGGTATGAGTTTCTGAAGGCCATTAATCCTATTTCCGCCACTGCAGTATGGGATTCCATGAGGAAAATATCTGGGAAAAGGAGGATGATGGAATCCTTAAAGTTGCACCAGTCGAGATTGCTCAGACAATGGCACAGCACTTTTACAAGATAACATCGTCCCTGAGTACCGTTCCCGGTTTCCACGCCTACCACACTGTTCAGGAGAGGAGACCTTTTTTTTCGCCTCTTGTAATGATGAGGCTTATAATGCTTTGTTTTCTATGTGGGAATTGGACACGGCATTAGCTTCTGTTCGCGAGATGGCCCCTAGGCCTGACTTGATACACTACGCCATGCTGCGGCATCTTAATTCAGAGTCTTAAGACTCTTCTCCTGAACTTTTTTAGTCAGTTTTGGACAGAAGGGGTATATCCCATTTCCTGGAGGGAATCCATAATGATACCCATTCTTAAACCGGGTAAGGACCGCATGCTCCCCGATAGCTATCATACTGTCGCTTTAGCCAGCTGTGTCAGTAAGACACTGGAACGAATGGTCAACTCGAGACTTGTTTGGAATCTCGATCTTGGAACCTCCTTAGTCGCTTCCAATGTGAGTTTCCCAGGTATCAGCCCACTCTTGATAACCTCACCTTCCTGGAAGCAGCTATACAGGAGGCGTTCCTGCGAAAGCAGCCTCTGTTATCAATCTTCTTCGACATTCACAATGCATATGACACTCCGTGGCCACAAAATGCATATGACACTACGTGGCCACACAATATCATAAATCAGTTGCATGAATGGGGTTTTCGGCGACTCCTTCCCATTTTTCTGTGATCCTTTCTTGCTGACCATTGCTTTCGTTGCAGAGTTAGGAATGCTCTTTCCGATAAATTTCCTCAGATTCAAGAATTCTACAGGGGTGTGTTTTAAGTGTAACTTTGTTCACAACTGTGATCAATGGTGTAATGTCTATTGTAAGGAATCCTGTGCAATGCTCCTTGTATGTGGATGACTTTGCTGTGTTCTGCTCTTCTTCTAGTCCTGCATGTGCTTCACGCCAGTTACAGTTGACACTTAAAAGACTAGAAGACTGGTCTGCTCAAACAGGTATTAACTTCTCTTAAGGCAAGAGAGCATTATATGTCTGGTGGCATCCTCTCCAGCTTTCTCTGTGACTACTGATATCCCGGCCTTCTTGAAGCGACTCTACAACACACGGCAACAAGGGTCGAAACCATTTGGTATCAGAGCACAGCAGCATTTACTGGATCTCGGCGTGCCTCCAATCAACATACAGTGTCAGGGTTGTTGCATAGTGCCACCCTGGCTGCTAGTGAAGCCCAACCTCATTTTAGACTTGACTGAGTGTGACAAACCGTTCACTCCAGATTGTTTTTAAGGACAAGTTTATTGCCATTTCAAATATCCATCATACTTTTAACGTTATATATACAGATGGTTCAAAACAGAGGGATACTGTTGGGTGTTCCATCATCTCCCCTACCCGAATCCAATATCGTCTGCCTAGTCAGTTCACAATATTTGACGCAGAACTTTACACTGTTTTGAAAGCAGTGGAACAGATGAAATGTGATACTGGATCTAACTTCCTGCTTTGCTCTGATTCACTTTGTGCTCTGCAGACCCTTCAGCATCTGTACCCAGCAGATAGGACCGTCCAGAACATCAAAGATGTCCTCCTGCAGTTGCAATAGCGAGGAAAAGTTGTTTCCTTCTGCTGGGTACCTGGCCATTCGGGTATCCGCGGAAACAAGTTGGCCGATACTGCGGCAAAGGAGGCCTGTCAGCTTACGAACATAGCCAACTGTCTTATTCCTCTCTGTGCCTCACTGTCATTTCTTAGAAGGTATGTCAAGCCCCTCTGGGACCAAGAATAGTCGGCTGTCATGGATAATAAGTTGCAGTCAATAAAAGACACAGTTAGGTCCTGGTGTACATCCATACAGCCTGTCAGGTGTGATGAATTCTGCTTAACAATACTTCGAATAGGACACTGCCCCCTGATGCATAGATTCCTTCTTTGTGACAACAAGCCCCCTACTTTTGATGCTTGTGGTGTGCTGTGTCCCCCATTTGTCTGTTTTGTTCTAGTTTTCTTATTAGTGCCACTGAAACTTTTTATTTTACATATGATGTTGGGGGAAGAGCGTACGTACCTTCGTTTTATTTCTTCCCTTGCTTGTCTGCTGTGCTATTTAACAATGTTGGACTCATCTATTCCTAGTAAAGACACTGATGACCGCCATGTTGAGCGCCCTGAAGCTCTAATAACAGCAGCAGAAAAAAAGGGGCCTGTTGGAGGGCTTCGTGATGATGTGGGCTCAACCCACTGAAAACAGCACAGAAAATTTGGCGCATAAAGAGTCTAGTTGCAGATAAGGCACTTCGTCAGAGACAATGTTGACTTCATCAGAAATAGTGAAACCAAAATCCCGAAAAGTGTCAAGACCAAACACGTTGTCCATGTGGGCATTGTTTACAATAAGAAAAGTGAGCCTACAAGTGACAGATTAGTATGTAACAGTGGCTGTTCCAGAATCAGATTTTTTCTTTTTTTTTTTTTTTTTTTTTTTTGTAACTGACCAATTTCTGTGACACTGGTAAGAGAGAGGGAGAATCCAGATCCAAATAGGTCTTTGAGTTTAATAAGCTGTCAGCTGTGCCTGTGTCTACTTGGATACGCAAACTTTTGTGGAAAACTGTGACATCAATAATGAGCTTACTGGGTGCCACAGAAATCGCTGAGACGCACTTGACGCCATGTCATCATCAGAATCTTGGGTTTTGGAGGCAAAAATGGAAGTAATGTGATCTGTACTATGGCACTGATGACAAGTGCCCCACCACTTGGTGCAGTCAGGTCTATCATGATCAACAAAACAGGAGGAACAATAAGGATGCATTGGCTGGTTGCGTGACTGCATGCAGCCTGGCCCAAGTTTCCACTGCTGTGAAACAACCCAATTACTCTGGCGCCGTGGCTGTGCTCGGACTGCTGCAACCACGTCATCCTTGTGCTACCCAGTTTGTAATGGGAAAGAAGGAGTGGGATGAATTTCCACCACCTCACATCGAGCCTCAATCTGGTTGCCTGCCATCTGCAAGACCTCGAAAGACTGCGCAATGTTCAGGACCTTGGAAAGAAGGAATTTTGTACAGGAGAGCTCGCTCGCATAGCTCGCAATCGGGGGCAAGATGAATAATAGCATCACGGACCATTTGATTGGCATATGTTTCTTTATGCATATCAGTAACAAAATGACAATGATGTCTTAAACCATGGAGCCCCGCAGCCAATGCGGAATAGGACTGCTGTGGTTGCTTCCTAATGCAATAAAATTCAACACAGGCAGCTATCATGAGTCCGTTTGTGGTAATATTGTGCATAAAGGTCACACATTTGGTTGAAAGAGAGCGGCAAAAGATCCTGCAAGGGTGCGAGTTGGCAAAGGAGCTGATACATTCGATGTGACAGCCACGACAGGAATAACGTGCAACACAAGGTGCCATCAGACCAACCAGAGGCATGAAAATGTCCTACCTGTTTCTCATAGATGTGCCACTCTTCTGCGGGCTCATCATACTCCAGAAAAGGTGGTGGATAAATCAGATGCGGTGAGAAAGGTGAAACAACCTGTGAAATGGACTGAGGGTGGGACCCACTAGACAAGGCTGAAGCAAGAGATTGCAATACCTGGTTTTGAGCATGAATTGCCAAGGCAAAAACCTCTTGTTGTTCAACAAGATGACATAGAATATCATTGGAAGTACCAGTAGCCATTGTGTGAAGAAGAACAAGCACTTCAGAAAAAAAATGTGCAGAGAACAATACCACACTCTTTGCCAAATGCTATATTCACTGACACACACAACATCTGTGACTTAGCACAGGATGTCCACTGGCTGTGTGAACACCCAAGAGGTACGCTCATACCTAGTAAACATTTGCTCACGCATGGCTATCACTGGCGTTTGCCACAGTTTCCCGTGGTGCACTCTTGCGACCAATGCCTGAAATACGCTCAGCTTCAGTTGCATCATGTATAAAAGAAATGGTCTGATACCATACGCTGAGAGTATTCGCAGAGTTAGGTTTACAGCTTAAAATGTATGTCCAATGAGAATAAAATGCTGTATTCTGTTTGCTAGCAATTCTTTATTCCAAGCACAGCTGGTTTGTTGCACTTTGTGTTTAATTATTAATCAGCAGTGGTCCACTGGAAATCAGGGAAAATGGTGTGAACTGGTACACCAGTATCTACTACTTTCTAGATCTCATGTACCAACAGAGTGAGCTGTTTCATACAGTCATTACTTCCAGAACCTAAATTGATTCCTACAAAGAAGATTTTCAGCCTTCAGAAATCAGAATTTCATTGTCTCATAACATACAAGTTAAATCACTGATTTAGCGTACAGGAGACTCGTCAATTTAAAATAATAATATATACATACAGTGTAGTTATAAAATCGCGGTGGCCGAGGAGACCGAGGCGCTCCAGTCACGGTCTGCACGGCCACTGCGGTCGGGGGTTCGAATCCCCCCTCGGGCATGGATATTTGTGCCGTCCTAGTTCGTAAGTAGTTCATAAGTAGTTTGTAAGTTTAGGGACTGATGACCCCGTAGTTAAGTCCCATAATCTGTACAAACATTTGAACATTTTTTATAAAATCGCAGTACATAATTTTATGTTTTTATCCTGCTCAAATTCTCAGATTATCATTTAAGAATTCATCAATTGAATAATAGCATTTTTGTACTAGAGTGTTGCATAATTTTCTCTTCATTGATTCAGTTTCAACCTTTCGAAAATGTGTGTTTTTAAATTTATTACATATTTTCATTCCCTTATATTTTTGAACCTGGGCATATACATTTAGTGTGTGTGTAGGAAGCATGAAACTGTCTTTGTTTCTTTTTTGGTAACTGTGCTGGAAGTTATTATGAAGAAAGAGTTCTGGATTATTATTTATGAAAAGAATTATTTCAAATAAGTAAAATGAGGGGACACTTATTTAAATGTCTTAATAATGGCCAACAGGATTCTCTTGGCTTTGTACCACATGTGCAGGGTTAATGTTCTTGTCATAGTCAATATGATACCATATCTCACAGTTAACTCAAAATAGCTACTGTACACTATTTTTCTTGCGTCTAAACTAGTTACATTGGCTAGGATGGACATAGCAAGTGCAAGGCTTTTTGTTTTTTAGGTAGTCTATGTGTGAGGTCCAGGATAGATTTCTGTCCAGTTGCATTCCCATGAATTTAACATTATCTGCTTCATGTAGTTCCTGACTATTGTGTGTAATCTGTATATCATTTAATTTAGACTGTTTTGTCTTACATTGCATAACTTGTTTTTGTTATATTTAATTTTAGACCATTTAGATGGAACCAGACATCTAGGTTTTCTAGGGTCTTAAAGACATTTTTAGGAATTTCGTCTGTTTTTTCGTTTTCAGTCAGTACTGACATGTCATCAGCAAATAAAACTGAATGATAATTTATATTTATGGGTAAGTCATTAATATCAAAAAGAAAAAGGATTGGGCTTAGAATTGAGCCTTATGGTGCCCCCTGTGAGATAGATCTCCACTTAGAGAGTAATTTCCTTTTCTCAATGTTATGAGAACCTCTCCGTTAGATATGACGTACACTACTGTAGGGCACTACCCATAATTCCATATTTTTCCATTTTATATAATAATAGGGAGTGGTTGACACAGTCAAACACCTTGGATAGATCACAGAATATTCCTGCTGCTTTTTGTGATTTGTCTAAGGTGGAACTAACTTTATTGAAAAATTCATTGATAGCATAGATTGTGCTTTTCCCTTTTTGAAAGCCAAATTGACTTTTTTATATTAAATTTATGACAGAAATTTTGAATTTGAACAGCAACAATCATTTCAAATATTTTGCAAAACACAGGAAGGAGAGAAATTGGATGGTAATTTCCCATATCGTCTTTCGAGCCTTTTTTAAACAATGGTTTCATTTCCACATATTTTAGGCAGTCTGAAAAGTAGCCTTCTTCAAGTGACTGATTAATTATTTTACACAGGGGATATGCTATTATATTTGAAGCTGCTTTAATGACCTATGAAGATGTTTCACCCCATCCCACTGAATTTTTATTTTTTAGGTTTAATATAGTTTTTTTCTACATCTACTGCTACTGTGCCAAATTTAATTAGACACTCATTTTTGCTGAGACTCGAGCCAAATAGACATACATTATCTTGATATGAGGGAACATTAACATCAGATTTTGCTACTGTTATGAAGAATTCATTAAAGGTTTCTGATATCTGAGCAGGATTTACAATTATTTTGTCTTGTATCTTTAGTTTAGAAATTTCTTGAATGCTCAATTTGATTCAAAGTTCAGATTTGACAACTGTCCACACTGCCTTAGATTTATTTTTCTGATTTTTGATGAATTTAGTATTTGCCATTTCCTTTGCTGCTTTTACCGCCTTCCTAAATAATTTTTATAAGATTTGACATATTTAATGAATTCAGGACTCATATTGGATTTCAGCTCGGAATGTAGCTCTCTCTCTCTTTTACTCAATATTTTTATGCCAGTGGTTATCTACTTTAGTTTACTTGTTGTCTTTCTTTGGCAGACAAAGGGTGGAAATGTTTCATTGAAGACATGCAAAAAACTATTTAAAAACGTATCAAACTTTTCTGAACATGAACTTTCATGCTGTAATGACGAATCTATCACATTCAATCTACAACAGAATAAGTGTATGTTATCTGGATTAAATTGTTTTTTCAGGAAACATTTTTTCCCATTTTTTTATTTATTTTTAATAACTCAATAAGCAGAGCATAGTGATCTGAGATGCCTAGGTTTAAAGTGAATTTGGCATTCTCATTTAATGCATAATTTGTTAAGATGTTGTCTATGCTTGTTGCTGATTTATCATTTACCTTGGTGAATTCAGTGAAATTTAATCAAAAGCCATATTGTTGAATTAAGTCATTAAACTTTGTTGAAATGCTTGTTTCACTTACTGTATCTATATTGAAATCAGCAGCAATTATAATTTTTTCCCTCTCTTTTTTGTGAGTTTTTGTAGGAGACATCGGAATTTCTCAAAAAATAATTTGGTTACACCACAACTTGGAATCCTATTTATAGAGATAATAATATTTCGTTGTTCAAGCTCTACACAGCAACTTTCAAATAGAAAAGTCATAATATGCAAATGTAACATCTGTCTTGCAAATATAACATGTACTCCAAAATTCTACAACATACTATTAAAGATAAATTTCTATAGTTCATTTTGCATAAGTCTGATGATAAGAAAATTCAAAATGTCCTGAACTTTTAAGTCAGAAGGAACATTTGCTCCTCCAGTAAACTTAGAAGAGAAACAAGTTCTTTTGCATACTCTGCATAAAATCGTATTGGTATTTCATCAGGCCCAGTGGCCTTCCTATTGTTGAGCAATGTCAGTTACTTTTCTGTCCAGTGGTTACATGTATTGACCCACTAAAAGTGGGCCTTCGTGATCGTCTTTTGACAGTGCGAAATTTAAATTAAAATAATGGCTTAACTGTTCATATGACACAAAGATTGAATAATCGAATTTGTAGAGGAGAAAATTCTCCTCAACTTTACTCTCTTATTTCTTTTCCTTTCTTTTTTTCGTATCAAGCATCATTTTAGAGTTATTTGCAAAAATAATGGCAATTTGATGATGTCTGTCTGTCCATAATGTGTTCCCACTTTTTAGGACTAATTGTTCAACCGATCGTCACCAAATTTTAGACATTATTAGTCGCCAGCAACCAGAACTGCACTTTTTCAAATATTTCAGACAAAAAGTAGGTTGCTGACACACACACACACAAAGGCCATTTTTGATGGCCTTTTGATAGCAGGAAACTTAACTGTAAATAAACCGTTCAAATAACAAGAAAAATGAATAAACGAATTTGTAGAGGAGAAAATTCTGTACAACTTTGTTATGTGTGGTTTATTTTTCATAACCCACACCATTACAGAGGTATTTGCAAAAATAACAGCAATTTGACACAATTGCTTGATTTTATGTGAACCAAGCATACGGAAATGTCATGTGACATTCCTCACCCAGAACTCTCTCAGGCATATGCCATCTTGCTTTTTGTATTTTATGATTTTCGTATTATAATCTACGCATTGTCATTTTAAAGCAATGGCATACTGAAGAAGTAACAAAAACCCTTCGATCTTAGTATGATAAATTATAATCTAGTGTCTAAAAATGCCATTGATAGTACAAGAAATAAGGAATATTTTCGTAATTGTTCGCCATAGTGTAGTCAGCAGCATGTTAGGTTGTGATGCACATGGTCAGTAGTTCAAAACCCACCCCTAATATTTTTTTTCACCTTGGCTTCTAAAAGGGTTTTGGGAACTCTTATTCATTAAATAGATCTATGTTCTGCAATGTTTAGAGTTGTGCATATGTAAGAGTGCTCCCTCTAAAATGAATGTTTCTTCTATTTTGTGAACATGCCATGAAATACATAACAACGAATTGACAATGGTCATCTGAAGCATACGCACATAAACTGGGAAGATAACTGTAATAATGAACAATGTGTTGATACCGGTAGTTTCATATATAAATGAAGTCCTACATTTTTGTGACAACTGTTGTTCCTTAATGAAATGGAAGGAAAGTGTATACATCACAACATATTACCATGTTTTTCAATTATTCACTGTTGATGGACTATGTTGAAAGTCATTAATGAGAATCAATGCATTTACTAAAATGTTTGTCTTTGGTACGGTTGCTATGGACACTTTTAATGCAGATTGTATTACCCTTTCTGTAGTTCAGATATGCTTTCATTCTGTGCTAAAATAAAGAGCAAATATTCTATTTCAAACTGTGACTATGTTTTCTTTTACAGCTATAATAACAAACTGAGTAAGTTTGGTAATACTTAATTCGACATAACTCTAGTTCTTAATCTATATACAAAGTTACTACTATCATTACGTCATTTACAACATTCATTGTGACAGTATCTCCCCAGTTTGTGTACTTGTGATAAAGAAGGCTATGTTAGCAATCCGTTGGTATATATGTCATGGTATGTTCACAAAATAGAACAAATGCACTTTTCATAGAAAATGCTATCACTTTTGAACAACTCGGACTCTTGCTGAATGCCATTGTGTTCAATTAAGAAGAGTGCGAAAACCTTTTAAGAAGCAAGATAAAAAATGCCAGTGGTGGATTAATAATTTGTTTGTTTGTTTGTTCTTGAGGGAGACTGATGCTTTGTGGGCATTTGTCATTTTCATTTTGGGTTGTTTGTTGAGAATTTTGTTGAGTTATTTTATTACAGATGGAGTGTAGCCCTCTTCTGTTTCTCTCTTTTCATTGGTTCTTCAGTTTAATTGGTTCTTTGTGGACGTTGGTTTGTTTTGTTTTATTTTGTTCATTTTATTGTTGCTTAGTTTTTTCATTACAGGGGGCATCGACCCCTCTGACCGAGCGTGGTGAGCTACCATGCCGTCTGACATGTTCATGCATCACTAACTAATTTGCTGTCCATTATGCTACACTGAACAGCTGCAAGAGTAATCTGTAATTCTTGTACCATCAATTACAGGTGTTATCTGCTAATGTGGCCTTTTTAGACATTATATTATAATTCATTGTCCTAATAATGACGTGTTTTGATCATTTTCAGTGCACCATTGCTTTGAAATGACAAAGCTTGAATTATAGTAAGAAAATCATGAAATACAGAAACCAATATGTTGTATGCATAAGAGAAAGCAAGGTTTTGGGTGAGGGATGTCAAGTGACTGATTTCCGTATGCCAAATGTATGCTACATTCCTTGCAGGCTATAGTCATTCGTAACAAAAAAAAGGTGAAAGAAAATAAACGTATAACAAACTACTAAAGCAGGACTGGTGATAATATTTTAATAGAAAAAGATAATGAAAATGTGGGAGAGATAACAAAATAATAGTTTAAAGAGTTAAAGTCAAAGCTAAACTCGAACATCAAATAATTTTGGCTGTTTGATAAAATATGGTGAGAAAGAATATTAAGTGTTGGGTGCATAGATATGATCATAATAGTAGAGTCATAGCCGTATTGTCCATAATTTTTTATTATTTATATTTTTATTACTTTTGTCCAAAATGTTTGCAAAAAATTATAAAGCTGCAGCAAATCTATAGTGGGCCATAAAACACACCAGTGCAATTTTATTTACATCAATCTGACATTGTTGCAATACTGGAAAGAAGGAACCCCTGAACAATCTGCCTTGGAGAAACAATTTTGGAAAAATGTGTTGAGTGTTTCTTTCTCATCTGTCATTCTCCATTTCAATGCCATTATGGCCATAGAGCCTCTGAGGAAATGGCTTCAATGCATTTACTAATTATTATTTAAATATGTGAACATAAAAATCAAAGTGCCAATTTTTAATAGAAATTAAACTCTCTGTAAACTCCATCCTACAGGCCTTGAGATTGTTCGTGTGTGTTGAAAGCAAGTCTATGATAGTCAACAACTCATTCTTTGATATGATTGGTACTTTTAATAGTGTGATATTTGTGTTGTTGAGTGAATGCTCTCCAGGATACAGATAAATCCCTTTCCTTCTCATCAGTGAGATAGTACTTTTGTGCATACTGCCTGTGACAACAATGACAAGTATTTTGCAATTACGGTTTGATAGCATTGAAGATGCCCAGTTTTCCTCCATTCATTTTTTTCTTATGAAAGTTTTCTATCATATTATGCAAGGACAGGAATGAAACTACAGATGAAGTGTTGAATGAGTTTCAGAGGCAGTTCACAGCTCTTTAAGTAGGTGCCAGTTTGGTTGGAAATCAAGGTGCTGCAAGTAATTCCAGTTGGACACAAACATGAAGAATTCATGGAGCCGATGGACTAATCTAGAAATTTGGTTATACATAAGTAGTGCTCTCTATTCTTACCACACCCCATAACAATCCAGGATGTGAACATGTTTTCAGCCTTGTGAAGAAAAAAACCATGACAAGAATTTAAATTGTCCACATTCAATGCATCTCTGGAGTCTATTTCTGTTCTGAAGACTAATATTTTCTGGCCCCTATTATGAAAAAACGTTTTCTCAAGACTTCTTGCAGGAACCTAAGAAGGCTACAACTATGACTTTAAAGTCGAAATTGCCTATGATTTGCAATGTATATGATTCATTTATTTTATCAGTGTTACATTAAAGTAGTTTTATTGTGTAAAACCTTCATCAACTATCACATATCAGCTTAATTTATCAAGGAGGTTCTGTTATGTATGTTCCAAGACAACATTCACCAGGCCATCTGCATTTTACATGGATTTCTTGATTGTTATGCTCATGTACAAATATTGGGCTATGATGTAAGTAGACATTTCATTGAAGTATCCTGTTTGAAGCATGAATGATTGTACTTTGTAGGCAAGAAGTATTAATTTTTTGAAGCTGGTATATGTAAAAATTTGTCAGATTTTTTGTCACCCGTGACTTGCCTGATAGCCCTTTCCAAACACTGGCAGGTAAGCATATGTCACAGCTGTGTAGCAGTCATTGAATTGAGCCACTTCATACAGGGTTGCATGCTCTGCAACAGGATGGTCCTTCTGTCTCCTGGCCATAGATTTACAATGGCCATTCATGTGGACAGACACTCATTACTAGTCATGCCCACATAAAAAGCTGCACAGAGGTTGCAATTCAGTTTGTAGATCACATGACTGCTTTCTCAGGTTGCCCTGCCTTTTACGGGATACAAAAAGCAGGTGATGGAGTGGAGTAGCTTGTGGTTGGATGGAGCATAGGACAGGTTTTGTATCTAGGTCTATTGCAGGTATGCGAGCAATGGGGCAAGCGGTTGGAAACGGGTGGATTAGGGATGGACAAGGATATTATGTAGGTGAAATACCACTGTAGGAGGAGTGAGGGAAAATATTGGACAGGGTAATTCTCAGAATGAAGGGTAGTCAAAACCCTGGCAGAGAATGTGATTTAACTGCTCCAGTCCTGGGTGTTACTGGATCACAAAAGGAGTGCTCCTTTGTGGCCAGACATTGGGTGTGAGGGAGGTGGTGGGTGACTGGAGAGACAGGGCATGTGGGATCCGTTTCTGGACTAGTTTGGGAGGGTAATTACAGTCAATTAAGGCATTAGTGACGCTTTGACACATTTGTAAACAGGCTGCTCATCATTACAGATGTGACAACCATGAGGGACTAACCTGTTTGAAAGGGACTTTTTGGCGAGGAATGGATGACAGCTGTCAAAATGGAGTTACTGTTGATGGTTGGTAGGTTTGATGTGGGCAGAGGTACTAATGAGGCCATTCTTGAGGTAGAGGTCAACATCAAGGAAGATGGCTTGTAGTTTTGAGGAGGACCAGATGATGTGATCGGGGGAGAAGGTGTTATGGTTTTGGAGAAATGCAGATAGTGTGTTCTCCCCTTCAGTCTAGATTATGAAGATGTCATCAGTGAATCTGAATCAGATAACAGGTTTGAGATTCTGGGTAGTCAGGAAGGATTCCTCTAGATGGCCCATGAACAGGTCGACTTAGGAAGGTGCCATATGGGTGCCCATGGCTGAGCCAAGAATTTGTTTGTAATAGATGCCTTGATCATTGTCATCATCATTATCATCAGAGACTGATTATGCCTTTCACCATTCAGTCTGGAGCATACTCTAATAAAATTCACCCATGTTCCCCTATTCAGAGCTAACATTGATGTCTCATCTGATGTTATGCTTTTTACTTCAAAATCATTCTGCACCGAATCTAAGTACTTTCTTCTTGTTCTACCTCGACTCCTCTTACCCTCCGCTGCTGAGCTCATGAATCTCTTAGGTAATGTTGCATCTCCCATGCGTGTAACATGACAGGGATTGTACTTAATTTACAAAATAAAAATTAAGGACTTTTAAGCACCTTTTAGCCCACTTTAGGTTAAGGTAGTAACACTAAAAGTGGGCCTTTGTGATCATGTTTTGACAGCTTGAAATTTAAATGAAAACAATGGCTTAACTGTTCATCTGACACAAAAATTGAATAAACGAGTTTGGAGAAGTGAAAATTTTCTACAAATTTGCTCTCATATGTGTGTGTTCTTTTTTTTTTTTTTTCATATCTCCCATAGTTTCCATTCCAGAGATATTTGCAAAAATAATGGCGATTTGACGATGTCTTTCTGTCCATAACGTGTTTAGATTGAAATGTTCAACAATCAGCACCAAATTTTACAGACATAATTGTTGGCCGCCAGTGACCAGAAGCTCTTTTACTCTCTTGTCATTGGTTCTTTGGTTTGATCATTTCGTCTTTAAATCAGTATATTTGTTACATAGGGCATCAAGCCCTCTGACCGAGCCGGCAACGCTCTGATGGAGCGCACTGAGCCCCCACGCCCGGCTGGCTAGTTTCTAACCACCGTCTAAGATATTCGTATATCACAGCCTAATTCACTGCCCATTATGCTACGCCGAACATCTGCGAGAGTAATCCGTAATTCTCATACCATCGATGGCAGGTGTTATCTCCTAACATGGCATTTTTAAACATTAGATTATAATTGTTTAAAACTGTGATGGGTAAGCTGTATTAGCCAGCAGAAATTTCCTTTGTGGATGTCTTTAGATGGCACTAACCATTCTTTGAATTTCTCTTTTTGCAGCTATAGTTTGCTAAATGCACACTTTCCGGGCATTTTGACACAATTTTAAAAATACACCTATTTATCAAATGTTACAACCAGACTTATAAGAGTAGCAATGGCCGATAAACCCCAGATGGTTCTTCTCACATGTGTTCTAGGTTCCCACGATCCTTACCATTGCTCCCAACGTATACTGTACTATCCCCACTAAATGCCATTGCCTGTCACACAGTTCTTTTCCCCAACCTTTTTAATTTAGCCAGTTTAGCTGATGTATGTGTTAAAATAATTGCTGAGCCAAAAATAAGGACTTTTAAAGACCATTATTAACAATTAAGCACTTTTAAGGCACCGTATGAAAATTAAGCACTTTTAAGTACTTTTAAGAAACGTACGAACCCTGAATGACCCCACCATCTCAGTCTGTTCGCTCTAACTGCTTCATCTATTGTGTTCATTCCAAGTTTTTCTTTGATTTCCTCATTATGGGCACCCTCCTGCCATTGTTCCTATATATTAGTACCTGTAATCATTCTTGCTACATTCATATCTGTAACCTCTACCTTATGAATAAGGTAACCTGTATCCACCCAACTTTCACTCCCATACAATAAAGTTGGCCAAAAGAGAGCGGTGCACTGCTAACTTAATCTTGGTACTGACTTCCTTCTTGCACAAGAGAGTAGATCTTAGCACACACTACATTAGCTTTGCTGCACATTGATTCCAGTTCTTTCGCTACGTTGCCATCCTGTGAGAAAATACATCCCAGGTACTTGAAACTGTCTACCTGTTCTAACTTTGTTCTCCTATTTGGCAATCAATCTGTTTGAATCTCTTTCCCACAGACATTACTTTCGTTTTGTAGGTGCTGATCTTCATATCATGATCCTTGCACCTCTGATCAAGCTCTGAAATATTAGTTTGCAACCTTTCACTTGAATTGGCCATTACAACTAAGTCATCCACATATGCAAGACTACTTATTTTGTTTTCACCTATTTTACTCCCGCCCTGCCAGTCTACTGTTTTCAACATATGATCCATGAATAGTATGAACAACAGTGGTGACAGGTTACATCCTTGTCTTACCCCTGAAACTACCCTGAACCATGAGATTAATTTGCCATCTACTCTAACTGCTGCCTGACAGTCTATGTAAAGCCCTTTAATTACCTGCAGATGTTTGGCTCCTATACCATAATCTTTAAGAACTGACAACAGCTTCCTCCAAGGAACATGGTCATAAGCCTTTTCCAGATCTATGAAACATACATACAATTGCCTGTTCCACTCATAGCATTTTTCCATTACCTGCTAAAGATCTGGTCCTGACAGCCTCTAAGATGCCTAAAAGCACACTGATTTTCATCTAACTTGTCCTCAATTAATACTCGCACACTCCTTTCAACAATAGGCTACAGGTGAGTAAGGCAGACAGCCGACTTCGGTTTATTGGGAGAATTTTGGGAAGATGTACTTCACCTGTAAAGGAGACCACGTATAAAATGCTTGTACGACCACGTCTTGAGTATTGCTCAAGTATTTGGAACCCGCAGCAGATCGGTTTGAAGGAAGACATAGAGGCGGTTCAGAAGCGAGCAGCTAGATTTGTTACCGGTAGGTTCGACCAATGCGCGAGTGTCACCGGAAATGCTCCGGCAACTCAATTGGGGATAGCTGGAAGAAAGACGATGTTCTTTTCGTGAATTTCTGTTAAGTAAATTTAGAGGGCCGGAATTTGAAGCTGAGTGTAGTACGATCTTGCTGCCGCCTACTTACATTTTGCGTAAAGATCACAAAGACAAGATAAGAGAAATTAGGGCTCGTATGGAGGCATATAGGCATTCTTTCTTTCCTTGTTCAATTTGGGAGTGGAATAGGAAAGGAAATGCCTAGTAGTGGTACAGTGTACCCTCCGCCACGCACCTTACGGTGAATTGCGAAGTATGTATGTAGATGTAGATACCTGAGAATATTTTGCCTACAATGCTAATTAAAGAGATACCTTGATAGTTGTTACAATCTTTTCTGTTTCCATGTTTGAAAATTGGCATGATTACCGCTTTTGTCCAGTCAGACGGAACCTGTCCCGATTCCCATGTCTTTTCAATTATCTTGTGTAACCATTTGAGACCTGATATTTCACTGTATTTGACGAGTTCCGGCTTAATTTAATCCACCCCAGCCGCTTTATTGCACTGTAATCTACTGACCATTTTCTCCACTTCCTGAAATGAGACCCTGTTTCCATTGTCGTTCCTATCCCATTCTACCTGATAATCTGACACATCACTGAACTTTTCACCTACATTGAGCAATTCTTCAAAATATTCCCTCCATCTGCTCAAGGCATCCACAGGATTGACTTGCAGCTTTCCTGACCTGCCCAGAACACTTGTTAATTCCTTCTTCCCTCCCTTTTGAATATTGCTAATTACACTCCAAAATGGTTTTCCCATGGCTTGTCCCAGAGTTTCTAGCTTGTTTCCAAAGTCTTCCCATGATTTCTGCTTGGAGTCTGCAATTATCCATTTGGCTTTGTTTCTTTCTTCAACATAACTTTCTCTGTCTGCCTGATTTCTAGTATGGAGCCATTTTTGAAATACCTTCTTTTTCTTTTTACAGGTTGCCTCGACTGTGTCATTCCACCAATCTGTCTGCTTCTTCCTGCCCTTACACACTACTGTTCCAAGACATTCTCTAGCTGCTTCCAGTAGAATGTCCCTGTACCTTGACCATTCCTCTTCCAGTGACTGTAAATCATTACATTCAACTAACTGGTACCATTCCGAGATCATTGTTATGTATTTGTGCGTAATTTCCTTGTCTTGAAGCTGGAATCTGGTGGTCCAGACCACCCTCACGTAAAAAATTCTCTAGCCTCTGAGTGAATGCATCCACATTACATCTGCGCAAGGCACATGAGCTGCGTCCATTGTCCAAGACTCAGCCTCCGTAGCACACACCCACTGCTGGGCAGTGCCGCTCGTGCAACAAGGAATCCAGAGGCAGGAAACCAGGCATCAATGTTCACCTGCATGCAGACCAGGTGACAGCTTTGCTGTTTCTGCCATGCCCACCAGCACTCCCGGCAGGCAACTCCTCTGACACCGATGTTGGACCGCCTCCGCTCATCCACTTCCAACAAAAGCAGGTTCCTTATCACCCTTACTGCTACTATCACAGCTGCTTTGGTGACGTGGCAAGGAAGTGTCATTCGCTGTGTCACCACCCAAACATTGAGCACAGGATAGTATATGCGCTGCCTCCTGCTCTGACACATGGACGTCTACATGTATTTCATTCTGTTTGTGTGGTCATTTGTACCTACATGGCTGTGCCTTGAAAACACGATTCCTTATTGACACTGGTGCTGATGTATCTCCATTACCTGCTTCAGTAGCCACTGATTCTTTCCACCCTCACATTGCTACAATTCATGCTGTCAATGCCATTCAGTTGCCGTGTGCAGGTTCAATGACTTATCGTTTGCTTGTCACCGAAGTGCAAACTCTTGTGAAACTTTTGGTAGCGGATGTGCCGGAACCGATTGTAGGCATGGATTTTGTAACTCATCATAAACTTTCCCTCAATGTTGTATGATGTTTGGTGTTCCACCACCCCTCAAACACACACTTTCCTTGTACTCTGTTGAGCCCGGACTCTTTCTCTGATTGCTCATTGACTGTCTGTGAGTGTTTTCAGACAATCAATAAGTTCAATGCTCTGTTCTCAAACTTGTGTCATGAATATGAACAGGTGATTAAAGTGTGCCGCAAAATAGAAGATGTTGTTTGTGAGTGCTATGACATCATTGAACTGTCAGAATTGTTCTTGTCAAAGTGGTCGAGCGAACTTGAACGTGTGCTTCATCTGTGTCATGAAAATGAAAACATTGCCCGCCACCTCGCAGACACAGATTAACGGCACTCTGCACCAACTGTCATCTCTGCTGTCGCTTCAGAAGAACTACTGTTCCAAGATTAGTACGAGTGTTACCTCAGTGAGTCTTCCCAGTGTCGTCATGCCAGCATGCAGTGTTATTAGTTTTTGTGGCAGTTTTTCCCCTCCATGGTGCTTGTATACAGATGTTTGCAAACAAAACTAAGTTGCCATGCCAATGCCTTGCCAGGACACTCTGCCTGCATGATGTCCCACTCTGGCAGCTGCCTCTAGTACTTCCTCTTCTTCTCACACCTTGCACTCGTCACTTGTTTCACCTGGTCCTGCTCCACTTGTTAAGCAGTCTGTTACAGCGATGGGCGCACCTCCTCCTGTTCACAGCCACCCAAGGAACTTCCACGTGATGCCATCTTGGTCCTGTGGCTCCCTCAGTTAAACCTGCGGCTGGAACTGTAACTGTCCTGGCACCTTGACACACTTCAGCTGCCATGAGCATTGCGGAGCCCCCCCCCCCCCCTCCTCCTCACATACTCCATTTGACTCACTCTGCACCCCCTCTTCCTTTGCCTCCTTGCCCTGTCACAACAAACAGAGACCGCGCATGTAAACAAAGCTTCCAACTGCCTCCCACGGTGATTCAGAAGTCACAAACGGCATGGTACATAAACTTGGTCCCTGCCTGTAGAAATTGGCAGTCATCAAAGAACAAATTTCAGCCCTTTGCAAATCAGGTGTTATTGAGCCTTTGTCCAGTAACTGGTCACCTCCCATTCATTTAGAGCCTAAAAAAGACAGTTCTTGGTGAATGTGTGGGGATTATCGCAGGTTCAGTGATCGTACCCTCATGGACAGTTATCCTAATCCAAACATTGCAGACTTCATGCAAACTCTGGCAGGTGTGGAAGTGTTCTCTGTTGTGGACTGCAAGGTGTGCTTACCACCAGATTCCTATGGTCCTATAGGTTTATTGCACTACCGGTTCATGTCATTCGATCTTAAAAACACCACTCAAACTTGGCAACATATTATCAATGAGATTCTGTTTCCCCTGAAGTTATGCATTGCATACCTTGACAACATATTAGCATTCAGTGATTCCATCAAGGAGAGCAAGAAACATTAAAATCTTTCTTGACCCTTTGGCTGCATCTGGCATCAAATTTAATGACAACAAATATCAACTACAACAACGCTCGGTGCTTTCCCTCGGTTCCACAGTTTATGCCAATGGGATACACCCCCCCCCCCCCACACACACACACCAAAAAAAAAAAGATTCACACGTCCCGTCTGGTGGTTCTGTTCCCTACCCTAAGTGCTGTCTCACCTCATCTGCATACTGGACTGCGTTTATGGTTGTCGTGTGGTCATAATATGTGCTGACTCCTAGCCTACCAGAAGGTAGGCGTCTCTCCTAGGAATGTTGAGGTTTCAGTGTGGAGGCCATGGAAGTCCTCCCAGATTCTTCCTCTGCGGTTCCTCATAGTCGGTTGTAGCGCAGGAGTCAAAGTTACGCAGAAGTTGGCATCACACTGGTTGTCAGCTGATGTAGAAGAGTGCTGGAGTTCTATAACAGACTTGAACCAGCATTAATATGTGTGAGGGAATTGAGTGCTAATAAAGGATAAGCCATTGATTTGTCTGACTATGCGCTCAAGTGCTGGAGTATATATGGCATGTGTGGAATGGCTGATACTTCCCCTATGCACTCAGTCATGACTACATTGGCCCTGACATATAAATGTGTCGGCGTTTTTTATATTTTGCCGTGTTCACTTAACAGGTTAGCTGGGGGTTCAGAAGACTCTGAATACACATTTTTGCCTTAGACTTAGGCACTGTTTCCTCACATAATGAAGTGACATGATACTGCAAGCTTGTACTGTTCCATTTCACTTCTGCTGATGTGTGCTATTCAGCCAAGCACGTGTGCATCTATTCCTGTCAGCTTGAACCAGTAAGTATAGTGCAAGGTAGCTACTGTTTCCCTTCCCCATTCTGTCGACACATCCGTAACGTTTTCACAGCAATCAACCCAAGACTTAGAAAATTTTACCACTATACTCCTACTACAGGCTATCAAACATTTTCACTCCACCATAGATGGTCACTCTTTTTACAATCTCACTGACCATAAGCCTTTTGTGGCTGCTATCACTAACCCCCTGGCGGACACCCTTCCCGTAGGTTCCATTACATCTCCCAATTCACCATCAACATCTGCTACATCAAGGGGTAGACAATGTTGTGGCCAATTTCCTCTCATGCATTGATGCATTTCGTCTTTCTCAGATCTCTCCCATCTCACCACTCTTCAGACCATTGACGACGACACAATGCAACGCATGAAGACTCTTCCTCATCTCTGTGACCTATTTGCACCACTTTCCCTGGTGTATCAGGTGAGGTTTGGTGCAATGAATTATCGGGCACTCTCTGCCCCTGCATTTCTCGCTGCCTCAGGTCAGATCTTCAATAAAATACATAATCTTGCTCATCCTGGCGTCAACGCCTCCACCAAATTAGTCACAGACTGGCTTGTCTGGTGAGACATGAGGTGCGATTGCCAAGCTTGGGTTCATGCCTGTGTTCCCTGCCAAAAAAGCAAAATTCAGTTGCACACCTCCCCTCCCCCCCCTCCCCCCCAGGTTCTTTTCCTGTTCCTGCTGACCACTTCAAGCATGTTCATATTGATATAGTCAGCCCCCTTCTTCCCCTGGTTGATGGTTTTTATTACCACCTCACTTTAATTGATTGCACCACCCTCTGGGCTGAAGCTGTGCCCCTTCCAAATTATCACTGCTGAAACGGTCGCCTGTGCATTTGTGCACTCGGATTGACCACTTTGGCTGTCATCACCAAGTTGAATCTGATGTATACCAAAACATGTGCAACCTGTTGAGAATTAAACACATCCACACCACAGCCTATCACCCTCAAGGAATTGGTTTAGTCAAATGCTGGCACCGCACACTCAAAGCGGCTCTGATGTGCTATGAGTCACTATGGATAGCGGCTCTTCCTTTGGTCCTCCTAGGTCTTCACTCCACTTACAAACCGGACCTGAAGAGCACCATCGTGGAGTTTGTCTATGGACAAAACCTGTCTCTTCTTGGTGAGCTTGTCCACCCCTCCTTTCCCCCCTCCTCCCTTTGACATCTCATCCTTCTCTGATTGAGTCTGTCTCTACTGCTCCAAATTCCCCCCCCCCCTCCCCCCGTCCAGTCACTCCCTTACCTCTCCTCATGTTCCAAATGCATACTTATTTCTCTCCAAGATGACACTGCCCCCCCCCCCCTCGTTAGTCCCTTTATTCCAGGCCTCACCAGGTCCTGAAGAGGGGTGCAACACATTGATCATTTCTGTCAACAGAGTGCCTGTCACTGTCTCAATCGGTTGAGTCAAACCCGCTTAATCAACTCTGTCTCTCCTCAACCTCAGTCAGACAGCCACCTCCCCCTCTCCATCCCCCATATCTCCCTCCGACCCTCCTCCTGCTACTCCCCTCGCCCCATCTGCTGTCCCCCACTCTTTCTGCTCCCTCTCTCCCATCGCTTTTCCACAGTTTCTTGTTCTTCCCCATCCCTCCACCCCCTGCCCTTGAATTCATGGTGCCTGTGCCCCCTGTTCTTGCCACTAATATTTCCATTATTCTAAGAGATTGTTGCTTCTTCATTCTTTGCCCAACTTCTCCTGCCCCTTTGCTCCCTTATGGTACTGAGAGGCAGCTTCTAAAACACATTCCCCTTCCTGCCACAGTCATCATGTCAGCTGTTTCTGCCTTCCTTCTGCCTCCCGCCGAGGTGCTCACTGTCACTCCACTGTGCTCCGCTCAAGTATCATCACGTCTAGTCCGAGACATCTGCTGCCCACAACACCTCACCGACTTCGTCGTCAATGCACCTGAAACTCACTGCCACTCACCCACACTGCTGCCGCCCAACACTGTCGAGATAACTGTGACTCGGATGCCAAGGCAAGTGCAGCGTGATGCCTTGGTCTCTTTGCCCCCTCAATATGTACTCCGTACTGGAGTGGGTGGAGGGGGGTGTCTGTGTGGTGAACTATTGACCTTCATATCAACAGTAAAGTGTAGAATTTCTTTACAACCAGCTTCTTTGAGAGCCAACAACTCTGAGATCTGCTGGCCATGTTAATCTTTCTTGTAATGCTTGTTGAATTGTGTAAGAAATAAAGTGTGCAAGATAAAGTACATGTGGTCTTTTTGGGATTCCAACCCCTCAGCTAACTCACAGAATCAATATGTATTCCTAAGAGTTTGAAAAATTTATTTTCTATAGTTTTAGACCATCCTAAAGTAAGGTTTTTGGATCTTATCTGGATTGCAAACAAGTATATTGGTTGCAAACCAGCTTAATGCATAGTAAAGTGTTTCTTGCTTAGTCTTATCTAGAGTTGGGACATCATGCTTGATAATGGCCCATAGACATCGAAGGATATTTAAATGAACTGCAAGATGAAAAGAAGTAATTCAATGTTACTTCTGTTTGTGTTTTCTTTCTTCTTCTGCTCATTTTTTGGGGGTGTACGGGGGGTGGGGGGAAGGTATATTAATCATGAACTGATTACTCTCCTCTACATACCTTCTGTCACAAATTGGGGAAATAACAGTATGTCCTAAGCTTATTAGCACAATTAATTTCTCCAAAATGATCCCACTCTAGATGCATATACAATATAAATTTTCTCTTGTGGCTTTTTGGGATGCAAAAATATCAATTATGAATTTCAATACTACTTTGGTGCCATACAGTTTTGCCATCTCCGTCACACATTCGCAATGAGTGTACATGTATTTTAAAATATAAACATGTTTTATCAATAGGCAACCCGGAGAAAATCTCAGGGGTGTTATAAATTAAATACATCTCATATTATCCACCACGATAGGCTGGATGGATATGGGGTTTTGGGTGCACAACAACAAGGTCTTTGGCACCTGAACTAATTTAATATGAGAGGATGTTAATAAATTAAAGAAAAAAGGAAGAAACCAAAAACAGAAATAAAAGTGTATGCATCGAAACATGTGCAGCTAAAGTAATATACAGAAAACGATAGACACGAGTAAACTGTAGAACATTGACTACAAAACAGAAAGCTGGAGAAGGAGTTAAAACCACTTACAAAGGAACCTCCGCATCACACCCCCCTCAGATTTAGTTATAAGTTTGTGCAGTGGACAGGCCGTGAAAAACTGAACACAGATCAGTTGAGAAAACTGGAAGACGTTGTGTGGAACTATGATAAATATAAGCAAAATATAAAAACTGAATGGTCTATGTGAAAGATAAGCAATGTTGAGGAGGCTGTGAGTTCAGGAGTGCCATGGTCCTGTGGCTAGTATGAGGAGCTGCGGAGTGACATGTCTTTCGATCAAGCCTTCCCAAAAGTGAAAATTTTAATTTTTCATTTTCAGAAAATTATTATCTGTCCGTCTGATGTGGGGTAACTGCACCGTAGTATGGGGGCATGTTCACATTTGCTTGGACATATGATTCGACAGTCTACACACAGAAAAATTCAAAAACCTTAAACCATATGTTTTGACAGAGCACAGGGAAAACTGTGTGACTGTGAAACTGCTGCATTTGTTGCAGTTTATGTGACAAACTCTTATGTTTTCAATTAATATGAATAAATAATCCCTGAGACAGATTTACGTCTCAAATATGTCAAAGACATTATTGATAGATGTGAAGCATTGAATTAAAATTTGTGGTGCGGCCGGGAACAGCAAACAGAGACTTCAATGAACAGACGGACAGATCATAATTTTACGAAAATAAAAAAAATTAAAATTTTCATTTGAGAGAAGGCTTGAACCTAGAACCTCTCACTCCACTACTCCTTATGCTAACCACAGGATCATGTTTTCATTACTTTTTTGGGAGTCATTAACACAGCGACAAGAAAACCAAAATTGGACAAGATAGGATCTCTTTACCCATTCAACAAGTGTACAAGTTAGGTGGGTCGACAAGAGAGTCCTGTCACATGATGCTCATACGATCACCAGTGTCATATAGTATACATCAGATGTGTTTTCCTGTAAGGAATCGGTTGACCTATCACCTTGCGATCAAATGTTTTAGGTTCCCATTGGAGAGTCACTTCCTTTCGTCTGCTAATCACATGGTTTTGCAGTGCTGTCACAAAACACAGACACTAAACTTATAACAGCAAACAGAGACTTCAATGAACAGACGGACAGATCATAATTTTACGAAAATAAAAAAAAATTAAAATTTTCATTCGAGAGAAGGCTTGAACCTAGAACCTCTCACTCCACTACTCCTTATGCTAACCACAGGATCATGGCATTCCAATGCTCATATTCTACTCGACGTTGTCTATCTTTCACATGGACCGTTCAGTTTTTATATTTTACTTATATTTTTCATAGTTCCACACAACTTCTTCTAGTTTTCTCGACTGACCTGTGTTCATTTTTTCATGGTCTATCCACTGCGCCAACTTATAACTAAATCTGAGGGGTGTGTGATGGGGAGGTTCCCTTGTTAGTTGATGATCATGGCTGGCTGATCACAGGAATAAAGGATGAGCCAGCCACTCTGCAACACACTAGAACCTCTTGCCTAAAAGTTTAGGCCAGAGTCCACACAAGTCACAAAATTTTACATCTCTTGTCACACTACCCTCATCATCAGATAAAAATAGAGAGCAGATCAACATCAAGATCCATTTCAGCCCTCTCAGCATTATAGAAAATACAATCAATTAAAATGTGGCACAGTGTCATCTGTATGCCACAAGCATCACAAAATGGGGGATCTCACGACTGAGTAAAAAACGTGTATAAAGGGGTAGTGCCCAATCAGAAGATGTGTCAGAGTCACTTCATTGAGTCTGAGTGACTGGCAGGAGGCAGGAGTACTGCCATGGTTGGGTACTTTGACCAACCGCAGCTTATTCTCTGTCACTGTCAACCACTGCTCATCCCGCAACTGCAAATATCTCTGCCACAACACAAAGAGGATGTCCTGCAAGAGAATAGTGCACAGAGTTACAACATGGTCTCTGCAGGCATCCTTGGCAGCCCAGGAGTCATGTTCGGGTACCCTAATGGTAAGTTGATTGCTCGTGAAAAGTGGGAAACCCAGGTTCAAGTCCCAGCCCAGAACAAAACTTTCATATGCCACAATTTGGTAAAACATTTATACCTAAAGCAGTGGAGCTGTAAATAAAATAAATGTCGTTAAACTATGATCAACTATTCAGGCTTGTGGAGTCCTTTTGGGGCTTTAAAGGGAAAATTAAAATTGCCTCTCACCATGAGTTGAGAAAGTGATCTGACACCCAAATATTTTAAAAAGGGTGGAGGAGAATTTCTTTACTTCACTCTGTAAAGCTTACTGTAATGAGTGCTGTCATGTCCAGGACACATGTCACAAGCTACCTACATTGTAGAATCGAGCTCCCATATAGAAAAGGGGCAGTTGTATTCTTTGTCATTGGTGGACCAGAAGTCCAAACTGCCCTTCTCCACAGCACAACTGTGGTACCAAAAAGCAGGCTCGTGACTGGCAGTGGCTGTATAGAAGCATGCTGCAACAGATGGACAAATACCTTCTGACTTCAATTCAAATTATTTACAAACAAATGGAAAAGCTGGTTCAATCTAACCTTGGGGAAGATCAGTTTGGATTTAGGAGAAATGTAGGAACACAGAAGGCAGTAGTCACATTATCTTAGAAGACACATCAAGGAAAGGCAAACATACATTTTTAGCATTTGTAGATTTTGAGAAAGCTTTTGACAATGTTGACTGGAATACACTCTTTCAAATTCCAAAGGTAGCAGGGTAAAATATAAGGATCAAAGAGTTATATTCAACTTGCACAAAAACCAGACAGCAATTATTAGATTTGAAGGGCATGAAAGAACACAGTGATTGGGAGGGGAGTAAGACGGGTTTGTAGCCTTTCCCCGATGTTGCTCAATCTGCACATTGAACAAGCTGTGAAGGAATGCAAGGAGAAATTTGGAGAAGGAATTAAAGTTTAGGGAGAAGGAATAAAAAAGACTCAGCAAAGGATCTGGAAGAGCAATTGAACAGAATGGACAGTGTCTTTGAAGGAGGGTACAAGATGAACATTAACAAGAGTTGTTGTTGTTATGGTCTTCAGTCCGGAGACTGGTTTGATGCAGCTCTCCACCCTACCCTATCCTGAGCAAGCCTCTTCATCTCCTCATAAGAACGGCAACCGACATCCATTTGAATCTGCTTACTATACGCGTCTCGTGGTCTCCCTCTGCGATTTTTACCCCACACACTTCCCTCCAATGCTAAATTTATGATTCCCCGATGTCTAAGAATGTGTCCTACCAAGCGATCCCTTCTTTTAGTCAAGGTATGCCAAAAATTCCTTTTCTCACCAATTCTATTCAGTACCTCTTCATTAGTTATGCGATCTACCCACCTAATCTTCAGCATTCTTCTGTAGTAAACTAAGAGTAATGGGATGTAGTGTCAGAAAATTAGATTAGGTAATGAGACAACAAAACTAGTTGATGAAAATACAAGAAAATGTTCTTTATTGGCCTTCAAAATAGTACCACCTGCTATAACACACTGGGAACTATCAGCAAAGGCCTCCTGTGGAATCAATTGCGAAATGGCTGTCATACAATCTTTGATAGAATTCACGTCTCCAAATTGTTCACTTTTCATGGCCACCTTCAAGTAGAGGCAATTTGCCGGAGCCAGATCAGGTGAGTATGGAGGGTGTTCAAGAACTGTTACCATCTTCTGAGCCAGTAATTGGCGCACATGGATCGTGCAGTGTGCAAGGGAATTGTCATAGAGCAGCATCCATTTTCCAGCCTTGTGCAACTCTAGCTGAACCCACAGAATATGCTGTATTAATTAGTACAAAACGGTCTGCCAAAATGCACCATTAATGGTTTGACCTGCAGGAACAAATTCCTTGTGAAACTTCCTGGCAGATTAAAATTGCGTGCCGGAAACGGGACTCGAACCTGGGACCTTTGCCTTTCGCGGGCAAGCGCTCTACCACTGAGCTACCCCGACACGACTCACGATGCCGCCTCACAACTTTACTTCCGCCAGTACCTCGCCTCCTACTTTCCAAACTTCACAGAAGTTCTCCTGCGAAACTTGCAAGACTAGCACTCCTGGAAGAAAGGATATGGTGGAGACATGGCTCAGCCACAGCCTAGGGGATGTTTCCAGAATGAAACTTTCACTCTGCAGCGGAGTGTGCGCTGATATGAAACTTCCTGGCAGATTAAAATTGCGTGCCGGAACCGGGACTCGAACCTGGGACCTTTGCCTTTCGCGGGCAAGCGCTCTACCACTGAGCTACCCCGACACGACTCAGGATGCCGCCTCACAACTTTACTTCCGCCAGTACCTCGCCTCCTACTTTCCAAACTTCACAGAAGTTCTCCTGCGAAACTTGCAACACTAGCACTCCTGGAAGAAAGGATATGGTGGAGACATGGCTTAGCCACAGCCTAGGGGATGTTTCCAGAATGAAACTTTCACTCTGCAGCGGAGTGTGCGCTGATATGCAACTTCCTGGCAGATTAAAGGCAAAGGTCCCAGGTTCGAGTCCCGGTTCCGGCACGCAATTTTAATCTGCCAAGAAGTTTCATATCAGCGCACACTCCGCTGCAGAGTGAAAGTTTCATTCTGGAAACATCCCCTAGGCTGTGGTTAAGCCATGTCTCCACCATATCCTTTCTTCCAGGAGTGCTAGTCTTGCAAGTTTCGCAGGAGAACTTCTGTGAAGTTTGGAAAGTAGGAGGCGAGGTACTGGCGGAAGTAAAGTTGTGAGGCGGCATCGTGAGTTGTGTCGGGGTAGCTCAGTGGTAGAGCGCTTGCCCGCGAAAGGCAAAGGTCCCAGGTTCGAGTCCCGGTTCCAGCACGCAATTTTAATCTGCCAGGAAGTTTCATATCAGCGCACACTCCGCTGCAGTGTGAAAGTTTCATTCTAAATTCCTTGTGGATTACGCCCTGGGCTAATGCAGTCTTTCTTCCTTCTTTCTTCCCTGGATTGCATTTGCTTTCTCTTCCCTCCTATCCCTATCCTCACTCCTTTCTCTCTCCACTGGGAGACTGATGACATTCACAGTTTGGTCCCCCTGTCCCAAACAAACAACAGTGTTATCACCTTGGTTTTTTTTTTTTTTTTTTTTTTTTTTTTTTTTTTTTTTTTTTTTTTTTTTTGTGGGGATGAGAGTGAATGCCATGACATCAATTGTCATTTTGATTTCAGATCGAACTGATAGCAAGAGGCCTCATCTCCTGTTTTTAGAAGCAACAATGGAAATGAAATCATCAGAAGTTCCCATCTGTATTGCTTCCTGCTTGTCTACCAGCTTGCGTGGCACAAATTGGGACCATATTGTTTACCTAAATTATCACGAATGATGGTGTGCATGCTGAATGCAACCCACCTGCAAAGCCCCCTTCAGGCAGCAACACCATGTGCAATATTAACACAGAAAGTCCAAAATTGTCTTTGGGAAAGAAACTGCTGTGCACAAAGGTCTATAGTGTCCAATTATAGCCACAACACTATTTAGCCCACAGAAACTCAGCAGAGGAACATCAGGATTGGAGTCGTAATGAACGGCACTGAGTTCTGTTCACAAATGATTCAGGATTTTACATTAATCCGAACAATCATTGTTTCCTCATCTGGAGAGAATATGGAACTTGGAACAATCCTGCTTATGTGCAAGAAACACCACAATATTAGGGTGCTGGACGAGTTGAGTTTCTTTGTTAAGGGTGCAAAACTAATGTGGTCTTAAGTGATCATGATGTGATATAATGATTGTAAGGATTACGCAGGGGCAGAATTAAATGTTCTTTCTCATGTTAGTGTGATGGATAAAGAGTAGAACACAATCAACAGAGCTAAAAAATGAAACAACTCAGATGGGAAACATAAATCAACAGAGAGACACAATCAACAGAGCTAAAAAATGAAACAACTCAGATGGGAAACACAAATTTTGACGGAGACAGTTAAAAAACAGGTACTGTACTGGAAGGTGCTGCACAGTTGATAGTTGGAAACAGTGGCCACAAAGTGGGGCAGCGGCGGTGGCTAAAACGACAGTATCCTATTCGCAGGTGAGCTACACCTCCTTGTGGCAAGAGGGCCAGGAGGAAGTTGACAATGCAAAAAGGGGGGGGGGGGGGCGGGGGAGTTTGATCTCTCAGAATTTGTTGCCTTGAAGAAAAGAACGGTGCATATTCCTGAATGATACCAAATGCCTGGAGTGTACGGCATGGAGGTCATCCGACAGAAAAGAATGAGTAACAAGCCAAGGGAGGCAAACTGCATCCTTTGTAGCTGCATCTGTGAACTCATTTCCCAACCCTCCAACATGGCCAGGAACCCACAGTGACATCAATGTCTTGCCACTGACAGTTAGAAACTGGAGGCATTTCTGAATTAGCTGTACCATGGGATGGACTGGATATGGAACACAGAAGCTCTGAAGAAACTTGTTGTGGTAGACCAGGACAGGGGATAGTGTTTTGGATGTGAGTGGAGTTCAAAGTTGACACACATCTCCTCTCCAGGACCAAACAGTATTCATATACATGTGTTACAACATCTGTCTCCAGAAGTCTTACATTTTCTCGTCCGAACGTATAATCACATCTGGAGGGATGGTACATTCCCTAGACTCTGGCGCAAAGCTATTGTCATTCCCATACCTAAGCTTGGCAAGGAGAAACATCTCCGTTCCAGCTTCTGTCCAATCTCCTTCACCAGTTGCACCTTCAAGTTGATGAAACATATAATTAATGGTTGGCTGGTATGGTGGCTTGAATCTAGGAACCTCTTCACAAGCTCATAATGTGGATTTTGTAAGCACTGCTCTGCTGTTGATCATCTTGTCACCCTATCAACTCACATTTTCAACAATTTTTTACAGAAGTTTCAAGTAGTGGCCTTGTTTTTTGACTTGAAAAAGATATATCACACCTGTTGGAGGACAGGCATCCTCAATACTTCAAACACTTGGCGAATCCGGGGTTGTAACCCTATTTTTATTCAGGAATTTTTAAAAGATTGTGTATTTAAAGTGCATATAGGTTCAACCCTGTCGAATGCTTTTATTCATGAGCCATAAGGCTCAGTGCTGAGCATTGTTCTCTTCGCAACTGCAATCAATCCTATCATTGGTTGTCTTCCAGCAGGTGTCATGACTTTTCTGCAAACAAGACAATCTCTATGAACTTCTGGCAGTGCACAGAGTTTCTCCCACCGAGTCTCCATCTTAGCCTAGATGTTCTTCCATTTGTAGAGACAAAAAACTTCTCAGGACTCAGGTTTGACAGGAAACTTTGTTGGTCCTCCCATATCTCCTCTTTGGTAGCTCGGTGTACCTGCTCACTTAATGTTCTCAGAGTACTGTGCAGAATGATCTACTATCCTCCATTTGTACCGTTGCCTTGTCTGCTCGAAACTGGACTATGAGTGTATCGTCTAGTCCTCTGCATGATCATCTATTTTTCACCGTCTCAATACGATACATCATCGAGGGATCCATTTGGCAACAGGAGCCTTCTGTGCCAATCCTGTAGAGAGTCTCTATGCTGAAGATGCTTAATTACTGCTGTCCTACCAGAGGAACATCCTTCTCAGTCAATACACAAGCCAATTGTCATCTATGCTTGGGTACCCAATGTATGCAATCTTTTTTGATGACTCCCTTGACCATCTGCAGTGCATCCATCATCTCTATTACCTCCTGGAGTCCATTTTCATTTGCTGCTTCGGCAACTAGATCTACCTGCCCTGCCACATTCCCGACGGGTGTCAGCTATGAATGCTGCCTGGTCCTGAGAGGAGGACCGTGACAAAGAAAGTCATGATGAAGAGACAGAGTGTGTCCTTTCTTCTACTGCCCATTATCAAGGGAGGAAATTGGAAAGGTAGTTCGTGGAATTGGAAATCTTGTCGAAGTAGTGGTCCATGGTGTTGTAGATGGCAATGGGGTCTACAGTGAGATTATTTGCAACAGTGAGGTCGGAGATCGTGGAATGAACTGAGGTCACAGAAAGGCAATAGAGGTTGCCCCAAACAATGGAAGAGGGGGTGAAACTGTTGAAAGATGATGAATGATACCCAGTTAACTCGATTGCTATCAGTAATGATGTGGCAACATTGTCCATGCAATCATTTGTACTGAATGCTATTCCCGAATGTGGGATGTCATTTGGAAATGGAAAGAGCACATCTCCGAGCTCTGATTGCTTTGCAGCATGACTCATTCCAGCAGGGAACAGGGGTACTTAGTGGAGAGGAAGAGGTCTGAGGGATGGAACATTCAGTAGCAGTACTGCTAATAAGGTAGTCAACCTGATTATCAATACTGGGATAAAGATGCCCCCTGAAGGCAGCTATGGAGGAGAAGAGCTGCCAGTTAGCTTTAGAAAGCTGCCAGTTCTGTGGCTGCACAGGTGGGATGGGTGTCAGTAGATGAATGAGTCATGGGAAATGGTCACTGGAGTGCATATCTGCGAGGACGGACCACTCAAGCCAACAAGCAAGCTGAGTGGCACAGATTGAGAGGTCTAAATGGGAGAGGGTATGTGTGGAGTCTGCTAGTAATGTAGGTGCACCAGTATTGATAAGAGTACCTCTGGTAGAGGCTTGGAATGCCCCAGAGGGGATGGTGGGTGTTGAAGTTGCCGGCCAACATAAATGGAGGAGAGAACAGTTGGATAAATGCAGCAGATGCTCTGTTGATCATGGGGCTAGATATTGCAGAGTGAGTAGGTGAAGCCAGGAAGGCAAAGCCTGACAGCTAAAGCTTGAAGCTGAGTATCCAAGGAAATTATGTGGCTGTGCATCTACACCTATATGGGATACTCTGCAAATCACATTTAAGTGCCTGGCAGAGGGTTCATCGAACCACCTTTATACTACACATCTACCATTCCACTCTTTAATAGCGCACGGGAAGAAAGAACATCTGAATCTCTCCGTTCCAGCTCTGATGTATCCTATTTTATTCTGATGATCATTTTTACCTCTGTATGTGGGAGTCAACAATATATTTTCGCATTCAGAGGAGAATGTTGGCAATTGGAGTTTTGTACGTAGACCATGCCATTTCCACAAGACCAATTTCAAGATGTTGTGTTTTGCCAGCTGATCTACACATTCATTGCCAGGAATGCCAAAGTGTCCTGTGGTCCAAACAAAAATCACTAGATGACCAGACCTATTGAGAGAGGCAACAAAGTCTTGGATACTCTGCACCAAACATTGTTTGCTGAAACACTGGTTGAGTGCTCGCAAGCCACTCGCGGAGTCACTGCAGATGACAAAGGAATTCCCGGGGCTTGAACAGAGGTGCTCTAAAGCATGATAGATGACGACCAGCTCTGCAGCAAAAATACTGGTATCATGAGGCAGGGAACACAGTTCAATGTAGTCTCCATGGTCGTAAGCAAATCCAGATTGGCCGTTCACCACAGAACCTTCGGTGTAGATTGCTTCCGCACCACGGAACGAGTCCAGAAGTGCTGCAAACTGGTGACACAGTGTCACTGGTGGAACAGAAGCCTTGGAATGATATGCCAAGTCCAAGTAGAGACGCAGGTGGGGGCGAGACCAAGGAGGCAATTGGAGTGGACAGTGGAAGGAAGGAGGGAGGGGAAGGGACTCGAGGGAAGAGAGGAGAGAGCGAACCCGGGCTGCAATCAGAAGACCAGACCTGGGTCGCCTTTGTGGGGTAGGGGGAACATAAGATGGAAAGAGAAGCCTGCGGTTCGGATGATTTGGCATAGCGTGAACATGGGCGGTATATGACGCTAGCAAGTGTTGGCAGTGGAGAGAAGGAATTCCTGCTTCAACAAGAAGGCTCATCACAGGGTTATTGCGAAAGGCTCCTGTTGACAGCCTAACGCCACAATGGAGTATCGGGTCAAGAATGCGCAGAGCTGAAGGAGCTGCCGAGTCGTATATTATGCTTCCGTAGCAGAGGCGAGACTGGACTAAGGCCTTGTACAGTAGCAAGAGAGTCGTTCATGCAGTCCCCCAATCAGTGTGGCTGAGACAGCAAAGGACGTTGAGGTGTCACCAGCACTGTTGTTTGAGCTGAAGGTGGGGCGAGCATCAGAAAGCATGCCCAGAAATCAGTGTGTCTCCTCTACAGCAGTTCGACAGCAAGATAGAGTTCCAGATGCAGATGAGCCATCCGTCAGCGACAAAAGTGCATCATGCTGGTCTTGGATGCGGTGAATTGAAAACTGTGTGCAAATGCCCAAGATTGCACCTTTCGGATTGCACCTTGTAGCCGTTGTTCAATGACACTGATGCTTGTGGAGCTATAATATAGACAGAAGTCATCAGCAAAAAGGGAGCAAGAGACAGATGCACCTACTGCTGCTACTGCTAGACCATTAATTGCCACCAAAAAGAGGGGAACACTTATGATGGAGCCCTGCAAGACACCGTTCTCCTGAATGTGAGGGAAGCTCAAACAGGTACCGATCCTGAAACAGAAAGTATGGAGGGAGAGGACGTTTTGAATGAAGTTGGGAAGTGCACCCTGTAAGGACCATTCATGAAATGTTGCAAGAATATGATGACGCCAGTGGTCATATGCCTTCCGAAGGTTAAAGAAGACTGCAACGAGGTGCTCACGCTGAGTGAAGGCTGTACAGATGGCTGACTCTAGGGACACTAAGTTGTCAAGAGTGGATTGACCCTCAAAGAAGGCCTCCTGCTGCAAGGCGCAGATCTTCAAGGATCCACATGAGCTGCTGGCTGACCATGTGTTCGAGAGGCTTGCACATGATGTTGGTCGGACAAAGGGCAGTAACTATTAGCCACTTGCGGATCAACTCCAGGTTTCAACACTGGTATATGATGCTGACCCATCACTGAGATGGGAAAACACCTTCAACCCAGACACGGTTGAACAGGGCGAGCAGGTGGTGCTGAAAATCCGCAGACAAGTGTTGGAGGAACATGCAGGATGACAACAGCTTTCACTCGACTCGCTCTTTAAGGGTGCAGAAGCCCAGACTGTATGCTTCTGTCCCAGAAATACGACCGAAATGCACTGCCATATGTTAGGCAACAGTGCTGGAGTCTGTACAGATGGTTCCCTGAATGAGGAGAGATGGGATTCCTACAGTTGGGCGGTATCCAAAATCATCGGATGTGGGACCACACCCGAGAGGTGGAGGTGCGAGAACCGGTAGTGACAACATATCACTCTCAACAATCCTTTTTACTCTGCCGGATCAGTCATCGAGCACAAGCCCGAAGACGTTTGAAAGTTATCAGGTGCTCAACACATAGGTGGCGTCTGTGGCACTGCAAAGCTCGTCGACGGTCCCGGATGGCCTCGGCGATCTCTTGCATGCACCAAGCCACCGACTTGTGCCTTAACGTAACTGGGGACCATGGAATAGTTTCCTGAGCAGTGGAAACAATGGCTGCAGTAAGCTGGTGGACTGCTGCATCAACTTGAGTGGGAAGTTGAGCAGAAACCACAGCAGCCAAGGTATAATCTGTCCAGTTGGCTCTGCGGAGAGACCATTGGGGCAGGTTGGTTGTTGTTAGAGGCTGAAGCAGAGAAAGGACAGGAAAATGGTCGCTGCCACATAGGTCATCATGTACACTCCAACTGAGGTGGGGAAGAAGGCGTTGGCTACAGAGTGAGAGGTCTATGTCTGAGAATGTGCCGTGTGCCATACTGAAGTGAGTGGTAGCACCAGTGTTCAGGAGGCATACATCCAGCTGTGTTAACAGTGGCTCAACATCCCACGACCCGATATCTGGGTGCCACCCCACAAGGTGTAGTGTGCATTGAAGTCCCTCAGAATGATAAATGGTGTGGGAAGTTGAGTAACCAATGCACTGAGGTCAGCGGTAGTAATAACCTCATCTGTGGGAGGTAGACAGAGCAGACGGTTATATCCTGAACTGTATGGATCCTGACTACCACTGCCTCAAGCATTGTGTGGAGAGGCAAGGGAGTATTGGGTACAGATGCAAGGACATACACACATACACCCCCAGATACCCTGTCGTAGATCGAGAGGTTTTTATAATAGCCTCAATAGCTATGAAGGGCAGGGGTCCGCTGAAAGGGGAACAAAGTTTCCTGCAGTGCAACACAGAGAGCAGGAAATTGGCACAATAGCTGTTGCAACTCTAACAAATGACGGAAGAAACCGCCACAGTTCCATTGTAGGATCAAGCTGTTATCTGAGATGTAGGGCATGCTGAAGAAGTAGGTGGAGAATCAGTTTCAGAACTGTCGTTGCTGGCTGTTGAGGTTGAGCCTCGATATACAAGGCTTCTGAGGCCCAGATAACAGCCAAGTCAGCAGGGGACACGAGTTTCTCTACCTCAACCTCGGATGCCAAGGTAGGAAGGGGTGCCACAGTAGCCACCTCTGATTCGTTCTTCTATTTATCTCACTGATCCTTAGGTCGCTCCTGCTGGAAGGGCTTTGCAGACTCAGTCTCAGGGACTGAGGACACCCTTGAGGCCCTGGGACCAGCAGTTCATGGCTCTTTCAGCCACTGACTGGTATCCACTATACCAGTGGAGAGACCTTGGGGGGAAGGGTTCTTGGGACCCCTTCCTGGCAAGGGGAGCCAGAGGTAGCTGTTGGTCCTCCCCAAAAGTGGAGGTGTCATTGCTCCCAAAGTAGTGACCGTGGGGGCAACTGAAGTTGAAGTACCCCCAATCACCAAGGGGGGCAGATGTTAGCAGTTGGGCCAAAGGGTCCACTATGGAAAAGAGGCAGTGGAAGGTTGAAACAGAGATGGCAGAGGCGACGGTGATGCAACTGTGGCATAAGATGTTTTTGTGCTTGCCGGATGGAATTTAACATACTTTTTCTTTGCCTCTGAGTATGACAAACGGTCCAGGGTCTTATATTCAATGATTTTTCGTTCCTTATGAAGAACCGTGCAGTCCGGCGAGCAAGGAGAGTGATGCTGCTTGCATTAACACATACTGGTAGAGAGACACAAGCGACATCTGGGTGTGATGCACGTCCACACTCCCGACATGTAGGGTTAGCATCACATTGGTAGGACGCGTGCCCAGGCCTTGAGCATCTGAAGCTGCGCATAGGGGGTGGAACATAGGGCTTTACATCACATCGGTAGATCATTACCTTGACTTTCTCTGGCAATGGATCATCTTCAAAAACCAAGATGAATACACCGGTGCCTATCCTATTGTCCCTTTGGACCCATCGTGGTCCCACAAGCAGCTAGGGATTTATACGGCCACCCAGGCAGAGCCCCACTTGCCTGGGTAAGCCTTATACAACTGAGGTGCGGCAGGTTCCTCCGAGGTTACTCACTAGCGGCTGTTCAACCTCAACAGCCGTGCATATCCATGGCATGTGGCACACCTTGAGATTGAGGTTTTTTTTATAGAGGTTTGTACTGTCCTCGCAACCTGGGCAATTAAGCCAAGATCCCCGGGCTCTGAAACATACAACGTTTCACCGTCATGCCGAATGATGGTCGTTGGGGGGAGTATTGTTAGTGTGTGGGGATACGGCACGAGAAATCTGTTTGCGAACTAAGTCAGGAGGGTAATGTCTGTCTGTGAAGGCCTTCGGCATAATGGGTAAGGGACTTATCACTGTAAATTTGCCGTCCACAGGTGGTAAGGCTGTATGGGGGGGATTTTTTATGTGGAATGGATGGCAACTATCAAAGTGCAGATAGTGTTGGTAATTAGTAGTTTTAATGTGGATGGAGGTGTGGATGGAGCCATCAGTGAGATGGAGGTTAACATCCAGGAAGGTGACTTGCCGGGTTGAGAAAACCCAAGTGAAACTGATGGGGGAGAAGGAATTTAGGTTGTGAAGGAACAAGGATAGCGTGTCCTGGCCCTAAGTCCAAATCATGAAAGTATCATCAATGAACCTGAACCAGACCAGGGGTTTGGGAAGCTAGAAAGGTTTCCTCTAGATGGCCCATAAATAGGTTGGCATAGCAGGGTGCCATTATGGGTGCCCATGGCTGTGCAGTGGATTTGATTGTAAACCTTTCCTTCAAAGGAAAAGTAATTGTTATGATGTAATTTGTAAGGGTTATAAGGAATGAGGTATTGGGCTTGGAGTCTGAAGGACGTTGAGAAAGGTAATGTTCGAGAGCAGCAAGAGCATGGGCATGTGGGATATTGGTATACAGCAAAGTGGCATCAACAGTGACGAGTAAGGATCCAAGAGGTAAAGGAGTGGGTATGATGGACAGTCTGTGAAGGAAATGGTTGGTATCTTGAATGTGGGAGGCTATGTTTCAAACAATTGGTTGGAGGTGCTGCTCAACCACATGGGAAAGCAGTCGTGATATACCAACTCTGCTGCAATCATTGCACAGCGTTTTATATTGGTATGATAACAAACCAGCTGTCCGTCAGACGGAATGGCCACTGCCAAACTGTGGCAAAATACAAGATAGACCACCCTGTGGCACAGCATGCAGCTGAGCACAGCACTCTGTATTTCAATGGCTGCTTCACTACTCGAGCCATCTGGATCCTCCCCTCCTCCACCAGCTCTTCTGAACTGCGCAGGTTGGAGTTGTCCCTTCAACACATTCTATGGTCCAGCAACCATCCTGGCCTCAATCTAAGACAACTTCCAATCCCTGTACCTTATGCCTAACATCTCCCCCCCCCCCCTCCCCTTCCTTCCCCACCCATTATCCTGTATCCATGTCTTCCTTACAGCTATGTATTACCACTTACAATATCCCACTAATTTAATACTTTTATATTTACTTATTTTTTATTATTCTTTCCTAACTTTATTTTTCCTTATAGTTCTTATCATTTCAAATCCCTCCACTTCCTATCTACACTCCTCTACACCTCCCTTTTACCCTTTCCCTTCACTGTATTCATTGCCGCAATTCAAATTCCTGCCTTTAAAATCTATTGTGGAATTCGGAACTTTCCATCCTCACCTTTATCCAGCATCCTTCCCCCCTCCACTCCCCACCTCACTCATAGTCTAGCTTGTGTTGCTGGAGTGGTCGGACATGATAGTTGCCTGAATGATTGTGTTTCTTTTTCTGACAAAGGCCATGGCCAAAAATTTAAGTTGTGGGATGTAATTATCTATTTTCGTGTCTGGCAGCAGCTCAGTGACGCTCTTTACAGTGAGTTGTTACCTATCTTCCATTATTTATATTCCTATCAGATTTTCTGTCTTTAATAAATAAAATTCCTTATCTCAGTCCTTATCCCTTATTTTAATGATGGATGTTCTTAAAATATATTAAAAGCCACTGGAAAAAAAAGAAGTAATTTCATTCCATTCCATGATGGTGGTGGTGGCAGCTGGTGCAGCAACAGTGTTGAATATTAAAAAATGCTCAGTCTCTGTTGCAGTATTTTATTTTCCAATAACGCGTTTCGCGCTGTTAGCGCATCGTCACACTGGAAAAAGACAAATGTTTTGTTACCGTCCGTGTACCTGGCGGGCAGCAAATCTAATGTGGCTAAGGTGAGTAAATTTGAAAATTCAGACTTACTTGGGTGGAGATGGAGCCACAGAACTATCTATTGCTGTGTAGGAGGTATCTTAACAATTTGTGTTATTGGGCGCATGCAAAGAGGTAAACGTACGAAGTACGTAAGGGTTATTTGAGCTAGAATAACAAGGGACTAAAGGGGTGTGGTATGGAAATTAATGGAACGTTTTATATGATAAAACTCACCATAGTAGCAGAGGAGTCGCTGTTGCGGCAGGTCCACATTTACAACTGGTAGTATTCTTAATATCTACGGAACATAAATGCGACCGTTAAACAGAGTGGTATGGGCAGAGTTACGCCTGCGAGAATGAGCGGCTAGAGATGTTTGTAATGTGAGGGAATGAATCTTGTGAAATGATAACATGTTGGTATGAAACAATAATAAATGAATGAAACCGAAATTATTAGAGGCCTGAGGGTGGGGTGGGAGAAAGATGTTGTGAATTGTCAGAAGGGGGGTCATTTTGGAAAAAGATGGATAAAATTAAAAAGAAGTCAATTTGTGTGCAACATCACCCCATGGTGGAATGGGCATAAGGAGATGCAGATGGACGTTCTGTTTCTAGGATATTTTATTGATTATACACATACCGAACCACTTCTGTAAAAAAAAAAAAAAAAAAAAAAAAAAAAAAATATATATATATATATATATATATATGAAACGATTATTAAGACGAAAAATTCCTAGCAGGAAAAATAAAATATAAAAAATAGACGAAGATTACTCACCAGGCGAAGGAGCACAGGTGTGACAGCATCACAAATAAATAAATGAATACACACACACACACAATCGGGCTCCTACCCTTGTAACCGCCCCCGTTGTAAAACCTGCCCTATGCACCCTTCCACCACCACTTACTCCAGTCCCGTAACCCGGAAGGTGTACACGATCAAAGGCAGAGCCACTTGCGATAGTACCCACGTGATCTACCAACTGACATGCCTGCACTGTGAAGCGTTCTATGTGGGAATGACCAGCAACAAACTGTCCATTCGCATGAATGGACACAGGCAGACAGTGTTTGTTGGTAACGAGGATCACCCTGTGGCTAAACACGCATTGGTGCACGGCCAGCACATCTTGGCACAGTGCTACACCGTCCGGGTTATCTGGATACTTCCCACTGACACCAATCCTTCAGAACTCCGGAGATGGGAACTAGCCCTTCAGCATATTCTCTCTTCCCGTTGCCCACCTGGTCTCAACCTCCGCTAAATTTGAATTCCCACCCACCTTCTTAACATCTTTGCATCAGTTCTCTGGACAGAGCCTCTGCCTCAAGTGGTATCTCTGTCTAACTTCTTAACTTCTATAACTTAACTTCTTTGCTTTCTACAGTATGTCTGCCTAGGTGTACTTGTGTCTGTGTGAATGTGTGGGCATGTGTGCATTTGATTACCCTCCTTTTTTTCCCCCAAGGTAAGTCTTTCCTCTCCCGGGATTGGAATGGCTCCTTACCCCCTTCCTTAAAACCCTCATCATTTCCTTTTCCCTCTCCTTCCCTACTGCCTGAAGACGCAACTGGGTTGCGAAAGCTTGCGATTGTGTGTGTGTGTGTATTCATTTATTTATTTGTGATGCTGTCACACCTGTGCTCCTTCGCCTGGTGAGTAATCTTCGTCTATTTTTTATATTTTATATATATATATATATATATATATATATATATATATATATATCTGACAAAATCTATGAAAGTTATAGTGTAGATAATCTAGAAAACTGTCCATAATCACCGAGTTTGACAGTAATAACAGTAGCTAGCTAAGTAAATAACTTATTTTAACAATTTGTGGGTTAGTTCCCTCTGTCATTCTGGTACAGAATCCTTAAATGATGAAATGTTCTTTCAGTACATCATTACTGTCATTACTATTACCAAAGAAGAAAATCAGTTCGTTTCATAAGTCAATAGTTAGATTTATATCATGCATAAATCTTTTCCATTTCTGTTCATTTTTAAGCAACTGGCACTGCACATGTAGACATTAGCAGTGGCACGATGAATGACAGGAAGTGAAGAAATAAGAAATAGCTTTATGCTTTGTAAGCAAATTGTTGTGGTGAACGTAATTTTTTCTCCGCATGATAAGTTTGTAAAATTGTTTTGGGAATACAAATTGCTAAAAATCAGAAATGTACACCGGAGATCCAGTCTCACTGTCTGTTTTATGTAATGTAAATTGACCTGCATTTATTCATGAGTAGTTACTATTTCTTGCCAATTAGAAAGAGTCTTTTCGGCCAAAACTATATAATTACAGCAAACCATTACACCCTTGAACTTAATGGTTATCAATGTACTTCTCTTTAACTTCTACGATTTCTTCTGACAAAACTGTAATCTACCATTTATCTATGAATATGCCTACGTCACAATACTGAAATTAGTTGATCGCAATAACTTTTAGGTCCACCACACTGATTTGTTTACAAAGCAAAAACTACGGTATTTCTTATTCCTTCACCTCCTGATATTAATTGCGCCATTGCCAAAATCTACATGCCAAGCACCATTTGCGCACGCATGAACTGCAGTTAATTATAAATTTGTGGAAAGTAAGAAACACACACTTCCTCACATTAGTGAATTCTCATCATTTAATGTCGGCCTAGTGGCATGAACAACTGTTACAGGTCTAACTCATGGCAAAAAATCATCAAATTATCTAATTTTTATACTCTACAAGATGTGAATCAATGGTTGAAGATGAATCAACAGATGTGTTGCACAAATACACATGAATGTAAACAATGCATGTAGTTGAGAACTATATACTTATTTAAAACTAATAACTTTTATTTTTCATTGTTTCACTGTCAGTTCTGAGATCAATGGTTTTCTTTTCCTTATTCTTACACGTCTGTGAAAACAGTTTTGTCACTTTACCACTTTTAGTATGCTTTAGGTCACTTTTAGAATCTGAACCAACACAGTCTTTGCCTTTGGGATATGTTGACTGTTTTTGTGTTATTGCCTGTTTCTTAGAAAAATGCTTTAATTCTTCCTTTGTTTTAAAAGCAAAGTCCTGATCAGTCTTACTATTTTGCAACTTTCTTGTTTTAAGTTTATTCGCGTGCATAATATTAATCACAGTATTGTTGAGGAATGTCTTGTTCATTTGTCGCAGTGGACACTTCTGCCATCCCAGGGCACCAGCTATTGATGCCCTTTCAGCAGCTCGTTTGGCTTCTTTCAGGAGTTCTTCTTCAGCAAGCCTGCAATTTAAGAAAACATCAATTTCCATCACACACACAATAAAGGGGAGAAAATAGCTCTTCACTGAAATCTCAAGAACATTGAATCCATAAACAAAAAGTAATGTATATTAATCTCTACCCTTGAACACAACTAAGTCAATGAAACACCAGAGAATTAAATCCAAAGACACCAACTGGAGGTCCAGCCATAACAAAACTGATCCACCTAGTGTACAAGGTTTAAGACAGGAGAAATATCCCAAGATTTCAAAATGTCAGCAATAATTCCAATTTCAAAGTAAGCTGATGCTGGAAATATTACCTATAATTTCAATAAATTATGGTTCCAAAATACTGACGAAGTATTTACAGAATGGTAAAACTGACTGTAGATGTCAACCTTGAGGAAGATGTTGGAAAATGTGAGGCATACTGATTCCATGACTTATCTTAAACGATTGGTTACAGAAAGGGTTAGCTACATTTATTTCTTTTGTAGATATGGTGTTGGGAAATATGGATTACAATACTCTTTCAGATTGACAAATTAGAAGGGATAAAATACACGGAAAAAATTAAATTACAAGATAACAGTTATAAATGTTGAAGGTAATGGAATGGAAACACATTGGTAAAGGAGTAGGAGCATATCCCCCATCTATCTGTACACTTTTCTGTGGAGAAAAGCAAGGAGAAATTTGGAAAGGTGGGGAGACGAGGGTATTCATTCTGTCAAGGACAAGAAATCCCAATCAGATCAGTGTCCCAAAATATAGGCAGCTGAGCTTCACTGTCAGCTGTTACAATGTTAAAATTGAATTAAGACTTAGAAATCTCACAGATATGACCGCAAAAGGAGGGGGAGGGGATGGACAGTAAAGGACTTAGAAGAGCAACTGACTGACACAGACTGTGCGTTGAAAGCAGAATATAAGATGAACATACGTATAACAGGGGTAATGGACGTCAATGAAAATGTGCAAATGATATGGTATGTGCGAGCTTTGCTATAACTAACAATGGGGTCAATTGAAGTCCACGATATGACCCTTCGGATTTGACCAATGACGTCATATCCGCACTAAAAGATGATAGTTTGTTTACAAGCAGAATAGCAGATCAATGATACATTCTGTTGTGGTAATCTGTAATGTACGAGGATAATCAGGGATTATTTATTAACTACAATACATGAGAACAATATTATCCCATATGTTTATATTTATCGATAATTTTTGTTTTGCTAGTTGGTATATCTACATAGCGTATTGTTTGAGACTCAAGATAGGCTATGACGTCATTTGTCAAAGCTGATGGGTTATATCACGATCTTCAATTATGCCCTAACACTAACTCAAGTTGGACTAGAGAAGATATAAGATGTAGACTAGCCTACGGATGGGAAGAGGTGTGTTTCAAATGGACGGATTGTGTAACTATTGAGGAGATACTGAATATAAAGAACGGGGGGGGGGGGGGGGGGAGGAAAGAAATGTGTGGCTTAACCTGAGAAAAGATCATCAGATTATGAAACAGTTTGACATGGATTAATTTACTGTTGGAGGGAAGTGTGGAGAAATAATTACAGAAGCAGATTCAAATGGATGAAGGTTCCAAGCAGACTGAGGACCAAAGACCACAACAATAACTTTTAAAAAATGTGCTAGTGTTCAGTTTTCAGAATCGAGAGATATCTTCATGCTAACCCATTTAGCTTTATTAGAGCACATTTTCACTGAGAGGTTATCTATTTCTAAAATACACAGTTTATTTGTCTGATCTCAGTGTCAAAGTTTGTAACATCAACACCTCATAATAAAATATGGATGTTGTAGAATGATAGATCGATGGCATGCGGAAATAACAACAAACATTCTAGAGAGACAAAGCGGTTACTTCACGTGATACAACCAAATCACCACACAAACGAAAATTCTATACTTTAGCACGAAGTGTTTCCTCTTAGACCTAGTTGGCGAAAACGGTTTGGGATGTTCAATAAACATTGATAATTTTTCTATGCCAGTACGAATATTTTCGAAATAATTTTACTGAAAATGTGTACAATACGTAAATTGCATGAACTGAAAGTTTCTCAATACTCTGTTGTTGAATTATTTAAAAAAAAAAAAAAAAAAAAAAAAAAAAAAAAAAAAAAAAAAAAAAAAAAAACTGTTTTCAAACAGAATGTGTCTTCCATCATTCCTCACCTGCGCCCTTAATTATATATAAGATATAATACATGTAGATATGATAAAGCCCTTTAAAAATCATAAATAACATTCCTTATAACAAAGAGGCGCTCTATCTCAGTATATTGTAAACTGTAAACAATTATTTACACTTATCGTCGCTAGTGTATTTATTCTCTAATACACACAAGGATTCGTGAAAATGATCACCATAATGCATGATTTCAGAACTGTAAGTTTAAATATCACTTGTAACTTTCACGCACGGTAAATTTCTATTTGTACATTCTCGTCAGTAATGAAGAATAGTAACTTTTTATAACATACTCGTCCAGACTCTTTTGTGTTGACATTTCCAACAGCGTGTTTCCATAAATAACAGATCTGCACATTCGTTGCCAATTTGCTGTTAACCGCACATCTCTCGTTGATGTTTTGTTTTCACGTCCACAAAGTACAAACACTAATCACATCAACAAAACAAACGTCAGTGTGTTCACTTTGTCGACTATCGATCGCTTGCAAACGATATATATTGAAGTTGCTACAGTGATGGATCGGAACAATAGATACCGAATAGAAGGTTACATAGAATGGGCCGTATGAATAAAACGGAGTATCTACTTTATACTCTGAATTCCAGAAAACATACTCAGGTTCGCATGAATAAAGGGAGTCGGAGAATATACTTCAGTCGAGTACTTTCTCAGCGGACATTTTTGTCGGCTTTCCTGGATCAGTCAAATGTTTGTAAATCTATTGGACCAAACTGCGTGCTCATCAGTCCGTTGCTTACAAACTACTTAAACTAAGGTAAACTAACCTAAGCACAACAGATACACCCATGCCCCAGGGAGGACTCGAACTTCCGACGGCGAGCAACTATGGGCTCTGCAGCAAAGTGCCTTAGACTGCTCGGCCCTGGATCAGTCCATGGTAGAGATTTTATGACGAGTACACTGTCACAAATCATGAAGGTAAAGTGCCCTAGTTATTATATACTGGGAGATAGTGCATACCCATGTCTTAGGTATTTGTTGACACCATACCGAGATACAGACCATCTATCTCGGCGAGAAAGGAAATTTAACGTAGTGCTTTCCAAAATCTGGTAATAATAACTATAAAAAGTCACTTAACATTGAATAGTACATTACACATGCACAAACAACAATGATGGATAGGGTCAATTCACACTGTCCGTCACGTCACGTCAAGTTGTATTCACACTCTGTCCGTCAGTGTCCGTCACGTCATTTCGCCCATCTCAATACGCGATGTTGTTATGAGTGGCGATCTGTCACAAGGTCTTTGCGATCTGTTATGTAGAAAGTCATAGTTTAACACTAGAATCGAGGGAACAACAATGCTAAATGTTATTGACTGCCAAAGAAAACTTTACAACGTATGTTTTTGGCTAACTTACTGGGAACTGAAACAACATTTCAAAACATCGACATCTATTTTCAAGCGAAAAAATAAACTTATGAAAACATCAAACAATACTTATAAGAGCATGTATAGCGCCTGTTTACATTATCCATTACAATTTGCCCGCTGACATTGTTAGTACCATCGTAAACAACGGAATTTTTGTCTTTCATTAGAACTGACTTTTTCATTTAAAATGTTATTTAATGAAAAATGCGTAATCAAATTACAATCTTATCCAAATAATTAGTTTGCTTTAGTCTTATCTGTTACAATGTCACGTGACATAAACCATTTTTTGGTTTCAGATATCAGACCTCGATTTTAGGGGAACACTCAATTGACAAAAATATTTAAGTCGTCATGAAACATTTGAGATTTACCTCTAAAACGAGGTACAACAACAACACAAAGATGAATAAGACACATTTGCATATAAACAGTGCAATCGTCGACTGCAACACGTAATTCGCGTGACGAAATTAGGTTAACTTCCGATGTTAGCAGACAGCCGTTCCGTCAAAACATTCTTCTCGAGAAAGCTTGACGGACGTTGACGTGACGTGACGGTCTGGTGACGGACAGTGTGAATGCCGCCATTAGAAATACATTGCGGAATGTTCTGACGGACGGTGACGTGACGTGACGGACGCTGTGAATTGGCCTTAATACAATTAGTACAGTTCACACCTACACATTATTCTGAATACATAATTAATTTACATACAATAAATTACAATAAGTATTTTACTTATTACTACTCACCTAATTTTTCAATGCATTTTGGCCCACTTTAGGTTACGGTAGTAACACTAAAAGTGGGCCTTTGCGATCGTTTTTTGACATCTCGAACTTTAAATGAAAGTAACGGCTTAACCATTCATCTGACACGAAAACGGAATAACCGAATATGTAGAGGAGACAATTCTCTGCAATTTTGCTAAGTTATGTTTTTTCATATCTCGTATCGTTTCAGGGATAATTTCAAAAATAACGAATATTTTGGGATGTCTGTCTTATCCTTTTTTGATATCTCGTATCGTTTGAGAGATATTTGCAAAAATAACGGAGTTTTGACACCTTCCATTGAATTAACGAAAACCAGCCGTTCGCATATGTCACGTGACATTCTTCGCCCAGAACTCTCTGTGGCATACACCATATTTTTGCGTTGCGTATTTGATAATTTTCTTATTGTAACTAACACGTTGTCATTTCAAAACAATGGAGCACCGAAGAATTAACAAACCCACGTCGTTCGTCATAAGATAAATGATAATCTAGTGTCTACAAATGCCATATTAACATCAGTTAACAACTACCATCAATAGTATGAGATTAAAGAAGAGAACTCAACTGTCAGTTGCAGCTTAGTGGGCAATGCGTATAACTCTGACGCTGCAGGTTAGTGGTTCGAATCCCACCACTACCTATTTTTTTCCCTAAAAGGGTTTCAGACACTCTTATTAATTAATTCTTATTATTTAGATTATTATTTTGGTCCAAAATGTTTGCAAAAGCTTTTAAAACTACAAATCTAAAGTGGGCTGTAAAACAAGTCAGTGCGATTTTTTTACCCTGCAAGTAAGTGTGATGCTTTTCTGTTGTGTAGGGTTTGATAGGGTTAAATGGAAGTAAAAAATGACCCAATTATCTCTGTTGTTGTTGTGGTCTTCAGTCCAGAGACTGGTTTGATGCAGCTCATCACAATACCCTATCCTGAGCAAGCCTCTTCATCTCCACATAAGAACGGCAACCTACATCTGTCTGAATCTGCTTACTGTATCCATCTCTTGGTCTTCCTCTGCGGTTTTTACCCCACACACTTCCCTCCAACGCTAAATTCACAATTCCTTGATGTCTAAGAATGTGTCCTACCAATCTATCCCTTCTTTTAGTCAAGGTATGCCAGAAATTTTTTTCTCCCCAATTCTGTTCAGTACCTCCTCATTAGTTACGCTATCCACCCACCTAATCTTCACCATTATTCTGTAGCACCACATTTCAAAAGCCTCAATCCTCATCTTGTCCGCACTGTTAAAATAGCTTCTGCAACGACCCAGACAAATGTTGGACTGTTGCCTGCTTTCATGCGGTACGATCAACCCCAATTGAACCACTCCGTCAGGAGAGTCAATATGGAGATTGATCAACTGCTTAGGGTTGACACTCTGTCGGACATCGGTTTGGTTCCTGTGGATGCTATTGATAGGTGGGAATTCACTAGACATGGCCTACATCTCAATAGGAAAGGGAAGGGGAAACTAGCTGGGTTGATAGCAAAGTCCTTAAGGGGGGACACTGCAATTCATGAAGGTACTTCTTTTTTAGGCTAAGATCAGTGTCCAGTGAGAAGCTCAGGCAGGCAGGTGCTAAAAATGTTGAAAAATCAAATATTTCTCAGAGAAGTAAAGTAAAAAATAATGTTAGCATTTTTCACCAGAATATTGGGGGACTAAAGAATAAAATAGATGAGCTTTTAGTTTGTTTAGATGCTATAGAAACTGATAATGTAATAGCTATACTATGCCTGTCTGAGCATCACATTGTCACCGGTATGGAAAATGTGAATGTCAGTGGATATAAATTAGTCTCAAATGTAAGTAGAGATAATAAGATAAGAGGAGGAGTTGCCATATATGCCAAAAGCTATCACAGTGTAAAAAATTTAGAAACAAAAAAGTTTTGTGTAGAGCAGCATATTGAAGCATGTGCCTGCCAGCTTAAACTTAATGATGATTATCTTATAATTGTAACAGTATATAGGTCCCCTTCAGGGAACTTTCAGTTATTTCTGGAAAACTTGGATGCCTTGTTGTGCTATCTGTCAGATAGGGGGAAGCAAATTATTATTTGTGGTGATTTCAATGTAGATTCACTGAAAGAGTGTAATAGGAAGAAAGACCTGGAAGTCTTACTTGGCTCATTCATTCTGACATCCGTTATTGATTTTCCTACTCGGGTAGTAAAGGACAGCAGTACATTGATAGATAACTTTTTTATAGACCAAGATAAGTTTAACAACATAAATGCTTGTCCCATTGAGAATGGTCTTTCGGATCATGGTGCACAGCTAGTAACAGTATATGAAATAGCTCCGTTCAGTAATTCGAAACTGTCCACCAGAATAGTGCGCTCGATTAATGACTTAACAACTAAAAATTTCAAAGAAAGTCTACAGCAGTTAGACTGGGATGAGGTTTACAAGGAACCTGATGTTAATTTAAAATATAATTTATTTCACGATACATTTGTAAGGGTATTTGATAACTGTTTCCCCAAGAAATTAGTAAAATTTAATTCTAAGAAACCATGCAAAAAACCATGCCTTACTAAAGGTATAAAAATATCGTGTAACCGAAAAAGGGAACTATATCTGTCCGCAAGAAAGAGTAATAACCCAGAAACAATAAAATATTATAAAAGCTACTGTGCTACATTAAGAAAAGTTATTAAAAAATCAAGAAGCATGTGCATCATGTCTGAGATTAGCTCTTCTGATAATAAAATTAAAACAATTTTGAATATTATTAAAAGGGAGACAGGGCAACCAAGAGCAGAGGAAGAGGGTATTACCATCAAAACAAATGAAAACTTTATCAACAAAAAGTCAGAAGTTGAAAACATTTTTAATGATTACTTTTTAAATGTTGTGGAGAAAATAGGATCTAAATGTTCATAAGAAGGAGCAAGGCAATTAATGGAAGAGGCCATACCCACACAATTTGATACAATTGAAATTCCACCCACCTCACCTTCAGAAATTAGGAAAATAATAAACTCTCTCAAGAGTAAACGGTCATATGGAATTGATGGCATTTCCAGCAGGGTATTAAAAACTTGTTCCCAGGAGATAAGTAGGATTCTCAGTCATATTTGTAATAGCTCATTAAAGCAGGGTATTTTCCCAGATAGACTGAAATATGCTATCGTTAAACCTTTGCATAAAAAAGGGGATACATACGATGTCAACAACTACCGGCCTATCTCACTTCTGACAGCTTTATCAAAGATTTTTGAAAAAGTTATGTATTCTCGAGTTGCTTCACATATTAGTATAAATAAAGTTCTAACAAAATGTCAGTTTGGTTTTCAAAAAAGCTTTTCAACTGAAAATGCTATATACACCTTCACTGATGAAATATTAAATGCTTTGGATAACCGGACATCACCAGTAGGGATTTTTTGTGATCTTTCAAAGGCTTTTGATTGTGTAAATCATGGGATTCTTCTGGATAAGCTTAAGTATTGTGGTATGAGTGGGACAGTGCACAAATGGTTTAAATCATACTTAACTGGAAGAGTGCAGAAAGTTGAAATAAGTAGTTCACATGATGTAGATGAGACAATTAATTCTTCTAACTGGGGAGTTATTAAAAATGGGGTCCCACAAGGTTCGGTCTTGGGTCCTTTGCTGTTCTTAATATATATTAATGACTTGCCATTCTACATACATGAAGATGCTAAGCTAGTACTTTTTGCTGATGATACAAGTATAGCTATCACACCTGACAAACAGGAATTAACTGATGAAATTGTAAATGATATCTTCCAGAAAGTCATTAAGTGGTTCTCTACAAATGGACTCTCATTAAACTTTGATAAAACCCAGTATATACAGTTTCATACAGTAAATGGCATGACACCATTAATAAATTTGGACTTTGAACATAAATCTGTAGCTAAGGTAGAATATTCAAAATTTTTAGGTGTTTGCATTGACGAGGGACTGAATTGGAAGAAACATATTGAAGATCTCCTGAAACGTCTGAGTTCAGCTACTTATGCTATCAGAGTCATTGCAAAATTTGGTGATATAAATCTCAGTAAATTAGCTTACTACGCCTATTTTCATTCACTGCTTTCATATGGGATCATATTCTGGGGCAATTCAACATTGAGTAAAAAAGTATTCATTGCACAAAAGCGTGTAATGAGAATAATTGCTGGAGCCCACCCAAGAGCATCCTGCAGACATTTATTTAGGGATCTAGGGACACTCACTGTAGCTTCACAATATATATATTCACTCATGAAATTTGTTATTAACAATCCGACTCAATTCAAAAGTAATAGCAGTGTGCATAGCTACGACACTAGGAGAAAGGATGATATTCACTATTCAAGGTTAAATCTAACTTTGGCTCAAAAAGGGGTGAATTATGCTGCCACAAAAGTCTTTGGTCACTTACCAAGTAGCATCAAAAGTCTGACAGATAGCCAACTAGTATTTAAAAAGAAATTAAAGGAATTTCTGAATGGCAACTCCTTCTACAATGTAGATGAATTTTTAGATAAAACATAAAAAATATATAAAAAAAATAAATAAATAAATAAAAATTTACAAAAAAATTCTTAAAATATAGATTGTCAAGTATAGACAAAATTTACTAAACTGACACGTTACACATCATTACGAAATGTCGTATACATGATCTAAGGAACAAGTATTAATCTAATCTAATCTACTGTTTATCGTCCATGTCTCACTCCCATACAAGGCAACACTCCATACAAATGCCTTCAGAAAGGACTTCCTTAAGTTTAAATCAATATACAATGTTAACAAATTTCTCTTTTTCAAGAACGCTTTTCTACGCATTGCCATTCTGCATTTTATATCCTCTGTTCTGCGACCATCATTTGTTATTTTACTGCCCAAGCAACAAAAATCATCTACCTTCTTTATTGCTTCGTTACCTAATCTAATTCCTTCAGCATCACCTGATTTTCTTACACTGCACTTCATTACCCTAGTTTTGCTCTTGTTAATGTTCATCTTATATGCACCTTTCAGCACACTGTCCATTCCGTTCAATTGCTCTTCGAGGTCCTTTGCTGTATCTGACAGAATTACTACGTCATCAGCAAAACGCAATGTTTTTAATTCTTCACCCTTAACTTTAATTCCTTCTCCAAATTTCTCCTTGCTTTCCTTTATAGCTTGCTCAATGTACAAATTCAATAACATTAGAGAAAGGCTACCACCCTGTCTCACTCCCTTCCCAACCACTGCATCCCTTTCATGCCCTTTGACTCTGACTACCGCTGTCTGGTTTTTGTACAAGTTGTAAATAACCTTACGGTCCCTAAATTTTACTCCTGCTTGCTTCAGAACTTGAAAGAGCTTATTCCAATCAACATTGTCAAAAGCCTTCTCCAAATCTACAAAAGCTAGAAATGTAGGTTTGCCTTTTCTTAATCTATCTTCTAGGATAAGCTGTAAAGTGAATATTGCCTCCAATGTTCCTACATTTCCTACATGTGAAGCCAAACTGATCTTCCCCGAGGTCAGCTTCTACAAGTTTTTCAATCCTTCTATATATAACTCGTGTTAATATTTTGCAACCATGACTTATTAAACTGATGGTTCTGTAGTTTTCACACCTGTCTGCACCTGCTTTCTTTGGAATGGGGATTATAACATTTTTCTTAAAGTCTGAGGGTACTTCACCTGTCTAATACATCTTACACACCAGGTGAAACAGGTTTGTCATGGCTGGTTCTCCCAGAGACTTCAGTAGCTCTGAGGGAATATCATCTACTAGAGGGGCCTTGTTTCGACTTAGGTCTTTCAGTGCTCTGTCAAATTCATCTCTCAGCATAGTATCTCCTATTTCATCCTCATCTACTTCTTCTCCCCTTTCTACAATATTGCCGCTAAGTTCATTTCCTTCATAGAGCCTCTCTATATACTCTTTCCACCTTTCAGCTTTCCCTTCTTTGCTGCGAACTGGTTTTCCACCAGTGTCCTTGATATTCACAGAGCTGTTTTTCTTATCTCCAAATGTTTCTTTTATTTTCCAGTAGGCTGTATATATTTTTCCCCTATTTATACATTCTTCTACATCCTTGCATTTGCCTTCTAGCCACTCCTGCTTAGCCACTTTGCACTTCCTGTCAATCTCATTTCTTAGTCGTCTGTACTCCATTTTGTCTGTTTCATTTACAGCATTTTTATATTTTCTCCTTTCATCGATTAAATTTAGTATATCCTGTGATATCCAAGGATTTTTTGTTGGTCTTGCCTTCCTACCTGTTTTGTCCTCTGCTGCCTTCACTATTTCATCTCTATGCTACCCATTCCTCCTCTACTGTTTTATTTTCTCCCGTTTCTGTCAATTGTTGCCTAAGGCTCCCTCTGAATTTCTTAAGAACTTCAGGTTTCTTCAAATTATCCAGGTCCCCCCTCCTTATTTTCTTACCTTTTTGTAGTTTCTTCAGTTTCAGCCTACAGTTCATAACCAACAAGTTATGGTCAGAGTCTATATCTGCCCCTGGGTATGTCTTACAATTAAAAACCTGATTCCGAAATCTATGTCTTACCATTATAAAATCTTTCTGTTATCTCCCGGTGTCCCCTGGTCTCTTCCATGTATACAACCTTCTTTTGTGATTCTTAAACCAGGGGTTTGTTATAACTAAATTATGTTCTGTGCAAAATTCTACCAGGCGGCTTTCTCTTTCATTCTTTTTGCCCGGACAATATTCACCTACTATCTTCCCTTCCCTTCCTTGTCCTACTACCGAATTCCAGTCTCCTATAACAATTAAGTTTTCCTCTCCGTTAATTTTATGAATAATTTCCTTTAGCTCCTCATATATTTCTTCGATTTCCTCATCATCGGCAGAGCTAGTTAGCATATGAACCTCTACTACTGTTGTCGGTGTTGGCTTCGTATCTATCTTGACAATGATAATGCGATTACTGTGCTGCTTATAGTAGTTTACCCGCATTCCTATTTTTCTTATTCATTATCAATCCTTCTCCTTTGATACCCCCAACTGATTTTGTATTTATAATCCTGTACTCACCTGACCAGAAATCCTGTTCATCCTTCCACCGAACTTCACTAATCCCCACTATATCTAACTTAAACCTATCCATTTCCCTTTTTAAATTTTCTAGTTTTCCTACTCGATTAAGGGATCGACCATTCCATGCTCCGACCCGTAGAATGCCCGTATTGTCTTTCCTGATGATCACATCCTCCTGAGTAGTCCCCGCCCGAAGATCCTAATGGGAGACTATTTTACCTCCAGAATATTTTACCCGATAGGATGCCATCATCATATATTCATACAGTAGAGCTGCATGTCCTCGGGAAAAATAACGGCTGTATTTTCCCCTTGCTTTCAGCCGTTCGCAGTAACTGTGTGACAAAGCCACATTAGCTGATGTTACAAGGCCAGTTCACTCAATCTCCAGACTGTTGCCCCAGTAACTACTGAAAAGGCTGCTGCTCCTCTTCACGAACCACACGTTTGTCTGAAGTCTCCACAGATACCCCTCCGCTGTGATTGCACCTATGGTACGGCTATCTGTATCGTTGAGTCACGCAAGCCACCCCACCTCGGCAATGTCTGTGGTTCACGGGAGAATTTTGTCATCATGTAGTAAAGTCCTTTGAATTTGCATTCTTTCTTTTAATGGCTCCACTTACTATCGTGACCTTCCAGAATAGTGTAGTGTATGTTATTGGTTATTGACCATGTAAAAGACATTATTGACATATCTGGTGACTGTTTATCCAAGCAAACACAAAACAAGAAGTGTGATGAAAATATACTCCATTTTCCCAAAAATGAGACAGTACTACTTGATATCAACGTACAGTCACTCAGGAATAAGCTAAATGAATTACAGTACTGGCTGGAAAATCTTAACTGTTGTATCCTCCACATTAACGAACACTGGCTAAAAATAACAGACATAGAATTGTGTGACTCAATTGGATACACAATGATAACAAGCTATTGCAGAAATAAACTAGCACAAATTGGTGTAGCAATTTATATAAAAGAAAGTTGTAATATAAAATACTCAGTTATTGATATCAGCAGTCTATGTGTCGCAGGAATTTTTTGAAGCAGAAGCTGTGGTGATACAAACGCAAAACTTTGTAAGTGTAGCAATCTATCGTATACCAGGGTCTGTTAAAAATATTTCATAGACAAGCTCAATAAACTAATTCTATTAATCTCTTGTGGTAAATCAAACCTTTCCCTGAATAACTCCCACACTACAGCAAAATTAAATAAAAATATTGTCACGTCGAAATGGAAGCAGGCTTGACTTCGAAGGAAGGGTTGTCAACCGAATACAGCACTTACACTGAAAGCAGGTTTATTACAAACTGAAACATACACACAGCACTGACTGCCTCTTGGGCAGAGTGCTCTGCTATTTATACACAGATAGAATGTGCCAGAAATTATAAGGATAGTTAACATAAGAAACATATAGAAATTATTAGTGAACATAAGAACATTCTGGAAATGATAAATACAAAGAAATAAATTTTTGCTGGCGGACAGGATTGAACCAGCACTGTTCAGCACCACAATCAGGGACACTGTCCATTGCGCCACGCTGACAGTCAGATAATTCATGGTCTTGCAGCATTGCTCCCTCTCCTGAAAAGCAGCGACTCGCTGTTAGGTTCCCTTTGGAGCCAGCTGCACTGTCCTGGATCTTGATCTTGTCATGGGTCCTCTATATGGCAGTTCTGGAGAATCCTTCACTTCTGCACGATTACCAATGACAGACCTCCCTGTTGTGGCTTCATCAGTATTATTACCGTCCTTAGACTCCTTGAACAATAAGCCATTTTTGCCTATCTGCTCTTCAGGATCTTAGTACGGATTCATATGGAGAACGTGAACAATGTCTTCGTTTTTGTTGTTTCGGCGACAGCTCATAGTCCTCGACTTTGTATGTGACGCCTGACAGGCAGTAAATGACATGATACGGACCAAAGAATCGCTTCAATAAATTTACTTATAGCCCAATTTTCCGTACAGGGGTAAAAATCCATACCAGATCTCCTGAGCTCTACACAACAGGTCGGTGCTTGTCGTTATACCGCTGACGGTCCTTCTCCTGGGCGTCCAGTGTCTGTATGAGAGCCAGCTGTCTTGCTTCTTCGACCCTAGTGATGAGCTCTTTCACACTGTCAACCTGAGTGTCTTCCAGCTGGAATAGGAACGGCGTATCCATTGTCATCTCAGCTTCACGACCATGGAGCAGGGAAAACGGCGTGAAGCTTGTGGTGTCTTGTCTTGCGGTATTATAAGAAAATGTCACGACTGGCAGTATTGTATCCCAATCCTTCTGCTCAACATTGATGTACATCGACAGCATATCTGCTAATGTCTTGTTAAAACGTTCTGTAAGACCATTTGTCTGAGTATGCAGTTGTCATTCTGTGGACTATGTCGCAACGTGACATTAGCTATGATACTAGTTTTGGCTGGAATACTTTTCCACGATCAGATATCATCACACATGGTGCTCCATGCTTCAACATAATGTCTTCTACAAGGAATTTTGCGATCTCTGGAGCTTCTGCAGTCGGCACAGGTTTGATGACAACGTAGCGTATGAGGTAGTCAGTGCAGACTATTTTCCATCGGTTACCGGTTGTTGACTTCTGGAACCTCTCTAAAATGTCGATTCCAATTTGGTGGAATGGAACTGCAGGTGGAATTGGTACCAGGTGACCTGGAGGTTACTGCGGCACATGCTTTCATGACCGGCAGTCTTTACAGTGAGCTGGCTGGAGATGAGATGGAACGACCAGTAGTCATTTGGGACCCAGTGGATCGTAGTTGCTCTTATACAATGTCCTGTTTATAAGTTGCAACTCCCGATTGGTCGGTTCTCCTATGTCCAAGGCCTCTGTGGTTTTTAATAAAGCTGGATCTTCCCTCTGTTGAGCTGTAACATCACCTTATTCAGTGAGGGCTGAAATTTCATTCCTGCTGTTGTGTTCCACTGATATATTCCTCGAAAGGCAGTCAGCATCCTTGTATTTGCGCCCATTTTTGAATACCACTGTGACGTTATAATCTTCGAGTCTAAGTGCCATCTTGCTAGTCGACCTGATGGATCCTTCAAGCTAGTCAGCCAACACAAAGAATGGTGGTCTGTCACAATGGTGAATGGTTTGCCGAATAAATACTGCCGGAACTTTTTGATAGTCCAGATAACTGCAAGACATTCATTCTCAGTTGTAGAGCAGTTATCTCGGACTTTGAGAGCACTCTTGATGCATAGGCTATCACCTTTTCAGCACCTTCCTGAATTTTCACAACTTCTAGCGTCAGTGTTAAGTTCGATTACCGCATTCTCGACGTATAAAGTTAGAACTGGTGCGGAAGTTAGAGCCTTCTTAAGTGCCTGGAAAACTCTTTCTTTTGTCTCATCCCAGTAAAACTTGGCGTCACTCTGCAGAAGTTCTTGCAATGGACGTGCTTTGTGACAAAATCCTTTCGTGAAAAGCCTGTAGTATGAGCACAGCCCGAGAAAACATCTCACATAGCGAATGTGCTGAGGAGTTGGAAATTCTGTGACTGCCCTTACTTTATCTGGATCACGACAGACACCATCTCTGTTGACTAGGATTTTTATCTCTTTGACGACGAAGAGGCACTTCTTTGGTTTGAGGCGAAGTCCTGCTGTCTGAACACACTTCAACACAGTTGACAAGCGACTCGGATGTTCTTCAAATGTGTTTGAGAAATCGACAATGTCATCTAAATAGCAGAGACACCTGGTGTCGAAGCAAGTTGTCCATCAAGCATTCGAATGTGCCCGGAGCATCCATAATCCAAATGGCATTACTTCATAGAGGCCGTCAGGTGTAAAAAAAAAAAAAAAAGCCGTCTTTTCCCTGTCAGCTACGTCAACCACGATTTGCCGGTAACCTGTCTGCATGCCAATTGTGGAGAAGTATGTAGCTCCTTTCAAGCAGTCCAAGGTGTAAATGTGCGCCAATGGGTAGACATCTTTCTTTGTGATTTTGTTCAGCCCCCGATAGTCGACACAGAATCACCACATGCCATCCTTCTTCTTTACCAGGACCACCGGAGACGACCAAGGACTCTCCGAAGGTTGAATAATGTCATCGTGCAACATCTACTCCATTCCTCCCGAACTATACCATCTTTCAGCTGGCGACACCCTATAAGAATGCTGGCTAATTGGTCGATGATCCCCAGTATTGATACGGTGCTTTATTGTGGAGTGTGCTGGAGTGTGAATGCACCCGAAAATTGGCGTAGTATAGCTAACACCCGCTGGCATTGTTCCTTAGTCAGTCCAAGCGCTATTGGCAGTTCCACGGTTTTTCCTCCAGTGCATTGTCTGTACTAAAAGCAGAGCATGGGTCTTCGTTGATGACTCTGAACTCATCGTCCTGGATTGGTTCAGCTGTCCCAATATACATTCCTTTGGGGATAAGTTGTGACTGCTCTTGACAATTAGTAATCCAAACCTCTCTTTGACCACCGGTAATGCTTATCATAGCCGCTGGTATGTAAATTTCTTTCCGTGATCCTAATAAACTTTTTACTATCGACAAGCTCTTCACAGTTTAACCAATCATCTGTGTTTATGACTGGTACTCTTCTCATTGTCAGCAGCGGGATCGTTACATTGTCAACGGCAAATAACTTCCCAGAAAATTCTGTATTACGTGTACGTGTCTGAACGACTTCTTCAATTTGCAGCTCAGATCTTTCACAGTCAATGATAGTTTGGGATGCTTGAAGGAAGTCCCATCCGAGGATGACATTACGACTACATTCTGTTAAAGCAACAAATTCAAACGGCTGGGTCCTATTGTTGATGGTTATTCTTGTGACACAAGTTCCTGCTGGATGGACTTACTTTAAATTTGCGACCTTCAGCACAGTTGCTCCCTTATCACAGAACATTGTCTTTCTTAGTGTGTGGCGGTAATTATCCGACAATACAGAGAAAGAAACTGAATCAACTAGTGCCTGGACAGGATGGCCGTCGATTACGACGTCGATGAGATTTCCCGACATTTTAGCGACTGTCGTCCATGCAAGATTTCATCTGCGGTGGCCTCACCTCCGTAACTCAGAAATGTTGGGTGAAGAGGAAGGTAATTTCCTGTCTCAACAACATTAACTTGATGTGGGCGTTAGGCGTTCGATTGGTGCGATGTGGCTGTGTGGCGGTGGCGGTGGTGGTCGCGGCGGCAAATCACGCGCATGCTCTCCACTCCCCGACTATGTGACTGTGCGCCGCGGCCCCCGAGCGAAGGCGTCAAAGTCAAACGTCTGCCGAGGGGGAAGCTGCCTACATGCCTTTTTGCTTCCCTGGTGACAGACCATATGTCTTCTTCATCGGGTTCTCACCAAATCCTCATCGGTCTCCAACTACAGCTTCTCCTGGAATTTTGTGTCTCTTTGGCTCTGTGATTGGTGGGTTGGTTTTGTAATCGCCGTTTTCACGACTATGCCTCTCAGTCGGCGGTGGAAGTTTTCTGTGGGCCGAGATGAGACTCACGAACTGGTGTCTTTCCCACATTTTAAGCATATTGTCTTTATTTCCTGCATTCCTCCTTGGTTCTAAAAAGTTCTTTGTGGCAGCTGCGTTAGGCCTGTCTGGTATGCCATTTATCAGGGTCTTTTTCCCTGCCAGAAACATTGTTTTGGTGGAACCACTTTATCTATATTCCAAGACAGTCTCTCTCCCACTCACACACATGTGCACTGCAGGGGTTCGTGGTTTATCTACGGTGCCCTTGCTGTTTTTTGGAAACGACTCCTCTGGTATCTGCAGATAGGGGCTTTCATTGCACACACGCTATTGTGTCCATTTACTTGTAAGGGCCTCTCCTGCCTGTGTCCGTTGTCGCCATTTATCTGCACGCTCCCAAAGTCAGGTATGTTTTGCTGTGTACTTTCTTACGAGCAAGCCACAGCAATTCGCCCCCTATAGCGCGAGAATGCGGTGCGGTGGCCGGTGGCGAAGGTGAAAGTTGGGGTGCCTCCAGCTGGCTGTGTCTGGCAGGACGCTCCAGCCTGGAGGCTGTCGTGGCATGAGCAGATGTCTCCATTGGCAAAGTCACTGAACAAAAGTGTCTCTGGCCGAAATATTACACAGCTCCCAGTATGACTCTTAAGCTTTTGGCACGAAAGGTTGAGAGTCATGGCACAGTGGCCTATGTATGATCACTAGCCTCATTGCACATACACTGACGAAATAATGAAACAAAAATCACTTCACATTTCACTGCACTTATGACATAGGGGTTTAACTGAGAAGGGAAGGATGACAATTTTCGTCGTGTCTTCACGTGTCATACCCTATCTAACACTGACATACATGTTTGCCCTTTATCGTTACAAGAGCCGGCCATGGTGGCCGAGGGGACTGAGGCGCTCCAGTCACGGTCTGCACGGCCACTACGGTCGGGGGTTCGAATCCCCCCTCGGGCATGGCTATTTGTGCCGTCCTTAGGATAACCTAGGTCATAAGTAGTTTGTAAGTTTAGGGACTGATGACCCCGTAGTTAAGTCCCATAAGCTTAACAAACATTTCAACATTTATCGTTACAAGAAATGTGGAAATACATTTAAAAACAACTAAACAACACATAATGATCACAAAAATTATAATGAACATCGTGTCAACGTTAGAAATGTGAATCAAACATTTGCAAAATACGCACAGAAGAAAATATTTTAAAATGATAAAAAAACATATACAACATTCCTGTGAACCTTTGAGATCTAAATTACAAATGGAAATTCTCTACACGTGGAAGACATTTGACACACGTTTGCCTGAGGCAAAGCAACAAAATAAATTCTGCAGGGAAATACACATAACATACGTGACCCACAATCAGGACAACCTGCAATGATGACCAAGCCTTGTGTCCACAAATCTTGGTCTAATACAATATGTATGCCTCCTTTAACGACAAGCACAAGTAGTGATAGGCCTAAATGTGATCAACAAATCAATGACAAAAACCATGGCCAACTGTCTTTCCTCCATTTAAATGTACAGTCTCTGAGAAACAAACTTAGTGAGTTGGAGTTGCTGCTAGATGAAGTGCCATGTGACATTTTGTGTTTTAATGAGAATTGGATCAAGGAACATGAGAATGTGAAACTTCCTGGCAGATTAAAACTGTGTGCCAGAACCGGGACTCGAACCTGGGAAGTAGGAGGCGAGGTACTGGCGGAAGTAAAGTTGTGAGGCGGCATCGTGAGTCGTGTCGGGATAGCACAGTCGGTAGTGCGCTTGCCCACGAAAGGCAAAGGTCCCAGGTTCGAGTCCCAGTTCCGGCACACAGTTTTAATCTGCCAGGAAGTTCAAATCAGCGCACACTCCGCTGCAGAGTGAAAGTTTCATTCTGGAAACATCCCTTAGGCTGTGGCTAAGCCATGTCTCCACCATATCCTCTCTTCCAGGAGTGCTAGTCTTGCATGGTTCGCAGGAGAGCTTCTGTGAAGTTTGAAAAGTAGGAGGCGAGGTACTGGCGGAAGGAAACAGGAGAATGTGCTGTACATTCCTAGGGGTTATAAGTACTTAACTGGATACTTTAGAGGTAATTTGAGAAATGGAGGGCTCTCTATACTCATAAAAAGTGATATCACTTATATAACCAAAGCAATTGATATCAAGCATTTGGTTCATGAAGGTGAATTTGAAATAGCTACTACTCTTCTTACTGCTGTCAAGACTGTTGTAATATCTATTTATTGCGTCCCAAAAACTGATACAAAAAAAATTTGCAGAACACATAGATAACTTGCTAATGTACCTACTTAGGTATAATAATAATAAAGTATTGATATTTGGAGACTTAAATACTGATGTAAGGATACACAATTCAAATAATAGTTTATTCCTTGATACCCCAAGTCATATAATTTTACATGTCTTAATTATGAACCCACGAGACAAAATGCTTGCTTGGATAATGTAATAACAAATGTTGACAAAAACAATGTTGTATTAAAGATTGTTAAATCTATGATATCTGATCATGACCTCTTATACTTAAAGTTAATATTGTATGTAAGAAACATACTCCATCAATGGAGCCTAAAATAATCAGAAAGCTTAATCCATGGAATATAACTTATGCAGAAGAACTTAGATGTACTGACTGGTGTGCCGTTGTCATGAATAATGGGTCAGTAAGTGATGCTTTTGATAATTTCTTAAAAACTATAACTACTGCCTGAAATCTAGATTGCACTCTTATCACTATACATAGTAGGCCTAAAACAGCTGTAGAAAAGAAAAAGAGGAATGTAATTACTCATTGGTATACACCCAACTTGAAAAGTTTAAAGACACTATTAAAATGTATTATGACATGTCCTATACTAATTATGAGTAATAACAAGCTTACAACAACTTAAAAAAGGTATACAGAAAAGAGATTATTTCTGCAAAATAAAAACAGGCCAATGACAACTACATTTCACAGTCTAGTAATAAAAGCAAAGCTCCCAGGAAAATTGTTAAAACTGAAATAGGCCAAACTGATCAAAAACCACCTACTACCTGAAGTGCAGATGAGCCAAGTAATTTTTTTTTTTTTATAAATTCTAGTGCAGCAAGTACGTCTGGTCACCTTAGTAGACACTGAGAATAGATTATCTACTCATCACCTGCCCAAATTTAGGTGGAGAACAATCTCTCCTAAGGATATACAAGATGTAGTAAGACAACTAAGTAACTCTCGAACAGAAGATATACATGGGCTATCCAACTTTATAATAAAAAAAATGTAGATCTAATATGCTTTCCATTAACACATTTTATTAACAGAATGTTCAGTGAAGGAATTTTTCCCGACTGCCTGAAACAAGCACTTGTTGTGCCGATACATAAAAAAGGAGACATAAATCAACCTCAAAACTTTAGGCCTATAACAATAGTATCAGTAATATCCAATGTTATTGAAACCTTAACAAAAGATCAAACAATTAAATTTTTTGAGTGTTACAACCTTCTTAACAATGCGCAGAATGGATTTAGAAGTGGGATGTCAACAATTATGGCTGTTTTATCAGCACTTCAGGGTTTTGAAAATGGGCAACATACCTCTGCTACTTTAGTTGATTTATCTAAAGCATTTGATAATGTGTCAAGTCTAATTGTCGTTTGGCTGAAAATATGGTTTATTACAAGCTGAACTAATGAACGAATATTAGAAACTTTCTTGCTTTAAGTAGCATCTACTCCTTGCACTTTAGTATGATGTGTCCTGTTCGGTCTTTATTTCAGACATGACGATAACGTATAAATTCCTATGTAGGTAATAAAAAATGTGCGCGATGCCTACACTGTGAACTTGCGCAGAACTGTCTGTGCAGCGCTGTATACCAGCCAGTGATCTCTACATAGAAATCAATGATACCAGTGCTCGCAGCGCCACCTGTAGCGCTGTTGCACAGGCCCGGCGGGTACCCGCTCACCCGGCGATTGTCGGGACTCGACGGTGCACTGTAGCTCGCTCGCTCTGTAGGCGGTGCAGTGGGGCTCGAGTACCCGAAGTGCGGGCAGCAGAGCGCAGCGGCCGCACGCAGGCGAGCTCCAGCGGGTAAATGTGGCGCAATGCACGGCTCTGTTTAGAAACACATTGAAAAAGGAACTTCGTTCGAATTTTGCGACTTTCCTTTTTAACTATCCCTATTTTTTTACTGAAAATGTTTCCAGGACCATAACGAACAAAACAAAAATGGAATTACCCCTCTCCGCCGTGCGAATAGTTGTAGTGTTGAATTTAATCAAAAACGTATTGAAAAGCGCAGTTTTTCTCAAATTTTCCAGTTTTCTGGTAGGTTTTCCAAAAAGTTTATTTCATACAAAACATTGTCCTGTCAAGCCGCACTCAAGTGATGCTCTTACAACCATGTGGCAATTGATTTTTATTCATAGAAATAAATCGCTTTCAGTTATTCCTAAATTTTCATACTTTTCGGGCGACTTTTCCAAATTTTTATTTGTTGTAAACCTTCCTCTTGCTTTCAATATGGAATGTAGAAAATTTTATCGCAATTGGACGAACGATATTGATAGCTCACTGGAAAAAGCTTTTCCATATTTTTTCACGTTTAAACATTCCCTGGACTTACACGAATATTTCAATACTAAAATTAGCCAATTCGGTTCAGCCATTCTCTAGTTTTAGTGAAACTAACGAACAGCAATTCATTTTTATATATATAGATTGCTTATCTATGCCAAAGAAAATCATGAAATCTTAAACTGAGAAATAATGTTCACAGGCATGAAACAAGGTACAACCACATGGTAGATCTCCCACACTCAAGACTTTCACACACACTAAAGAGTCCAAAAACCTGAAACTATTCAACAAATTGCCAAACACAGCCCACTTTACTCTGTTACCTAAGTTTAAGAAAGGCCTATAGATTTGGATGAAAGAAAAAAAATTCTGCACTGTTCAAGAGTTTATGGCTAGTAATACATAAGATCTGAAATTTAAGTAGTGGTATTACTAAACTATAATTGTGTATTAATAGTACCAGTACCCAAGACTTGCTACACTATCACTTGCAATTTTTATGTACAAATAATAAATGTTCTGCTTGTAAAAGAGAAAGTATGTTGAAGAAACAATCATAACATTAGAATTAAGTAGTCACAAATAAATGTCTGTTTAATTTTTTGAACCTATATATTGATTTATATATTTTATGTGTTGAAAAGGCCAATTATATGTAAACATACTGAGAAACTGATAATAAACAGTAAACCATTCAGTAATTACATGGCTACTATATCTATTTTTTACTTATGTCACCTGGTGGATTGGAAAAAAATGGGTAAGTGTGTCCTATTTAAGGTTGATGTAGATTGTTAAATGAAGTAATTTTAAGCTGTACTGTAGTTTTTATTTTATTTTATTTATTTATTTTTACTTTTGATTGGTTACTTATGATGTAATATCATCATTCAGACTCTTTTGTTAAGCTCAGTATCATGTTTCTTTGGTGATTACATTTAGGTGTATGGTAGAACACTGTTTTGGACTGTTGAAACAACGATTCAAGCAGTTATACCACTTAAAATAGAGGGAGATTGTTGGCATAGTTTATTTCATCAGGGCTTGTTGTGTTTTGTTGTGTTCTTCTGTGGAAGACATCCAGGTATCTGAAGATGATCGAGGTAGGTGTGCATAGATAAATATATGTAATATATGTGTGGCATGTAATCTATTTCAAAAAATTTCTGCAGTTGCAGGTTCTCGGTATAAGCATAACTTATATATCCTTGTAGTGTGTAATCAGTTCATACCTTTCCAGCAAAGGTGAAAACATCTGCCTGCTCTGGAGTAGGAGGAAGCACACAACATGGATAATAGAGACAACAGGATAGGAGCGAAATGCAGAATGCCATTACAGCACAGTTGCAAATATAAAAGCTTGCAGCTGGAATCTGTACCATGTACATATATCCTATAAATTTCTTCTTTTTTTTTAAGTTAGTCAGCTGGGGTAACATTGGCCTACTTTTCCACATTCTTTAGCATTTTAAGCTGAGATCAGATCAGTGTGTTATTTTCTTTACTGACTATATCTTGGATGACTTAAATTGTGGAGTTATGCAGTCTTCGTTTTTGCTCTGCCTATCATTGGCAACATATAAACATCTCACCAGGAAGTTTGGTACATGAGGAAACTGAAGACTGCAATCAATTATTCTGGCTATGGAGGAATAGCTGGATGCTCTAAGACTTACTGGAATCTAATGTTTATTTTCTTATATTTTTCTACATACATATTCTCAATGGAGTAGTTTACCATACAGATATGTTCACTTTAAATAGTATCTTTACAGGACCGGCACTGGGAATTATGGGCCCCGGGTAAGTGATCTTAGACCCCTTCCCAAAATATTTCATTTTACACTTTCGTTTTTTGGATAAAGTCAGTAAATTTTAATGCAAAAATCAAACAACGCCTTTGATAAGAAATTTTTTAATGCTCACAGTTTACATACATTCAATACTTTACAAAATTATAACTTGAGAGATGGCAGCCCATCTCTCATCTTTATTATCGATGTTTATTGTTGACGTATTGTCTTAACGAGTCCTGTACATACAATTTTCTATTGCTGTCGGGAATACGATGCAGGGAAGGTTTTTGCTAAGGTGAGATGCAGAGCTGACGTGGCCCTGAGGGGGCGAGTGAAATTCCTTCCTACCTGCGCCATAGGAGGCTGGGCGCGCTGGTCTTGGTGCCACACTGGCAGGGCAGTAGGTCGTACAAATGTAGCCTTGTGTCCCAAACTGTGAAGGAGAGGCATCGTCTGGTTTTTTTTAGAAGAATATAGCAGGGCACACGGCTGTGGCCGAGGGTCCGAAAGGGAAAGCGACGCAATGTTGCTGGAGGCTAGGCAGCCGCTCCCACGAGCGACGGTTAGAGCCGTTTCGTGAGAATTGCGCCAAAACTGTGTGTGGACGGGATGCCGTCTTTGATTGGCTGATGTTCAAAGCGCCAGCTTTTCGAAATCAGCGGTTGTCTTGTGAGATTTTACTGGTTGGAGTTCGAGAACTCGACGCTGATTGGCTTTACGTAGAAACGGCGTTTCTCGGAGGGGGGGGGTCTTGCACAGAGACGCGGTGATAGAAGTGGACTTCATGTTTCGTAGCTCTGGGGTACAGACGCGTCTGGTGGCTTCCTGTCCTCCCAGTGTGCGGACTTGATTTTGCTTATTGAGCCGATACTTGGACGAGTGAACTTGTATAAGTTTCAGGGTATTATCTGAGATTTATACTTGAGCTGATTGTTCTTGTTTTCGGTTTGAATAAGGTCAGCCAGCCAATACTGGTGCACCGAAGCACTAGTTGTGATATGCTCAACTTCTGGAGTCATTTAGACCTTCAGTACTCGTGCGTACTTGTCTACCCTCACTGAAGTGGTCCTGACTTGGCAGAATTGTATGAGATCGTAGGCACTGTGTACTGCCGAGCGCACAGAGGCTGATAGCAGGGGTAGAGCTTCCGAGCGACAGAGCGAGTTTTCCTTTTTATTTCGTGGTCGCGCAAATTTTCAGCTCACAGTCGCCCTGCCCCCACGCCACTGCAGCGCAGCACCTTCACACGCAAGTTGTCAGTTTGGTAATGTATGGCAAAGAGCTCGCCAGCAACATATAGTCAATACATCAGGTTCTGCCTTATAGTGGGGATTGTGTAGTTAGGAAAGTCAACCCTGCAGTGCTATTCCGACTCGATTATCCCGCTAAGAACATTATATTATTTCACAATTGGGGTTTCTGACTTGCCAGACGTTACTAATTTCCAGTTACATAATAATTTGAGTAACTTCATATGCATTAGATTGTTCTTTCTTATTTGGTTATAACTGTATTCTTGTTGTTTATGATTTTAGTATTTGATTTATCATTGTTTTATCCTGCTTAAAAAGGTGTAATAAATATTGCTGGATTTGAAAGACGTTTTTTCAACATTATTAGTCGTCAGATCCCAGTTAGTTCGTTAGATTTTTGGTGGGGACAAATTATTAATTATATTTTATGCCACTTGCAGGAAGTGGAAGAGTCTCATTACAATTAGAACTGAAACAGGGTAAATCATGCAAATTATTTGATGTGATGTTAAATATCAGTAATTAATTCTGGCTCAGCCGCTCCTGTCTTCCTATTGTATTAACCCACATTAACCTTACCCATTCGGAATCATTCCTATCCATTGTTGTTACCACCACACCTGGATGTCTGAATTGTGGGGTTTCTTGAGAAATAGTCAGATTGCATTATCTGAATAAAGTACCCAGGCGTGTAATAAGTTTTAAAGTTTACACAGTTTAATTTATGTTGTGCTGTGCATAGTTGTAAGATAATTATACAATTTTTCTCAGCATTCAAATGTTTCATGTTAGTGGTTTCTGTCCCACGATACGTGAATGTCTGTAGTGACCTCTGCCTCACAACAGCATTGATAACTGTGTTGTAAAATACGGCGTTGGAAACTTTTGGATCGGGAATATTTTTGTGTTTGTGTGATTTTTGAATTAGGGCTATTTTCACGTTCTTTAATTTACGTGGGATTAGAATCTGTTCTATTCACTGGACACATGAGTAAGAAGTGTGTTGAGTGGAGCTTATGGCATGAGATAGGATTAGATGAGGCATTTACAATTAATTTAATTAGGTTAATTAATTTTGATGAGAAATAGAGCTGGGATTTTATGTAATCAGGTTTGTGTTCTTTCTGATAATAAAATGGAGAGTACTCAGAATATCAATGTAGAGTCAAATACGAATGAAATGTGCGACATCGCTCGTGTACAAAACTTAAACGTAGATATGGACGAAAGTGTAAGAGAGTACGAGACGTTTTGGGTGTCCAATGTGCCTAATAGAAACATAGAAAGTAGTACTGCGTTTGTCAGGGAAAGGGGTACTGATGAAGTAGTAAATGTAACTGAGGAAGAGTATCTTCCCTCTCAAGAATCAGTTGTAGAGAGAAGGGTTACTTTCGATCGTGATAATGACGTTGTGACGTCGTCACTCACACACTCGCACAGAGTGGAAGTACGATCGAAAGAATCGGGTGGAGCACACAAAATTGCGCCACCGTCTGATATCATGCAAATGATGCAACAGCTACTACAAGAAAGCAGAAATAATAGCAAACAAGTAGAGATAGTGATTGCACAGGAAAGTAAGAAAACTAGTAAGCAAATAGTGGGGCTCGAACAAACACTAGCTGAGGGTTTAGCATCGGTAAGAGCCGAGATCTCTGGCGTGAAAGTGGACTTAGATAATGTAAAGTCGTCCGTAACCGTTGTGAAAGCCACGGCGGAAGGCGCAAAGAAAGATGCGAGAATTGCTAGGTTAGAGACGATCGGAGCAAGAAAACTTGCATTAGTTGCAAACCGCGAGAGTAAAAAGATTCATAAAGAAGTGTCAGGAATTTAAAATGTAGTCGAATCGCTAAGAGCAAGGTAAACGTATTGTCCGTGAAGCGGACGAAAAATTAAATAAAAATAGCAAAGAAATAGAAGATCTCAAACAAAAGCAAGCCGAAATAAGTGAAATTAAAGAGGAACAAACACGGCTTACGCTAGGGCGCAATGAGTTGGCTCGAGACGTACAAGAAAAACAGCAGAAGTTACTGCAAATTAGTGTTCTGAACAAAATAATATTCAGATTCGACACACGTTACCAGTCTGCGAACAGTAACCTTGACAGCGGTGACACGCAGAGTGTAGCATTAGAACGGGAAATTTCAAATGCAACGAGAGATCGGGCAAGTACTCATTTTACGGAAGCTGTAGCAGAAGATAACTGCTACCGTCTCCGTAGGACTGAAACGTGTTTACGGGAATCAGAGGTGACGAATAGCAATACACAGAGTGATTCTGCGTATGACAGGCGAAGAGGGACAAACATTGGGTTAACCTTGGCCAGAGAAAACTGCGCCGACGCGTTCGACTGGAAGCATTTTCTTTCGGTACAAAATTTCCACGTGTATAAAAACGCAAATAACGCGCTACACCCAAAATCTTTCATAACGGCCGGCCACGGTGGCCGAGGGGACTGAGGCGCTCCAGTCACGGTCACTACGGTCGGGGTTTCGAATCCCCACTCGGGCATGGATATTTGTGCCGCCCTTAGTAGTAGTTAGTTCATAAGTAGTTTGTAAGTTTAGGGACTGATGACCCCGTAGTTAAGTCCCATAAGCTATACAAACATTTGAAGCCGGCCGCGGTGGCCGAGGGGACTAAGGCGCTCCAGTCACGGTCTGCACGGCCACTACGGTCGGGGGTTCGAATCCCCCCTCGGGCATGGATATTTGTGCCGTCCTAGTTCGTAAGTAGTTCATAAGTAGTTTGTAAGTTTAGGGACTGATGACCCAGTAGTTAAGTCCCATAGACTATACAAACATTTGAAACATTTGAACATTTTTTTCTTTCATAACGCAATTTGACAGTGTACTCCTCGCATCTTGGCCTTCACGTACCGCTTGGAATTTGTTTGCGGACACATGCAGGGAAATTTGGTCGAACACATGAGGTCAGTCGCGGAAACCTGTGTGTCGTACGAACAATTTCGAAAAGCCTTTCTGTCCACATATTGGTCCGCGCAAGCGCAGGAGAGCATAAAAGAGGACATTATCATGGGACAGGACCTTGAAGCGTCAGATTTCAAGAATCCCGTAAAATGTCTTGACTCCATAGTTAAGAAAAACGGATTTTTAGACAGCCCAGACACTGAGAAAGAAATTATGAGGCATTGTTTCCTAAAGTTATCATTAGAACTGCAAAGATCACTTGTCGGGAAGTCCAATGGCACGATAGAAGAATTTACCTCGGCTCTGCGTGAAGCAGAATACATCACGGAGAGACAGGGAAATTTAAAAAGGTGGCAACCACCATATCATTCGGAAAGGAGTAACAATGGTGGATGGGGTGATGATGACCGAAACCAACAGAGGCCCAAAGTAGAAATTTCGCGCAGCAACCAAACCGACGCAGCGAACGGAATCAAGGCAATCCTGGGATTCGTAACCAAGGCAACATAAACTGGGGTCAACCGCGTAATGAACAGTGGGAGGACAGGAAAAGACCGCGTAGTCCGAATGGATGGCGTGATCGCCGATCAAACAGCACACAACGACAGGACGGTAATCAACAAAACAGATGGTTTGGCCGCCGATCAAATAGCCCACGTAGACAGGCACAAGTAGAAATTGTGGAGCTTCATCCACCAAATCCCGCGAATGGGGATAACGTTGAACGAAACGGTCATAATTGACGGATGAGTTCTGTGGGTCACGCGCGAAGAAACCTCACAGAAAACATCGGAGGACGCGCGTTGTACATGCTAGAATATGGAGATATTCGTAGCATATTAAATTAGAAAAGGCACACTAGAGAGAAAACAGAAGTTCACCCAAAAATTCAAGTAACAATTGGGAACGTAGAACTAACAGGAATATTGGATAGTGGCAGTCAGATTTCGACCATATCTGATGCTGCGTTTTCTAGATGCCAAGAAAAAGAATCGTGGCCGACTTTAAAATTAAGAAAGATAAGGGTAAAGGGAGCATTACTTGGTACGCAAGTTGATGCTAGGGTACAGACACGGATGACGCTGAATTGCCAAGGGCAACAGTGGGAATCTAATCTTATTATGGTGCCAATGTTAGCTTGCGATTTGCTCCTGGAAATGGATTTCCTGGCTGAGCACGAGGCAATATTAGACATAGGTCGTGGGGATATCATTCTGAACAAAGATGGGAAAGCCACAATTAGGTTCAAAGATCAGATGTTGAAAGGAGAAATATCGGCGGAATGTATGCGGTTATGTAGGTATGACCACCAGAAGACCGAGGAAACATTATCCCCACCGACGAATCGAAGGTTTAGTGAGGAAAATAATAAGGTTCATGAGGAAGTAGCTCGTACAATCATGGATTTAGTGAATGGACCGACTGACATTTCCTCGGAACATAGGTCAGAATTGACAAACATTTTGACGGAGAATGCCGAGGTATCTTACCCCAAGACTGGTGCCATATGCAATTTTGTGTATGCCTTTCGTGTAAAACCGCACACGAAATTTGCCGTGCCTCCATACGGCATTCCTTTAGCTCATACAGAAGCAGTCAAGTCAGAAATAAAAAGAATGGAAGAGGAAGGCGTAATAGAAAGGCATCCTCTACTTATAATTCACCAATTTTAGTGGTTGAAAAACACGATAAAACTGTTCGCCTGGTTCTCGATTCTAGGCAAATAAATACTATTATCGAACCAGAGACGGACCGTCCAGAACGACTTGAGGAACTATTACAAAATTTTCATGGGGCCAGGATATTTACCACACTCGACTTACGATATAGTTTCTGGCAAATCGTGTTACACCCCGAATGCCGCAAATACACGGCCATTCTCGCGTTCGGCAGGGGTACCAGTTCAGGAGATTGCCCTTTGGACTAAACGTGTCGTCCGCAGCTTTCATTAGGGGGCTGAACACGGTTTTGCCAGAGAAAATTAACAATAGAATTACAAGGTACGTTGATGACCTGTTAATCGCGGAACCTAACTGGGAGCAACACAACATTGTTCTCCATGAGGAGCTGTCAGCTTTCCATAAATGTGGAGTGACGGTGAATATAAAAAAATCCTGTATTGGGACATCAGAAGTAAAGTATCTTGGGCACGTAATTTCGACTTAAGGGATTACACCAGACCCGGAGAAAATAGAGGCCATTATAAAGTTTCCCGTTCCAGAGACGAAAAAACAGCTGAGAGGGTGCCGTGTGATTATTAATTTTTTTACAAAAGACAAGAAATTGGCAGCCCGCGCTTATGTGCTTTAACGAGTAAGAAAACGCAGTGGGATTGGGTCGAGGAAGCAGATGAGGAGTTCCATAGTTTGAAGAAAGCTCTAGTAGAAGCACCTATTCTGTCACATACAAATCTTGAAGAAGTGTTCTGTATAGCGATAGATAGTTCATATACTGGCTTGGGTGTGATGATCTTTCAGCGATATCAGGAACAGGGAAACACAGATTTTAAGACCATTGCTTTCGGCAGCCGGATGTTGAATAAAGCGTAGAGAAATTACTCCGTAACTGAGCTCGAAGCTCTTGCAGTGGTGTTGGGTTTCGAGAAGTTCCGCTACTTCCTCTACGGAAGGAAAACCAAGGTCTACACCGACCATAAAGCGTTGGAATTCCTGAGGCTGGCGAAGTTGCGGAATAAGAGATTCACCAGGTGGGTGCTCACGTTGCAGGCGTATGATTTCTCCGTTGTTCATGTCCCGGGTGTCGAAAACGTTACAGTGGATGCACTGTCACGTTCTCCCATAGGCCTGGAAGACGTGGATGCGCTAACACTGGAGGAAGAACATTACAGCCTATATTACATGAGAGGGGTGGCTTTCGAAAACTATGTGACTTCAACTCTGAAAGAAATTGGGAGAGAGCAAAATAGAGATCCGGCTCTGCGGGCTATTAGGGAAAAGATAAAAGATAGGGATGAGCCGAACATCCGCAAGTTTTATTTGCTTAGAAAGGGAGTTCTTTTCTACAATAGGCGGGGTGATGAAGCACTATGGCGCGTGTGTGTACCAGAAGAATTAGTGAATAAGATTATATGGCGCACTCACCTAAGTTATGGCCACTTTGGCCTAAGGAAATGTTACTTGAAATTAAAGTTCATGTGCCATTTCAAAGATATGGAGAGACGGATACGGCGTGGGCTTGCAGTTTGCAAACCGTGCCAGAAGGCAAAACGCAGTACGGTAAATATGCAAGTACCGCTACATCCCATAATTCCGGAAAGGTTAAAACAATTGGCAACCGCAGATTTAATGGGCCCTCTCCCTAGGACATAGCGAGGTTTTTGTTACATTCTGGTCGTGATGGAGCTTACTTGTAAGTTCGTCACCTTTACTCCATTAAGGAAAGCAACTGCGAAAACTGTAAGCAGTGCTTTCTGCCGAGATTTCCTGTCGCAGGTGGGAAAAGTAGACAAGGTAATCTCGGACAACGGTCCCCAATTCAAATCTGAAATTTGGAAGAAGACTCTAAGGAGACACAGAATTGAGCCAGTCTATACCTCCTCCAGACATCCGCAAAGCAATCCAGCGGAGACTAATGAAAAATATCGGGAATATGTGCGGGATTTATTGCAACAAAAAGCATGCTACTTGGGACGTTTTTCTGAAAGACTTTCAGGAGATCATTAATGAAGTTCTGCACGGCACAACGATGTGTCCTGAAGAATATTCGGCCGAGAGAGCTCATACAAGAGGTGATTGATTTTCCGCCACAGCGTAGGCTCCGACATCCAGCGCATATCATCTACCAGGAGGAAGCAAAAATTAGCTGCAGAGCGCAAGGCAAAACCGAGGTCATTCGAGCTGAATTAGAATGTTCTTGTTAAGAGTTTCAAACTCTCAAACAAACAGAAACAATTGTGCCATAAGTTCCACTCGGTGTACAACGGTCCAGTCCGAATAGAAATATAAGAAGATTGTTAGTAGTAGACCTTGTATCATGTGTAGAATAACGATTTGTGTTATTCTATTTGATTTATTTTGTGTTTAATTTAAGAATTTTTCCGTGTATGACAGTAATCTGTGTGTATCATGTAAGCGTTTAAATTTTTATTTCACTCCTATATTTGTCGTGAGGGAGTATGTATTCTTGTTGTTTATGATTTTAGTATTGGATTTATCATTGTGTGTTTTATCCTGCTTAAAAAGGTGTAATAAATATTGCTGGATTTGAAAGACGTGTTTTCAGCATTATTAGTCGTCAGATCCCAGTTAGTTCGTTAGATTTTTGGTGGGGACAAATTATTAATTATATTTTATGCCACTTGCAGGAAGTGGAAGAGTCTCATTATAATTAGAACCGAAACAGGGCACATCATGCAAATTATTTGATGTGACGTTAAATATCAGTAATTAATTCAGGGTCAGCCGCTCCTGTCTTCCTATTGTAATAACCCACATTAACCTTGCCCAGCCGGAATCATTCCTATCCATTTCACTTTTTTTTTTTTTTCACCACCACACCTTACAACCTTCTTTCTAACTTTTTTTAGATGCGAACTCTTTTATAACTGCAGTATAATCTAATGAACGGGCTAACTCTGACTCTATTGAGATCATGGCTAATCCAACAAGGCGCTCTTGCCCCACTGTAGTTCTAAAACAATTCTTGACTCTCGCAAGAACTCTGAATGACCGCTCTGCTTGGGCATCAGTAACGGGCAAAGTCCAGAAAATCGGTAAGGCTACCATTATATTTGGAAAGATATTATTGAAATTGCACTTTTGAAGAGCGTTGAGAACACACAGACAGCTAAGTGGTTCAGGCCCAAAATTAGCTGCATGAATATTTTTTAACTGCAAAATTTCTTCTTTCAAATCCTGCTTACTGACGTCTATGCTGTACAATGATGCCATGTTTTCTATGCGCTCTGAGAGTGTAGAATCATCTAGGCTTACGTAGTTCCACAAGAAGCCAAATTTGTCCATCATGTTGTGAAAATGTGAAATGTTTGTAGAGCCTATGGGACTTAACTACGGGGTTATCAGTCCCTAAACTTACAAACTACTTATGAACTAGCTATAAGTAAGGACGGCACAAATATCCATGCCCGAGGAGGGATTCGAACCCCCGACCGTTGTGGCCGTGCGGACCGTGACTGAAGCGCCTCAGTCCCCTCGGCCATCATGTTGTCTATGACAGCATACCTTATAGTTAAGTTTCCCACAACTGTATCTAAAATAATATTGAAAACATTTAGTTTAAAACTGTCCTCGGGGCTCAGGTCTAAATCTTCTTTTGGTGTCTCATCTATGAAGCATCCCCCCCCCCTTTCCGTATTTCTGTGCCGCGAATTGTTACATTCAAATTAGGTGATATACCAATATTTTCTGCTACCTTGCAACTTTCTGCGTAAATAGTACACCAACTATTTCTCAATTTATTTCATTCTTTCACTAGACTCTTCACATTGGTACTTTCAAGTTCTATTGTAGCTTCCCTTACTTAAAGCACAACGTTACGTAAGTTTATAGCAGCTAGTACTTTGTACCACATTGAAGACATCAAGACACACTGGAATGATTTTTAATACTTATGAATGCCCTTTAGTTCAGTACATGCCTCTGCAGTCATATTAAATTTAAAAGCAAGTGCTTAGCAAACTGTATCTATCCTCCCAGACCATCTCGTTCGCGACAGCCCGTGAAGGGACGACCCGATATTTTCCTTTAAAACTTTTCGTCTTTGGGGACTGGAATGAAAAAAATTATAGGTTTTCGAAACAATTCCGAAAAAAGTTACTGCATCCGCGTAACTCTCCGCAGCATGGACGCCACACAGATTTACTGAATGAGCACCGCAAGGAGAAAAAAATGCCAACGGGTTTTCTTTTAATATAAGGGCTTGAGCCCCCTGATAGATGCCACTCATATTGGTCCCGTTGTCGTAACCCTGCCCACGACCAAGGCCGTACCCCGAAAAAAATTTCGGGGGGGGGGGGGGTTATGTCACCAGGCTGGGGGGCCTGGGGCCATCCCTCATAAAATGTTAAAAATTGTCAAATAACACATTTCTAGGCAATTTTAAGCTTTTTGCCTTTTTATTAACATAAGTTAGGATTACAATAAAGTATCATTTTCTCTAAAAAATAAGAGGATTTTTTTATAGATCAATATGTTCTTGCATTAACATATAATTTCTAGACAATTTGAGAAAGAGTTTCAAAGTTGAAAGCTTAATAACTCTTAATTTCAATTTCGAAAATAATTTTCCCTGTTGCATATTTTCAAATCATACTACATATATTTAGATAATATTTATTTTACTTTGTTCTGAAGTGCAAATAGACCATGTTACCTAAAATATATAGTTAGTGAAGAAACAATACCGCATAACTGACAAATTCCAGATTTAGCGTTTTTCAGTTAGTTGATATCCTTGAGTCTCAGCGCGTGTACTGAAGCTGCCAGAGTGTCAAATATTTAACTATTTAAACATAATATAAACACACACACACACACACACACACACACACATACACACACACAAAGCAAAAACAAAAACAAAAAAAAAAACGTCGAAGTAAAGCAAAACCGCATATCTGAATCAGCGAAAAAACTGATGTAATTACTGCCTATCTACAAGAGAATAATATAGCGCGTAAGTAGATTGTTTAGGATGTGGTCAACATATAAACAATATCGCGTTAGTGCGAAAGCGCACGCAGAATATTATTACCGCTGGTTTCGGACCTACAGTTTTCGAAAGCGTCTCCTTGGTTATCGTTTAGTTTATGAAAATGGATAACGTGCCTCAAGACGATATTTTACTGAGGAAGAAATTCTTTCTTGGCTGAATTTAGCATATGAAAGTGGAGATACCCAGTGGCGGACTAAGGGAGGAGGTGGAGGGGGGCGGACTAAGGGAGGAGGTGGAGGGGGGGGCCGCATTTTTTTTTTTTTTTTTTTTTTTTTTTTTTTTTTTTTTTTTTTGTAGCGCGCTTGGCACCTCGTTCTACTGGGGCCTCCAAATCTAGAAAGCTATTTTTTAGACTGCCCCGTGACTCTCGTCCTGGTGGGGGGGGGGGGGGCGGGGGGGAAGGGTGAATTCTTTTTTATTGTAATAAATGTATCTCCAAGTGGACACGGGAGGGGGGGGAGGACTCAAATCAAATGTTCAAATGTTTGTACAGCTTTTGGGACTTAACTACGGGGTCATCAGTCCCTAAACTTACAAACTACTTATGAACTACTTACGAACTAGGACGGGGGACTCATTTTCTTTCGCCATCGCCCAGGGCTTCCAACAGCCTTAGTCCGCCACTGCAGATACCTTTTTCAGAGTGAGTCACAGAGATGAGAAAGATGTTTTTTATCTTTATCCAAATAACAGTGGTATGAAACTTGGTACTGTCTGTGCTGCTTTTCTTCTGGTTTTTATTAATAATGTTATTGATATTGTCGTTCTCATCTATACGTGAATCTGAGCTAAATCCTTGATGCTGCTAAATTAATTTACAAATTTCTTTACCTAGAATCACAGATACCTGGACAGTATCGTATGTGTTAAAGCTTGTAGTCTGCTTTTGTATGTATATTGAAGAACATCTTCCATCTGTTCACGTGTGCACATGGCACGGAAGAGGTATAACATGACGTAAATCATAATTTTCAATATGAAATGTAACTTACTACTTTTTGTGAGAAAATTTATTATTTTTTTATATTTGCAGATGCTAATCTGACGATGGTAATTCCGAAACGCGTCATTTTTTAGGGCACGCTGTACATGAAGTGTGACCAATAATAAAGAATTTGCGACCTAACCAGCTTCACAGCAGTACTACCTAATCATTTCATCATGGTCGCCTGCCTCCTCAGTGTCGCATTTACAAGCTACTAGTGCAGCTTGTCTCCGCTGCTCGCGCATGCGCAGTAGCACTCTCGGTTACGTGGGAAATAATGAAATATTGACATGTCCGTTTTAAGTTGAATCAGACACTGTTTTGAAACTCTTGGTTATTGGCTTATGAAGATCAATTGTAATTTGAGAACATACCATTCCTATATGTCTAAAAATAATTATCTTTGGAAAATTTCGGGGGTTGGGGGTTTCATCCCCTCTGACCCACCGTGTGGGTACGGCCTTGCCCACGACAGTCTGAAAGCTGTAAGCCATAACGTTAAAGCTCATCGCAAATCAATTTAGCGGTTGACTGACCTGTCTTGTTGCAACACTCAACAAAGTCCAGTAAACGCTCTCTAAATCTGTATTGATTTTGTTCCTCAAGGGAAACGTAACGCAGTATAAAAACATGTTGCTCCGTTTGGGCATCATCGGCAGTCGTATCTACTATAATAGAAAAGTATTTATTAAGTTTCAACTCTGTTAAAATAGTTTGGCGAACAAAGTCTCCAGCTATTTCAATAAATTCGTTCTGAACATTGTGTGACAGAAAATGAACCATCTGTTTTCCTCCTTGTTGCGACGCTTCAATTTTTCTTGAATGCTCTTTCATAACTGGATTAAACTTCGCCAAAAAATCTAAGAGGCCCAAAAAATTTCCATTCCGACGATCTCCGACTAAGTCATTTTCAGCTCTCAAAGCTAAACCTCTCTCCGCAAGGAAAAGAATCGCTTCGATTATGTGATGCAGTACTTCATTCCAATACTGCTCTTGTAAAATGTTTCGGTCTAAAAGATTTCCTATGGCCGAACTACCTGCCGGCCGCGGTGGCCGAGGGCACTGTGGCGCTCCAGTCACGGTCTGCACGGCCAGTACGGTCGGGGGTTCGAATCCCCCCTCGGGGAATGGATATTTGTGCCGTCCTAGTTCGTAAGTAGTTTGTAAGTTTAGGGACTGATGACCCCGTAGTTACGTCCCATAAGCTATACAAATATTTGAACCGAACTACTGCTTAGCGCATTTTCTAATTTGCGCCATTCTGAGTAGCACGTTTTGTGTACAGCGCTGCTTTCATGCGCACTCACTTTTTGTTTTAGCTTTTTCCAGCCTCTTGATAACCCCCAGCCATTGCCTAGAGCCAAATCAGACTTAGAGACATCGGGTGCGTCGCGAAAATAATCGGCAAGCAAAGCAGTAGAGTGCTTCCTTTTCTATGCTCCTAACAAGCCAGTCTCTTTTTGAAATTTCCCCATTTTTTATGATTCTCTCAAACACACTTAAAGGGAAAGGTTGATTACTTTTTCGGACCCGCGGCAGTCTTTTCGGTGTTCGCACAGGTCCCCGCCTAACAGCTTCTGCTACCTCTAAACTGCTGAAGTGCCTTTTTCACTCCACAGACCGATATCGAAATCTGAAAGCTTCTCAATCCCTGTCGATGTAGCCGTTAAAACAAATTCAGTTTCTGCAACGATTTCTTCACTGTTATTTTCTCTAATACTATGGCTATAAGTTTGACGTTTTAGTGTGCACTCCTCCTGAACGCAGGTGCTACCCTTACTGTCGCCTCTCTCTTGATCGATGTGATCCCATCTCTGCACCGCCGATGCTACTGATGCTTCTAAAAGTGTTTCTTGGGGCAAAATCTGCAAAATTATGAAAAATTGTACAAATTTTTGGACGAGAGGGTCGTTCATACGTACCTAAACGACAAAAAGCTTAACCTTCTAGCGGGCGCGCTGTTGTAAAAAGCACATCAGAGGTGGTTTTTTATGCCTAATCGATGCCTTAAACTTGAGATATTGCAGTGTATTCCAGTACTGGTGCTTACTCAACAGTGTTCAAATGGCACCAGTTCCTTTGCTTAACTCTCTGTTTGTTTTCTGAATTGTAAGCAACGAGATATCGAATGTTGTAAAAAGTATAACACGCGCCTGCTGGTGAGACGGATCGCGATCCATCGCATGGGCTACTGATTGCTTCGTAGATTGTACGTGTGTGGGCAAATCGCAGTGATCGGTCGCTGATCGCCGATCGCATGGAAATACCAGGCAGTGTCATGGATTGCATCCGATTCCTGATTGCAATATGGCTGCCTGGCTAGTTATCAGTTGTGTGTCAATTTGGCTGCGACTCGTATCTCCAATTATTAAGTATGGTTGATCGGTATTAATGAAATTTTAATAGGAAATTGGCACATATATAGACAGTGGGAATTTCAAATTACAGAATTTTTCAGTTAATAAAAAAAAAAGTTCTTGTAATTTTTATAAAGTAACCTTTTCTCAGCCCAGGATAAACATATAACGAAAAGGGTGGGTTCCTTTTGTGGTTTTAAGAAGCTGAAATTACTGTGACCATACAGTGTGATGTGGATTTTATAAAGAGTAATACTGAAGGGAGATAGTGTGCGTGTTCGACCGTGTGATTAGCAGCGGGGTTAGTAGAGGAATCGGTTGCTACGTTGCCATGACCCGGTGCAAAACAGTTGCGATCCGGAAGGAACGCGGGGTAGTTGGCAAACAGTGCGCGGCAACGCTGCACTCATTTTCACAGTGGTGTTCACTGTTAATCGCGACATCGCACACGCACACAACCAGTGTCAAATCCGTATCCCACTGTACAGTCATAGGAATTGAAGCTTCTTAAAACCACAAAAAATACCTTCAAAAGAAACCAACCCTTCTGTTATATTTTTATCCTGGGCTGAGAAAAAGTTACTTTAGAAAAAACACTAGGCTACATGTTTTTTTGATTAACTGAAAGATTCTGCAATTTGAGATTTCCTCTGTCAATATATGTGGCTATTGCCTATTAAAATTTCACTAACATTGGACAAATAGGTTTCAGGCTATACAATTCTGAAGTCAACAGTTCTTATCAAAGATGCCGAAAACTGCACAATCCTTACTACAATCTAAAATAAAAAATATATATTGAATTTTAAAACCAAATTGCTCCATATAGCATAAAAGAGAAAAAACTATAAAAATATTGGTTTAACTCATTTTGCGATAGGCGTATTGATTCACTTGTAATTAAACTATAAACTCGAGTGCCCATAATAAAGAATCCGATAGTAGGGCTCAACTCAAATCATTGCCAGGCGATCTCACCATATTCCTTATGCAGTTTTCTGTACAAGCATTGACTTCTGAAGATCAACACACTGAACCTCAGGCAAAGAAACGCAGGACGTGCATCCCCGTGGATGTCGAAAAAATTCCTCCACTTCAATTAAATGTGATAGATGTAAAAACTTCGCTGGTAAATAGCACACTGAGAAATAATTGTCTGTGGACAGTGCTATGAACATGAACGGAGCAACCAAATAAATAGTTAAAGATTGGGCTGACTTTAAAAATCAGTTCTAAACCATTAAATCGTCTAAACAGACAACTAAGACAATAAACATGGACAGTGGCCTGCACGACGTGCACTCGCTCGATCGCGATTTACAAGAGGCAGAAGCTCTTTTAAAAATGAGCATGGATATTGATCCAGCGGCAAGTTCGATGGCAAAAAGGACGGTGGCACGAAATGAAGAATTAAGGGAGAAGAGACGAGCTATCATCTCCCAACAACAGCAACAACAAGTACTGGAGGTAACGAATTCGACAACTCTCAGCTCAGGTATGTTTGACAATTTTTCTTTAACTGAAGGACCCTTTCCTCTGCCTAACAAGGGGACACCGATGACCCCACAGTAAGCAATCAACAGCATGTACATGAAACACAAATGATGCAAATGGTAAGTATTACACAAACGAATGTGTAGGTAATCTATGAGCAACACAAAGCTAACAGGTACAATAGTGATGCAGTAGGCCCATTTTATGTATTTGCTGAAGGTCTCAATGGGAATGTTGGTAAATTTCATCCCATGGCTTTGGGGAAGATACTTTTTACTTCGAATTACGAGTATGTTCAAATCAAATGTTCAAATGTTTGTACAGCTTATGGGACTTAACTATGGGGTCATCAGTCCCTAAACTTAAAAACTACTTATGAACTACTTACGAACTAGGACGGCACAAATATCCATGCCCGAGGTGGGATTCGAATCCCCGACTGTAGTGGCCGTACAGACCGTGACTGAAACGCTTCAGTCCCCTCGGCCACCGCGGCCGGCAATTACGAGTATAAGAATAATATATCAAATATCAAGGTGGCTGGAAAAAACAGAATCCGAATTAATTTTACATCCAGGGAGGCAGCAAACAAGTTTGTATAGGACAACCCTTTTATGCAGAAGCTGATGGTGGCGTATATACCTCATCACAGAACACATCGAAAGGGGGCAATAAGAAACGTAGACACAGAATTGACGGAACCAGAGTTGATAGAAGCTATACAGTGTGCAATCCAGTCACACACGTACGTAGAATTGCCTAGAGATTAACTGATGCTGGTGTAACAAAACACATACCTGACAAACATGTGTGATAACCTTTGCATCACAATTCCTACCGGAGTATGTGACAATCTATGGCACGAAGTGTGATGTTAGACCCTACATACCATTAGTGAGACAGTGCCTCCGATGTCTTAGATATAGAAATCTTAGTCATCAGTGTCAATCCGAGTCTCGTTGCAACACATGCGGAGGGAATCATGAAGCAGCACAATGCACAAGTCAAACAAAATGCTGTGTACACCGTCGAGGGAGTCATTCATCACTTGATAAGTCTTGTCCAGTATACATCAAACAGCAAGAAATTAAGAGAGCATCTGCAACACTAAACATCTTGTCCAGTATACATCAAACAGCAAGAAATTAAGAGAGCATCTGCAACACTAAACATCTCATTTAAGGAAGCTGAAGATTACATCCAATGCAGACCGTATGCTTCTGTGATAGGAAGCCTTAACAGGAACCAGTCGGAGTGGGATAAGGAATTTTCTCCTCCAAGAAGTATACAAAACAAGTACACAGCAACTGTATACCAAAGTAGAACAAAAACAGTCAGGACTACAACAACGTTAAGCTCTCTATTCGCTAATGTAAACTTCCAATGTCTCCCATTAAAGAGAATCCATATACACCACGACCAAATTGTCGGCACTCTCAAAAGGCGAATACTTTAGCAGGGGAGGATAACAATACAGTTATGATGAACAGCTGGTGGCTGGAATAACAAATCTATTCACACGGTTTACCTCGTCAGATCAGACAGATATATACAACACTGTCTAAGTCTGATTTTCAAGCAATAGCTGCAGAAGTAACTACTAACAACTACCGATTCTATATCGCATCTGTATACTGGCCCCCTAAGTGTCGAAACTTTGAACCGTACATGTGCACACTGTTGCAACATATGCCAAAACCATTCCTAATTTGTGGAGACTTCAATGCACACCACACAGCATGGGGATGCCTCATTAATGATAAAGCAGGCGAGTACATCTTGTCTTGTATTGACAACTATAATATTGCCGTGAGAGACCACGAACACCAACTGCTGGTGTGGCGCAGGGGATAGCATCATGGACTGCGGAGCAGAAGGTCGCCGGTTCAATCCCTCCCACCGGCAAAACTTTCATAATAAACGTGCTTTCAGTATAAGTGCTGTGTTTAGTTGCCTTCGAAGTCAAGACTACTTCCATTGCAACGTGACATTGTTTGGTGGAGGCGCCGGGTACACTGTGCAACAGCTGCATCACCGTGGCTCCGATTAGGCAACGTAAAAGCCGTCGCTTACACGGACTGGAACCAGAATACAAGGGATACACCGAGTACATCCTTCCAAAAGTCCCTATTATCAGAAGAACAATGGAGACGAAACCAGCAATAAGCCAGCTGCACATCAGTGTTCTCTGGAGATGCTGGACAGGACCCCAACAAATGGCTAAAAGGGTTCCACCGAGTCGCCAAGTACAACAGTGGGATCATACGATGTGCTTGGCCAACGTTTATTTCTACCTGGACGGAACAGCCCAGCAATGGTTCGAAAACAATGAAGACAAGTTGAATGACTGGGAGACGTTCCAGGAGGAACTGAAGAAGACGTTTGGAGACCGCCAGCGACAAATCCGCTCGGCGGAAGAACAACTGAAGAACTGGGCCCAACGTCATGGTGAGCCGACACAATCGTACATACAGAGTGTTTTGGCCCTGTGTAACGTAGTCAATCCGAACATGACTGAAGCGGACAAAATCACGCACCTGATAAAGGGAATTGCAGAAGATATGTACCAGGCTCTTCTGACAAAAGACGTCGCTACGACAGAAGAGTTCATCAAGTGGTGCCAGCGTATTGAAGAGATGCAACAAAGGAGAGTTGGACGCAAGAAGTATGACAGACTCCCAAATGTAGTCTCTATGGCCGTTGTGGAAGACCAGCAGGACTAAGCTTCTCTCATACGACAAATCGTGAGAGAAGAATTACAACAGTGCATGGCAGCCGGGACTATTAGACCGAGCGAGCATCAGATTATGGCCATGGATGTGAGCCCTGTAAGTCACGAGGTAGCCGACGCCGCTGAGGACGAGGTATTTCAAACATTAGCTACTGTCTGCCCCATCAATCGCATCCAACGTGAAGAATGGCGTCGCCCTGCTATGACTTACGCTGCAGCTGCCAAACGGCAGCCCATGAACCGACCGACGCGACCACAGCCAACTCCCCCGGTAACTATGACGCCCCGCAGAAGAACAGACGTCTGGAGGACAGAAGACAACACACTACTGTGTTTCCACTGTGGACGCCCTGGACATGTCGCACGCTACTGCAGAGAGAGGAGGCGAGTATTCGATGATTATTTTGCCGCAAGACGTCAGCCGTCGGAGCAGTTCTATCCAAGGCAGTCACCTGCTGATGAGTTCAGTCGACCTATGGGAAGAAGCCCATCGCCGTACCCTAGACGAGGTCACTCCCCGACGCGCCGCAGCCGTTCACCGTCGCCGTACAGAGGTACCAGCCGCTCCCCTAGCCGCAGCGCCCAGGAAAACTAAGCGAGGCGACCATCTACGGAGGTGAGGCCGCCGCAGATGAAAATTCTCCATGGACGACAGTCGCCAAGATGTCGGGAAATCTCATCGACGTCATAATCGACGGCCAACCTGTCCGGGCACTTGTTGATTCAGGAGCCTCTTTTTCTGTATTATCGGATAATTACCGGCGGACACTAAAGAAGACAATGTCCTGTGATACGGGAGCAACTGTGCTGAAGGTCACGAATGGAAAGTACGTCCATCCAGCAGGAACTTGTGTCGCAGGAATAACCATCAACAACAGGACGCAGCCATTTGAATTTGTCGTGTTAACAGAATGTAGTCACAATGTCATCCTCGGATGGGACTTCCTTCAGGCATCCCAAGCTATCATTGACTATGGAAGATCTGAGCTGCAAATTGAAGAAGTTGTTCCGCCAGATACACGTAATACAGAATTTTCTGGAAAGTTATTCGTCGTTGACAATGTGATGATACCGCCGTTGACAATGAGAAGAGTTGTAGTCACAAACACAGATGACTGGTTAAACTGTGAAGTTCTTGTTGATAGTAAAAAGTTTATCAGGCTCACAAAAGGAATTTACATATCAGCGGGTATCATAAGCATTACCGGTGGTCAAGGAGAGATTTGGATCACAAATTGTCACGAGTAGTCACAACTTATCCCCAAGGGATTGTGTATCGGGACAGCTGAACCAATCCAGGACGGTGAGCTCAACGTCATCAATGAAGACCTATGCCCTGCTATTAGTACAGACAACACGCTGGAGGAAACAAACGTGGAACTGCCAATAGGGCCTGGACTGACCAAGGAACAACGCCAGCGGGTGTTATGTATACTACGCCAATTTTCGGGTGCATTCACACCTCATCAGGGGAAAAGTCAGACGAAACGGCCCACGATAAAGCACCGTATCAATACTGGGGACCATCCGCCAATTAGCCAGCGTTCGTATAGAGTGTCGCCAGCTGAAAGACGGATAATTCGGGAGGAAGTGGAGAAGATGTTGCGAGATGACATTATTCAACCTTCGGAGAGTCCTTGGTCGTCTCCAGGTGATCCTCGTAAAGAAGAAGGATGGCACGTGGCGATTCTGTGTCGACTATCGGCGGCTGAACAGTATCGCAAAGAAAGATGTCTACCCATTGCCGCGTATTGATGACACCTTAGACTGCTTGAAAGGAGCTACATACTTCTCAACTATGGACATGCAGATAGGTTACTGGCAAATCGAGGTTGATGAAGCTGACAGGGAGAAGACGGCTTTTATTACACCTGACGGTCTCTAGGAATTTAAAGTAATGCCATTTGGATTATGTAATGCTCCAGCCACATTCGTACGCATGATGGACAACTTGCTTCGACACCTAAAGTGGACGACGTGTCTCTGCTATTTAGATGAATTTAGATGACATTGCCGTTTTCTCGAAAACATTTGAAGAACATCTGAGTCGCCTGTCAACTGTGTTGAAGTGTGTTCAGGCTGCAGGTTTCCACCTCAATCCAAAGAAGTGCCTCTTCGTCGCCAAAGAGATAAAAATCCTGGGGCACCTAGTCAACGGAGATGGTGTCCGTCCTGATCCAGATAAAGTAAGGGCAGTCACAGAATTTCCAACTCCTCAGCACATTCGTGATGTGAGAAGTTTTCTAGGGCTGTGCTCATACTACCGACGTTTCATAAAAGGATTGTTTAACAAGGCACGTCCATTACAAGAACTTCTGCAGGGAGACGCCAAATTTTACTGGGATGAGACAAAAGAAAGAGCTTTCCGAGCACTTAAGGAGGCTCTAACTTCCGCACCAGTGCTAGCCTTGTACGACGAGAATGCAGAAACGGAACTTCACACAGACGCCAGTGGCTATGGGATTGGTGCAGTGCTTGTACAAGTTCAGGAAGGTGCTGAAAAAGTGATAGCCTATGCATCAAGAGTACTCTCAAAGTCCGAGATAAACTACTCTACAACTGAAAAAGAATGTCTCGCGGTTATCTGGGCTATCAACAAGTTCCGGCCGTATTTATTCGGCAAACCATTCACCGTCGTGACAGACCACCATTCTTACACAACAGCGTTAATGAAATTTCAGCTCTCACTGAATTAGATGACGTTACAGCTGAACAAAGGGAAGATCCAGCACTATTAAAAATGATAGAGACCTTGGAGAAAGGAGAACCGACCAGTGGAGAGTTCCAACTTATAAACGGAACATTGTACAAAAGCAACTACGATCCACTGGGCCCCAAATGGCTACTTGTTGTTCCAACTCATCTCCAGCCAGCTATTCTCAAATATTTCCATGATGCTCCAATATCCGGTCATCTGGGATTCGTGAAGACCCTAGACAGAATCAGATGCAGGTATTATTGGAAAGGTCTCTACCGATCTGTCAAGCACTATGTGAGTCACTGTAAAGAGTGCCAGCGACGGAAGCATGTGCCGCAATTACATCCACGACATCTCGTACCGATTCCGCCGGCAGCAGCTCCATTCCACCGAGTTGGGATCGACTTTTTAGGGAGGTTTCCGATGTCGACAACCGGTAACCGGTAACCGGTAACCGTTGAGTCGCCCAGCGGACGTCGTCCAGAGCACACCTCTCCAGTAGCGTAGCAGTAATTTATCAGTTGTAAGTGTAACCGGCTTCTCTCTTGAAGCTACATATTTTTACTTTTCAGTGCGTTTTCCCTTGAGTGCATTAAATTTATTGTGTGCTCGCGTTTTTGTTTGATTCCTATTCGCGTTAAATATCTGGTTAGTGTATTATTCCGCTGTGTGAATCGCGTCGCGACAGTCTTCTGTCTTTATTTTCTGATTAGAAGCGACATATAGTATTTTGATTTTCGTCTACACTTTCTCGTCTCAATTTGTAAAGTTATACTGTGCTGTCGTGCGTATTGGATTCACATCCGCGTTCTAACGAACAGTGTAGTTTTCCTTTGAACGCATCGCGACTGTAGTTTTTGCTTTTGTTGGCACTAATCATGAATAGGGACTGTGACTGCTGTATGCGGATGCAGTCTGAGCTAGTGACACTTCGCTCCCTGCTTCAAGCTGTGTTAACCTCCGTTGCACAGTTGGAAGCTGCGATCGATGGGCGTCGTTGTTGTTGGCCAGCGGTGGGGACCGAACGGACTCCCGTCGTCTCCACCGATCGGCCTGCGGCAGCGACACGCCCTGAAACTGCTAGCAGTGAGGCAGACATCCCACCCGTGGTTGCGTGGGAGGTTGCTCCAGTGCGTGGCAGGAGGCGCAAGACATTCCGGGGGACCGATCGTGAGGCCTCCCCGGTTCGTCTTGCGAACAGGTTTGAGGCACTGTCTGCTCAGGACGACGTTCCTGAGTCGGATGGTGTCTCTCACCCTGTCACCACCCAGCCTGCGAGATCCGGGCTTTCACAGAGGGTGGGTTTACTTGTAGTTGGGAGCTCCAACGTTAGGCGGGTGATGGAGCCCCTTAGAGAGATGGCTGCCAAGGAGGGGAAGAAGGCCAACGTGCACTCCGTTTGCATACCGGGTGGAGTCATTCCAGATGTGGAACGGGTCCTCCCGGATGCCATGAAGGGTACGGGGTGCAGCCAACTGCAGGTGGTGGCTCACGTCGGTACCAATGATGTGTGTCGTTTCGGATCTGAAGAGATCCTCTCAGGTTTCGAGCGGCTAACTGAAGTGGTAAAGACTGTCAGTCTTGCTTGCAAGATGAAAGCTGAGCTCACCATCTGCAGCATGGTTGACAGGACCGACTGTGGACCTCTGATACAGAGCCGAGTGGAGGGTCTGAATCAGAGGCTCAGGCGGTTCTGCGACCGTGTAGGCTGCAGATTCCTTGACTTGCGCCATCGGGTGGTGGGTTTCCGGGTTCTGCTGAATAGGTCAGGAGTCCACTACACGCAGGAAGCGGCTACACGGGTAGCAGGGGCTGTGTGGCGTGGACTGAGCGGTTTTTTAGGATAAAGAGCTTCGGGGAAATAGAAAATGGGCAATCTCAAAGGGTTCAGGTGGATCACAGGAGAAATGTAGATCCGGAAACTATCGGTATAACAGTTGTAAATTGTCGTAGCTGTGTCGGGAAAGTTCCAGAACTGCAAGCGTTAATAGAAAGCACCGAAACATACATCATTATAGGCAGCGAAAGTTGGCTCAAGCCGGAAATAAGTTCAGAAGAAGTATTTTCAAAAGATCTAACGGTATTCAGAAAGGATAGATTAAACAAAATAGGTGGGGGCGTGTTTGTCGCCGTCAAAAGTAGTATTTCATGTAGCGAAGTTGAAGTTGATAGTTCGTGCGAGCTATTATGGGTAGAGGTTGTACCCGAAAATCGTAAGAAGTTAATAATCGGTTCCTTTTACCGGCCTCCCGACTCTGACGATACAATAGCAGAAAGGTTCAAAGAAAACCTGAGTCTAATTACAAAAACGTACCCGACTCACAAGATAATAGTAGGTGGTGATTTTAATTTACCCTCGATCTGTTGGCGAAATTATATTTTCAAATCAGGAGGTAGGCATAAAACATCGTCCGAAATTGTACTCAACGCATTCTCTGAGAATTACTTCGAACAATTAGTTCATGAGCCAACTAGAATTGTAAATGGATGTGAAAACACACTTGATCTCTTAGCAACAAATAATCCTGAGCTCATAATGAGCATCAAAACGGATACAGGTATTAGTGAACACAGAGCTGTAGTAGCGAAATTGAATATCGAAAGTCCCAAAGTTACCAAAAATAAACGCAAAGTATATTTGTTCAGGAAAGCAGATAGAAACAAAATACATTGCTTCTTGAAAGACAGCTTCCACTCGTTTCTAACACTAAACGTAGGTGTAGACCAGATGTGGCTCAAATTCAAAGAAGTGGTATCGACAGCAATTGAAAGTTTTATACCTAATAAATTAATAAAAGAAGGAGGCGATCCCCCTTGGTACACAAAACAGGTCAGGACACTGTTACAAAAGCAAAGGAAAAGGCATACTAAATTTAAACGAACACGAAATCCCCAGGATTTGCAATTGTACTCAGAAGCTCGAAATTTAGCTAGGATTTCAATGCGAGATGCCTACAACATTTATCACAACGAAACTCTTTCTCGTAATTTGACTGAAAACCCAAAGAGATTTTGGTCATATATTAAATATACTCGAGGAAAGTCACAAACAATACCTTCACTACGTGATAGTAATGGCGATCCTGCCGATGACAGCGCTACTAAAGCAGAGTTACTAAACTTAGCTTTTAGAAACTCATTCACTAAAGAAGACGAAACCAATATTCCAGATTTCGAATTACGAACAGATGCCGTAATGAGTAACATAGAAGTAGATATCATCGGAGTAGTGCAGCAACTAAAATCACTTAATAAGAACAAGTCTTCTGGTCCGGATTGTATACCCATTAGATTTCTATCTGATTATGCTGAAGCGATAGCTCCTTACTTAACAGTCATATACAACCGCTCTCTCATAGAAGGATCTGTACCAAAAGATTGGAAAGTTGCACAGGTCACACCTATATTCAAGAAAGGCAGTAGGAGTAACCCACTAAACTACAGGCCTATTTCATTGACGTCAATTTGCAGCAGGGTTTTGGAACATATCCTGTATTCAAATATTATGAATTACCTCGAACAGAACGATCTATTGACCCAAGGTCAACACGGATTTAGAAAATATTGTTCATGCGAAACACAACTAGCTCTTTATTCACACGAAGTGATGGGTGCTATCGACAAAGGTTCGCAAATCGATTCCGTATTTCTTGATTTCCAGAAAGCTTTTGACACCGTACCTCACAAACGGCTTTATACAAATTGCGTGGTTATGGTATATCGCCCCAAATTTGCAATTGGATAGGGGATTTCTTGTCAGAGAGGACACAGTTCGTAGTAATCGATGGTAAGGCATCGACTAAAACAGAGATGATATCGGGCGTTCCACAAGGTAGTGTTATTGGTCCTCTGCTATTCCTTATTTACATAAACGATTTAGGGGAAAATCTAAGTAGCTCTCTTAGGTTGTTTGCAGATGACGCCGTCATTTACCGTCTAGTGAAATCATCTGAAGATCAAAACCAACTGCAGAACGATCTGAATAAGATATCAGTATGGTGTAAAAATTGGCATTTGACTCTAAATAATGAAAAGTGTGAAGTCGTCCACATGAGTACGAAAAGAAGTCCGTTAAACTTTGTTTACAACATAAATCAATCAAATGTGAAGGCCGTAAACTCCACAAAATACCTAGGAATCACTATTACTTCAGACTTAAACTGGAAAGAACACGTAGATAATATCGTGGGAAAGGCGAACCAGAGACTGCGTTTTATTGGCAGAATCCTTAAAAGATGCAACAGAACTACTAAAGAAACTGCATACACTGCGCTTGTCCGTCCATTTTTGGAGTATTGCAGCCCAGTGTGGGATCCTTATCAGGTGGGTTTGACAGAGGACATCGAGAGAGTCCAAAGAAGGGCAGCTCGTTTCGTATTGTCACGATACAGGGGAGACAGCGTTACGGAAATGATACAGGATCTGGGATGGGAATCATTACAACAACGGCGCTTATCGCTGAGGCGTGGGTTACTTGCGAAACTCCAATCGCCAACATTCTCCTCCGAATGCGAAAATATATTGTTGACTTCCACTTACATAGGTAGAAATGGTCATCAGAATAAAATAAGAGAAATCAGAGCTCGAACAGAGAGATTCAGGTGTTCGTTCTTCCCGCGCGCTATTCGAGAATGGAATGGGAGATAAATAGTATAATTGTGGTTCGATGAACCCTCTGCCAGGCACTTAAATGTGATTTGCAGAGTATCCCATGTAGATGTAGATGTAGATGTAGGTGTAGATAATAGTCTGCACTGACTACCTCACACGCTATGCTGTCACCAAACCTGTGTCGACTGCAGAAGCTCCAGAGATCGCTAAATTCCTTGTAGAAGACATTATTTTGAAGCATGGAGCACCACGTGTCATGATATCTGATCGTGGAAAAGTATTCCAGTCAAAACTAGTATCAGAGGTAATGTCACGGTGCAACATTGTACACAGAATGACAACTGCATATCATCCTCAGAAAAATGGTCTTATGGAACGTTTTAAGAAAACGTTAGCCGACATGCTGTCGATGTACGTCAATGTTGAGCAGAAGGATTGGGATACAATTCTGCCAGTCGTGACATTTGCTTACAATACAGCAAGACAAGACACCACAGGCCTCACTCCGTTTTTCCTGCTCCATGGCCGTGAAGCTGAGACGACAATGGATACACTGTTCCCGTTCCAACCGGACGACAGTCAGGATGACTATGTTAAACAGCTCATCACCAGGGTCGAAGAAGCAAGACAGCTGGCTCGCATACGGCCCCTGGACGCCCAGGAGAAGAACCGTCAGCGGTATAACGACAAGCACCGACATGTTGTGTACAGCCCAGGAGATCTGGTATGGATTTTTACCACTGTATGGAAGGTTGGACTGTCAGAAAAGTTATTGAAGCGATACTTTGGTCCATATCGTGTCATACGCGGCCTGTCAGACGTCACATACGAAGTTGAGGATTATGAGCCGTCGTCGAAACGTCAAAAACGAAGAGACATTGTTCACGTCCTGCGCATGAAGCATTACTACGATCCTGAAGAGCAGGTAGAAGACAATGGCTTCTTTTTCAAGGACTTTAAGGACGGTAATGTTCCTGATGAAGCCACGACAGGAACGTCTGTCGTCGATAATCGCGGAGAAGGGAAGGATTCTCTTGAACTGTCATACAGAGGACCCATGACACGGTCAAGGACATAGGAGCTGGCTCCACAGGGATCATAACAGCGGGTCGCTGTTTCTCCATGAGAGGGAGCAATGCTGCGAGAGACCACGAACACCAACTGCCAGCGTGGCGCAGGGGATAGCGTCACGGACTGCGGAGCAGAAGGTCGCTGGTTCGATCCCGCCCACCGGCAAAAATTTATTTCTTTGTAATTTACTATTCCAGAAGGTTCTACATCTTTCTTATGTTAACTTGTAAATTCTACTTGTTTCTTATGTTAACTGTTCTTCTAATTTCTGGTAAATTCTGTCTGTGTATAAATAGCAGAGCACTCTGCCAGAGAGGCAGTCAGTGCTGCGTGTATGTTGAGTTCGTAATAAACGTGCTTTCAGTATAAGTGCTGTGTTTAGTTGCCTTTGAAGTCAAGCCTACTTCCATTGCAATGTGACAATATGATTGTATACAATTATGGATCTCCAACTTTAAATCAAGGACCATGGATGAGGCCAACTGCAGTAGATTTAACACTGGGATCTTCTTGTATGAATCAGGTCACAAAATAGTACGTCCTACAAGATACACTGGGTTCAAATCATTTTCCTACAACTATGTGTGTTCTAAGTGGGAAAAATAAACAAACAGAAGTTCCCAAAAGTCAAGTTGGAACATGGAAAAAGCGGATTGGTGTAAATATAGACGAATCCTTGAAAAAGAGGTTAATTCAATACAAAAAGACCAACCGCCTCACAGAGCCTACACAGAACTGCAGAACAGTATGTATTTAGCAGTAAATGAATCAATTCCCAAGAGACAGTTAACATCAAAACCAAGAAGAATAGGCAATCCATGGTGGAATAATGAATGTACTAAAGCAACAGAACAAAGACAGAAGGCACTAAGAGAATATATTATACATCCTAACATGAATAATTTCTTCATCTACAAACAAAGAGCAGCTAGAACCAAGAAGAAATTAAAATCGGCTAAGAGGAGCAGCTGGGTAAAATTTTGTAACAGTCTTACAAGAAATGCTAACCCATCAGATGTATGACACAAGATTAACAGATTTAGGGATATTGGCTTCTCATCTACTCGGATACCAGTACAGTCATATGAATGGATAGAAGACTTCTGTGACCTTATTGCTCCACCAAGTGTCTGCAACAAACCACTCAAGAGAGAAAGGGACTTAATAACAACTCAGTATGTTCTAACTGCTTCTTTCAGTATTGATGAGTTACATCAGCCATCAAAGACACCCCCAACACAGCTCCAGGAATAGATCAGATCACTTACCCCATGATACAGAATATGCCAGAGAATGCCTTAGAAATGCTTCTCCACATCTACAATGAAATATGGATGCAACAAGCATTAGTGCATGAATGGAAGATACAGGTCATAGTCTCTATAAACAAAATATAAAAGGACCCATTGCTAGCCACCTCCTATAGAACGATAACATTATCATCATGTATAGCAAAAACATTGGAAAAACTCATAAAAAGGCGGTTGGAATGGTGGTTAGAATCTTAACCATTACTTGCTGACTCTCAGTTTGGATTTCGTAGAGGTAAAAGTTGTATGGGCAACATCTCTATATTAGTCACCCCAGTGTTAGCTGGATTTGGTGAGGGTAAATATACAGCAGCCCTATTTTCAGGCATTTCAAAGGCTTATGATAATGTCCAGATCAGCATACTGTACTATTGAAGAAACTATTACAATTAGGTGCACCATGCCAGTTTGTAGAAGGAATGACAATCAGTGAACGAACAGTATATATTAGAGAAGATAATGATCTTACAGTGGACAAAGGCATACCACAAGGATCAGTACTCAGTCCACTCCTTTATACAATATATACCTATGACATTGAAAGTGTATTAACTAATTCAGTGAATATTATTCAATTTGCAGATGATATATGTGTGTTTACTTCTCGTGCAGTCATACAGGAGGCGATAACCAAACTCACATCATCTATCAAAATCTTAAGTCACTGGCTCTGTGAAAATGGCCTGGAAATGGCACCAGATAAATCCTCTGTAGTCATATTTACTGGAAAAGATTATGTACCAAGAGATTGTTACATACATGTAGAAGACAAAAGAATACAGATGAAGGCGAATATTCGTTTTTGGGAATGATATTGGACAGTAAGCTATCTTGGGCCGCACATATCGACACCGTAATTGAAAACAGCGAGCAAATGCTAAATATCATCAAATCACTGACAACTAGATGGTGGGGGGCGCATCCTTCAGTACTATTGCTTATGTATCGCTCCCTCTTTCGCTGAAGACTCGATTACGGATGTATATTCTACAGCCATGCAACCACCAAGCTGTTAGAAAAAATAGATAGATTCCAATACCAATGCATACGTATATGCTTAGGAGCGATGAAGTCTACACCAAGAAATGCACTACTAGTGGAAGCGCATGGGATGGCCCTTCATATAAGGAGGAATATGCTCTTAGAACGATTCATTGTAGAGAAGCTACCTTTTTTCACAACATCCAATATATCAGATTCTACGAACCTGCCGCACACCTTCAGGAAATCAGGATAAAAAGCTATATGGACTTGTCTTGACTTACAAAAATGTTGCAGATATATACAGAGACATTGCTTTGAGCATACAGTTACCTGTCTACAGTTACAACTACCTCCCCCTTAGGGATCACATTCCGTTTCAAATAAAAGAGGACCAGAGAGAACTCATGGAGAAAACCAGGAAAATGAAAGAACAGGAACAGGAAATTGGCAATCCAGATATATAGCCTGCAGATGGGTCTAAAATGACAGGTGATAACAGCACAGGATGTGCTATATTTAGTCCTGAATTACAGATAGAACAGAAATTTAAGTTACCTCCAAATACCTCTATATACTTAGCTGAAACCATAGCAGTGATAAAGGCGATACAGTGTTGTCTGGACCAGAAACATTCGTTTTTTGCCATACTTTCAGACTCTGAGAGCGTCCTACAAGCGATATCTGACATTAAATTATCAAAAATTACCAACGACTACATACAAGTTCGCTATTGGTACTAAGAGTGCTTAAGAAGGCAAAAACAAATTACATTTATGTGGGTGAAAGCGCATTGTGGAATCCAAGGAAATGAAAAAGCAAATGACCTCGCCAAACAAGCTGTATACAGTGGAACTACATTGGAAATAAAGCTCCCCTTTACGGAATATTTGCGCAACATATGCAAAAGAGCATATGGATTATGGCAGGTTAAATGAAATCTGAGCTCATAACACAGTGGACTAACATATGCAAAAATTCAACCCCAAATTCCTAAAAGCTCATGGTTTGAACTTATTAGTGGACCACGACAAGCAACCTCTACAAGTAGATTAAGATTCAATCATGGATCATTTCCAGACCACCTTTATAAAATACATGTAAGTCAAACACCGGCATGTGACTGCGATGGAAGTACTCTGGGAGATGTGAACCACATATTGTTTCAATGCCCGAAGTATCGAGAGACGAGGATGAGATTTTTTGCTTCGATAATTAAAAACAAAGTGCCACAACCAGTGTCAAACACATCTTTGTCATATGGTAACGACATGAGAGTATACAGTACATTAATTGAATTTTTTATGTATCTGAAATATTATGATATGAAAATTGACTGTAAACAACGGGTTACAAAAGTAATATTAGGATAAAAAGAAAGAACTTTATTTAATAATACACAGAAGTGACTAAATGGTGTAAAACCGAAGTCAATAAATAAATTAAAAAAATTAATAATAACGCAGCTCCACATGCTAATGTTTCTTCCTCTTCACTTGACAGTAGCTTAGCTCTTACAAATCAGTAACGCAAATACACGCACAAACGCACTATAGCTGACGATATGAATACAAATCGCCAATGCAATCGCGGACACGAACAATGAACAGTTTGGCAGCATTGGTTGCTATCAAGTTGCATACAATGTCGGAAACGAAAACATGTTCCGCACTTGTATTGGCGTGTAACTGGCGTGTTGAAGATAAAGATTAAATGTTGTAGTATGGCTGATATAGAAAGTCTTGTTTGACGATGTGGAGCAGTTTCGATGGACGTGAGTGTACTATTCACGCGAAGAATACTACGAAATGTAAGTTCCGTACACAACTTTAAAAAAAAAATCTTAACGGCAAGTATAATGAAGAGTTATGAAATTTTGTTCAAATAAGCGTCATTCTAATTTCAGTGTGCTAATTCAGATTTGTTTTCTTTTTTGTATCTGTTTTCTGAACAGTAGAATATTTTAAATGGGAGTAATATATGTAAGACGATATGGAAGCCATAGTGCGTAGTAGCCCTTAATTATTGACAGGTATTGTTGTAGAGTACGTTAGTAGAAAGTAAAGAACAGTTGAAGAAGGTATAGCTGTGTAACTAGCGTTCTAAACAGATCAGAGTTTTAGCTTGAATGATATATAAAAATTTGTTTGACGATTTGGAGCAATTTCAATAGAAGAGATCATGTTATTCCCGCGAAGACTACTACGAAATGTAAGTTTTGAATACAACTTAGAAAAAATTAATCATTAACGGCATGTATAATGAAGATAATGAAATTTTGTTAAAAAGATCGTCATACTAATTTCAGTGTGCTGGTTGCTTTCATTGTCAAGATGACTATTTCAGTGTTCAAACTATCAATGTTGTGATTTAACAATCACATTAGCAGCCAATTACACTACAGTCAATCATGGTAGCAGCCAATTAAACTACAATCAATTATGGTAGGCCAAACTTAGTAACAGTTTCTTCCATTATATTTATTTTTAATTACTGGTATTTTAATTCTGAACCAAAAATTACATTTTATAACAGGCGTAGTTTAAATTTTTTCTGTAGTGCTTGGGGAGTAAAATTGTATAGTTACGCCCTATTTCATTGAAATGTTAATACTGATAAATTGTTGCACTATGTACTATTAAAAATCACGAGGAAAATATTGGTTGCAGTCTATTACTATTTATACATGCGGTACCGTGAAACGGGGTGACGGGACACTTTTTGTGTTTCCTTAGCTTTTTCTCAGAGCCCATGAAACTTTAGAAAATTGTAGGCCTATGTATATCAAAATTTAGGTCTGGGTCAGTAGATTACATTTATGTATCAAATATTATCTTAATTTTGGTCATTTATTTTAATTTTAATGTTTTGTTGGTGTCCCAAGTCATCCTGCAGGGTACTGTGACTTGGGACATGTGGGATGACTTGGGGCACATAAAATTTTTTTCAACAAAACTGCATTCACTTTACTGAGGACAGTGAAAATGTTTTCCTTTTTTCATTTTAAATGTGTGACACCAATTTTAATGTATTTTAAATTGAAATAATCACAATTCAGATTCAATGATATATTAAAATTAAAGCAAATGTTGAAAAGTTCAAAAAGTATCAAATGAAATTTTTTAGATATTTACTGTCTCAAATTGTGTTTCACATGTAAAACTACAAAAATTGTTTCATGTTGTTTTTAATTACAGTAATTAGTTTTTTTCCACATTACTCTGCAGTTTCATACGGAAACTTGCAATGACCATGCCGAACGAAGAGGGGAACAAGTTTGCACATAACTTGTGAAATAGAAACTTCTTAAATGTCTTCTTCATTTGGAAAAACATAAATGTATGATTGCTTCTGAGATAAATGAGAAAAAATGAAGTTCTCACTTTGGAATCTTTTATGGCCCATATTTTCCCTGTGGATGTTTTCAGAACTTCTTAACCTAATGATAAAACAATAAGCACATACTAAAAATGACTCCAGTGTGTGTAAGGACAATCAACAACATGTCCCAAGACACCCCACGTTTGCTTTCATTTTGAAAATCGAAATTTTCATTCCAAAATATAGGTGTAAATTTTTTATGTTCATGTGGTTATTATTAAAGATAGAAGTGGGGATGTCATTTAAACATTAACCATATTTCCACTATTAATCAATAACAAACAGCAGGCCTTCCAATTTCACTATCACTTTTTTTGTTAATATTGTGACAATTTTCAAAAAATTAAAAGAAGTGAGGTAAGTGTAACCATGTTTTGGCACAGTTAAACTTTGATACCAAATTGCCAACTTGTTATTGAAGGTATGATTATGAAATTTTTTCATGCTTAAAGTTTGACTTATCGACTTTTAAACAATATACATTTTGTTTTAGAAAAAAAAAAAATATATTTTCAAATAATTGTTTTCAAAATCTTTTGTTGTGCGGTTACACTTGCCCCATGGTTTGGGGCAAGAGTAACCCCGCATTATTGTACACATACAGGGCATTGTAAAAGAGACCAGGGGCAAGTGTACTAATTACCCAGTTTTTGCTGAATTTAAGGATTTTTAAATTATTAAAATACTTAAATTTTACTGTAGATATGAATTTTTTTGCACACGCCTAAAAAATGTTAGCTAAATTAAAAAAATAAGTGTTTGCCTAAACCATAAAACACTGAAACAGAATGTTTCAGTTCAGTAATTTATTAGCTTTAATTGTAAAAAAAAAATAATATTTTTTCATTACTAGGCAATGTAACAAAAATAATAAAATGGCTAATATCAAGAAAAAGAAAACTTCACTTTATAAGTTACTCACTTTCTATTATTTTTCATGTTATTTGAACTAAAGTTGTTGGCAATTTGTGTTTAATGCTAAACTGTCCTATTTCAACTTAATATATTCACACTTGGGTCCTAACTATTAATTAGTTACTGAATGTTGTATGAATCAAATGTCAGGCCTCCCGTGTGTCCCAAAGTAGTTTTGGGCAGCACTGAAATGACATCAGAGGATGGAACTTCCATCCCATATCTTCTATTAGGCTAGTAGAATGTGTTGCCATGTTTTGTCTTATTTTTGCATCTGAGGAAAATCACTTCTGGATCTCCTAAATGATTAATTTTGGTAACTCCCCCCCCCCCCCCCCATTCCCTGGTTACCTTTGCCCCAGCTGATTGGTTACACTTGCCCCACATGGGAAAAAGTTGGGGTAAGTGTAACCGTGCCTGGCATATCAAGAGCTGTAACAATAGAGTAAAACGAATCAAATATTTGAAATTATCATGCAAAAGTTAGTTTGTAACCAAAAAATGGTTTAGTTATGTTTAATACTACAAAAATGACAGACCACCAAATTCTGAGCATGTCACTCACAGAGTGAAAATGTAGACGTCAATTCAAGTCCAAAAGTTAATTACCAATTTACGTCAGATTAGACAATTTATGATTAAATATAACAAAGAAAGGAGTAAATTAAATGTGATAGGGCAGGGGTAATAATACAGCTTCTTTAAGGCACCATAAGCTGTGGTTATACGAACCCCATGTTTACACTTACCCTACTTCACCCTACTTAAATTGATAGTAAATTGTTCCCTTAAACTTGAGGGCGTCAGGCACACCATTACATAAACAATAATAACCAGGAAAACATAGTTCTGGCCTCCCACTGCTTCCAACATAGTAAAGATCAAAACACTGTCAAAATATCCCGTCACCTCGTTGCCCCATCACCCCACTTTACAGCAGTGTATTAAGATTTGATGTGGTATTGTACACATTTTCTTCACAGGAAAAATCAATATTTTTACAATTCTGCGTGGGAAATAAATCCCCCAAATTTCTAAATCTGATGAACATTGGAACTCATTGATATCAACTATCCCCTTTTATTAATTTGCTTGATGCATCCTTGCTGCACCACAGTGCATCTTCTCTCTCAGGCCACATACAGTTTTTTTCGTCATTAACTGAATCTGAATGTCACATAATTACCTCATGATTCTACTGCCGTGATATTTGCCCTGATCTGTAAGAACAAGACTGTTTATATGTTGCTGCTTCCTGAATCACCTGTAGGCATGTTATTTTTATTTAAAGCTCTGGGTGTTCCACTTATGAGTCCTTATACCTCCTCTTGCTTTCCTGACCTTGGCTGCACCAACTCTAGCTCATCCCTCCAGTACCCAGCCATTGATATTTAGATTTTCCTTGATTTTCTTAAATTATCCCAGGTAAATTCCATGGTGGTTCAGCGATTTCCTTCCATATCCTTAACCAAAAACATACTGAGCTTGTGCTTGTGCCCAATATTGTTAATTGGACATTAAACCCTAAACTTCCTTTCTTCCTACTTGTTGCTCACCCAAACTTCATTATCTTCTTCTCTCCCCATCTGTGATTGTCTCGTCCTCCTCTTGTTACCGGTATTGATAAGTTTTGTTACTCACATAAAATGCCATATACCTACTTTAGACACACTCTTCTCCAGTTCTATGGTTAGTTCATACTGTTTGCCATCCTCCACTTCGACACGACTGTCTTATTCTCTCCAGATACTTCTTGAATTCAGTTTCCATACTTGTCTTAGTAGACCCGTATCTAGCATTATATGGGGGACATTGTAAGCTTGTCACAGGTACCGGTAACAGGGTATAGTCCACATTTCTCAGACTACCACTAAATATGTGGAAGCCATTTTGTTCTAGTTGCTGTGACAACAGCAGCCATATGAGTCATTCCATGTCAACCCAACACAGTTTACATTAAAACTTTACCTCACCATCTCAGATTTCAATGAAATTTGGCATACTGGTACCCCCACCCCATAAAGAAAGAAAATTCCAAATTTCAACTTGATATCTCAAATGGTTTCAAAATAACGGCTTTTTATAAAGTTTTCAAAATATAAAAAAGCCCTTTACAAAAATATATAGCACCACACACACACACACACACACACACAGACACACATATGAAGTTTACTTACCAGGCGAAGGGGCACAGGTAGTGATAGTAACATAAATAACACACACACACACATAAGAGATCTCTGTCCAACTTCTTTGCTTTTTACAAATGTCTGTCTAGGTGTGTTTGCGTTTGGATATGTGTGAGTGTGTGTGTATTTGTTTACCTTCCTTTTTTTACCCTAAGGTAAGTCCTTCCACTCCTGGGATTGGAACGACTCCTTTTCTACTTCCTTAAAACCCATATCCTTCCCTTTCTCCTCTCCTTTCTTCCTCTTTTCCTGACGAAGCGACCAACGGTTACAAAAGCTTGTATGTGTGTTCGTGTGTGATTTTATTTGTGCCTATCGATGAGCCGGTCCTTTTGGTAAGTCATCCGTTTTCTATTTTTTATATTTGTTTATCCCACCAGGAAAGTTTCCTTTTATAATATAAATAAATGAATACACACACACACACACACACACACACACACACACACACACACACAAACGCAAGCTTTCGCAACCCAGTTGCTTCTTCAGGCAGAAGGGAAGGAGAGGGAAAAGGAAATGATGAGGGTTTTAAGGAAGGGGGTAAGGAGCCATTCCAATCCCGGGAGAGGAAAGACTTACCTTGGAGGAAAAAATGGAGGGTAAACAAATGCACACACACCCACACATTGTGTGTGTGTATTTGTTTACCTTCCTTTTTGTCCCCTAAGGTAAGTCCTTCCACTCCTGGAATTGGAATGACTCCATTTCCACTTCCTTAAAACTCGTACTCTTCCCTTTCTCCTCTCCTTCCTTCCTCTTTTTCCTGAAGAAGCTGCCAATGGTGGCGAAAGCTTGAATGTTTGTGTGTTTTTATGTGTGTTTTCTGTTTCTATCGACGAGCCTGTACTTTAGGTAAGTCAAAAATCTTTTATTTATACATATTTTTCCCACCAGGAAAGTCTCCTTGTATAATATTAGTTTCATCCATTTGATACTATCAATTAACCACTGTACAAGGACTGGTTGAGAATTTTTTCAAAATTTTTGTGGTGATTACTGTTACACAACTTCATTCACTGTTGATCATACAATGTTCAAACCGTGACTGTTTAAACATGGCAGTAGCCGAGAAAGCCAGAGAGAAAAGCAAAGATTGTCACAAAAGATGTCACACTCCACTCGAATTGGTGACTAGCATTGCCACCCCCCCTCCCCCCGCTGTTATGGAGTACTGAGAGCCTTGGGGTGGTGGAAGGGGGCTCGGATTCACAGGCACTGGGGGAAACACACGCCGAGGACATTACACAATGGTGAGTTCAAGTGTTCCCTGTGGTAAATTTGGAAGGGGTAGTAGCCGAAGAGGCGTGGGGCCGTGAACAGTGAAATTCTGTAGACGAGATGGTAGCGTGACCTGTCGTGAGAGACGCTGGCTCGAGCGGGAACCACAAGCTGGAATAATAAAAAGCACAGTGATCGACAGGAGCGAAAACGTCTGAGTCTCGGATGGGACGGAATCAGGGGCCAGCTGCAAGTGTTTAATGAGTTCGCATTTGGTGGATGGTGTACACATTATGAAAAGGCTGTAGTCGTGCACCACGATGGACAATTCAGTAGTGAGAGACGGGGGAACAGGGACCGAGAATTGATAGTAGGTATCGGAGGGAGGGAGGGGACGAGAGAATCCTCTAAAGGGAGAGGATGGTGAGTAGGAAGGGGAACAGGGCTCAACGGTCGAGGATGATGCACGACTCGACGGTGAAGGAGAAGGGGGAGACACGCAGGAGGGAGGGGGAGGAGACACCTCGAACGAGGAGAAGGAAGGGGGGGTAGCCTCGACCTCGGGAGAGGAAGCCGGATCGAGGTGCTCAAGCTTAAGACGATTGATGGAGACTGCGGTGGGTTTGCCATTAAGGGCGGTGCAGGTATTTCCAGCCTGAAGTAGGGCAGGATAAGGGCCAGAGTAAGGGGCTGTAAGGGCGGACAGACGGTGTCATCACGCAAGAACATGAACTTGCACGTCTGCAGGTCTAAAGGTACCCTTACAGAGGAGGAAGAGTGGGTGGCAGGAGGGGGTGGGGAGGCCGCAGCACAGATGTGGAGGACTCGATCGACTAGAGAGGGGAGATCTTCGAGCGAGAGCTGGAGACGAGGCAACAAACTTGCCAGGTAAAGTGAGCTGTTGCTCGTATACGAATTCCGCAACGGTGCCACGGAGGTCCTCCTTGTAGGTTGAGTGCAGGCTGAGAAGGACCAGAGGAACAGTGTTGAGTCAAAGGGGCCCGTGGCACCGAAGGGCCACCTCGAGGGTCCGATGCCACCACTCTACCGGCCCGTTACTTGAGGATGATAGGCGGTGGTGTGGATCCGGCGAATGCCGCAAAGATGACAGATATTGGTGAAGAGGGCACTCTCGAATTGGCGTCCCTGGTCAGTAGTGATGATTTAGGGGCAGCCAAAGTGAGTGATCCAGGAAGAAATGAAAGCCTGAGCAAAGGACTCGGCAGTGATATTAAGCGGAGGTGTGGCTTCCATCCATCTCGTGGTGCAGTCATTCATTGATAGTATGTGTCGGTAACTGTCGACTGGTGGGAGAGGACTGACGAGGTCCAAATGGACGTGCTGGAATCTTCCAAACAGAGGAGGAAATGAGCCAAGAGGAGGGGAAATATGAGACAATACCTTGTTGCGCTGGCACACAAGAGTGGGCCCCGCCTCACAATCCCGTCTCCTGTCGCGCCAAATGAAACATTCGCACACCGAGTCGACGCCTCGACACCCGGGTGCGCGAGCTCGTGCAATTTCTGGAAAATGGGATGTCGAAGGGAGCGAGGTATAAAGGGGCAGAGTTTGCCATCGAATTGTTGCACTATACGTCGCCGGTGACACCAGGAAAGGTGGTGCAGATGTGATGCAGGGGAGAGGAAGGATCAGAGATGAGGGCAAGGAGGTCATGGTCAGCGGATTGTAGGGCAGAAAGGTTGGAGAGATCAATGACAGTGAACACAGCATCGATCTGTGAGAGGAAGTCCGCCACCACAGTATCCGTGTCCGTAATGTACCGCACGTATGTCGTGAATAATTTCAAAATGTAGTCCAGGTAGCAGAAGCGCCGAAGGGACAGGTCAGCCAGAGGATTTTTGATGGCAGCTGCCAGCGGTTTCTGATCGGTAAGAACGTAAAAGGGACGACCCTCAAGTTTTGCGCAGAAATGTTTAATGGCCTCGTAGATGGCAAGAAGTTCTCTGTCAAAGGCCGCGTACTTCCGTTGAGCATTGTTTGGTTTTTTGGAGAAGAACTGTAGGGGGGAGATTACACCAGCGTGAGATTGGCTAAGAACCACACCGATGGCGGAGTCGATAGCGTCAGTCGTGAGGAAGACTTCCGTGTCAGGATGTGGATGAGCAACCGTGATCACTCGAGCTAGTAGATCTTTGAGTTTATTGAACGATTCTGTTATTTTGTTCGTCCAGGGAACTGCACGGTCACCTGATGTGTGTTTGCCAGCCAACACATCCGTAATGGGGGCCTGAACCTCAGTGGGATTAGGCAGGTGCCGTCTGTAGTAGTTAATGGTGCCGAGGATCTGACGAAGCTCTTTGTAAGTGTGGGGGCCTGTGATGTTTTACGCTGAGTTGACCTTGTCAGTTGGGGTGGGCAACGCCCTCCGACGAGACTGTATACCCGAGGAACTGTACCGAGGGGAGATGCAATTGGCGTTTGTTCTCATTCAACTCAATTCCCGCCTCGGATAACCTGTCAAGAATAATCTACAAGTGTCTGCCGGCCGAGGTGACTGAGGCGCTCCAGTCACGGTCAGCACGGCCACTACGGTCGGGGGTTCGAATTCCCCCTCGGGCTTGGATATTTGTGCCATCCTAGTTCGTAAGTAGTTCATAAGTAGTTTGTAAGTTTAGGGACTGATGACCCCGTAGTTAAGTCCCATAAGCTTAACAAACATTTGAACAATTTTTACAAGTGTCTTTAGTTTTCCTCGACTTAGGAGCTGAAGATTAGTATGTCGTTTAAGCAAAATTTTAAGTCCTGTAAAACCTCAGTAATGAACGGTTGCCAGGTCCGAGTAGCATTCTTAAGTCTGAAAGGCATGAAATGATACTGGAAAAGGCCGAGTGGGGTGGTGATGTCCGTTTTTTCAATGTCCTCAGGGGCCGTGGGAATTTGATAGTATGCATGCTTACAATCGACAACCGAGAAAATTTTCGACCCAGCAAGTAGTTTGGAAAAGTGATGTTTGGAATCGGGAAGCGGTCCGTGATAAGTCTTAGCATTAAGCTTGCGATAGTCGCTGCACGTGCGCCATGTGCCAGCATGTTTCTTACCTAAGTGAATGGGTGAGGCCCAACTGCTGCAAGATCGCTCGATCACACCGGTTGAAAGCAGTTGGGACAACTGCGTTGACAGCGGCTAATTTTTCGGGACACAGAGGGCGCGGTTTGGAGAAAAGTGATATTGTCAATGAGGCGCAGCCTGTGAACCGTGCCGTTCATGACAACAGCAACTTGCGAGGCAGCCGACGGCATGGCACTAGGACGTAGCTTGCGCGACAGCATGTTGCGCAGAGTGATAGCTGACGGAGGTGAGCGTGGCATCGGCACGCTGTGCAGGCGGGAAGGAGGTCGGGGGCAGCGAGGAGGTAGAGGTGATGGCCGCGGGCGGTGCGTGCGTATCCTGCCGACTCAAAGTAGTTGCTACTGGAGGGTGGCGGTGCTGGCGCAGCGGCAGCAGATGACACAGTAGCCATAGGTGACGAGTTGGTAAATGGTGTGTGCATCGGCCACTGGCGCGCGCAGATGAGTGTACGCGGCTGCCAAAGTGGCAGCGGTGGCAAGCGTCGGAGGAACAGGAGCCGTAGCGCAGAGGTGGGGAGGCGATGAGCGCACAGTTGGACAAGTGGCAGGCGAGGCATTGCGGGCTGGAGGGGAGGCAGCATTGCCAACATCACAGCGAGAACCGGATGGTGAAATTACGCTCTGCAGGGCAGTGCACGCACAAAAGTTTGGTTGAGGATTTGCTCAGAGCAGAAGGAGTGCTGATGGGCACACACTGAGACGTTTTGTGGAGGGAGAGGCAGTGAACACAGTGGGTTGGTTTAGAAAAGTCACTTGTGGAGCATTCAAACGAAGGTACTATTGATGAATTTGTGTACAGTTCGAGGACGCAAAAGATTGCGGAGCACGCGTACTAGGCAAGACTTCGCAACTGTCTTTGCAGACCTCTGTGTATGAGCGGGGAGGAACAAATGTGATACTTGGAGAAGGTAAAAGTTCCGATGAAGGAGCAGAGTCACTAAGAACACGAGGCAAAGCTGCACTGTGACTAACCTGAGATTTGTGCGCCATGGAGATGGACAGCTGCTCGAGGATTTGTTTTGCAGAGTCAAGCGCAGATAGATTGTCAGCCACCTGTCGAGACAGGTTGTCTCGTTCACGTCATAGCTGTTCCACTTGCGCGTGTACCAAATTAACCTTAACGGTGGCACTTTGAAGTCTGGCCACAGTGTCTGAATACTCAAGAATAACACTAAGGCGTTCACATTGTAAGTGCTCGACTTGAGCTTGTTGCGCACATAATTTGTCAATTGTTCTGCCTAGTTCAGAAATAGTGTCTAAACACTCGCGAATAACACTAAAGTTGTCACAGCTCGACCGAGCGCGCACGATAAAAGTATGAGAAGGAGAGTGAAACACTGCACGTTGAACGAAGTCTGGAGATAGTCCATGAAACGAGAGTAAGTCAATGCCGAGAATAGGCTCGGGAACTCTGGCCACTAGAAAATCCCACTTGAAACCGTGTGAAGGTGAAAGCTGTGCTTTGAGAGTTGTAGAGCCCGAGCAGCGAATATGTGAGGCGTGGGCAGCTTGAATGAGCATGTTAGTCACTCGCACAGGATTTGGGGACAGACCAGGAGGCAGAAGAGCACCAGTGTCGACGAGGAAGTTTAAGCCAGAGTTCAACTCTGTGACACAGTGACGGGTGCCAACCTTAGTGACGTTGCGTACAAAGTGGAGACTAGGGAGGTGCCTACAATCCGTATGGCAGGCATCGGTGCCTAGACTAGCCTGCCTACTTTGTTTGGGTAGCTGCAAAGGGACCTGCACTTCCTCGCAGCACTGCCGAAACGGGCGTGAAAGAAACAGTACGGATAATGAGGCTGCTGTTCTTGCGGGAAGCATTGAGGAGAAGGGGGTGTGCTCTCTTCTCCGGAGCTGACACCGTCGGGTGCCGGCAGCAGTTTCAGCATTATAGAGATGATGCGGTGGGGTATGCCAGGCGGATCCGTGATCTCCTTTGGGTAGCTGGAACGGCCTCGTGCGAAGGTAGGTGGGCATGGCGCAAGGCACGGCGTGGCTGCCTGCGCGATGCGAGACTCTTGAAGATGCGCTTCATGATCTTGGTCCGCAATGCAAATGAGCTCAGTAGGGGACTCGAGAATGTTTTACATCGATGCAGTCTGCTCTCTCGGTGGTAGCTTACTGGTCCAGATGGCCATGAGAGAGGGGTCAGGCATGACCTGCTCACTAACCGAGAGCCGAAGGCGTCGCCCTAGCTCGGAAGGACGTTTGAGGAGTTTCTTCTCCTCAGTTATATGTCAAACTGTCTTTTTCACAGACCGGGTGACACGCTGCAGGATTGTATTTTTGGCATTGACTAGGGGAAGAATTAACCAGGTCACAAATATTAGATCCATGTGGTCATGCAGTGAGGTTATTAAACACAGGCAGCAAGTGGAATAGTCCAAATTGTAATGTCTGAATATGCGCTCAATGTGAGCGAACCGGGTGGTCGGGGAATCGAATGAGACCTGAGGCAGCTTAGCTTTGGCAGGTGGCCCTGCGGCGGAGAGAGAGGCGAGTCAGGAGGTGGCGGACTGACTGCAGCGTTCACATTGTCGGACGGTGAAGGCTCGGAAGCATCACTTGGCGCAGCAAAGGACACAGGCGACGCCAGGGAACGGGTCGTAAGTCAGGCAAAGAGCGGTTGTGGAAGGGCACACTCGGAGATATGGCACAAGGTAGCACATACTGAGGAGCCGGAGACGAACTCGAACGAGAAAAGTAGGCACAAATGTTCAGCACAAACACGGTTACTGTGCTCTTTGCAGTCCAGCACTGGACGAGGCAAAAGTACAGCACAGCACTCAAACACGTTTGTGGCTTAACAAAGTCAGAGTCACATCGCTGAGGCACGGCACTGTTAAACTGTGGCAACGTGAACATGTCTTGCGGCGAAAGTCCGGACAAGAACATCAGCCCGGCATTGAGCGGACTGCTGTCACTCGTGAAGACGCTGTGAGCCACAGGTCGGTGAGGAAATATGAGTCCACGTGGCAGTTGCACAGGTATCAATATGCTGAGCATTGGCGCGGGACCATTGGTGTACCGAGCGCGAGCGAATCACACACCAAAAACCGCGAAACTGCACTGTTCGACTACATAGAAACAACTTTTCGTACGGGGTCACCACTGTGGTGATTACTGGAGGCAGGGAAGCCAAATAACCGCGCACTTTACTGTTACACAACTTTATTCACTGTTGATCATACAACGTCCTAACCTTGACTGTGTAAACATGGCAGTAGCCGAGAAAGCTAGAGAGAAAAGCAAAGATCGTCACAAAAGATGTCACACTCCACTCGAATTGGTGTGGCTAGCGCCGCCACATTTTAATAGTGGCTCATTTTGAAATTCTAATATTAATTTTTTATTTTGAAATTGGTAAAAAAAAATTTGAACCCCTGTAGTGTTGTATAATTTTGGAAAGTACTTGAAAAATGCTGCAAAGTGACACCTCTCTCATCTTTCTAACTTAATTCTGAGAGTTGGTATAGCAGTTGAAATTTTAGAAACAGGTCAATTTGAGTATTTTTTGAAAACTTTAACAAAGCATAATTTGGAAACTATTTGGTCTATCAAGTTGAAATTTAGTATATTTATTATCTGTGTGGGGGTACCAGCTTTCAAAATTTCATTGAAATCTGAGGTGGTGAGGTAAAATGACTGTTGAGTTCACATGGAATGACTCGTACAGAAAGCTTTTAGTTGATCGATTGCAGCCCATTGGTTGTAGCAGGCCTACTTCTTGACCAGATTTAGACACCAAGGCTGTCTTCCTCAGAGTGATTCATATTACATTATTGTGTTACTTGCATGCACACATAATATTATTGGAATTTGAAAGTTCTGAAATTGTTGAAAATAATGATTTTGTACCCCCAAAAATGTGATATGTGCAACGTCACAACATTCTGAAAATTACCTTACTTTGTTGCTTGAAATAAATCTAATTACCCCTAAAATATTTTTTTTGTGCTACCCCAATATGTAACTTCTTTTACTGTAGGCCTACTATGATAATGTTTAGGCTACGAAGAGAACCATACTGCAAATCCAGAAAATGTTATAAAAGAACATGCTTTATTCTGCAATATAAATTTACAGAAATTATGTTTAACACACTACATATAAGAAGTAGGCCTATATGCGTTGAAGATCAGTCCGTTTCCTCACTGAGTGCTGAAAGTTGTTATGCTAGTGGAGTATTTCAATTTTATTTGTCCTGTCTAGTGTCCACTGTCTGCCTGTTTTGTGTTTGGCACAATATTTGATTTTAGAATGTCACCGAGTTTCATCAGCTGGTGCCATTGGTTAAAAAGAAGCTTTAATTTCGTCCAGGTGGATGCAGGTGTTTTACCAAAACATCTTTGTTCTTACCAAAGTTCATCAAAACTAGGCAAGTCATACACATATATAATGTAGGAAGACAGCTTGATGTTATGTAATGATACTGTACTGGAGATTGCTGTGCCTTTGCATTATAATATACCACAGATCATATTTCATGGAGGATGTAGGTTGACATAGCTTAACTACAGCTTTTCCAGAAGGTATGTTTTGGTGGTACTGTCTAGTGTTTGTAACATTCCTGCACTGATCAAACCTTTCATTCAGTAACACTGTATTGTTATTTTCAATGTCTTCAGTAAGCTTTGGCTGCTACAAGTGGTTACAGGTATTTTGCTGTTTTACTATCCTTATTTTCATTGTTATGTTGTCTTCAGAATAGCCTGTAACAAATGCAACTTCAGAGAAAGAAATAATTTAAGAAGATGAGTTAAAGTCATCCAATGATTGAATTTCAATAATGCTTAACTACATCTTTTTCCAGCAGATACACTCCTGGAAAATGAAAAGGGAATGCCATGAAATCATTGACTCAGCAGAGGGAAATTTTATTTGCACATCCTTGAGAATGTATACAACAAACAATCATACAGATAAAAGACATAGGACCGAGATAAGAGACATAGGACCGGATTAGAGTCATCCGAACATATGAAATGTCGACATTAGTACTGTGTATACTCTGCTATTTCAGCAATAGCAATAAAAGTTGCAATTCTCCCATGGAGACGATCGTAAAGGTTCCAAATGTAGTCTTGCGGAAATGGCCTGCAATGCAATTTTTACCTGGTGCCTCAGTTGGTTCAGATTTTGTGCAAGTTGTGCGAGATGATGTTTCATCTGAGACCAAACATGCTCAATGGGGGACAATTCGAGGGATGGTGCTGGCTGAGGTAGTTGACGTACACCTTGAAAAGCACGTAAACTGGGTGGTTTGCGCATTGCATGAATGGCAGTAAGACGTGTTGAATGATGTCTCAATGTACCAGGCAACAGCCAGTGTAGGATACGGATGCCCACACCAGATGCAGGGTGTCGGCCTCGTGTGCCTCTGTCGTGTACACTCCAGACTTTGCTGATCCTCTGTTTGGTGCCACAAATGCATATGACCATCATTTGCACTGAGGCAGAAGCAACTTTCATCACTGAAGATGACATGACTCCATTCTTCCTTCCATAAGCGCATATCGCGACACCACTGGAGGCAGGCTGAACGATGTTGGGGTATGTGCAGAAGACGCACTAACAGTTTCAAATAACTATTTGATTGTTCGAAAATGAAATGAAAGGATAGGGTTATTACTTGTGTTAAGAATCATAAATTGAAATTTCAGTTTAGGGTTAAGCGGGGTAAGTGTAACCATGGGGTTAGTGTAACCATGGCTTACGGTGCCTTAACGAAGCTGTATTTTTACCTCTGACCTATCACATATGTTAATTTACTCCTTTCTTTTAAATATTTAACCTTAAATTGTCAAATCTGACCAATTGGTAATTAATTTTTGGACTTGAATTGGTTACATTTTCACTCTGTGATTGAGTGACGTGCTCAGAATTTGGTGGTCTGTCATTTTTTCAGTATTAAAGATAACTGCACAATTTTTTGGTTACAAACCAACTTTTGCATGATAATTTCAAATATGAGATTCGTTTGATATGCCAAGCATGGTTACACTTATTCCAACTTTTTCCCATGTGGGGCAAGTATAACCAATCGGGCTGGGCAAGTGTAACCAGGATGGTCATTAAAATTCCTTGGGGGCTGGAGGGGCAGGGGTGAAAAATGATTTAGGAGATATGGAAGTGATTTTCCTCAGATCCAAAAGTAAGACAAAACATGGCACCACATTCTACTAGCCTGATAGAAGAGATGAAAGTTCCATCCTCTCATATCATTTCAGTGCTGCCGGGGCCCAAGTGTGAATATAATAAGTTGAATTAGGACAGTTTAGCATTAAACACAAATTGCCAACAACTTTAGTTCATTTACCATGAAAAATAATAGAAAGTGACTTAACTTATATAGTGAATTTTTCTTTTCTCTTGATATTAGATACTTTATTGTTTTTGTTACATTGCCTAGTAGTGAAAAAATATTACTTTTGTAGAATTTAAAACAAATAAATTACTGGCCTCAAACAAAAATAAATCATCTATGAAGCATTCTGTTTCAGTGTTTTATGGTTTAGGCTAACACTTATTTTTTAGCTTCTGTGTATTTCATAATATAGAAAGAGACGCGTGCAAAAAAGTTCATATCTGAGTAAAATTTAAGATATTTTAATAATTTAAAAATCCTCAAATTCAGTAAAAATTGGGCAATCAGGACACTTACCCTGAGTCTCATTTACAATGCTCTGTATGGGTACAACAATGCGGGGCTGCACTTGCCCCGAACCATGGGGCAAGTGTAATCTCACAACACAAAATTTTGAAAACTATTATTTGACCATATATTATTTTTTCAATAACAAAATGTATATTGTTTAAAAGTCAATAAGTCAAATGTTAAGCATGAGAAATTTCAAAATCATATCTTCAATAACAAGTTGACAATTTGGTGTCAAAGTTGAACTATTCCAAAATGTGGTTACACTTACCCCACTTCACCCTAGTTATTTATGACTATTCTAATAAGTAGACACCAGATCTTTAGGTTATAAGCTATTCTTTTCCTGAGTTCTTAGTTGTACATAAACTTGTACTTATTTCATCACCACTATTGTATAGCACCTATAAGAACCTATTTTATGTTAATGCCTATTTGCCTATTTTAGCTTTAAAATCCTAAAAGCCACTATTTCTTCTATTACCAGAAGACTTGCTTTGAAGAATCAAAGGTAGAAGCACTGAAGTCAATATTAGAAAAAGAAAGTGCTTTCATCGGTACTGACAAATTTAATGTGAGTAAAAATTGTGTTGTCTCAACTTATACGGATGCACTGCAAAGAATCCGAGAAGATACCACAGAGTCTTGCATATGGATACTGTGGATGAAACTACTGACAGTCTTGACCAGCACATTTCAGTACTGATTGCTTACAATCCAGAGCTTATTTGATTCGTTCAAAACAACTCCCAAAGAGTAATGAACAAATAATCACACACTTTGTCAGCACTGTCGTAGGAAGAAAGTGCTTCTGGCTTTGACAAATGCTGCTGCACATATGATTGCAACATTTCATTGCTCCAAATATTATACCCTTTGATACTGCATGTGACTTGTGTAGCGCATAGTATGAACTGTGTAGCAGAGCACGTAAGGCTAGAATTCCTGTCATCTTCATCATCTTGGACATTTTCCAGCCTCTGTCCGGATCTGCTTGAAACATAAGCCTCTGCATCGTTTCTGTCTGGCCACCATCTTTCTGTGTTCACCTTGGTCCAGTCTTCTCCTTTCTTCCTGACACATTCCTCCACTCCTTTCAGCCATTAGTCTCTCAGTTGTCCTTGCGGTCTCTTTCCCTCCAGTTTCATCTCGTGTATCCTTCTGGGTATCATCTTCTAACACTAACCGTCACTGATTTACAAAAATCAGCAATAATTTGTATTGTTTTCGACTCGCTATGGGAAACGCAACATCAGGTCAGCGTTAGCGTTGATACAGATATTCAGTTATATGCAGGTGGTGTGGCCAAAAGAAAAGAAAAATCACCAATTTTAAGACATACTTTTTAATGCGTGTTCACACACCAACAGCCCAACGGAAAAAGACCGTGAGCACCCGTTTTTGGGTCCCGCGCTACATACGCTCTTTCTTATACATAAAATAGTTCCCACTTTATATAATGCAATTGAACAGTCTTACAAGTATTGCATAGGTCTAAAATATATATACATGCCAAATCTGCTTGCAATTAACAATCTCCATTTATTTTCTGATTATTTAACAATATTTTTTCGTAGGATATGGCGCATTAACACAAAACGAGCTGCTACTTTTTGCCTATTGATTATCTTGTGACGATATTCAAATACTTGAATATCGATCCCGTAACATTATGTTCGACTATCAATCCTGTAACGTTATAATCTTCTCCTCCATTTGCTTATCATGCCCATACAGTCTAAGCCTTGATTTCTCTTATCTTCTCTTGTAATATTTCCACCTTCATTAACTCTCTGAGTCTCTCATTTCTTAACCTGTTTATCTTTGTAACTCCATTACTGTTCCTCAAGTATTTCATCTCACTAGCTTGTAATCTGCTTTGTTCCTTTCATAACCCAGGTATCGGATGCATCTCAGGATTGGGGCATAGCATGACTGGTATATAAGTTTTTTACTGTTTTGGTGTACATCCCTGCACTTCCAAAATGTTTCTGCTTTTCACCCCCCCTCCCTGTTTATTTCTCTGTCGTCATCGTCATCTTTCTGTATAAGGCTTCCTTTGTACTTGAAACTCTCCACTCTCCTCAAGCATTCCCCACTGATGGTTCCTCCAGTTGTCCCTCTCTCCTTTGTCCTTGTTGTGATAATTGTGTCACTCTTAGTTATACTATATTTAATCCCATATTCTTGTACTATTTGTTCCCATACATCTAACTGCTCTTGTACTTCCTCCTCATTATTCTTCCAAATCATCAGATCAAAGACATAGCTTTCATCTTTCTTTCGCCAGTTACTTGTGCTACTGTACTTATTATATCATCCATCACTACAATAAAGAGTAATGATGAAAGTGCATCTGCTTGCCTGAAGCCATTCTTGTGTTCAGTCCAAGCTGATCTCTCTCTTCCCACTTTCACACAGCTCACACATCCATGGTATATTTTTCTTATTCTCCAAATAGTCTAGTTTTGCTACCCCTCTATACTCCAGGGCTCTTTACACTTTGCTTCTACGTTCACTATTGTACACTTTTTCAATGTCCCAGAAGGTCAGTTGTAGATCTGTTCCATATTCATAGTGTTATTCCTGCAGTTGCCTTACAGCAAAAATTTAAAAGCACTGTGGACCTTCCTGTTCTGAAGCTATATTGCTCTTCTTTCATCCCTCCTACTAATTATGCCCAAATTTGTGCTTCCAAAAATTACTCAAAAGACTCATCAGTGTTATCCCATGATAGTTCTTGCTCTCTATTCTATTTCCCTTCTTAAAAATTGGGACAATTATTCCATTCTTCCAGTCTTCTGGTATTGTCTTCTGTCTACATACAGTTTTCATTACTCAGTAGAGCCATTGTATCCCCACCTGTCCTGCTTCTCTCAGCATCTCAACACTTAAATTCATCCAAGCCCGGTGACTTCCCTCCCTTCATCTTGCCCCATGCCTTTTCCACGTCTCCCCATATTAGGTCTTTTTCTATTTGCTGCTCTTCTTTCTCCTTGACTTGTTCTTCCTCATCCAAGTCTCCATTTGGGTTCATGAGTTCTTCAAAATACTCCTTCCACATACTCTTGAGTTCCTCCTTATTCTCTACAAGTTGGCCACTTTTGTTCATCACTTGGGCATAATCCAACCTACCGTTCTTCCTCTTAATTTTAATCATCCCATATAACACCTTTTTTGAACCTTTACTAGTTTCCTCCATCATCTGCTAGAGTTCTATAATGTAAATAAATAAATAAATCACACTATTAAGAACTTTTTGATAAGGCACTGTTAAGGGTTCCACTGAATGCAGCATTTCTGTCCAAGTGCTGAAAGTGAAGTACACCCCTTTCACATACATTGATGTAGGAACGTTTATTCTCGCCATAATAACAGATAAGCACCATGGCTGTTCTCTGGAAAACCTACAGAAAGTTATAGTCAATTACTATGAAACGAACTATGGTTTTAATGATTGAATTCATTGGTTTCTTTGACATTTGTTAAATACTATATTACATGTATTTCTTCTTAAACTAACTAATCCATTTATTGGGCATACAGATATCTACCAAAGAAAAGATATTACACATGAGTTATCTAAATTAGACATGTATGGTCATGTGAACAATTTTACATGGTTTTTATTTATTTTTAATTAATTTTTTTTCTTCAAAATATAGTTTCTTGGTTGTAAGTAACCCAGGCTAAAAATGTGCATGAAGCTACAATATACACTGTGGGTTTGTCCCCATGGCTGTGAAAAATGTTGTACTTTGCAGTATTTCATGTGAAATGTCTGAAAAGATTTCCTTGTTAGTACAAAGTCCAGAACAATCTTACAATTTCCACATTTGACAGTGAAGTACCTATGGATGCAATGGATACAAAACCTAACTTTTTTTGTCTGTAATATGGCAAGTCACCGTACCTGTCATATTGTAAATTATTCACTGGTACGGGAGATAAGGGTTCTCTTCTTCTTCTTGGATGGTTATTCGTTTCTTCTTCTTCTTGGATGGTTATTCATTACATAGTGGTCTGCCAGGCCCCTTCTTAGTAAACATCAATTCAACTGCAATGTCACACATAAGAATTCGGTAACACTTGTCCATAACAACACACCTTTAGAGTTCCTTCTTGCTGTTTATAAGCTGTTCTCTTTGTATAAGAACCAAATAGCAGAACTTAATTGAAACTAGTACATGGGTAATGTATGATTGCACAGCACACACACACACACACACACACACACACACACACACTCACACGCACACACACATGTGTGGAGGAGGACTGAAATATCCACAAGGAATGGCTGTGACATGGTGCCTTAAACCATACGGCCATTCATTTGTGGCCATTTTATTTTTAACTTTGAAAAACTATGGGTGCAATCCATATCACTTCAAGCAGCGGGGTTACCTTCATTGTTTTGGATATCACTGAATTTAGCATATGTTAAAATTCAGGACTAAGTAAAAAACCCATATTGTTGTGTTGTCTCCACAAAAATTCCTGGCCTGAGATAACAAGCTTTCAAAGATGAACTGCAAGAACCATGTACAAAATGCGAATTTTGGGTAAAATATTAAAATGCTGTATCTCTGGAACAATTCTAGATATTGAGTTAGGTTTTTTTTCTTTTATTTGAAAGATAACGGATTTATGATTACAATATTATGCTCAGTTTGGACACAGCTGTCAAAAATATTTTATTGTGGACTTTTTAATTATTTTTTTAATTTTAAGGAACAACAATTTTATTCAAAAATGCTAATCCAAAAAATTTTATTTTTCCTCTTGTTCATTGTTATCATGTAGAACTACATTACCTAAAGTTTTTCATTACTAATGTCATTGTTGTACTATATCTTTCTAATATAATTGTTGTAATTGTTTCCTGTCACTTATTGTTGCAGTAGGTTCTTACATTGTTGTTGTTTCTTGTCAAGTTCTTCTCATTTGAGGTTTCAGTATTGTAGTTGTTCTGTGCTAATTTCGTTATTGAAGAACTGTCTAAGAAAACAGACCATTCAGTGAGCTCTGTGTTTACGTGAGGAATTTATCAATTGAAAAAGTTGTATATTTTGTGGAAAGAGCTGTTTGAAATGTCTCTGACTGGGGCCACAGGAGAGTAAAGTGTGCTGACTGTTTGCATATATATAAAAGAGTGATATACAAGACAAGCAAGAAAACAGACTTTGTTCAGGTTGGTAATACGTGATTTGTCCGCGCATCGCGTAATTAAAAACTGCGCCAACTCTAGTGCTGCAGGCCACTGCCCGGTGCGCCACAGGCTCCGCAAAGAGCGCTCTCTATATGAGAAGGTGCACAATGCTCTGGCAGTTCGATGCGCGACTTCAACCGCACGTGTTACGTTTTCATGTCGTAGCCGTCTACATAATAGCAATCGGTAATGAGCCGGTCGAATTGCACGCATTTTGCGGACTCCGTACCGACCCTGTTCTACGGGTGCGGTGTCTGATCTCTTACTTATTTCTCTGGGGAATCGTATGTGTGTTTCCTTCAGCCTCTGTGACTACTCCGGACCCTGTGTTACATCAGGTGCTGCAGCAGCAGCAGAAACATCAGATTGACCTCTTAACTAAATTGTTTACATTGTCGCGCAATGTTGCGGTGGCGTCAGGTCCTCCTCCTTTTCTTTCCTACGATGAGGACGTGGAAGAACGGGATAAATACGAGCATCGTTTACGTCGGGCTTCTGGTGTTACGGACCCTACAGTGTGTCGCACCTTGTTTCTTTTGTGGTGTTCCCCTCAGGTGTATCGGGTTTCGTGTAATCTGACGCCATTGCACGATCCGTCTACCCCTTCTTTTGACGAGATGTGTTGTTTGCTTTCTGGGTATTATTGCCAGCGGACGAATACGGTGATATCTAGTATCGAATTTAACCAATGTCATAAGTGACCCAATTGGAAATACAGGGCCCGGGTGGCTGAACTGCAGGGGCTCATCTGTCGTCGTAAAATTATTTCACACGTTCACGAGGAATCCTATGCAGATTGCGTGGTTCGGGACGTTACCGTTTCCCTGACAGGGAAATCCGCGACCGTGCCCTCCGACAGCATGACCCCACCTTGGCGGATGTTCTGAAAATCACTCAGGCTTTCAACATTACGCGAGTGGTGACCCGTACTATTGACTCACAGGATGAGGTTTCCGCCATTCAACCGCCCAATTCTACTCAGTGCCCTTCTCCTGATGTGGTTACCTCAAACCGTCCACTCCAGTCACAGGTCCGACGACGGAACAGCTCAGGTCAACAGTACAGTCGACGGCCTTCTCGCTCTGGTAAATGGGTGGCGCCGTTTCCATCTTGTCCTGAATGTTTTTCTAGCCATGCATGTAATGATTGCCCGCATCGTTCATCTACATCTACATGGGATAATATGCAAATCACATTTAAATGCCTGGCAGAGGGTTCATTGAACGACCATTATATTATTTATCTCCCAATCCATTTTCGAATAGCACGCGGAAAGAAAGAACACTTGAATCTCTCCGTTCGAGATTTGATTTCTCGTATTTTATTCTGATGGTCATTTCTACCTATGTAAGTGGGAGTCAACAATATATTTTCGCATTCGGAGGAGAATGTTGGCGATTGGAGTTTCATAAGTAGCCCATGCCACAGCGATAAGTGCCGTTGTTGTAATGATTCCCATCCCAGATCCTGTATCATTGTCATAATGCTGTCTCCCTTGCATCGAAACGAGCTGACCTTAGGACTCTTTCGATGTCCTCCGTTAAACCCACTTGATGAGGATCCCACACTGGGCAGCAATACTCCAAAAATGGACGGACAAGCATAGTGTATGCAGTTTCTTTTGTAGTTCTGTTGCATCTTTTAAGGGTTCTGCCAATAAAACGCAGTCTCTGGTTCGTCTTTTCCAAGACATTATCCATGTGTTCTTTCCAATTTAAGTCAGAAGTAATAGTAATTCCTAGGTATTTTGTGGAGTTTACGGCCTTCACTTTTGATTGATTTATCTTGTAAAAAAAGTTTAACGGATTTCTTTTCGTACTCACGTGGATGACTTCACACTTCTCATTATTTAGAGTCAAATGCCAATTTTTACACCATAGTGATATCTTATACAGATTGTTCTGCAGTTGGTTTTCATCTTCAGATGATTTTACTAGATGGTAGATGATGGTGTCATCTGCAAACAACCTAAGAGAGTTACTTAGATTTTCAACTAAATCGTTTATGTAAATAAGGAACAGCAGAGGACCAATAACACTACCCTGTGGAACGCCCGATATCACCTCTGTTTTAGTCGATGCCTTACCATCGATTACTAAGAACTGTATCCTCTCTGACAGGAAATCCCCTATCCAATTGCAAATTTGAGACAATATTCCATAACCACACAATTTGATTAAAAGCCGTTTGTGAGGTACGGTGTCAAAAGCCTTCTAGAAATTAAAGAAATACGGAATCGATTTGCGAACCCCTGTCAGTAGCAGCCATCTCTTCGTGTGAATAAACAGCTAGTTGTGAACGATATTTTCTAAATTTGTGTTGACCTTGGGTCGATAGATCATTTTGTTCGAGATAATTAATAATATTTGAATACAGGATATCTTCCAAAACCCTGCTGCAAATTGATGTAAATGAAATGGGCCTGTAGTTTAGTGGGTTACTCCTACTGTCTTTCTTGAATATAGGTGTGACCTGTGTAACTTTCCAATCTTTTGGTACAGATCCTTCTTTGAGTGAGCGGTTGTATATGGCTGTTAAGTAAGGAGCTATCGCTTCAGCATAATCAAATAGAAATCTAATGGGTATACAGTCCGGACCACAAGACTTGTTCTTGCTAAGTGATTTAAGTTGCTGTACTACTCTACTGATATCTACTTTTACGTTACTCATTACGGCCTCTGTTCGTAATTTGATATCTGAAATAATGGTTCCCGTCTTCTTTGGTGAACGAGTTTCTAAAATTTATGTTTAGTAACTCTGGTTTAGTAGCCCTGTCATCGGCAGGATTGCCATTACCATCACATAGTGAGGGTATTGTTTGTGGTTTGCCCCTAGTATGTTTAACATATGACCAAAATCTCTTTGGGTTTTCAGTGAAATTTCGAGAAAGGGTTTCGGTGTCATAAGTATTGTAGGCATCTCGCATTGAAATCCTCGCTAAATTTCGAGCTCCTGTGTAGGATCGCCAATCCTGGAGATTTTGTGTTTGTTTAGATTTAGCATGCCTTTTCCTTTGCTTTTGCATCAGTGAGCTGACCTGTTTTGTGTATCAAGGGGGATCACCTCCTTCTTTTATTAATTTATTTGGTATAACACTGTCAGTTGCTGTCAATACCACTTCTTTGAATTTGAGCCACATCTGGTGTACACCTATGTTTAGTCTTAGAAATGAGTGGAAGCTGTTTTTCAAGAAGCAATGTATTTTATTTCTATCTGCTTTCCTGAACAAATATACTTTTTGGTTATTTTTGGTAACTTGGGGACTTTCGATATTCAGTCTTGTTACGACAACTCTGTGTTTACAAATACCTGTATCCGTTTTTATGCTCATTATGAGCTTGGGATTATTTGTTGCTAAGAGATCAAGTGTGTTTTGACATTAATGTACTATATTAGTTGACTCATGAAGTAATTGTTTGATGTAATTCTCAAAGAATGTGGTGAGTACAATTCGCACGATGTTTTATTGGTACCTCCTGATTTGTAAGTATAATTTCACAAACAGATTGAGGGTAAATTACAATCACCTTCTACTATTATCATTTGAGTCTGGTACATTTTTGTAATTAGACTAGAGTTTTCTTTGAACCTTTCTGCTATTGTATCGTCAGAGTCGGGAGGCCGGTAAAAGGAACCAATTATTAACTTCTTACGATTTTCAGGTACAACCTCTAACCCATAATAGCTCACAGGAACTATCAACTTCAACTTTGCTACATGAAATGCTACTGTTGATGGCGACATATACGCCTCCACCTATTTTTTTTTAAATCTATCCTTTCTTAACACAGTTACGTCTTTTGCAAATACTTACGCTGAACTTATTTCCGGCTTGAGACAACTTTCACTGCCTACAATGATGTGTGTTTCAGTGCTTTCTATCACCGCTTGGAGTTCTGGTCCTTTCCCGACACAGCTACGACAATTATAACTGCTATACCGATAGTTTCCAGATCTACATTTCTCCTGTGATCCCTGCTCCCTTTGAGATTACCCAGTTTGCTTTCCCCCGAAGCCCCTTATCCTAAAAAACCGCTCAGTCCACGCCACACAGCTCCTGCTATCCGTGTAGCCGCTTCCTGCCTATAGTGGTCTCCTGACCTGCCGCATGTCGGTACTGTAGGGAAAAGGGGCACATTTCTTCAGTATGCTGCTCGGTACCAGCGCCATCTGCATGTGATATGGCTATGGAAATTAATAACGTTGCGGCACTCACACACAATCTCCTGCCAAGCTTTTCAACAAAGTATCTGTTCTGAACTGCGCGGTGCAGATGTAGGTAGACACGGGGGTGGCAGCCACATTACTGAAGTCTCAGACTAACATATGTCTTGGATCACGCCCCCTGCAACCGGCATTGCGGAAGTTTTTGAGTTACAACCATCAATTTATTTCTATGTCAGGTCAATTCATGGCCCAGCGACCTATCGCTCAGTGGTGTACCTGTTTGATATGAATGCTTTTTGAACCTTCTGATGACGTTCGTTTAGTAATGTATCAAATGATGTATCCATCCTTTGAGTCTCTATGTTTTTAATATGCTCCTCTTTTCTCGCCAGGACCGGGTTGCATTTCCTCTTTTCAAGCCCACATCACCATGAAACCGACAGCCTGTCCTTGTTTCTTCCGGGCACGTGAGATACCCATTGCCCTTAAAGCAGAGATAAAAAAGGAATTGGACCGCCTTACAAATGCCGGAATTATTCACCCAGTGCGTCTAGTGAATGGGCTATGCCATCGGTAGTCATTGTCAAACCCTCTGGCAAACTCCGCATTTGCGGCGACTTGAAGGCCTCGATTAATGCTCGATCCATCACAGACTCATACCCCCTGCCTCGACAGGATGAACTGCTCTTGATATTGTCTGGTGGACAATATTTCTCGAAAATAGACCTGGCAGAAGCATACTTACAAATGCCGTTAGACAAGGAGTCGTAAAGCAAGCTGGTAGTCAACACCCTGTCAATACTTGCTTCTTCCCTTTGGGGTTGCAAGTGCACCAGCTCCGACCCTTCGCGCGGCAATACTGAGCGAACCCCACCTACCGGCCACCAAAGATAATCATTGCAGACCCAAGAAAAGGTGTTTATATATATATATATATATGTTGTTGCCAACATATATAATCCCAAAACTTAAGGTAGGAAATTTCCATTCAGTAGCCACCTTACAGTGTCATAAAGGTATCCTCGCACGCAGGGGACCACTCGAATTTGGTGCCTTTCCGTAACAGATCATAGAGAGGACGCTATAGAGTGGAGGCCCCCGGAATAAATTTGTGATAATATGCAATTTTTCACAAGAAGGTCTGCAATTCCTCAACAGATGTAGGGTGCGGCAACGCTGTCACGGCACGCACATTGTCCTTAATGGGGGAAACAACTTGTCCTGATAACTCCAATCCGAGGTACTCAATAGTTGGCTGAAAAAATTGGCACTTTTGGAGATTGCATTTGACTCCCTTGTCTTGTAACACAAAGAATAAGGTTCGCAAATTGTTCACATGTTCCTCATTAGTGTGCCTGGTGACCACAATATCATCCAAATAGTTGATACATCATGAAATCGGGTGTGTAACTTCCTTGATGTTAACAAATTAGTCTATTTCAAGAACGCTTTTCTACCCATTGCCATTCTGCATTTTATATCCTTTGTACTGTGACTCTCATTTGTTATTTTACTGCCCAAGTAACAAAACTCGTCTACCTCCTTTATTCCTTCATTATCCAATCTAATTCCTTCAGCATCACCTGATTTTCATACACTGCACTCCATTACCCTAGTTTTGCTCTTGTTAATGTTCATCTTATATGCTCCTTTCAGCACACTGTCCATCCCGTTCAATTGCTCTTCCAGGTCCTTTGCTGTATCTGACAGAATTACTATGTTGTCGGCAAAACGCAATGTTTTTATTTCTTCCCCCTGAACTTTTATTCCTTCTACAAATTTCTCCTTGCTTTCCTTTATAACTAGCTCAATGTACAAATTGAATGACAATGGAGCAAGACTACAACCCTGTCTTACTCCCATTCCAACCACTGCATCCCTTTCATGTCCTTCAACTCTGACAATCGCTGTCTGGTTTTTGTACAAGTTGCAAATAACCTTACGCTCCCTATATTTTACTCTTGCTTGCTTCAGAACTTGGAAAAGTTTATTCCAATCAACATTGTCAAAAGCCTTCTCCAAATCTACAAAAGCTAGAAATGTAGGTTTGCCTTTTCTTAATCTATCTTCTAGGATAAGCCGTAAAGTGAGTATTGCCTCCCGTGTTCCTACATTTCTCCTGAACCCAAACTGATCTTCCCCAAGGTCAGCTTCTACCAGCTTTTCCATCCTTCCGTATATAATTCGGGTTAATATTTTGCAACAATGACTTATTAAAGTGATCGTTCTGTAGTTTTCACACCTGTCTGCACCTGCTTTCTTTGGAATGTAGATTATAAAGTCTGAGGGTACTTCTCTTATACACCATGTGAAACAATTTTGTCATGGCTGGTTCTCCCAGAGACTTCAGTAGCTCTGAGGGAATATCATCTACTCCACGGGCCTTGTTTCGACTTATGTCTTTCAGGGCTCTGTCAAATTCTTCTCTCAGTACAGTATCTCCTATTTCATCTTCATCTACATCCTCTTCCTTTCCTACAATATTGTCTCGAAGTTCATTTCCTTTGTAGAGCCCCTCTATATACTCTTTCCACCTTTCCGCTCTTCCTTCTTTGCTGAGAACTGGTTTCCCATCAGTGTCCTTGATATTCATAGAACTGTTTTTCTTATCTCCAAATGTTTCTTTTATTTTCCTGTAGGCCGTATCTATTTTTCCCGTATTTATACATTTTTCTACATCCTTGCATTTACCTCCTAGCCACTCCTGCTTAGCCATTTTGCATTTCCTGTCAATCTCATTTCTTAGTTGTATGTACTCCATTTTATCTGTTTCATTTACTGCATTTTTATATTTTCTCCTTTCATCAATTAAATTTAGCATCTCCTGTGATATCCAAGGATTTTTTGTACGTCTTGCCTTCCTACCTATTTTGTCCTCTGCTGCCTTCACTATTTCATCTCTCAATTTTACCCATTCTTCCTCTACTGTTTTATTTTCCCCTGTTTCTGTCAATTGTTGCTTAAAGCTCCCTCTGAAATTCTTAAGAACTTCAGGTTCCTACAAATTTATCCAGGTCCCATCTCCTTATTTTCCTATCTTTTTGTAGTTTCTTTAGTTTCAGCCTACAGTTCATAACCAACAAGTTATGGTCAGAGTCTATATCTGCCCCTGGGTATGTCTTACACTTTAAAACCTGGTTCTGAAATCTATGTCTCGCCATTATAAAATCTACCAGGTATATCCCGGTGTCTCTGTCTCCTGGTCTCTTCCACGTATACAACCTTCTTTTGTGATTCTTAAACCAGGTGTTTGTTATAACTACATTATGTTCTGTGCAAAATTCTACCAGGCGGCTTCCTCTTTCATTCCTTTTGCCCAGACCATATTCTCCTACTACCGAATTCCAGTCTCCCATAAGAATTAAGTTTTCCTCTCTCTTAATTGTCTGAATAATTTCCTTTAGCTCCTCATATATCTCTTTGATTTCCTCATCATCGGCAGAGCTAGTTGGCATATAAACCTGTACTACCCTGTTGTCGGTGTTGGCTTCGTATCTATCTTGACAATGATAATTCGCTCACTGTGCTGGTCATAGTAGTTTACCCGCGTTCCTATTTTCTTATTCATTGACAATCCTACTCGTGTGATACCCCCAATTGATTTTGTATTTCTAATCCTGTACTCACCTGACCAGAAATCCTGTTCATCCTTCCACCGAACTTCACTAATCCCCACTATATCTAACTTCAACCTATCCATTTCCCTATTTAAATTTTCTAATTTTCCTACTGGATTAAAGGATCTAACATTCCACACTCCGATCCGTAAAATGCCAGTATTGTCTTTCCTGATGATGACATCCTCCTGAGTAGTCCCCGCCCGGAGATCTGAATGGGGGACTATTTTACCTCCAGAATATTTTAACCGATAGGATGCCATCATCATATGTTCATACAGTAGAGCTGCATGTCCTCGGGAAAATTAATGGCTGTAGTTTCCCTCTGCTTTCAGCCGTTCGCAGTAACTGTGTGGGAAAGTCACATTAGCTGATGTTTCAAGGCCAGCTCAGTCAATCACCTAGACTGTTGCCCCTGTAACTACTGAAAAGGCTGCTGCCCCGCTTCAGGAACCACACGTTTGTGTGGCCTCTCCACAGATACCCCTCCGCTGTGGTTGCACCTACGGTACGGCTATCTGCATCGTTGAGGCACGCAAGCCAACCCACCTCGGCAATGTCTGTGGTTCATGGGAGTGGATATATGAAATAGAAAATAGAAAACTGTTTCATTGCTCTTATACTGTTTATCATATTTCAGACTGGAAGTGCCAGTTCAGAAACCACTGAGGGTCAACATGTCTGCTCATATGGATGATACGCATACTCATTCTGGTAAGTGTCACCACTTGTAAATTAATATGTGCCTGCAGCTAATAGCTTTGTAGGTCTCAGTGACCATACTATATCTTCCATTTATGTAAATTGTCTGTGTTATCACATTGAGTTTAATGTTTGTTTGTGTTGTATTAAAGAGTCAGTACATCTTCTTTCTTCTGATCGTGAAATCTTTCTTTATTCATCATGTTGTTCATCTACGTAAAAGTTGAAAATTTGTATTTTGATTCTTCTTGATATAACATCTTTCTTGAATCTTCATGTAATTGAGTACGGTATGAGAAATTAGATATTGTTTGACAGTGTTGGGTTTTTTTATGTGGTAGTATCCACTTGAAGTGATGTGAGAGGATTTTCTGTAATTTTGTTTTGATTCTTCGTGATAAGACCTCTTCCTTCTTGACTCGTCATGTAATTGAGGGGAGGGGGGTGGAACAGTGTTTGATAAATAGTGTCATTCAGGTAGGTGTTGAATGTTGTAAGGAACTGTGTGCAATCTGTTCTGTTGTTATGTGAATAATTAGTTTTTATATGGGGGATATGTGGTATAGGTTATTCTGCCATTGTTAAATATACATAGGCTTCTTTATAAATATCATCATTTTCAGCTATATATTACCTCATTTATCGTTGTTTATATTTAACAACATTTAACAGCTGCGTTCAAGTCTACATCATTTGAATGTATTCTATGGAAAATAAATAATTGGTATCGCACCTGATTAGTGTATCAGTTGTCCGCCTCCATAGTCCACTGGACTGCATAGTGTGGTGACACGCAGGGGGCCCGGCTTACCCTCCCGGTCGTCTCGGCACTTTTCTTTGCTCGGGAACTGCGTGCTAGTGTCATTATCATCTTAGGCATGCATGTCGCCCGTATGGAGTCACCTGAAAGGATTTGCACCATCCAGGCTGGACGCAATCTCAGCTGGGATGCAATGGCTAAAAATTCCACATGTTCATCATCATCAGTGTCTCTATTACAATATTAGGTTTAGAATTTGTTTTGCTTCCTGTTTCATTTACTGAAAAATATAAAATGCAACATTTAAATGCTTATCTTTCATCATGTAGCTGAATCTCATAATCGAGTGTTAATATCTCCCATGGATATTACTTTCTCTCAACTGTCATCATTTTTTAACTGTTCTTACAAGTTTCAAAACTGATTGACCAATTACAATATTTGTCATTTATGGTATTGCAAGAGGATGTTCCCCAACAACACATGTTATCAGCATCTTTGCTCGATTGGGATATTTTTGTTCTAGTAGGTGTCACCACCATTTCTGCTTGGAGCTAATGGCTTTGTAGGTCTCCGTGACCATCCCATGTTGTCTGTTTTCTGTAAATTTTGTATATTATCGTGTGATGTTAAATGATGGTGTGTATTTGGTTAAAAGTGACTCGTGTGAGGGGGAGATCATCTTTCATCTGATTGTGAAACCTTCTTTTTTGATTCTTCTTGTAATTGAGTTATTTAGTAATTCAAAATTGGTTAGTCGTAAGATATTTGTTGTAGAGAATGTGTGAGAATGTTGGGTGTGTTTCGTGGTAGTATCCACGTGTGTTGTTGTGAGAGATTTCACTGTACAGTGTATTTTTGTTTTGCTTCTTCATGACAAAACATCTTCTATCTTGAGTCTTCATGTAAATTTTGGGGATAATAAGATTGCAATGAATTGTGTGTTTATTGGTTGGGTGCTGTGCATGGTATGGATCTTAAGGCAATCTTTTCTGTTGCGTGAATTTGGTGTTTGTATATGGGGGACATGATGTATAAGTTTATTTAGCCATTTATAAATAGTGCATTTGTTTCTTTCGAACACTCTTCCTTTTAGCAACATGTTAGTTTGCTTACTATTGAGTCTATGTTTACCAACATTCAGCTCCATTCTGTTACATATCTTTTCCTTTACGTGCTAGTTTTGATCCGCCCCGAGAGCTTTCCCCTATCCGCCACTTGGGGAGGCGCCCGATGGGGGACTAACAAACCCCACACGGGAAAAAATGATAGCATTCTGATCATTTTTGGCTATATTCTAGCTCAATTATCACTGTCACAATATTTAGAAAGATTGAGCTCATTTCAACCCAATGTCAATGGAATGTATGCTATGGATAATAAGTAATTTGTATTGCACTTTTGTTGTGCATTAGCTATCATATGCTGTCTCATATTTACAATCTTGTATGCATTCTTTTGCTTTAACTGAATAATGTGATAGCAACGTTGAAGTTAGTTTTTGTTAATTCTCTTAGCAACTCTTAGTATGAGATTGGATACCTCATACATGAACATTTCTTTCAGTCATTATTAGTATTTCATTAACTGTTCCTTGCCGTTTAATTGCCCTTATGCTGTTTCTCATATTTCAGACTGGAAGTGCCAGTTTAGAAACCACTTAGGGGAACAACATGTCTGCTCATATGGAACATAGGCATACTCATTCTGGTAGGTGTCACCACCATATGTAAATTAATATCTGCTTGCAGCTAATGGCTTTGTAGGTCTCAGTGACCATACTATATCCTCCATTTATGTAAATTGTCTGTGTTATCACATTGAGTTGACGATTGTTTGTGTTGTCTTAAGTGTCATTTTTGTGAGGGTACATCTTCTTTCTTGTGATTGTGAAATGTTCTTTCTTGATTCTTCATGTAGTTGATTTATGTGTAAGAAATTTGTAATTTAGAGATTGTGTCAGATGTTTGGATGTGCTTCCGTGGCAAAAGCCACTTGTGTTGGTGTGACAGTATTTGCTGTACAGTACATTTGTGTTTTGATTCTTCTTGATAGAACATATTCTTTCTTGAACCTTCATGTAATTTGGTACAGTGTAAGAACTTTGTTATAGATGTTGTGTGACAATGTTGGATGTGTTGGTGTCGTAGTATCCACTTGAATTTATGTGAGAGGTTTTTCTGTAATTTTGTGTTTTGATTCTTCATGATAAAAGCTCTTCTTTCTTGAATCTTCGTGTAATTTAGGGGGGAAATAGTTTTTGGTGAATAGTGTCATTTCGGGTAGGTGTTGAATGTTGTAAGGAACTGTGTGCAATCTGTTCTGTTGTTATGTGAATAATTAGTTTTTGTATGGAGGATATGTGGTATAGGTTATTCTGCCATTTTTAAATATACATAGGCTTGTTTATAAATGTCATCATTTTCAGCTACATATTAGCTCATTTATCGTTGTTTATATTTAACAACATTTAACAGCTGCGTTCAAGTCTACATCATTTGAATGTATTCTATGGAAAATAAATAATTGGTATCGCACCTGATTAGTGTATCAGTTGTCCGCCTCCGTAGTCCACTGGACTGCATAGTGCATTGACACACAGGGGGCCTGGCTTTAGTCTCCCGTTCGTTACGGCACTTTTCTTCGCTCGGGAACTGCGTGCTAGCGCCATTATCATCTTAGGCATGCATGTCGCCCCTATGGAGACACCTGAATGGACTTGCACTATCCTGGCTGGACGCAATCTCAGCTGGGATGTAATGGCTAAAAATTCCACATGTTCATCATCATCAGTGTCTCTGTTACAGTTTCCAATATAGGTTTAGAATTTGTTTTGCTTCCTGTTCCATTTACTGAAAAATATAAAATGCAACATTTAAATGCTTTTCTTTCATTGTGTAGCTGAATCTCATAATCGAGTGGTTAAAATCTCTCATGGATATTACTTTCTCTCAGCTGTTATCATTCTTTAACTGTTCTTAGAAGTTTCAATACTGATTGACCAATTACAATATTTGTCATTTATGGTATTGCATGAGGATGTTCCCCAACAACACATGTTATCAGCGTCTTTGCTCGATTGGGATATTTTTTTTCTAGTAGGTGTCACCACCATTTCTGCTTGGAGCTAATGGCTTTGTAGGTCTCCGTGACCATCCCATGTCCTCCGTTTTATGTAAATTTTCTGTGTTATCATGTGTAGTTGAATGATGGTGTGTATTGTGTTAAAAGTGACTCGTGTGGGGGGGAGATCATCTTTCTTCTGATAGTGAAACCTTCATTCTTGATTCTTCATGTAATTGAGTTATTTAGTAATTCAAAATTGGTTAGTCGTAAGATATTTGTCGTAGAGAATGTGTGAGAATGTTGGGTGTGTTTCGTGGTAGTATCCACGTGTGTTGTTGCGAGAGATTTTACTGTACAGTGTATTTTTGTTTTGCTTCTTCATGACAAAACATTTTCTATCTTGAGTCTTCATGTAAATTTAGGGGGGTTAATAAGATTGCAATGAATTGTGTGTTTATTGGTTGGGTGCTGAGCATGGTATGGATCTGTAGGCAATCTTTTCTGTTGCGTGAATTATGTGTTTGTATATGGAGGACATAAGGTATAAGGTTATTTAGCCATTTATAAATAGTGCATTTGTTTCTTTCGATCACTCTTCCTTTCAGCAACATGTTAGTTTGCTTACTATTGTGTCTATGTTTAGCAACATTCAGCTACATTCTGATACATATCTTTTGCTTTACGTGCTAGTTTTGGTCCGCCCCGAGTGCTTTATTTCCTCGGTACCCTCCGTTTTTGGAGAGCTTTCCCCTATCCGCCACCTGGGGAGGCGCCCGATGGGGGACTAGCAAACCCTACACGGGAAAAAATGATAGCATTCTGATCATTTTTGGCTATATTCTAGCTCAATTATCACTGTCACAATATTTAGAAAGATTGAGCTCATTTCAACCCAATGTCAATGGAATGTATGCTATGGATAATAAGTAATTTGTATTGCACTTTTGTTGTGCATTAGCTATCATATGCTGTCTCATATATACAATCTTGTATGCATTCTTCTGCTTTAACTGAATAATATGGTAGCAAGGTTGAAGTCAGTTTTTGTTAATTCTGTTAGCAAATCATAGTATGAGATTGAATACCTCATACATGAACATTTCTTTCAGTCATTATTAGTATTTCATTAACTGTTCCTTGCCGTTTCATTGCCCTTATGCTGTTTCTCATATTTCAGACTGGAAGTGCCAGTTTAGAAACCACTTAGGGGAACAACATGTCTGCTCATATGGAACATAGGCATACTCATTCTGGTAGGTGTCACCACCATATGTAAATTAATATCTGCTTGCAGCTAATGGCTTTGTAGGTCTCAGTGACCATACTATATCCTCCATTTATGTAACTTGTCTGTATTATCACATTGAGTTGACGATTGTTTGTGTTGTCTTAAGTGTCACTTTTGTGAGGGTACATCTTCTTTCTTGTGATTGTGAAATCTTCTTTCTTGATTCTTCATGTAGTTGATTTATGTAGCAGTTGAAAATTGGTACGGTGTAAGAAATTTGTTATTTAGAGATTGTGTCAGATGTTTGGATGTGCTTCTGTGGCAAAAGCCACTTGTGTTGGTGTGACAGTATTTGCTGTACAGTACATTTGTGTTTTGATTCTTCTTGATAGAACTTCTTCTTTCTTGAATCTTCATGTAATTTGGTACAGTGTAAGAACTTTGTTATAGATGTTGTGTGACAATGTTGGATGTGTTGGTGTCGTAGTATCCACTTGAATTGATGTGAGAGGATTTTCTGTGATTTTGTGTTTTGATTCTTCGTGATGAAACCTCTTCTTTCTTGACTCTTCATGTAATATAGGGGAGGAAATAGTTTTTCTGAATAGTTTCATTGTCGGGTAGGTGTTGAATGTTGTAAGGAGCAGTATGCACTCTGTTCTGTTGTTATGTGAATTCTGAGTTTTTTATGGAGGATATGTTGTATAAGTTTTTCTGCCATTTTTAAATAGTGCATAGCTTTTTTATCAATCTAATCATTACAGTTACTTATTAGCTCGATTATCACTGTCTGCATATTTTTCAACATTTCCCTCTGTACAGTGGAACATCATTCATAATGTATGCTATGCAAAAGAAATATTTATTATTGACTTGGACAGTGCATTAGTTGTAGTTTCCAGTTTCCGATTTTCCATCTTGTGTGTTCACTATTTAATATATGTAATTATACAATAGCATCACACAAACATTTTTTTAAATCTATTGTCTTGCCATATGGCTCTATCAGTGTGATTACTTCAACCATGACAATTGTTTGACACATGATTTTTAACTTATCAACTGTGGACACTAATTTTTTTAGTGTTATTCTATCTACAATACTTGTCATAATTTGTACTTTAAGTGCCAATTCTGACATTACTATGATTAGCAGCATGTGTGCTGGTGTGTTGTATGCCCATAGCAGTCAGTGTCACCACCATATGTAAATTAATATCTGCTTGAAGCTAATGGCTTTGTAGGTCTCGGTGACCATACCATATCCTCCATTTATGTAAATTGTCTGTGTTATCACGTTGAGTTGAATGATTGTTTGTGTTGTATTAAGAGTTACATTTGTGAGGGTACATCTTCTTTCTTGTGATTGTGAAATCTTCTTTCTTGATTCTTCATGTAGTTGATCTATGTAGCAGTTGAAAAATGGTACGGTGTAAGAAATTTGTTAAAGATATTTGTGATGTTTGGATGTGTTTCCGTGGCAGCAGCCACTTGTGTTGTTGTGACAGTATTTGCTGTACAGTAAATTTGTGTTTGGATTCTTCTTGATACAACATCTTCTTTCTTGAATCTTCATGTAATTTGGTACGGTGTAAGAATTTTGTTGTAGGTATTGTGTGACAATGTTGGGTGTGTTGCCGTGGTAGTATCCACTTGAATTTATGTGAGAGGTTTTTCTGTAATTTTGTGTTTTGATTCTTCATGATAAAAGCTCTTCTTTCTTGAATCTTCGTGTAATTGTGGGGGGGAAATAGTTTTTGCTGAATAGTGTCATTTCGGGTAGGTGTTGAATGTTGTAAGGAACTGTGTGCAATCTGTTCTGTTGTTATGTGAATAATTAGTTTTTATATGGAGGATATGTGGTATAGGTTATTCTGCCATTTTTAAATATACATAGGTTTCTTTATAAATGTCATCATTTTCAGCTACATATTAGCTCATTTATCGTTGTTTATATTTAACAACATTTAACAGCTGCGTTCAAGTGTACATCATTTGAATGTATTCTATGGAAAATAAATAATTGATATCGCACCTGATTAGTGTATCAGTTGTCCGCCTCCGTAGTCCACTAGACTGCATAGTGCGTTGACACGCAGGGGGCCCGGCTTAGTCTCCCGTTCGTCTCGGCACTTTTCTTCGCTCGGGAACTGCGTGCTAGCGCCATTATCATCTTAGGCATGCATGTCGCCCCTATGGAGACACCTGAATGGACTTGCACCATCCTGGCTGGACGCAATCTCAGCTGGGATGTAATGGCTAAAAATTCCACATGTTCATCATCATCAGTGTCTCTGTTACAGTTTCCAATATAGGTTTAGAATTTGTTTTGCTTCCTGTTCCATTTACTGAAAAATATAAAAATGCAACATTTAAATGCTTTTCTTTCATCGTGTAGCTGAATCTCATAATCGAGTGGTTAAAATCTCCCATGGATATTACTTTCTCTCAGCTGTTATCATTCTTTAACTGTTCTTAGAAGTTTCAATACTGATTGACCAATTACAATATTTGTCATTTATGGTATTGCAAGAGGATGTTCCCCAACAACACATGTTGTCAGCGTCTTAGCTCGATTGGGATATTTTTGTTCTAGTAGGTGTCACCACCATTTCTGCTTGGAGCTAATGGCTTTGTAGGTCTCCGTGACCATCCCATGTCCTCCGTTTTATGTAAATTTTCTGTGTTATCATGTGTAGTTGAATGATGGTGTGTATTGTGTTAAAAGTGACTCGTGTGGGGGGGAGATCATCTTTCTTCTGATAGTGAAACCTTCATTCTTGATTCTTCATATAATTGAGTTATTTAGTAATTCAAAATTGGTTAGTCGTAAGATATTTGTCGTAGAGAATGTGTGAGAATGTTGAGTGTGTTTCGTGGTAGTATCCACGTGTGTTGTTGTGAGAGATTTTACTGTACAGTGTAATTTTGTTTTGCTTCTTCATGACAAAACATCTTCTATCTTGAGTCTTCATGTAAATTTTGGGGATAATAATATTGCAATGAATTGTGTGTTTATTGGTTGGGTGCTGAGCATGGTATGGACCTGTAGGCAATCTATTCTGTTGCGTGAATTTTGTGTTTGTATATGGAGGACATGAGGTATAAGGTTATTTAGGCATTTATAAATAGTGTATTTGTTTCTTTCGATCACTCTTCCTTTCAGCAACGTGTTAGTTTGCTTACTATTGTGTCTATGTTTAGCAACATTCAGCTCTTCTTGTGATTGTGAAATCTTCTTTCTTGATTCTTCATGTAGTTGATTTATGTAGCAGTTGAAAATTGGTACGGTGTAAGAAATTTGTTATTTACAGATTGTGTCAGATGTTTGGATGTGCTTCCGTGGCAAAAGCCACTTGTGTTGGTGTGACAGTACTTGCTGTACAGTACATTTGTGTTTTGATTCTTCTTGATAGAACTTCTTCTTTCTTGAATCTTCATGTAATTTGGTACAGTGTAAGAAATTTGTTATAGATATTGTGTGACAATGTTGGATGTGTTGGCGTGGTAGTATCCGCTTGAATTGATGTGAGAGGATTTTCTGTGATTTTGTGTTTTGATTCTTCATGATGAAACCTCTTCTTTCTTGACTCTGCATGTAATATAGGGGAGGAAATAGTTTTTCTGAATAGTTTCATTGTTGGGTAGGTGTTGAATGTTGTAAGGAGCAGTATGCACTCTGTTCTGTTGTTATGTGAATTCTAAGTTTTTTATGGAGGATATGTTGTATAAGTTTTTCTGCCATTTTTAAATAGTGCATAGCTTTTTTATCAATCTAATCATTACAGTTACTTATTAGCTCGATTATCACTGTCTGCATATTTTTCAACATTTCCCTCTGTACAGTGGAACATCATTCATAATGTATGCTATGCATAAGAAATATTTATTATTGACTTGGACAGTGCATTAGTTGTAGTTTCCAGTTTCCGATTTTCCATCTTGTGTGTTCACTATTTAATATATGTAATTATACAATAGCATCACACAAACATTTTTTTAAATTTATTGTCTTGCCATATGGCTCTATCAGTGTGATTACTTCAACCATGACAATTGTTTGACACATGATTTCTATCTTATCACCTGTGGACACTAATTTTTTTAGTGTTATTCTATCTACAATACTTGTCATAATTTGTACTTTAAGTGCCAATTCTGACATTACTACGATTAGCAGCATGTTTGCTGTTGTGTTGTATGCCCATACCAGTCAGTGTCACCACCATATGTAAATTAATATCTGCTTGAAGCTAATGGCTTTGTAGGTCTCGGTGACCATACTATATCCTCCACTTATGTAAATTGTCTGTGTTATCACGTTGAGTTGGATGATTGTTTGTGTTGTATTAAGAGTTACATTTGTGAGAGTACATCTTCTTTCTTGATTCTTCATGTAGTTGATCTATGTAGCAGTTGAAAAATGGTACGGTGTAAGAAATTTGTTAAAGAGATTTGTGATGTTTGGATGTGTTTCCGTGGCAGCAGCCACTTGTGTTGTTGTGACAGTATTTGCTGTATAGTAAATTTGTGTTTGGATTCTTCTTGATACAACATCTTCTTTCTTGAATCTTCATGTAATTTGGTACGGTGTAAGAAATTTGTTGTAGATATTGTGTGACAATGTTGGGTGTGTTGCCGTGGTTGTATCCACTTGAATTTATGTGAGACGTTTTTCTGTAATTTTGTGTTTTGATTCTTCATGATAAAAGCTCTTCTTTCTTGAATCTTCGTGTAATTTTGGGGGGGAAATAGTTTTTGGTGAATAGTGTCATTTCGGGTAGGTGTTGAATGTTGTAAGGAACTGTGTGCAATTTGTTCTGTTGTTATGTGAATAATTAGTTTTTGTATGGAGGATATGTGGTATAGGTTATTCTGCCATTTTTAAATATACATAGGCTTGTTTATAAATGTCATCATTTTCAGCTACATATTAGCTCATTTATCGTTGTTTATATTTAACAACATTTAACAGCTGCGTTCAAGTGTACATCATTTGACTGTATTCTATGGAAAATAAATAATTGGTATCGCACCTGATTAGTGTATCAGTTGTCCGCCTCCGTAGTCCAGTGGACTGCATAGTGCGTTGACACGCAGGGGGCCCGGCTTAGTCTCCCGGTCGTCTCGGCACTTTTCTTCGCTCGGGAACTGCGTGCTAGCGCCATTATCATCTTAGGCATGCATGAAGCCCCTATGGAGACACCTGAATGGACTTGCACCATCCTGGCTGGACGCAATCACAGCTGGGATGTAATGGCTAAAAATTCCACATGTTCATCGTCATCAGTGTCTCTGTTACAGTTTCCAATATAGGTTTAGAATTTGTTTTGCTTCCTGTTCCATTTACTGAAAAATATAAAATGCAACATTTAAATGCTTTTCTTTCATCGTGTAGCTGAATCTCATAATCGAGTGGTTAAAATCTCCCATGGATATTACTTTCTCTCAGCTGTTATCATTCTTTAACTGTTCTTAGAAGTTTCAATACTGATTGACCAATTACAATATTTGTCATTTATGGTATTGCAAGAGGATGTTCCCCAACAACACATGTTATCAGTGTCTTTGCTCGATTGGGATATTTTTGTTCTAGTAGGTGTCACCACCATTTCTGCTTGGAGCTAATGGCTTTGTAGGTCTCCGTGACCATCCCATGTCCTCCGTTTTATGTAAATTTTCTGTGTTATCATGTGTAGTTGAATGATGGTGTGTATTGTGTTAAAAGTGACTCGTGTGGGGGAGAGATCATCTTTCTTCTGATAGTGAAACCTTCATTCTTGATTCTTCATATAATTGAGTTATTTAGTAATTCAAAATTGGTTAGTCGTAAGATATTTGTCGTAGAGAATGTGTGAGAATGTTGGGTGTGTTTCGTGGTATTATCCATGTGTGTTGTTGTGAGAGATTTTACTGTACAGTGTATTTTTGTTTTGCTTCTTCATGACAAAACATCTTCTATCTTGAGTCTTCATGTAAATTTTGGGGATAATAAGATTGCAATGAATTGTGTGTTTATTGGTTGGGTGCTGAGCATGGTATGGACCAGTAGGCAATCTTTTCTGTTGCGTGTATTTTGTGTTTGTATATGGAGGACATGAGGTATAAGGTTATTTAGGCATTTATAAATAGTGCATTTGTTTCTTTCGATCACTCTTCCTTTCAGCAACATGTTAGTTTGCTTACTATTGTGTCTATGTTTAGCAACATTCAGCTCCATTCTGATAAATATCTTTTGCTTTACGTGCTAGTTTTGGTCCGCCCCGAGAGCTTTATTTCCTCGGTACCCTCCGTTTTTGGAGAGCTTTCCCCTATCTGCCACCTGGGGAGGCGCCCGATGGGGGACTAGCAAACCCCACACGGGAAAAAAATGATAGCATTCTGATCATTTTTGGCTATATTCTAGCTCAATTATCACTGTCACAATATTTAGAAAGATTGAGCTCATTTCAACCCAATGTCAATGGAATGTATGCTATGGATAATAAGTAATTTGTATTGCACTTTTGTTGTGCATTAGCTATCATATGCTGTCTCATATTTACAATCTTGTATGCATTCTTCTGCTTTAACTGAATAATATGATAGCAAGGTTGAAGTCAGTTTTTGTTAATTCTGTTAGCAAATCATAGTATGAGATTGAATACCTCATACATGAACATTTCTTTCAGTCATTATTAGTATTTCATTAACTGTTCCTTGCCGTTTCATTGCCCTTATGCTGTTTCTCATATTTCAGACTGGAAGTGCCAGTTTAGAAACCACTTAGGGGAACAACATGTCTGCTCATATGGAACATAGGCATACTCATTCTGGTAGGTGTCACCACCATATGTAAATTAATATCTGCTTGCAGCTAATGGCTTTGTAGGTCTCAGTGACCATACTATATCCTCCATTTATGTAAATTGTCTGTGTTATCACATTGAGTTGACGATTGTTTGTGTTGTCTTAAGTGTCACTTTTGTGAGGGTACATCTTCTTTCTTGTGATTGTGAAATCCTCTTTCTTGATTCTTCATGTAGTTGATTTATGTAGCAGTTGAAAATTGGTACGGTGTAAGAAATTTGTTATTTAGAGATTGTATCAGATGTTTGGATGTGCTTCTGTGGCAAAAGCCACTTGTGTTGGTGTGACAGTATTTGCTGTACAGTACATTTGTGTTTTGATTCTTCTTGATAGAACTTCTTCTTTCTTGAATCTTCATGTAATTTGGTACAGTGTAAGAAATTTGTTATAGATATTGTGTGACAATGTTGGATGTGTTGGCGTGGAAGTATCCACTTGAATTGATGTGAGAGGATTTTCTGTGATTTTGTGTTTTGATTCTTCGTGATGAAACCTCTTCTTTCTTGACTCTTCATGTAATATAGGGGAGGAAATAGTTTTTCTGAATAGTTTCATTGTTGGGTAGGTGTTGAATGTTGTAAGGAGCAGTATGCACTCTGTTCTGTTGTTATGTGAATTCTAAGTTTTTTATGGAGGATATGTTGTATAAGTTTTTCTGCCATTTTTAAATAGTGCATAGCTTTTTTATCAATCTAATCATTACAGTTACTTATTATCTCGATTATCACTGTCTGCATATTTTTCAACATTTCCCTCTGTACAGTGGAACATCATTCATAATGTATGCTAGCATAAGAAATATTTATTATTGACTTGGACAGTGCATTAGTTGTAGTTTCCAGTTTCCGATTTTCCATCTTGTGTGTTCACTATTTAATATATGTAATTATACAATAGCATCACACAAACATTTTTTAAAATTTATTGTCTTGCCATATGGCTCTATCAGTGTGATTACTTCAACCATGACAATTGTTTGACACATGATTTCTATCTTATCAACTGTGGACACTAATTGTTTTAGTGTTATTCTATCTACAATACTTGTCATAATTTGTACTTTAAGTGCCAATTCTGACATTACTACGATTAGCAGCATGTTTGCTGTTGTGTTGTATGCCCATACCAGTCAGTGTCACCACCATATGTAAATTAATATCTGCTTGAAGCTAATGGCTTTGTAGGTCTCGGTGACCATACCATATCCTCCATTTATGTAAATTGTCTGTGTTTTCACGTTGAGTTGAATGATTGTTTTGTTGTATTAAGAGTTACATTTGTGAGGGTACATCTTCTTTCTTGTGATTGTGAAATCTTCTTTCTCGATTCTTCATGTAGTTGATCTATGTAGCAGTTGAAAAATGGTACGGTGTAAGAAATTTGTTAAAGAGATTTGTGATGTTTGGATGTGTTTCCGTTGTGACTGTATTTGCTGTACAGTAAATTTTTGTTTGGATTCTTCTTGATACAACATCTTCTTTCTTGAATCTTCATGTAATTTGGTACGGTGTAAGAAATTTGTTGTAGATATTGTGTGACAATGTTGGGTGTGTTGCCGTCGTAGTATCCACTTGAATTTATGTGAGAGGTTTTTCTGTAATTTTGTGTTTTGATTCTTCATGATAAAAGCTCTTCTTTCTTGAATCTTCGTGTAATTTTGGGGGGGAAATAGTTTTTGGTGAATAGTGTCATTTCGGGTAGGTGTTGAATGTTGTAAGGAACTGTGTGCAATCTGTTCTGTTGTTATGTGAATAATTAGTTTTTATATGGAGGATATGTGGTATAGGGTATTCTGCCATTTTTAAATATACATAGGCTTCTTTATAAATGTCATCATTTTCAGCTACATATTAGCTCATTTATCGTTGTTTATATTTAACAACATTTAACAGCTGCGTTCAAGTGTACATCATTTGACTGTATTCTATGGAAAATAAATAATTGGTATCGCACCTGATTAGTGTATCAGTTGTCCGCCTCCGTAGTCCAGTGGACTGCATAGTGCGTTGACACGCAGGGGGCCCAGCTTAGTCTCCCGGTCGTCTCGGCACTTTTCTTCGCTCGGGAACTGCGTGCTAGCGCCATTATCATCTTAGGCATGCATGTCGCCCCTATGGAGACACCTGAATGGACTTGCACCATCCTGGCTGGACGCAATCACAGCTGGGATGTAATGGCTAAAAATTCCACATGTTCATCATCATCAGTGTCTCTGTTACAGTTTCCAATATAGGTTTAGAATTTGTTTTGCTTCCTGTTCCATTTACTGAAAAATATAAAATGCAACATTTAAATGCTTTTCTTTCATTGTGTAGCTGAATCTCATAATCGAGTGGTTAAAATCTCCCATGGATATTACTTTCTCTCAGCTGTTATCATTCTTTAACTGTTCTTAGAAGTTTCAATACTGATTGACCAATTACAATATTTGTCATTTATGGTATTGCAAGAGGATGTTCCCCAACAACACATGTTATCAGTGTCTTTGCTCGATTGGGATATTTTTGTTCTAGTAGGTGTCACCACCATTTCTGCTTGGAGCTAATGGCTTTGTAGGTCTCCGTGACCATCCCATGTCCTCCGTTTTATGTAAATTTTCTGTGTTATTATGTGTAGTTGAATGATGGTGTGTATTGTGTTAAAAGTGACTCGTGTGGGGGGGAGATCATCTTTCTTCTGATAGTGAAACCTTCATTCTTGATTCTTCATGTAATTGAGTTATTTAGTAATTCAAAATTGGTTAGTCGTAAGATATTTGTCGTAGAGAATGTGTGAGAATGTTGGGTGTGTTTCGTGGTAGTATCCATGTGTGTTGTTGTGAGAGATTTTACTGTACAGTGTATTTTTGTTTTGCTTCTTCATGACAAAACATCTTCTATCTTGAGTCTTCATGTAAATTTTGGGGATAATAAGATTGCAATGAATTGTGTGTTTATTGGTTGGGTGCTGAGCATGGTATGGACCAGTAGGCAATCTTTTCTGTTGCGTGTATTTTGTGTTTGTATATGGAGGACATGAGGTATAAGGTTATTTAGGCATTTATAAATAGTGCATTTGTTTCTTTCGATCACTCTTCCTTTCAGCAACATGTTAGTTTGCTTACTATTGTGTCTATGTTTAGCAACATTCAGCTCCATTCTGATACATATCTTTTGCTTTACGTGTTAGTTTTGGTCCGCCCCGAGTGCTTTATTTCCTCGGTACCCTCCGTTTTTGGAGAGCTTTCCCCTATCCGCCACCTGGGGAGGCGCCCGATGGGGGACTAGCAAACCCCACACGGGAAAAAAATGATAGCATTCTGATCATTTTTGGCTATATTCTAGCTCAATTATCACTGTCACAATATTTAGAAAGATTGAGCTCATTTCAACCCAATGTCAATGGAATGTATGCTATGGATAATAAGTAATTTGTATTGCACTTTTGTTGTGCATTAGCTATCATATGCTGTCTCATATTTACAATCTTGTATGCATTCTTCTGCTTTAACTGAATAATATGATAGCAAGGTTGAAGTCAGTTTTTGTTAATTCTGTTAGCAAATCATAGTATGAGATTGAATACCTCATACATGAACATTTCTTTCAGTCATTATTAGTATTTCATTAACTGTTCCTTGCCGTTTCATTGCCCTTATGCTGTTTCTCATATTTCAGACTGGAAGTGCCAGTTTAGAAACCACTTAGGGGAACAACATGTCTGCTCATATGGAACATAGGCATACTCATTCTGGTAGGTGTCACCACCATATGTAAATTAATATCTGCTTGCAGCTAATGGCTTTGTAGGTCTCAGTGACCATACTATATCCTCCATTTATGTAAATTGTCTGTGTTATCACATTGAGTTGACGATTGTTTGTGTTGTCTTAAGTGTCACTTTTCTGAGGGTACATCTTCTTTCTTGTGATTGTGAAATCTTCTTTCTTGATTCTTCATGTAGTTGATTTACGTAGCAGTTGAAAATTGGTACGGTGTAAGAAATTTGTTATAGATATTGTGTGACAATGTTGGATGTGTTAGCGTGGTAGTATCCACTTGAATTGATGTGAGAGGATTTTCTGTGATTTTGTGTTTTGATTCTTCGTTATGAAACCTCTTCTTTCTTGACTCTTCATGTAATATAGGGGAGGAAATAGTTTTTCTGAATAGTTTCATTGTTGGGTAGGTGTTGAATGTTGTAAGGAGCAGTATGCACTCTGTTCTGTTGTTATGTGAATTCTAAGTTTTTTATGGAGGATATGTTGTATAAGTATTTCTGCCATTTTTAAATAGTGCATAGCTTTTTTATCAATCTAATCATTACAGTTACTTATTAGCTCGATTATCACTGTCTGCATATTTTTCAACATTTCCCTCTGTACAGTGGAACATCATTCATAATGTATGCTAGCATAAGAAATATTTATTATTGACTTGGACAGTGCATTAGTTGTAGTTTCCAGTTTCCGATTTTCCATCTTGTGTGTTCACTATTTAATATATGTAATTATACAATAGCATCACACAAACATTTTTTAAAATTTATTGTCTTGCCATATGGCTCTATCAGTGTGATTACTTCAACCATGACAATTGTTTGACACATGATTTCTATCTTATCAACTGTGGACACTAATTGTTTTAGTGTTATTCTATCTACAATACTTGTCATAATTTGTACTTTAAGTGCCAATTCTGACATTACTACGATTAGCAGCATGTTTGCTGTTGTGTTGTATGCCCATACCAGTCAGTGTCACCACCATATGTAAATTAATATCTGCTTGAAGCTAATGGCTTTGTAGGTCTCGGTGACCATACCATATCCTCCATTTATGTAAATTGTCTGTTATCATGTTGAGTTGAATGATTGTTTGTGTTGTATTAAGAGTTACATTTGTGAGGGTACATCTTCTTTCTTGATTCTTCATGTAGTTGATCTATGTAGCAGTTGAAAAATGGTACGGTGTAAGAAATTTGTTAAAGACATTTGTGATGTTTGGATGTGTTTCCGTGGCAGCAGCCACTTGTGTTGTTGTGACAGTATTTGCTGTACAGTAAATTTGTGTTTGGATTCTTCTTGATACAACATCTTCTTTCTTGAATCTTCATGTAATTTGGTACGTTGTAAGACATTTGTTGTAGATATTGTGTGACAATGTTGGGTGTGTTGCCGTGGTAGTATCCACTTGAATTTATGTGAGAGGTTTTTCTGTAATTTTGTGTTTTGATTCTTCATGATAAAAGCTCTTCTTTCTTGAATCTTCGTGTAATTTTGGGGGGGAAATAGTTTTTGGTGAATAGTGTCATTTCAGGTAGGTGTTGAATGTTGTAAGGAACTGTGTTCAATCTGTTCTGTTGTTATTTGAATAATTAGTTTTTGTATGGAGGATATGTGGTATAGGTTATTCTGCCATTTTTAAATATACATAGGCTTCTTTATAAAAGTCATCATTTTCAGATTCATATTAGCTCATTTATCGTTGTTTATATTTAACAACATTTAACAGCTGCGTTCAAGTGTACATCATTTGAATGTATTCTATGGAAAATAAATAATTGGTATCGCACCTGATTAGTGTATCAGTTGTCCGCCTCCGTAGTCCAGTGGACTGCATAGTGCGTTGACACGCAGGGGGCCCGGCTTAGTCTCCCGGTCGTCTCGGCACTTTTCTTCGCTCGGGAACTGCGTGCTAGCGCCATTATCATCTTAGGCATGCATGTCGCCCCTATGGAGACACCTGAATGGACTTGCACCATCCTGGCTGGACGCAATCTCAGCTGGGATGTAATGGCTAAAAATTCCACATGTTCATCATCATCAGTGTCTCTGTTACAGTTTCCAATATAGGTTTAGAATTTGTTTTGCTTCCTGTTCCATTTACTGAAAAATATAAAATGCAACATTTAAATGCTTTTCTTTCATCGTGTAGCTGAATCTCATAATCGAGTGGTTAAAATCTCCCATGGATATTACTTTCTCTCAGCTGTTATCATTCTTTAACTGTTCTTAGAAGTTTCAATACTGATTGACCAATTACAATATTTGTCATTTACGGTATTGCAGGAGGATATTCCCCAACAACACATGTTATCAGCGTCTTTGCTCGATTGGGATATTTTTGTTCTAGTAGGTGTCACCACCATTTCTGCTTGGAGCTAATGGCTTTGTAGGTCTCCGTGACCATCCCATGTCCTCCGTTTTATGTAAATTTTCTGTGTTATCATGTGTAGTTGAATGATGGTGTGTATTGTGTTAAAAGTGACTCGTGTGGGGGGGAGATCATCTTTCTTCTGATAGTGAAACCTTCATTCTTGATTCTTCATGTAATTGAGTTATTTAGTAATTCAAAATTGGTTAGTCGTAAGATATTTGTCGTAGAGAATGTGTGAGAATGTTGGGTGTGTTTCGTGGTAGTATCCACGTGTGTTGTTGTGAGAGATTTTACTGTACAGTGTATTTTTGTTTTGCTTCTTCATGACAAAACATCTTCTATCTTGAGTCTTCATGTAAAATTTGGGGATAATAAGATTGCAATGAATTGTGTGTTTATTGGTTGGGTGCTGAGCATGGTATGGACCTGTAGGCAATCTTTTCTGTTGCGTGGATTTTGTGTTTGTATATGGAGGACATGAGGTATAAGGTTATTTAGCCATTTATAAATAGTGCATTTGTTTCTTGCGATCACTCTTCCTTTCAGCAACATGTTAGTTTGCTTACTATTGTGTCTATGTTTATCAGCATTCAGCTCCATTCTGATACATATCTTTTCCTTTACGTGCTAGTTTTGGTCCACCCCGAGAGCTTTATTTCCTCGGTACCCTCCGTTTTTGGAGAGCTTTTCCCTATCCGCCACCTGGGGAGGCGCCCGATGGGGGACTAGCAAACCCCACACGGGAAAAAATGATAGCATTCTGATCATTTTTGGCTATATTCTAGCTCAATTATCACTGTCACAATATTTAGAAAGATTGAGCTCATTTCAACCCAATGTCAATGGAATGTATGCTATGGATAATAAGTAATTTGTATTGCACTTTTGTTGTGCATTAGCTATCATATGCTGTCTCATATTTACAATCTTGTATGCATTCTTCTGCTTTAACTGAATAATATGATAGCAAGGTTGAAGTCAGTTTTTGTTAATTCTGTTAGCAAATCATAGTATGAGGTTGAATACCTCATACATGAACATTTCTTTCAGTCATTATTAGTATTTCATTAACTGTTCCTTGCCGTTTCATTGCCCTTATGCTGTTTCTCATATTTCAGACTGCAAGTTCCAGTTTAGAAACCACTTAGGGGAACAACATGTCTGCTCATATGGAACATAGGCATACTCATTCTGGTAGGTGTCACCACCATATGTAAATTAATATCTGCTTGCAGCTAATGGCTCTGTAGGTCTCAGTGACCATACTATATCCTCCATTTATGTAACTTGTCTGTGTTATCACATTGAGTTGACGATTGTTTGTGTTGTCTTAAGTGTCACTTTTGTGAGGGTACATCTTCTTTCTTGTGATTGTGAAATCTTCTTTCTTGATTCTTCATGTAGTTGATTTATGTGGCAGTTGAAAATTGGTACGGCTTAAGAAATTTGTTATTTAGAGATAGTGTCAGATGTTTGGATGTGCTTCCGTGGCAAAAGCCACTTGTGTTGATGTGACAGTATTTGCTGTACAGTACATTTGTGTTTTGATTCTTCTTGATAGAACTTCTTCTTTCTTGAATCTTCATGTAATTTGGTACAGTGTAAGAAATTTGTTATAGATATTGTGTGACAATGTTGGATGTGTTGGCGTGGTAGTATCCACTTGAATTGATGTGAGAGGATTTTCTGTGATTTTGTGTTTTGATTCTTCGTGATGAAACCTCTTCTTTCTTGACTCTTCATGTAATATAGGGGAGGAAATAGTTTTTCTGAATAGTTTCATTGTTGGGTAGGTGTTGAATGTTGTAAGGAGCAGTATGCACTCTGTTCTGTTGTTATGTGAATTCTAAGTTTTTTATGGAGGATATGTTGTATAAGTTTTTCTGCCATTTTTAAATAGTGCATAGCTTTTTTATCAATCTAATCATTACAGTTACTTATTATCTCGATTATCACTGTCTGCATATTTTTCAACATTTCCTTCTGTACAGTGGAACATCATTCATAATGTATGCTATGCATAAGAAATATTTATTATTGACTTGGACAGTGCATTAGTTGTAGTTTCAGTTTCCGATTTTCCATCTTGTGTGTTCACTATTTAATATATGTAATTATACAACAGCATGACACAAACATTTTTTTTAAATTTATTGTCTAGCCATATGGCTCTATCAGTGTGATTACTTCAACCATGACAATTGTTTGACACATGATTTCTATCTTATCAACTGTGGACACTAATTTTTTTAGTGTCATTCTATCTACAATACTTGTCATAATTTGTACTTTAAGTGCCAATTCTGACATTACTACGATTAGCAGCATGTTTGCTCTTGTGTTGTATGCCCATACCAGTCAGTGTCACCACCATATGTAAATTAATATCTGCTTGATGGTAATGGCTTTGTAGGTCTCGGTGACCATACCATATCCTCCATTTATGTAAATTGTCTGTGTTATCACGTTGAGTTGAATGATTGTTTGTGTTGTATTAAGAGTTACATTTGTGAGGGTACATCTTCTTTCTTGTGATTGTGAAATCTTCTTTCTTGATTCTTCATGTAGTTGATCTATGTAGCAGTTGAAAAATGGTACGGTGTAAGAAATTTGTTAAAGAGATTTGTGATGTTTGGATGTGTTTCCGTGGCAGCAGCCACTTGTGATGTTGTGACAGTATTTGCTGTACAGTAAATTTGTGTTTGGATTCTTCTTGATACAACATCTTCTTTCTTGAATCTTCATGTAATTTGGTACGGTGTAAGAAATTTGTTGTAGATATTGTGTGACAATGTTGGGTGTGTTGCCGTGGTAGTATCCACTTGAATTTATGTGAGAGGTTTTTCTGTAATTTTGTGTTTTGATTCTTCATGATAGAAGCTCTTCTTTCTTGAATCTTGGTGTAATTTTGGGGGGAAATAGTTTTTGGTGAATAGTGTCATTTCGGGTAGGTGTTGAATGTTGTAAGGAACTGTGTGCAATCTGTTCTGTTGTTATGTGAATAATTAGTTTTTGTATGGAGGATATGTGGTATAGGTTATTCTGCCATTTTTAAATATACATAGGCTTATTTATAAATGTCATCATTTTCAGCTACATATTAGCTCATTTATCGTTGTTTATATTTAACAACATTTAACAGCTGCGTTCAAGTGTACATCATTTGAATGTATTCTATGGAAAATAAATAATTGGTATCGCACCTGATTAGTGTATCAGTTGTCCGCCTCCGTAGTCCACTGGACTGCATAGTGCGTTGACACGCAGGGGGCCCGGCTTAGTCTCCCGGTCGTCTCGGCACTTTTCTTCGCTCGGGAACTGCGTGCTAGCGCCATTATCATCTTAGGCATGCATGTCGCCCCTATGGAGACACCTGAATGGACTTGCACCATCCTGGCTGGACGCAATCACAGCTGGGATGTAATGGCTAAAAATTCCACATGTTCATCATCATCAGTGTCTCTGTTACAGTTTCCAATATAGGTTTAGAATTTGTTTTGCTTCCTGTTCCATTTACTGAATAATATAAAATGCAACATTATATGCTTTTCTTTCATTGTGTAGCTGATTCTCATAATCGAGTGGTTAAAATCTCCCATGGATATTACTTTCTCTCAGCTGTTATCATTCTTTAACTGTTCTTAGAAGTTTCAATACTGATTGACCAATTACAATATTTGTCATTTATGGTATTGCAAGAGGATGTTCCCCAACAACACATGTTATCAGCGTCTTTGCTCGATTGGGATATTTTTGTTCTAGTAGGTGTCACCACCATTTCTGCTTGGAGCTAATGGCTTTGTAGGTCTCCGTGACCATCCCATGTCCTCCGTTTTATGTAAATTTTCTGTGTTATCATGTGTAGTTGAATGATGGTGTGTATTGTGTTAAAAGTGACTCGTGTGGGGGGGGAGATCATCTTTCTTCTGATAGTGAAACCTTCATTCTTGATTCTTCATGTAATTGAGTTATTTAGTAATTCAAAATTGGTTAGTCGTAAGATATTTGTCGTAGAGAATGTGTGAGAATGTTGGGTGTGTTTCGTGGTAGTATCCACGTGTGTTGTTGTGAGAGATTTTACTGTACAGTGTATTTTTGTTTTGCTTCTTCATGACAAAACATCTTCTATCTTGAGTTTTCATGTAAATTTTGGGGATAATAAGATTGCAATGAATTGTGTGTTTATTGGTTGGGTGCTGAGCATGATATGGACCTGTAGGCAATCTTTTCTGTTGCGTGGATTTTGTGTTTGTATATGGAGGACATGAGGTATAAGGTTATTTAGCCATTTATAAATAGTGCATTTGTTTCTTCCGATCACTCTTCCTTTCAGCAACATGTTAGTTTGCTTACTATTGTGTCTATGTTTAGCAGCATTCAGCTCCATTCTGATACATATCTTTTCCTTTACGTGCTAGTTTTGGTCCGCCCCGAGAGCTTTATTTCCTCGGTACCCTCCGTTTTTGGAGAGCTTTCCCCTATCCGCCACCTGGGGAGGCGCCCGATGGGGGACTAGCAAACCCCACACGGGAAAAAATGATAGCATTCTGATCATTTTTGGCTATATTCTAGCTCAATTATCACTGTCACAATATTTAGAAAGATTGAGCTCATTTCAACCCAATGTCAATGGAATGTATGCTATGGATAATAAGTAATTTGTATTGCACTTTTGTTGTGCATTAGCTATCATATGCTGTCTCATATTTACAATCTTGTATGCATTCTTCTGCTTTAACTGATTAATATGATAGCAAGGTTGAAGTCAGTTTTTGTTAATTTTGTTAGCAAATCATAGTATGAGGTTGAATACCTCATACATGAACATTTCTTTCAGTCATTATTAGTATTTCATTAACTGTTCCTTGCCGTTTCATTGCCCTTATGCTGTTTCTCATATTTAAGACTGCAAGTGCCAGTTTAGAAACCACTTAGGAGAACAACATGTCTGCTCATATGGCAATCTTTTCTGTTGCGTGGATTTTGTGTTTGTATATGGAGGACATGAGGTATAAGGTTATTTAGCCATTTATAAATAGTGCATTTGTTTCTTCCGATCACTCTTCCTTTCAGCAACATGTTAGTTTGCTTATTATTGTGTCTATGTTTAGCAGCATTCAGCTCCATTCTGATACATATCTTTTCCTTTACGTGCTAGTTTTGGTCCGCCCCGAGAGCTTTATTTCCTCGGTACCCTCCGTTTTTGGAGAGCTTTCCCCTATCCGCCACCTGGGGAGGCGCCCGATGGGGGACTAGCAAACTCCACACGGGAAAAAATGATAGCATTCTGATCATTTTTGGCTATATTCTAGCTCAATTATCACTGTCACAATATTTAGAAAGATTGAGCTCATTTCAACCCAATGTCAATGGAATGTATGCTATGGATAATAAGTAATTTGTATTGCACTTTTGTTGTGCATTAGCTATCATATGCTGTCTCATATTTACAATCTTGTATGCATTCTTCTGCTTTAACTGATTAATATGATAGCAAGGTTGAAGTCAGTTTTTGTTAATTTTGTTAGCAAATCATAGTATGAGGTTGAATACCTCATACATGAACATTTCTTTGAGTCATTATTAGTATTTCATTAACTGTTCCTTGCCGTTTCATTGCCCTTATGCTGTTTTTCATATTTAAGACTGCAAGTGCCAGTTTAGAAACCACTTAGGAGAACAACATGTCTGCTCATATGGAACATAGGCATACTCATTCTGGTAGGTGTCACCACCATATGTAAATTAATATCTGCTTGCAGCTAATGGCTTTGTAGGTCTCAGTGACCATACTATATCCTCCATTTATGTAAATTGTCTGTGTTATCACATTGAGTTGACGATTGTTTGTGTTGTCTTAAGTGTCACTTTTGTGAGGGTACATCTTCTTTCTTGTGATTGTGAAATCTTCTTTCTTGATTCTTCATGTAGTTGATTTATGTAGCAGTTGAAAATTGGTACGGTGTAAGAAATTTGTTATTTAGAGATTGTGTCAGATGTTTGGATGTGCTTCCGTGGCAAAAGCCACTTGTGTTGGTGTGACAGTATTTGCTGTACAGTACATTTGTGTTTTGATTCTTCTTGATAGAACTTCTTCTTTCTTGAATCTTCATGTAATTTGGTACAGTGTAAGAAATTTGTTATAGATATTGTGTGACAATGTTGGATGTGTTGGCGTGGTAGCATCCACTTGAATTGATGTGAGAGGATTTTCTGTGATTTTGTGTTTTGATTCTTCGTGATGAAACCTCTTCTTTCTTGACTCTTCATGTACTATAGGGGAGGAAATAGTTTTTCTGAATAGTTTCATTGTTGGGTAGGTGTTGAATGTTGTAAGGAGCAGTATGCACTCTGTTCTGTTGTTATGTGAATTCTAAGTTTTTTATGGAGGATATGTTGTATAAGTTTTTCTGCCATTTTTAAATAGTGCATAGCTTTTTTATCAATCTAATCATTACAGTTACTTATTAGCTCGATTATCACTGTCTGCATATTTTTCAACATTTCCCTCTGTACAGTGGAACATCATTCATAATGTATGCTATGCATAAGAAATATTTATTATTGACTTGGATAGTGCATTAGTTGTAGTTTCCAGTTTCCGATTTTCCATCTTGTGTGTTCACTATTTAATATATGTAATTATACAATAGCATCACACAAACATTTTTTTAAATTTATTGTCTTGCCATATGGCTCTATCAGTGTGATTACTTCAACCATGACAATTGTTTGACACATGATTTCTATCTTATCAACTGTGGACACTAATTTTTTTAGTGTCATTCTATCTACAATACTTGTCATAATTTGTACTTTAAGTGCCAATTCTGACATTACTACGATTAGCAGCATGTTTGCTCTTGTGTTGTATGCCCATACCAGTCAGTGTCACCACCATATGTAAATTAATATCTGCTTGATGGTAATGGCTTTGTAGGTCTCGGTGACCATACCATATCCTCCATTTATGTAAATTGTCTGTGTTATCACGTTGAGTTGAATGATTGTTTGTGTTGTATTAAGAGTTACATTTGTGAGGGTACATCTTCTTTCTTGTGATTGTGAAATCTTCTTTCTTGATTCTTCATGTAGTTGATCTATGTAGCAGTTGAAAAATGGTACGGTGTAAGAAATTTGTTAAAGAGATTTGTGATGTTTGGATGTGTTTCCATGGCAGCAGCCACTTGTGTTGTTGTGACAGTATTTGCTGTACAGTAAATTTGTGTTTGGATTCTTCTTGATACAACATCTTCTTTCTTGAATCTTCATGTAATTTGGTACGGTGTAAGAAATTTGTTGTAGATATTGTGTGACAATGTTGGGTGTGTTGCCGTGGTAGTATCCACTTGAATTTATGTGAGAGGTTTTTCTGTAATTTTGTGTTTTGATTCTTCATGATAAAAGCTCTTCTTTCTCGAATCTTGGTGTAATTTTGGGGGGAAATAGTTTTTGGTGAATAGTGTCATTTCGGGTAGGTGTTGAATGTTGTAAGGAACTGTGTGCAATCTGTTCTGTTGTTATGTGAATAATTAGTTTTTGTATGGAGGATATGTGGTATAGGTTATTCTGCCATTTTTAAATATACATAGGCTTCTTTATAAATGTCATCATTTTCAGCTACATATTAGCTCATTTATCGTTGTTTATATTTAACAACATTTAACAGCTGCGTTCAAGTGTACATCATTTGAATGTATTCTATGGAAAATAAATAATTGGTATCGCACCTGATTAGTGTATCAGTTGTCCGCCTCCGTAGTCCACTGGACTGCATAGTGCGTTGACACGCAGGGGGCCCGGCTTAGTCTCCCGGTCGTCTCGGCACTTTTCTTCGCTCGGGAACTGCGTGCTAGCGCCATTATCATCTTAGGCATGCATGTCGCCCCTATGGAGACACCTGAATGGACTTGCACCATCCTGGCTGGACGCAATCACAGCTGGGATGTAATGGCTAAAAATTCCACATGTTCATCATCATCAGTGTCTCTGTTACAGTTTCCAATATAGGTTTAGAATTTGTTTTGCTTCCTGTTCCATTTACTGAAAAATATAAAATGCAACATTTAAATGCTTTTCTTTCATTGTGTAGCTGAATCTCATAATCGAGTGGTTAAAATCTCCCATGGATATTACTTTCTCTCAGCTGTTATCATTCTTTAACTGTTCTTAGAAGTTTCAATACTGATTGACCAATTACAATATTTGTCATTTATGGTATTGCAAGAGGATGTTCCCCAACAACACATGTTATCAGCGTCTTTGCTCGATTGGGATATTTTTGTTCTAGTAGGTGTCACCACCATTTCTGCTTGGAGCTAATGGCTTTGTAGGTCTCCGTGACCATCCCATGTCCTCCGTTTTATGTAAATTTTCTGTGTTATCATGTGTAGTTGAATGATGGTGTGTATTGTGTTAAAAGTGACTCGTGTGGGGGGGGAGATCATCTTTCTTCTGATAGTGAAACCTTCATTCTTGATTCTTCATGTAATTGAGTTATTTAGTAATTCAAAATTGGTTAGTCGTAAGATATTTGTCGTAGAGAATGTGTGAGAATGTTGGGTGTGTTTCGTGGTAGTATCCACGTGTGTTGTTGTGAGAGATTTTACTGTACAGTGTATTTTTGTTTTGCTTCTTCATGACAAAACATCTTCTATCTTGAGTTTTCATGTAAATTTTGGGGATAATAAGATTGCAATGAATTGTGTGTTTATTGGTTGGGTGCTGAGCATGATATGGACCTGTAGGCAATCTTTTCTGTTGCGTGGATTTTGTGTTTGTATATGGAGGACATGAGGTATAAGGTTATTTAGCCATTTATAAATAGTGCATTTGTTTCTTCCGATCACTCTTCCTTTCAGCAACATGTTAGTTTGCTTACTATTGTGTCTATGTTTAGCAGCATTCAGCTCCATTCTGATACATATCTTTTCCTTTACGTGCTAGTTTTGGTCCGCCCCGAGAGCTTTATTTCCTCGGTACCCTCCGTTTTTGGAGAGCTTTCCCCTATCCGCCACCTGGGGAGGCGCCCGATGGGGGACTAGCAAACCCCACACGGGGAAAAATGATAGCATTCTGATCATTTTTTGCTATATTCTGGCTCAATTATCACTGTCACAATATTTAGAAAGATTGAGCTCATTTCAACCCAATGTCAATGGAATGTAAGCTATGGATAATAAGTAATTTGTATTGCACTTTTGTTGTGCATTAGCTATCATATGCTGTCTCATATTTACAATCTTGTATGCATTCTTCTGCTTTAACTGAATAATATGATAGCAAGGTTGAAGTCAGTTTTTGTTAATTTTGTTTGCAAATCATAGTATGAGGTTGAATACCTCATACATGAACATTTCTTTCAGTCATTATTAGTATTACATTAACTGTTCCTTGCCGTTTCATTGCCCTTATGCTGTTTCTCTTATTTCAGACTGCATGTGCCAGTTTAGAAACCACTTAGGGGAACAACATGTCTGCTCATATGGAACATAGGCATACTCATTCTGGTAGGTGTCACCACCATATGTAAATTAATATCTGCTTGCAGCTAATGGCTTTGTAGGTCTCAGTGACCATACTATATCGTCCATTTATGTAAATTGTCTGTGTTATCACATTGAGTTGACGATTGTTTGTGTTGTCTTAAGTGTCACTTTTGTGAGGGTACATCTTCTTTCTTGTGATTGTGAAATCTTCTTTCTTGATTCTTCATGTAGTTGATTTATGTAGCAGTTGAAAATTGGTACGGTGTAAGAAATTTGTTATTTAGAGATTGTGTCAGATGTTTGGATGTGCTTCCGTGGCAAAAGCCACTTGTGTTGGTGTGACAGTATTTGCTGTACAGTACATTTGTGTTTTGATTCTTCTTGATAGAACTTCTTCTTTCTTGAATCTTCATGTAATTTGGTACAGTGTAAGAAATTTGTTATAGATATTGTGTGACAATGTTGGATGTGTTGGCGTGGTAGCATCCACTTGAATTGATGTGAGAGGATTTTCTGTGATTTTGTGTTTTGATTCTTCGTGATGAAACCTCTTCTTTCTTGACTCTTCATGTAATATAGGGGAGGAAATAGTTTATCTGAATAGTTTCATTGTTGGGTAGGTGTTGAATGTTGTAAGGAGAAGTATGCACTCTGTTCTGTTGTTATGTGAATTCTAAGTCTTTTATGGAGGATATGTTGTATAAGTTTTTCTGCCATTTTTAAATAGTGCATAGCTTTTTTTATCAATCTAATCATTACAGTTACTTATTAGCTCGATTATCACTGTCTGCATATTTTTCAACATTTCCCTCTGTACAGTGGAACATCATTCATAATGTATGCTATGCATAAGAAATATTTATTATTGACTTGGACAGTGCATTAGTTGTAGTTTCCAGTTTCCGATTTTCCATCTTGTGTGTTCACTATTTAATATATGTAATTATACAATAGCATCACACAAACATTTTTTTAAATTTATTGTCTTGCCATATGGCTCTATCAGTGTGATTACTTCAACCATGACAATTGTTTGACACATGATTTCTATCTTATCAACTGTGGACACTAATTTTTTTAGTGTCATTCTATCTACAATACTTGTCATAATTTGTACTTTAAGTGCCAATTCTGACATTACTACGATTAGCAGCATGTTTGCTCTTGTGTTGTATGCCCATACCAGTCAGTGTCACCACCATATGTAAATTAATATCTGCTTGATGGTAATGGCTTTGTAGGTCTCGGTGACCATACCATATCCTCCATTTATGTAAATTGTCTGTGTTATCACGTTGAGTTGAATGATTGTTTGTGTTGTATTAAGAGTTACATTTGTGAGGGTACATCTTCTTTCTTGTGATTGTGAAATCTTCTTTCTTGATTCTTCATGTAGTTGATCTATGTAGCAGTTGAAAAATGGTACGGTGTAAGAAATTTGTTAAAGAGATTTGTGATGTTTGGATGTGTTTCCGTGGCAGCAGCCACTTGTGTTGTTGTGACAGTATTTGCTGTACAGTAAATTTGTGTTTGGATTCTTCTTGATACAACATCTTCTTTCTTGAATCTTCATGTAATTTGGTATGGTGTAAGAAATTTGTAGTAGATATTGTGTGACAATGTTGGGTGTGTTGCCGTGGTAGTATCCACTTGAATTTATGTGAGAGGTTTTTCTGTAATTTTGTGTTTTGATTCTTCATGATAAAAGCTCTTCTTTCTTGAATCTTCGTGTAATTTTGGGGCGGGAAATAGTTTTTGGTGAATAGTGTCATTTCGGGTAGGTGTTGAATGTTGTAAGGAACTGTGTGCAATCTGTTCTGTTGTTATGTGAATAATTAGTTTTTGTATGGAGGATATGTGGTATAGGTTATTCTGCCATTTTTAAATATACATAGGCTTCTTTATAAATGTCATCATTTTCAGCTACATATTAGCTCATTTATCGTTGTTTATATTTAACAACATTTAACAGCTGCGTTCAAGTGTACATCATTTGAATGTATTCTATGGAAAATAAATAATTGGTATCGCACCTGATTAGTGTATCAGTTGTCCGCCTCCGTAGTCCACTGGACTGCATAGTGCGTTGACACGCAGGGGGCCCGGCTTAGTCTCCCGGTCGTCTCGGCACTTTTCTTCGCTCGGGAACTGCGTGCTAGCGCCATTATCATCTTAGGCATGCATGTCGCCCCTATGGAGACACCTGAATGGACTTGCACCATCCTGGCTGGACGCAATCACAGCTGGGATGTAATGGCTAAAAATTCCACATGTTCATCATCATCAGTGTCTCTGTTACAGTTTCCAATATAGGTTTAGAATTTGTTTTGCTTCCTGTTCCATTTACTGAAAAATATAAAATGCAACATTATATGCTTTTCTTTCATTGTGTAGCTGAATCTCATAATCGAGTGGTTAAAATCTCCCATGGATATTACTTTCTCTCAGCTGTTATCATTCTTTAACTGTTCTTAGAAGTTTCAATACTGATTGACCAATTACAATATTTGTCATTTATGGTATTGCAAGAGGATGTTCCCCAACAACACATGTTATCAGCGTCTTTGCTCGATTGGGATATTTTTGTTCTAGTAGGTGTCACCACCATTTCTGCTTGGAGCTAATGGCTTTGTAGGTCTCCGTGACCATCCCATGTCCTCCGTTTTATGTAAATTTTCTGTGTTATCATGTGTAGTTGAATGATGGTGTGTATTGTGTTAAAAGTGACTCGTGTGGGGGGGAGATCATCTTTCTTCTGATAGTGAAACCTTCATTCTTGATTCTTCATGTAATTGAGTTATTTAGTAATTCAAAATTGGTTAGTCGTAAGATATTTGTCGTAGAGAATGTGTGAGAATGTTGGGTGTGTTTCGTGGTAGTATCCACGTGTGTTGTTGTGAGAGATTTTACTGTACAGTGTATTTTTGTTTTGCTTCTTCATGACAAAACATCTTCTATCTTGAGTTTTCATGTAAATTTTGGGGATAATAAGATTGCAATGAATTGTGTGTTTATTGGTTGGGTGCTGAGCATGATATGGACCTGTAGGCAATCTTTTCTGTTGCGTGGATTTTGTGTTTGTATATGGAGGACATGAGGTATAAGGTTATTTAGCCATTTATAAATAGTGCATTTGTTTCTTCCGATCACTCTTCCTTTCAGCAACATGTTAGTTTGCTTACTATTGTGTCTATGTTTAGCAGCATTCAGCTCCATTCTGATACATATCTTTTCCTTTACGTGCTAGTTTTGGTCCGCCCCGAGAGCTTTATTTCCTCGGTACCCTCCGTTTTTGGAGAGCTTTCCCCTATCCGCCACCTGGGGAGGCGCCCGATGGGGGACTAGCAAACCCCACACGGGGAAAAATGATAGCATTCTGATCATTTTTGGCTATATTCTAGCTCAATTATCACTGTCACAATATTTAGAAAGATTGAGCTCATTTCAACCCAATGTCAATGGAATGTAAGCTATGGATAATAAGTAATTTGTATTGCACTTTTGTTGTGCATTAGCTATCATATGCTGTCTCATATTTACAATCTTGTATGCATTCTTCTGCTTTAACTGAATAATATGATAGCAAGGTTGAAGTCAGTTTTTGTTAATTCTGTTAGCAAATCAAAGTATGAGATTGAATACCTCATACATGAACATTTCTTTCAGTCATTTATATATATAATGATTTGTAATTACTGTGGGTGATAACATGAAGTAGCACGATCTCAATATTTGCTTTTAGTTAGTTAGGGACCCATTGGCTCTAAAGTTACACTTTATTCCATGCTTGGTTAATGTGGATGAGACTGGTGATATATATTATCTTTTGTAATATCGGGGATTGTATGTAGGTATTATTATATATGGGGCTTGCATTGTATGAGACGCCTCTAGGCAGACATACTGTACAGTATGTCTGCCTAGGTGTACTTGTGTCTGTGTGAATGTGTGGGCATGTGTGCATTTGTTTACCCTCCATTTTTCCCCCCAAGGTAAGTCTTTCCTCTCCCGGGATTGGAATGGCTCCTTACCACCTTCCTTAAAACCCTCATCATTTCCTTTTCCCTCTCCTTCCCTACTGCCTGAAGACGCAACTGGGTTGCGAAAGCTTGCGATTGTGTGTGTGTGTGTATTCATTTATTTATTTGTGATGCTGTCACACCTGTGCTCCTTCGCCTGGTGAGTAATCTTCGTCTATTTTTTATATTTTATTTTTCCTGCTAGGAATTTTTCGTCTTAATAATCGTATCATAAATTTAATATTTATTTTGATATTATCAGTTATGTCAATTTTCTGACTTCTCGTACATTTTTGTAGGCATATAATTTGACAAAGGAGTGTATGGTCCGAAACTAGTCACAAAATTAATGGTCATTGCAACTTCAACAGAAGTTCTGACGAATAAAAAATTCAAAACAAATATGGAAAACTGTAAATCGATGAATAAGAAAGCGAGATGACAGGCCGTTATTCATACAGTGCTCGAAGTGAGGGGTCAACGAACTAGGCGTGTTATTAGGTGTTTCAAGCTTTGTATAGTGTAGACGTGTGCTGTGGAAATATCAAGTTTTTTCAGATTTCAGTACAAAAGGAAGTATCTTTTCATGTGTGTGTGTTTGTGTAAGCTTCAGGTGTCCCATTAACAGTAAGGAACATGGAAAGTGGCAAGTTGGACATAAATTTGACATTGATGGAATGAAAAAACATTTTTTGTTAGTATGCAAGTAAGGACAAACTATTAAATTGTTCGAAGAGTGGTTGTGCATTTTGAGAACAAAAATGTAAATATCCCAATGTGAAAAAAAGACTTCAAAACAGAGACTGTAGTTTTGCTGTTACGATAGAAATGATTCTGTTAGTTGCAAAGCTGCAAAATGGGGAATCCTCCATCACCACGAGTGGTGATGGAGGATTACATTTACCAACGTAAATGTCACGTTAAGAACTTCCGCGAACTCCTCAGATTAGCTTCATTGACTACATCAAATTAAAATGATTTGTGTGTTTAAGAAGTCTTTGTGTTACATATCCTTTTTGTTTGAGACCGCACGAACATGTTAAAATCATTGTCGTCTGCTGTTGTTGGCTGCGATACAGGATCAAACAGATTTATATTGAAACATCGACTTTCATGAAGTGCCGCGCCATTTCTGTGAATGTGTACAAAATGGTAGATGCAGTTCTGCAAAAGAGTTACTGTACAATTTTGTTTAGTTCTATCTTGTTCATAACATTTCTTAAACCAAAATAGACGTGATCACATAATATTTGAATAAATGACTTACGGGAAGGGGGGCAGGGAAGAGATGGATTCTGGATTATAGGCCACACCACAATTTTGCATGCCAAAATTTGGCCTATATTCGAGCAAATATGGTATTAATTATTTGTGTTTGCAGAGTGTAAGGTTCTTTGGGTACAGTAACTCCACTAATTACCATGAAAGTAATGTTTTATCACTATTCACTTGTATACGAGCTCTTAACCTAAACACGTTGAACAAAACACAAAACTTAGTAGAATCTAGACAACAAGGCGACAAGAACAAGAGATGTCAGAGAGAGTCATATCCATTTGCTATCGATACTTGTATTGCTGTCACCACAGAGTCCCCCCCCCACCCGCCGTGGTGCGGAGCTCGGTGGTACGTCTTCAGCCTCAGGTGCATTATCGTGTCGGTAGCCGATGATGTAGTCTAGCCACCACACTGGTGGGCTGACTGGACGATTCCTGCATGTTGTGGGGTTCTGGTTGGAGTAGGCAACAGGTGGGTCAGAGGCTCAGCCAGGGGCCCATCAGTCAAACCGGTGGTGGGGGGGGGGGGGGTATTGTCACATGTAGCTTCACATGAGTCTTCACACACCTCATTTTCAAATGCAAAAGAACAGTCGTTGAAACCTTCGGATGAGACGGAATGGTCAGACGGGGCTGTTCTGGGCGACATGATGTCAGCTTTGTCAGCCACGTTTGGGGTAGTGCAGGACCAAGCAGGCTTATGCTGTGGTATGATACTGCAGCAGGCCGGACTTTTAGTAGAATCGTCATTGTATTGAATGATGTTTCGAGAACTTTGCGGGTGCCTGAATAGAGTGGGTGTAGTGCTTGTCGCACAGTGTTGTCTCACAACATAACTGTTGTGCAAGTTGCTAGGTCCTTGGGCACAGAGACCCTTGAGACTGTATGAGGACGTGGCAGGAGCACTTGCAGATGGCGAATGTGCACCTGACTCACTCAACTAAGTCAGGGAGCACAACTGCACATTCAATTGTGATATCATCCGCAAAGTGTGTAGGTGGTAAGAGAGGTTCACCGTACAGTATTTCTGCAAGTGACTCGTCGAGGTCGATTTTATGGGACAGATGTATCCCCAGCAGGACCCAGGGCAGGGCTTCCATCCAGATAAGTCTCTTCTCGGTGCCATCGTTCAACCCGGCCATTGCTCTGGGGATGATAGGCTGTCATACGGAAAAGGTCCACCCCGAAGAGTTGACAGAGCCCGTTGAGTAACGCCAATTCAAACTATCATGCTTGGTCTGTTGTGATGGAAGGTAGACACCCAAAACATGGGATCCAGGTTGATACAAGACCCTCTGCCACCGTTTCAGCGGTAACATCTTTGCAGGGCACGCATACACCCAGTGAGTGGGTCTGTCAATTGCTGAGAGTATGTATCTGTACTCTTCTGATGGGGGAAGGGGGCCAATTATATTAATGTGGACATGACGGAAATGGCCACAGGGTACAGTGTAAGGGGTGAGTGGAGGCTGAGTATGGCATCTGATCTTACACAGTTGGCACGCTGTGCATAAACATGTCCACTCACGACTGTGCCTGGCCAGACAAAGCGTTCACAGACTGACTGCATTGTGGCTCGGGTACCCGGGTGTGACAGGTCACGGAGGGATGCAAAAACCTCTTGCCACTGAGCCTGTGGGACCGGGAGTAGGAGGCAGCCTGTAGAGATATCGCAAGGAACTATGAATAGGGGAGGTGACAGTTTTCAAAGCGAAGTGCAGTTTATGAAGTCCTGCAGCTCAATGTCTGAATCTTATGTAATGGCAAGAGATTCCAAACTGATGGAAACAGAGACCAAGTCTACACATGAAAAATAGTCTGCCACCACATTATCGGCACCCCTAATATATCTAATGTCTTGTGGATTGGCAAATTACGTTCATGTGGTGGAAACATCGGGGGTAGACTGTCACTGGGTTTTCTGATAGCATCTACCAGGTGTCAGTGTGAACAGTGAAAATGGTGAAATCCCATCCCTCAACCTCATCACTGAAATATTGCACTGCTTCGTACACCACAAAGAGCTCTTTGCCAAATTCTGACGACTCGCTTTATGATGGTGTGAGCTTCTTCGGAAATAATTTGAGAGGTTGGGCCTCGCCTTCCACATGCTGGTGGAATGCCTCGATAGCCGTGTCACTAGCATCTGCAGTTATGGAGATGGTAGCAGTTGGAACCGGTTGTGGTAGTGAGAGCAACAGCCGAGGCAATCTTGGGGTCACTGAATGCCCGTAACATGTCCGGAGTCCAAGTACAGCTCCCATGCCAGAGGTGTTATACGTGTGAGGGCATCATTGAGGGATATGTGAATGGGTGCTGCATGTGTGATCTGTTTTCAGTAAAAATTCATCAACCCTTGAAACTGCTGTAGTTCTTTGTAGGTTACTCGCACAGGGAGTCTGTGATGCACATTACTCAGACAGAGGTTGGTTGAACACCTTGTGCAGTAACCTTATGTCCAACAAACGTAACCTTGGTTTGTGTGAGTTGCAATTTCGCATTGATATTGACACTGTTCTCCCTCAGTGCAGATTGTATCTGTGACAGGTGAGTATTATTTTCTTCCTATGCGCAGGAGAATATCAGAATGTCGTCCAGGTAAGCGTAGCAATATGGAAAACGATGGAGAACGGTGTCTATGTTTGTGCAGCATTCTTGAGGAGATGAGGCATAAAACGGAACTCGAAGAGGCCAAATCGCTGTATTGGAAATATTGCATGGGTACATCGATATTTGGTAGTACGCTTTACGGCAGTCTAGCACACTGAATATCTCTGCCACTCAATTGTTGGGCAAAGTTCCGTGTGTTTGGGATTGGATAATTGACTATGATTGTAGGGCCATTCAGTTTGCAGTAGTCGCCACACATCCTGTGGTTATCGTCCTTCTTGGGCACTAAATGAATAGGGGACCACCAGTTGCTATCCGAGGGGCCCAGGACACCAGCTTCAATTAGATCATTAACAACGTCTTTTGCTATTTAGAATTTCTTTGCATTAAGGCGCCGAGACCTGTGGCAGATGGGATGTTTATCCTATGTGTCGTGCCATTAGTGATAACAGCGACTGAGAGAGGGAATGGTGGGGGCATGACCAACACGCCAAGCTGACCACTGACCTGTAGATTGCTGTGCTGCAGTGGCGTCGGAGACACGGTGGCCAAACGTGCCTGCGACACAGGTTTTGTCTTATTCTGCCAAAGAGATGAGGCCTGTAGGTCAGGCGAAAGTCCAAAATGACGCAAAAAATCTTATTCCGAGTACAGCCTCATCGAAACCCGGGACACAGAAAATCTAAGTACAGTTCAGATCAGGGGCGAAGTGGATACTTTTTTCGAGAAGGCTGTTAACATGGATGGGTGAATTGTTTACTGTACATAAGGTGATAATGGAAAGAGCACTCATCACTGGAACGAAAGAAAGTGGGAGTTCGCCCATCTAAGCACATGTGTCCACAAGGAAATCACGACTCGACAGCTCGTCAAATACATATAGTCTGTTAGTGATGTGACAGGGCACACAAAAATGTTTCCAAGGAGTTAATAAATTTATTTTAGATTGACACAAAAACGTGTTTGAGAGCCACCTTTGTCTGCGAGAGCGGTCTGTGGTACCTCTTTTGTGGACCACTGGCTGCACTTGGAACGCACACGGTTGACGGCACTTGCGAGAAGTGGTGCCATGTGTGGTGTGGAACCAGCAGAGAGGGGGAGAGGAGTGGGAGGATTCTGCCGGCTGCTGCCCGGAGCAGTGAGTACCCTTTAGGTGCCAGTGGTGCACTAGTGGCAGTACAGTTAGGAACTTGGCCAGCAGGTGACTGTATCTGCCGGCCTTGTGATACAGGGTGCCGTGTTCCATAGGAGTGAGGGTGGTTCCGGAAGGATGCCAGACTTTTTTCCACATGTAAATGCAGATTAAATCACAATGTCTGTATTCATTTTTAGTCATCTTCCAGCTTTGAATATTGGCTTTAATGATTATCCCACGGGGAAATTCATACTAAAACGTTATACAGCAGTTATTTGGCTTGAATCTGTGTACTTAACAAAGTCCGTAGTCCTAATAGATTTCTACTTATCGTTAAAAACCGAAAAGTTGGAAAAACCAGACTATATTTTTTCTGAGTTACCTACATTCAATGAATTGATCCAGACGAATTACAGTCCTCTTGTCCTATATCTGTTAAAGAAAAAGGAGGAATTACTCATTGACAATTATTAACCCATTGTATATAAATAGGTGTAATTATGTGTTAGTGCATACCAATATATTTGTGAATGTAGGTATTGCTTTAAACACAACGAAAGCCTCTCCTTTTGTGGGTATTGGTCAGCCATTAAGGGATTGGGACTTTCATTCGTTGCGAGGCCTTTTGTTGTGTGAAGGCACCCCCTCCCCCCTCAGTCAGAGTGGTGACTTAGCGGGTGTTCTGTCCTCCCTCCCAATCTTCTTGTCACCAAGGTCTTCCCCACTACACCCAGTCTGCCCTTAGAAACGGCCGTATTCGGGTCTGTGAAGAACGATTCAAACAAAAATCGTCTAAATCTCGATCGTGGTGGTGTTTTAAGTACTTTCTGTTTTACAATATGTTGGAGCTAACCCCGTCGCTTGTTTGTTTCGGGGTCGCCGGGAAGTGCTTGGAGAGGGAACAGTGACAGTGAAAAAACGCGGAATTTAGACGCTGATAAAATTCAGTCAGAAACGTATGCTTGAAAGGAACATTATTTTTTTGTGCAGGTTAGACGAAGTGACTGAACATGACACGTGCAGGAAGAGGTACACTGTGGAGCTGCTCAACCATCGTCCTCGTTTGGGGAAAGGCTGAGACGTGCATCGGTTTCAAGGCGTCACATCATTGGAGATTGTTGTTTCCTTTGAGGTGAAAAATTCTCCAAGGAATATTTCGAGAAACAGATAAAATTACCCAAATATCTAGAGGATGAACGCCATCAAGGGGAAACACTGGAAGTGAAAGAATCGATAGTGGAAAAAGCTAGACAAGCTGGTGAATGGGGACAACACATTCTTCAGCATCTTTCATGTATAAGTGAACTTGTTGCTGCTGAGGATAAGTACCACAAACATAGCTACGTAAAATTGCACTCCTTGTCGCGATCTACTGGTGCAGGAGGTAGACGAGGGCGTCCTCAACATCCCTTCCTTATCGAAGGTATGAAGCGTACATATGCATACCTTGCAGAAACAAGAGAGGAAAACCAATTTTCCATAAGTGACTTGATTGCAGAGGGCTTCACATGTGATTACAAACAAGCAGTTGCATGTGTTCAAGCTCATTTAAAAAAGCAATATGGAGAAAACATTATTTCTGCACAGGTTGATCCATATCACAGATCAGTCTTGATGTTCACAGACGTTGGACAAAACATTCTTTTCGAAAAGTGGTACAATCAAAGACTTAGCGATCCTGCTGAAGGGCGGCTTAGAGTTGTCAAAGCTGCAGCAGAGATTATCCTGCAAGACATTCATTCCCAAACATTTGACACTACTCAATATACCCCGTCAGATGCCTTTTTAAAAGATGCAGAGGCATCAGTTCCTGATTCTCTGCAACTGTTGCTTGAACAGATTGTCCTGAAAACCAAACGTCCTTCTCTTGAAAAGTGGAAAAAGAAGTGCATAGGATTTTCTCATGTAATCATGGCTGCAACGAAGTCCAAATCTTTCCTAACCTCGATTCAAATAAGCTTTGGAATGTATTTGTATAGAAAATTTGGATCAAAGTACGTTGTTGAACTTTGCCATAAAATGGGAATTTCTTTTACATATATGGAGGCTACGCATTTTGAAAGTTCCGCTATCTTCCGTGGAGAAGCGACCAAACTAGTTGACGAAGGAGCTTTTATGCATTTTGTGTTCGACAATGCAGATGTAACATTAAAACAAATAATGGAGAAAATACGTTCCATGAAATGGGTGTTATAATGATCATGACACATCACTCATCCATTCACCCAGACATAAACAAACTACGAATGAAGTCTGTTTCTGCATATTCTATCAGGCTCACACACTGCCACGCATGTTAAACATTCTTCTATGAGAAATAAATCTGGCTTGTCAGCTATTTCAATTAACGAAGTGAAAATCGCTCAAGACACTTTGCCAAAATCCCCAGACCTGCTGTGGTTGGTTGGAAAAGCAACTAACATGACAGGCATCCCAGGATGGAAAGGTTTCATGGAGCAAGTGACAGAAGATCTTCCTTACAAACGTTCAAAGATGTGTATCTCCCTTTTATCCATGCTTCCTGACCCGACTAAGACACTGTTTTAACATCACTTTTGGAAGCCAGTTAAAGAACAAGCATTTACAGTCAGGAAACATGTTTTGTGACCTACGATCAACCACTGTACTTGAAAGCCCGAGACATTGTGGAGAGCCACCAGCATCCTCAGTTTGTCAACATAGTGGTGAGGCTTCAAGGTTTTCACCACATAATGTCATTCCTGGGGGCCGTAGGTGCCATAATGGCAGGAAGTGACTCAAGGAACTTCTCAGTTCAATATTTGCTGAAAACAGTGTTGAAAAAATCCTATTTATATACAGTGCGTTAATAATCATCGGCAATGAGTAACTCTTCCTTTTTCTTTAATAGGACTGCAATTCATCTGGATCATTTTATTGAATATTCCGATTTTTCCAATTTTTCGTTTTTTAACGATTACTAGAAATCTATTGGGCCTATGGACTTTGATCAGTACTAAGATTCAAGCTAAATAACTGCCCTATAACTTTATTTTGAATGACTTTCACCGTGGGATGATCATTAAAGCCAATATTCTAGCTGAAAGATGACTAAAATCGAAAATTTGAACGTTTTGGAGAAAAAAGTCAATTTTTGAAGTCCAGTATCTCGGGAAGTATTGGACTTACAGAGCTGCGATTAGGCTTAAATTTTGGAATATTTTATCTACATTAATAGAGGTGTGAGTGACTTTTCGTCAAAAAACCACCCTTCACAAGTTATAAGCTAAAACCAGAAAAAAAGCCGAAAATTTCGAGGTTTTTTGGCTCTTGAAAGTTAAGCTAAAGGATTTCGAAGCTGCAAACTTTGTTTAATACTACTCTAATATGTCCTAACAACATACCAAAAATTTCAGCTTCCTGCAATTTTTTTGGACCTAAGGCCATTTTTTTGTCGACAACGACTGGCCTATTAAGCCGTAAGTAATATTTATATATCATTCCATTTTAAGAAAAATGCTTCTCCTGATAAATGACAATTTACTACTGTTATTCAGCATATCCTGAATATAAATGTGTCAACGGATGTAAATAAATTGTCCAGATCTTAGATAAGCAGCAGAGCCTCCTGCAACAAGAAAAATAGGAAACTAGCTGAAATTGCTCCATTCAGAGCACAAAAAAAGGAAATATTTCTCTTTAGAAAACTCCAATAGAAAAGTGGCGAACTAGGTGCCTCAGTCTTCATTCCATCATCCTCACCAAAATGGCTGGGTATGCAAACATATTTGCACTTTCTATTTCTGTGCAGATAGAGAAATATCAGAAATTGAGGATATAAGAGAGGAAACAGTCCCAGTGGTAGAGAATGTAAGAGCAAACAGTCATGTTTGGAGACAGACACTGGTAGTAAAAAACATGAACTGATGGAGATAATAGCTGTAAGAGTAGACAAGAGTAGAAAGAGTGACGTGCAAATAGTGATGAATGAAGACCATGCATAGGCTTCGGGTGTATTGATCATTCAGACTGACAAATTTTGACAGCAAAAAGTTTTGGCCACTTTCATCCAACCCCTGTAGTCATGTGTGTAACAAGTTTCTCTGTCTACCGTTTACAAGCCCAATGTAACCATGTGTAAGGACATGTGTGGAAGGGATATTCATGTTGACTGAAGAGAGGAACAGTAGAGATGCGTAAGAGACAGTGGCAATTCAGTGGGGGAAAATGGGACAAAGGCTTTGGCCAAAAAACAGAGAAAGTAGCAAAGTAGTACAGACGATTGAATGACAGGGACGAAGAGAGTGACAACGGGAGAAAGAGATGGGGAAAAAAAGGAGTCCCTGAGTGAATGATGTGTGTAGATAGTGGCATTCAAGTGGATAAGCTATGTATGAAATCCTTATTACACTGAGAGACTAGGTGAAAGTATTTAACATGTTTTGTGTTAAAAGAGTGAGAATATGGTTGCAGGCCAAAATTTTTGGTGAGGAAGGCAGAATGAGGACTTGTTCGTCTACTTTTCTGTCAGTTTTAAAGAGGAACATATTCGGCTGTTTTGTGTTCCAACTGGAGCACATTGTTCATCCTGTAGTTAGGAATGAGACCACTTGATGACTTTCAATAAACCTTACTCTTAATTGCAAACCATTAAGAGACATTTTAATGTTCATGCAGTGCGAAAATGGTATTGTGGCATTATGTTACAATTTATTACTTCTACAATAATTATATAAGTGAGACATTATACATACATACCACTCAATGTGTCTTCAAACTTAAACCATAGTATGAGACTTAATTAAGAAACTATGATGTCATAAACATTGAGGTCCATGAAAAGCCGTCCCATCACAAATGCCTACACTACTAATTTTAATTGAGACACATTCTGCAGACAGTATGAACATATGACGTTGTAGTTCAAGAGATATGACACCGTAAACTAATAGATGCATGAAACTACCCCATCACCCACCAGATTTTACTTTATAACGTATTTACCACTAACTCTGTTTGGAACACATTTTGCGGACAGTATGTTAGTATTCCAGTGTGCATGCCTGAAAAATTATATTATGTGTGAAAGTAAACTACTGAGCGAAATTCACTTCAGATGCAGATGAAATGGGCTTGGAGGTTGACAGAGGGAATAGAAGAACATGGACTAACGTAAGAATCAAATATATTCCTGGGCAACGACAGGTACCAAGGCTTATAGGTGTAGCCATAGAAAGAGTTTTGAGTGTTCAAAGCCCTGTCTAAATATTCACAAAACGTAGAAAGAAATGGCATCATTCTGTTGTTAGAGGAAGCCTGAGCAGAAGTTTACAAGTTTGTTTTGACTGCATAACAGGAGGTTCCCTGGGCAAACTATACATATTTTCCTTACAGAGCAGATTAATTCTCATGCAATGTCCACGGTTTTGGAACCCTGACAAAATATATTTGTGATTATCAGATTGGCTTCCGACAGTTGGTTAAATGTATTAACAGCAATAGGTACTTTTGAAATTGTGTTAAAGAGGGGGATCTAATCCAGATTCTGTGCATATGGCCTCAAAGCAAACAGTGTTCAAAAAAAGAATTCAGAAAATGCCAGTACATCTTTGTCTAACCACTTATAACTTGATTAGTATACAATATCAGTTATCTTAATTACATCAGAACATTCCAGAACTAAAAAATAAAGTTAATGAACTACTATTTGTATTGATGATTTATATTTGTGATGACAATTTCCATAATTTGCCTTTCTGAACATTATGTGACCAAAGGTATAGATATGTTAAACATTTCAGGATTTAAGTTTGCTTCCTACTTCTGCAGAGTAGATATGGAGAGAGGAGAAGATACCACATAAGAAGAGTTCCATAATAGATCCTGTATAATAATTATTTACCGAGCACCTGCGGGAAATTATAATCCACTCATAAATCGCCTATAAGCTCTATTGGGTTATTCAACAGGAACAAAATAATAAATCTTCATTGCAGGTGACTTTTAATACAGATTTCCTTATGAAATTTTCCCGTATACATTTATTGCAGTTGGTGACATTGTCTTTCAATCTAACTTATACTGTAAACATTCAAACTAAGGTAACTAAATCCTCTAGCTGAGCCATAGATAAAATTTTTATAGACAAATCAAAGGGACTGAATCATACCATAAAACCAATAACAATCAATAGCCTATCAGATCATGACATGCAGCTCTTTGTTTTAGGTGAAGATCAGGCCGTTCCAGTTCGCGGAGCTCCGCTTACGCGGTCGTGAGCTGCTGTCGAATGCAGTACTCCACACGGCCGAGGCTGTGTCGAGCGTTTGTGCAGGCGAGGCAGCCGGCTGGTATGTGACGTCACAAGAAACAGGAGCCGCACTGCAATTCCCACCACGGGCACAACAAAGTAGCTAGCCTACAACTGTCACTGGCATCTTTGTCCATGAAAATGTGGGACACGCAACACGTGGTGAATCCTCAGTGATGCTTTTTCTTTATTATAATTTATGTAAAAGCTTTGTGATCATTAATGTCAACGATTTTGTGACTGAAATTTAATAAAGTGTGTTTGTGGTGCCATTATTTTACATTTTTAAATGCCTAATACCTTGAACCAATGTAAGGAGTATTTCTTATGAACTGTATAACGAATTTTCCCATTATTTGTTAATGAAAATGTCATTTTTGTAGATGTTTTTGCTAGAGTATCAAAAGAAGCCAGATTATGATTGATTTATCACACTGAACTCCAACCCAGTTTCCACTATGTTAATCGTAAATACGGCAATATGAATTTTATAATGAACCTCATAAATAATGCCCATCTACGAGAAAAGTATGTATTTCATTTAAGTTCAAAGTAGTTTTGCACTTCAGCATAATAGCTTACATCAGGCAAATTAGTAACACATCATCTTAATCGGCAATAACTACACTTACCAAACTGCACCTATCTAATTGTTCACATTATAGTAACTCGCTAAATAGTGCAACAATAAGTGGCATTGAAATGTTCTCAGGTTATTAGCCGAGTGGTGGCGTCGTGTTGACGCCAAGACGACGCCACCACTCGACTGATAACCCGTGAACATTTCATCGCTGGAATACGCCGAGAGAGCCTGCAATCGCAAATAAGTGGCATATCGGCTGATCCAGCCTTCATCAGAAGAAATAGCACAAATATTTAGGTTTTCAATTTAGGAAGATGGTGTGCCAGAAAAAACGGAAAAAAAATCATGAGACAGAAGCAAAGAAAGGAGCTGTGGCTTTTTCTCTTTTTTTCCCGTTAATTCTGCATGCAACAAGTCAGAAGTACTATTAAGACAACAAGAATGTAACTTCATGAGCTGGCTATGGGGAAGTGACTATCAGAAGAAATTGACGAGTAACACGACACAAGTGAACATATATCGGGTGTTATCTTGCTTGCTGCAGCTATGCTCAGCATACTGTTCATTGTAGGTTTCTAAAGAAATGACCTTTCCTTGTTGTTTATTCTCTTCATTGTCGAACAACTGCTCACAACAGTACATTGTGCTGCGTGGGCTGCCTCTAAAGTAGCAGGCACTGGACTTTGGTGACTAGATATTTTATATTGTTGCCCCACCACCGCAGTTTGATAACATAGTTAACATACCAAAAGTCCTAGAAGCTTGGGGAATCACGGTTATGGCATAATCAATATGGCCGACCTGAATATTTGTGTTGTAATTTTTGAACGCCAAAAATTCCCACAGAATTAACATAAAAAGGTTCTTTTTGCACGAAATTACAGAGGAAGGTGTGAGAAATTATTTTGTAGCAGTATATCATGTAAATATAACATTCTTTCTTAGTTATATTAATCGAAAAGGAGAAAATATCATTTTTTCAAATATTTTTTTAGTTTCTCAATGAATAACTGGGCAATTATGGAACAAATTGATAATTTATTTTCATTAATCCTGTAGGACATTCTTAGAGCTTTAAAATAATTCCATTTAATACCAATATGTTTTTCCTATCATTAATAATAAGGGAGTTTTCTGAATTTGTTTAGCAAAAGGTGTAAGTGTTCACTAGTCAGACTCATGTTTTGCAATACAATTTTCACACAATTTCTCAAGAGTAGCTTACGCTTTACTAGAATAGTGACATAGTGTGTGTAGCAATCGAGGTGCCAAATTGTGTGTACAGTACTATGAAAAAGTTAGCATAATAAAGCTCTTTGTCCATGCTGAGTGCACAGGTGATTAGAGATTGCATGTGTAAATTGTGAATAATATGATTCCTTTTTCCATGCAGCTGGTCACCCTGCATATGCAAAGTGTGCACAATTATACATATAACAGATGTCAACACCTGAAGACAGACTGACACCACAAGATGTCCACAAATTTGGCACCACAGGACAGTTTGCGATTAGACTTACCAACAAAATTTGGGCTGGTAATTGGAGTGATATGACGATAGAACAAGAATTGATGAGATCTTTCAAATCATCTGGTGGCCTGACACATGTACGTGGGATTACGAGTAGCACTCTGAATCGATGGGTGCAGGGGATGTATGCATGTTCAGAGCTCATTTAGCACTTTGATGGATTTTGTGTTATAGAAGTAACCTCCTCTGGCCAACACGTTCAGCTAAGGAAATCAGAACAAGCACATGACAATTTTGATTGTTCAAAAGTGCATGGTTCGCATCACATTCTCTGCTCACAGCTCGTTCTCAGCTCATATCATTGTCAAGTGGTATTATAGCAAGTGTGGCTATTAACTGTGACATATATTAACACCAATCAGATATTCTTTAGAGTTAGTTGTGTTGTGAAAACTAATGGACAACTCATCCCTCAGCCTTGTTTGATGAATATTACTTGAGAAAACCAGAAAAATCTGTATTGTATGATATATTAGATAACAGTATCTCAAGTAAAAAGCATCTCTCACCTCCTCAAGATTGTTCCTATGTTGTAGATGGTGGATATTTACTGCGAAAAGTTGTTTGGTCGCAATGTTTGACTAACAAAGAATTCTATGGACTGTATGTAAATTATGTGAGGAAACATTTTTGTAGTAACTTTGTTGTTGGTTTTGATGGTTATTCCATGCCCAGCACAAAAAGTGAATAGCACAGATGATGTCAGGCCAAATGTCAATCACTTGTCATTCGCTTTACAGAAAATATGACTTGCATAGTGTGCCAAGAAAAATTTCTGAAGTGTTCTGGAAATAGGGAACGATTTATTGCTGGTTTAAGAAGTCATCTGGAATATGGTAATATTTTGATGCGGCAATCACAGGGTGATTCTAATAAAGCGATTGTTGGAACAGCACTGGAGATGGCAAAGGAGAAGGCAACTGTGGTGGTTGGTACAGATGTCGATTTACTCGTCCTTCTAATTGCACTTGCTCCTGGTAACATACTCATTTACTTTCAGAAGTCATCTGTGGAAAAAGGCCGTTCACGGACTTATCGTATTATGTTACAAGGCATGTTATTTCACTATCTTTTGAGAATATTCACATGTACTTGCAAGTCTTGAATGATGTTTTAAGAAATATCTGCTTACAATTCTAACATACGGTCTGACATTCACACCTGGCGCAGCGTCTGCCTGAAGTACGAACATTCTGTTAAGCTAAACGAGGGCTTACTGTGGCCAGGGGTGGGAGGGGAGAAGAGGATCAATCCGTCCCCCCTTCCCCAAAGAATCTCACTATTCACCTAATTCAAAAGTATGCTCAAGTTGCTCCTTCGAGATTTGTAATGAATAAAACTGAATATTGTTTCTATTGTAATACATCTGCGCCTTTCGTTCAACTTATGTTGTAAAGCTTCACAAGGTACAATATACATCGTAATTGGCTGATTCCCCCCCCGCCCCCCTCAAAAAACAAAAAAATTATAAATGAAGCTTACCGTTTAGAAATTTATACCTAATTATACCAAGTTAAAGTACATTCTAAAAAGAGCATGATAAAGATATAAACTTGCAATTACAAACTACTGCACACAACCAGGCAAAAAAATACGGGGGAGAGACCGTCTCTGATTCTGGGTCCAGGCCCATGCTCGGTACCGAATACATGCGGTTTGCTACAGCTCTAGTCAGTTGCCAACGAGATCAATAGGCAACAGTTTCGTGCCCATTTGTTGCGAGTTTTGTGTAAAGTTTCAAAGTAACGTATGTTTTTTCGAAATTGTGTAGTTTGTGGGGTGATTTCGGACAATGCCGAGCATGTATTAAAAGTAAAAATGGTGTTCAAGATCGGTGTAATTCTGATTCGGAAATATTAAGGAAAGCAGTTTGAGATATTCAGAGTGGCAAATTGACGTACGGTATAGGAAATCCTTTAATAAATACAATTCCTTATCCCTTATTTTAATGATGGATGTCCTTAAAATATGTTAAAAGTCACTAAAATTGAATAAAAAAAGCCATTTTGTGTCCGATATTACCCCCAAACAGTTCGAAACTCCGGACAGAGATTGAAAATACATGTGTGTCGTAAATCACCTCAGTCCATGGGGTTCTGTTTCTAGGTTATTTTATTGGTTATACATATACCCCACCACTATCTTAAAAAAAAAAAAAGAAAAAAGAAAAACCCTACGAAAGTTATAGTGAAAATAATCTCAAAACCGTCCGAAAGGACCCCGTTTGACGGTATTTCTAACGAAATCGATGCGTTTTTCAAGATTTTTGAAACTGATATTATACATATCACCAGTGGCGTCTGGTGATAATGTGCTGCAGCACACTGTAAATATATTACTAAAACTATGCCATTTCTCTTCGAATGCAGAGCGAGAAATCGCTGTAAAATTACATCCTTTCTCTTGGAATACGAGCCAGATAACACTATAAAATTATGCCAATTCCCTTCCAATGCGTATTAGAATGCTAGTAATAAGGATGAAAACGCATTTTGGAGCGCTCTCGCCGCGATAGCTGAAAACCAGCTCCGTGTGCTGAAGTGGGATTCAACCGCACTGGTACGTGCGCAGAGGCGGCGCAGTCGTCTGTTCGCTAGTGCGCATGCGCAGACGTGACGTCAGGCCTGGCAACTCATGTGTGCTGAGACCGACTGCAGCACCACATCAATATTTCTCTTCGCGCTGCGTGTAACGGCTGCGGAAGAATAGTATATGACGAATATTGCGGCTTACAGAGTCAAATAGCGCGCTGACTCAGGCGTCTTGCCCGTTGTCTCTGTGTGAGGCTCGTATTTAAATACCTCTGAGTCTAAATTTTTAATTTCTGTAAATAAAATTAATATTTTTTAAATGTTATATTTACTACCTGCAGTGAATATATGCAGTTGGCAGCGCTGTTATAGATTCCCCTGAAGGTCTTACTGTCAATACAGTATTAATTGATATTTAATTAAAGGCAATCATACAAAGGTTGACTTTTTATTTTAGTATATTTTGTTTCCTGTTTATTTTTGTAATATTGTAGCACACTGGTCAAATTTTATACGAGCCGCCACTGGATATCACACACAAGAAATTTTAACAACCCTAGAACAGTCTACAAACATACAAGAGATTGTACGTTTATGGACAGATGTGAAACTATGGGACTAGTCAGCGTTTTATTTAGGTATAAAGAAAGGTCAACATGCAAATTTGAAAGAACTTCGGTAGTCAAACGCTACAAGTATAGATATCCTAAAGCCCACCATGAGCTATTCGTTAAGCCATTGTATGACGTTCGATGACATTTGCACTCGAAATTAAAGAAAAACATATATTTCATTTTTTTTATTTGTATTGTGAATCCTTTATTCAGATCCTAAATAAAACTTTTGAAACGACCCTGTAATAATTTTACTGCAAAATATAAATATTTATCCGATTCCCAAGGAAATTATCACTGATCGAGCTAAAGTAATCGGCGCGCTCGTTCGAAGGTTAATTATAACCTAATCCAATCTGGAAAAAATATTTTTTATCCATTTAAATTTTAGAATACTATTTAACTGATACTCTAAGATATAGAACAGGTATTTTTGAGAAACCGTTTATCATAACAGTTTAAAGAATTTGGGTCTGGCAGTTACTATCATTTTGTATGTGTGGCCTATTTTGAAGCAAGATCCTTCAGTCCTCACACTTTCACGTGTTCGAGGTAGATAAAGTGCCCACATTAACTCAGTTAGCAAGAAATACTATTTTGGGGCTCAAGAAGTATTTTAGATATTTCAAAGGTTTTATTTTGGCACAAGATATTGGTCTATATTGATCTCAGAAACGTCATAATCCTAAACAAAGGAATTTCTCTCAATGTAGAGACGCAAGTAATTAAAGATTTACTTAAAGAGAAGTCGGTCTTCAGAGATTCACAAGAAGCCATTTTGAATGAAGCTTAATGGCCTACTTGCCGAGGCAGTTGGTATTAGTCAGATTTTGTTATGAAAAGGAAACCCAGTGCAGATAAAAAGACGTTTGAGCTGGAAGCATCAACTGAGTTCAAATTATCTGTTTTCCTTCCTGTTTCGCATTTTATCATGCAGACTTGACAACATGATTTACGATTTGTGATCTGTCTTCATTAGTTTTGGATTTCAAGTAACTAGAAAATGTGACTTATCAAATTCAGACACCTTAGAAGAAGAAATTCTACACATGAAGAGCGTCCATCGTACAATTTTCAAATCAGTAAGGCACCCGATGAAGCTTCTGAATTCCATAGATGAGAAAAACCTTCAAGAAGTTTTTTAACATATGTACTGGAATTAGATTTTTTTTTGTACCATCCCAGTAACGGTTTCTACGGCTGGTATGTCGTATGGTTAAGGCGACCTCTTAAAAACTTCGCAAAGGAGCACAACAGGCCAACCAGTTAGCAACTGACATTGTTATGTCCAGAACTTGGTTTTAAAGGTGTACGACCCCCCTCCCTCACTCACACCCTTCGAAAGTTGTTTGGACTTAGCAATTGGAGTTAACTCGTAAGAAAGCGCGAATGTGTCAAGAATTTTTTATTTTGAAACAGGCAGATAATTCGAGAAACTACTTCTGTTGTTTTACATCTTTGACTCTGGCCGGGACCTATTCCTGTTTTGTTGTGCTGTGATGGCAGTATTGGTCATTGTAGTTCCCAACTTTCATTCTACCATAGTTGGATTAGCTATTGTAGTCGACAGCGATGGGTGTATGTCTCCGAAATTTCTTCATTAAAAAACTAAATTAACTGACAAAATACTTTCAACTGTAAATACCGTCCCACGAATCTCAGCATCTGTGAAAGTTAGCTTGACAACGGATAGTGATCATTCGATAGAAAATATCGTTTTCATTATATCGATGTATATACCTTCGTGTGAAGTTTGAATTAATTCGTACAAGTTTAAAGTATAGGAGTGTTGTGTATTAATTTCAGCACAACTGACTTCTTTTTTAAAAGAAAAAATAATGGCGATGCGTAAATTTGCCTAGGTGCCAGCTTTGGTTAGTGTTCAATAACAACGTGCAAAGTTTAGCTTCGCATTAAAATATCTTTTTGCCATTGGGCATTATTTACCTTTGTGTAAATATAGAACCCGCGATAAAACAAACGCTATGTAGCCGTTGTTTATAGGTCCCGAGTGTACCAGGATTCCTAAAATCGTGATTCTACACTCAGCCTTTTCACACATATTTATTACATCGCTACCGCACATCTCGTGTCACTACAATGTATGAGCGAATAATGGCGAGGAGTGAAAAAGATTGCGGACAGGCACAAGGGGTTGCAACATCGCACCGCATGACTGGAAATTATCTCGTCATGATTCACTGCAAGTGTAACGCTACAATCACCAAGCACGGGTAAAAATTGCCCTATATTTTTCTCTTATTATAAAATCACAATAAATTTCCTTCTTTGTTTATGGGCCTGTTTCTATTTGTCTCTCATCTTGTAAAGTACTACATTGTACATTTCTATTTTTTTATGCCTCAGGGTACATTTTTGCCCTGGGTTGGTATTTAGTGCAACCATAGTTCTTATTGTCTTCTCTTCCATCACCAAACAGGGACAAAGAATGTTATTGTAAAACCACTGCCTATCACCTCTAATTTTAGTATCTCCCGGTATTTACTAGCCGAACAGAACTAATAAGAGCTGAAATTATTGTAATAGTAGTATACAAACAAAATTTCACAAGACTGCTGAATTAACCTTTTCGGTCTCACAACAGCAGATAATCCTAGATGCCAATATTGGAATACGTATCACACAATGTACATATGTTTGACAGACAAGAGCTAATACCGAAGACAAAAAAATAATAAATGCACTTTACATGATTTACAGCTTATTGTAACAAGGGCAAAATTTGCCCTGTATAACGTAAATTATCTCGGTACTTCTAGGGTCTATACGAAAGACTAAATAAAGTAATAATAACCGCCGGCGCTGCGGCGGGTCTGACCTGTGTGGCAGCTGCGTCGCTGCAGATGGCAGAGGACTCGCGCGGCCGGCTCGCGTCTCGCGGGCTGTTGCCGGGCAACGGACCCATTGTCGGCAGTCTGTTGTCTCTAGCTGTGGAAAAGAAAAAGAAAACCACTCATAAAATAGGCCAAAGCGGAACTGTACATGTCACGCACACGTAATTGACGTTAAACAATCGAAGCAGACAAAATTAAACACACTTTTCAGCGGCGACAGTCCGCTTTCTGTGCATTTCTGTGCACGTTCGGAGATCGAACTGACTATTACGTTCATCTAGATGCCAGTCAGACACAATTGACATTTAGTAATTGAAGCAGCAAAAATTAAAGCACACTTTTCAACAACTGCAGTGTTCTTTTTGTGCATTTTGAGCACGTTCGAGGATAAAATTGACTATTACATTGTTACGCATGTCCTTTCCTTAAATATTGAACTTATACAAGAGTAACACTCGTTTGCAGTCGTGTAATGCTTGGAGTAAAATGACTTTCCTTGTTTTCTTCTGTTAAATTACACACTGCCCTACTACCGTTACGTACTGAGGTGACAGAAGTCTGGGAAAGCGGTTGCACTGATACAGAAGGCGGTAGTATAAAGTACACAAGACATAGAAGGGTGGTTGCTTGGGCAGTGCTGTCATTTGAACTCTGGTAATGCAGGTGAAAAGTTTTCCGATGTGGCTATGGCCGCAAGAGGCACATTCTATTTCGGAAATCGTCAGGGAGTTCTGTATCTCGACATCCACAGTGTCAAGAGCGTGCCAGAATGCCATTTTCAGACATTATCTGCCACAACAGACGAAGCAGGGGCCGACAGCTTGTGTTTAACACCGAGTGCAGCAGCGTTTTCATAGAGTTGTCTGACAAGCAAACTGCGTGAAATTAGCGCAGAAATCTTTGAGGGACGTGTGAGGAACGTATCCGGCTTTTTTTCCTTTTTTTGATCGGTTTGTTTGATGTTACACATCAATTCATCGCCTAATAATTTAATAGGTCTTATTATACTAATGATACATGCTATGGTTGCTAGTTATTAATTGTTCAAATGTTTGTATTGCTAATGAGACTTAACTATGGGCTCATAAGTCCCTAAACTTACAAACTACTTATGAACTAGCTAATCCTAAGGACTGCACAAATATCCATGCCCGAGGAGGGATTCGAACCCCCGACCGCAGTTGCCGTGCAGACCGTGACTGGAGCGCCTCAGTCCTCTCGGCCACCGCGGCCGGCAGTTATTAATTGTTTTAGCATTATGATTAGATTGTGGAATCTGAGTACTGCTACCGAACTAATAGGCATAATCTTCACCTCGCAGTGTGTTAGAAACAGTGTCAAAATAATAGTACAGAACTACTAATATGCGGCCGGTGCCCGCAGAGCTAAATCCTGTAGCTGTGCCCCTGGCAGTTGGTTGTCCGAGTATTCACACCACAGTCTGTTATCTTCAATGTTATTCCGTCTCCCGTTATTCTACATCTACAAACTAGAAACTAACTACTACCAGATAATAAAAACTAAAGAGCGTCTTCTTCAGTGATTTGTTGCACTCAGCCCACGGGGCAAGAATGTGGACGACTCTGGACATTGGTGGCAGCCATGGTCATGCGCAGCTGTACGTATCTAGTGAAAGATTTCTCAGCAGTCTTTTATTAGACATGTTTCAGCCAGGGGTAAACTGCACCATTCCTCTGGTGGGCTGGAAATATGACATATGTCTTGTGTACTGGGTTGTGGGTGATGATTACTCCTGCAAGTCTCTTCAGTATCCCATAATTGCTGCCAAAGTTGTCTCTCGCGCTTTTTTACTGCTGCTTTTCCCCTATACCCTAACACCCAAGAATTCCTTTGTTTCACGTTATTCCATTTAGCCCAGTGTCCCACTGCCTGTTCTCGTGTTTTTAGCAAAAGTGCCCCCCTTGGCACAAGTCCTAAAAGAAGACTCTTGGTAGGACAGCACGCCGTTGGATTTTAAATTTTTTTTGAATCTGTTCACGTAGTTTTACAATCAAGCAAACTGTAGCACCTGAGTAAATAGGAAAATGAAAAATAATTTGGTCTAGTTCTGCGGACGTTACTGATAGAAAGACAGAGTAATTTCATAGTTCATTTTCGTGGCAAGTTATTTTGCTTCATCTTCTTTGGTAATGTCATGTGAGAGGTTTGTTCTTGAAAATCAAACTAATTAAGAATTATCTTAGTTGTATCAGGAGTCGAGCACGATAATTCGAATTGAAAATATTGTAACTAAAATTTCAAAATTTGCAGCAGAGATATTAGAAAGATGAAATTATAAAGGGGCGTTCATTAATTACGTCAGGTTTTTCAGGGGGGGGGGGGTCGACCCGAATCTCACCAAATCTCACGTGGGGGAGAGGGGGGCGGTCTCAGCAAATCTCACGTAATTGTTTTCCCGCGAGAAACAGTCTAAGACTGCGAGATAACTGGGTTAAATAAAACATGTATCACGTCTAAAATATGGCTAAATCGTACACAATAATATTTTTCGCGGTTATGGAAACATCACAAAGTAACATAGCAGGCAAATGCCGGTGTTAAAGCACATAATGCAAATCACAATTTTGTTTGACAAATGACTGTTGCAGTCCACGCCGGAGTGCTCTTCACGGCCGTTTTCTGCCACCTCCATACCCTATCACTCAGGTTTAATGGCCATCCAATGGGCCCGGACGCTGAAGAGCGCGAGGGAAAGTCATTTGCTCCCTTCTTTGCTCATCAGCATGCCCCACGACCTGTATTGCCCAAATGTACGTGGTGAGCTAGAAAAGAGATGCTGGACTCTTATCGTCTTTCACCAGACCTGCAAAGCGACGGGAGCACTTCACTGAACTTGAATGAATATTGTTGTAAGAGTTGTAGTAGTTTTTCTGTGTTGACCCACTAAGTCCCAAATTATTTGTTCTTCAAACTGATTTTTTATTCCTTATTTATAATGTACATAAGTTTTCTTGCTTTTAATTTCCTGTAAGCATAAATTTGTTATAAAAAAGCATCAATAAATGACATAGAACATTAACAGTTCTTAATTAAAATTTTTTATTGTTTTATAAAGAAATATGTGCTCTGCCCTCAAAATGGGATTCCGGTGGTTAATGGGTTAAATACAAGTTTTAACTACTCTAAAATAAAAAAGCAAATAATGTTTTTTTTAATAAATCTAACGTAATCAAGCACAGATTTACACTAAAATACACATTGTGAGATTGGGGGGGGGGGGGGGATCGAACAAAATGTTTCAAATGTTTGTAGAGTCTATGGGACTTAACTACGGGGTCATCAGTCCCTAAACTTACAAACTACCTATGAACTAGCTACAACTAAGGACGGCACAAATATCCATGCCCGAGGGGGGATTCGAACCCCCGTCCGTAGTGGCCGTGCAGACCGTGACTGAAGCGCCTCAGTCTCCTCGGCCAACGCGGCCGGCTCGAACAAAATCTCATGATCTCTCACCAGGGGGGATCGAAAAGACTCCGAAATCATGGCACGTAATTAATGGACGCCCCTAAGCTACGCGCTGAAGTCACCAATCACTAACATGATCTCTAGTTATTTGAACTGCTTCAATAATTATCAATTAAACAATTTTAATTGTAAAAATAAGTTTTACTTATTTGCGACAATCATAAAAACTGTTTAAAAACGGTTAGCCTAACATTTCTTTTGCTTTATCACTTGTATCGACGGCTCGTATTGACTGCTTTCCGCTCATTCCCCAAAGCAATAAATTATGTTGTGTGCGGGGAGGGGTTGGGAGTGCCGAGTTAAAATACGGCTCTGTGTCGAGAACACTTCGAGTTTTTCTTTTACAGAGTCCATCCTATGGGAACATCTATGAAATCTATTAATATGGTTCAGCTGTAAAAAGTTGTGATGGAATTCAGCTGTGTAACATTTTTAAAGTTTTTATGAATGAGGAGTTCTACTATCCAGGGGCACGGATATGGATAAATCCAGAAGCCTGAATTTTCGGTTACCAAGATTATCTACAATGACTAGGCACCTTTTCAAATTATACTATTCTACACCTGACAGCTTACGAAATATTAGCGGTCTAAAATCGCTAAATTTGTCACTCACCGCCTCATCAAAATTCTAAGGTACTTCTAACAGACACACAAACGTCAAATTTGGTATTTAGATAGTGTATAGCGTGTAATTTAAGGTAAAATTGCAACATCTGTAAATATTAATTCCGTTCTCGAACACATTTTCGCTTACGGAAGAGTACCTGCTATCTTGACGTTACAATTATTGTGTATGTCAGGGAGAACTCGGGTTCGATTCCTGGTGACGTAACCTTTGTTTTTTTACTTTTCATTTTAACGTAGGCGTCACCTTTCTATTAAGTAAAGAGTCATCGGAAATGACACGAGGGCACCAAATTGGCGAAGTTGAATAATAAGATATAACTTAAATTGCTGCAAATGGAAACAGTACAAATGACACCTACATTCTAGCCTATTTCAGGTATAAATGAGAAAACTGGGTAATTTCGTAGAATCGTTGTCTCTCGAAACTGTAACGATATATATCGCTCCAATCATACATATCTATCGAAAAAGCGCGAAGGAGAAAAGAAGTCGGGAATTTGACATTTCGTTGTTTTGAATTAATTTATCGCGTGTTCTAATTAGTGTTCGCTAGTTGTGAGTTTATTGAGGTTGCTCGATTTGTATCCGCGGATTTGTTCTGTGGGGAAGTGTGTTCAGTTTTGCTAGGAATGGGAACTTTTGCCACATGGTGAATGTAAATGATGTGTGGACTGCGGCACTGAGGGGACTGTTCAGCTGCAGAAGAAAGCTTCACAGCCTGGCTTTCCTTACCAACACATTTGTTCGAAGTGCAAGAAAAAGGCATCGATCCGGACGAACATATGGTTTGCCAGTTTGCCAACACAAAACTGAGTACCGTATCGCGAAAAGTCTCGCACTAGTTGCGTGTTGGTTACGGCAATATACGTTAGAAGCTTGCGCTGAAGAGAGTGACGTTAACATTAATAACGTTTGCGACTATTACGGCTTCTGTCGTGAAATTTGTTATATGAGTGTGACAAACGACTGTGTTCCTATTGGTGGGGCAGGAGAAGTTGTAGAGGTTGATGAAATCCACATCTCAAACCAGAAAATACGCGAGGGGACGAAAACATTTTACATACATGGGTTTTCTGTAGTGTTGAGAGGGAAACCCGAAAGTGCTTCATTCTGCGTGTGGGATCAAGATCAAAAGCAACACTTGCACCGAATAAAGAAGTTCATTTTGCCAGGAACGAAAGTTACCGATGGTTGGATATTTTGTCAAAATTTAAAGAAAGACGGTATAGATCACGAATTTGTGAATCATTCAGTTAAGTTTGTTTCCGCAGATGATAATCCGGTGCACACCCAGAACATTGAAAGGCTGTGGAAATTTGCGAAAGAAACAATTAAGAAAGAGAAAGACCCGGCGCAGAGATGAAATGTACGGTATCTACGTATTTCAGTTTCTGTATTTTCATAATTTGATACTTTTAGGAAAAGCTAAATGCATGTGAAATGTTAGCTACATTTTACAAAGACATAGCAAGAGAGTATCATGGCTACGGTAAAACGGGTCTCACACCTGCATCAAATAGGCTAGTACACCCGGCAATGGAAACGAAGCAGGAACCAGCGAACTCTAAGACCTATCTCTGTCATTAATTCTTGCACCCGGCATTCGAAGAAAACACCACTTATCACTCAGGTAAGCTGTTGCAAAATTGTATTTGTAATCACGAAAGAGCACTTCCACATACGTTAGAGTCATCTGTTTTTTGTCTATCGCGCGTGCGTAATTTTTTCGATATATATATATATATTGCTCGCTCGGGGAATAGTCAAGATGTAAAGATATGGAACTAATAACATTTGAACATCTGACGTCTATTAAGAAATATATCGATTATTAATATACCAAAGATAATACTATAAACGATTATACAGAAAAATAATTATTAGCTAGTTTAAGAAATATGTATAATAAATGAAACATCATATCTATTACATGATTGTATTTATATTTATTAAAAAACAGCGAAACTTTTTTAAATAATTTAAAAATTACTAATAAATGAAAAGTATTGATTATTTTAGAGGGGATAAAGTTCCAAGTCGCGTATGAAACAAAAACAAAATAAGAAGTTACAATATTAGATACAAGAAATATACTTTCTTTATTATCATATTAACAAATAGTACTAAAAATGTGTGCGATTTCGTTAAAAGCTACATGTACAATAATGTTCGGGTCAAATGGTAGCGTAATAATATATGTTTATGTTCATATGTCGCAATTTGAAAAGATACAGTGCCTATATCGTATTCTTCACTTGAGCAAATGTATCGTTACACTTTCGAGAGACAACGCTACTATGAAATTACCGAAAACTGTTGCTCGCAATTTCGAAAAATCCGTCTTATAACGCGGGGCGAAAACTTTAGACCAGGAGCAAAAACGTTAGATGTTGGTTTCAAACTAAAATACGGCAGATATAGGGTGACGCCATTGATGTGGGAGACGCGCAGTCTATATGTCCGTGTAAGCAACTACCAGTTACCAGATTCCAGTAAACCGAGCATGTGCACAGGTGTTATCCAGTTTCTGCAGCAGCTCTCCGCATGCACAGTGTACTCTACTAGACTCAGGTGACTGGTAGCTGCTTAAACGGGATTAGTCAAGAGTACAATACAATACGTCGGCTTTGACCAGTGACGTTTTATACGAGGGAAAGATATGGAAGTAATAACATTATTTGAACATCTGACACATAGACAGCCGGCCGCGGTGGCCGAGGGGACTAAGGCGCTCCAGTCACGGTCTGCACGGCCACTACGGTCGGGGGTTCGAATCCCCCCTAGGGCATGGATATTTGTGCTGTCCTTAGTATAAGGTAGTTGATAAATAGTTTGTAAGTTTAGGGACTGTTGACCCCGTAGTTAAGTCCCATAAGCTTAACAAAGATTTGATTTGAACACATAGACATGGTCAATGATCTGACATCTATCAAGAAATATATCGATTACTAATATACCAAAGATAATACGATGAACGAGTTTACAGATATATAACAAATATGTATGATACAAGGAGGTTAGATTCTAAATGTTCAAATGTCTGTATAGCTTATGGGACTTAACTATGGGGTCATCAGTCCCTAAACTTACAAACTCCTTATGAACTAACTAAGACTAAGGACGGCACAAATATCTATGCCCGAGGGGGGATTCGAACCCCCGACCGTAGTGGCCGTGCAGACCGTGACTGGAGCGCCTCAGACCTCTCGGCCACCGCGGCCGGCGAGGTTAGATTCTAACCTCCTTGGTATGATAAATGCAAGGAGGTTAGAATCTGTGGAGGTGCCCTGAAAAAGTGAAGCCAGCAAAATGCAGGGTTGTCAACTTGGGGGATTGCCCCTCAGATTTAGGGGAGAAAATTTTTTTCGGGGGGGTTTTAGGGGGAAAGAAATTTTAGGGGGATTTTCAGGGTGAAAAAGAAGTGTCGGGGGGATTTTTAGGGAGAAGAAGAGAATTTATTTATTTTTGCATCAAATATGTGTGTAGCAATCGGAAGACGTGTTGCCGTACTGATTGCAGATGTTCATTGCCAACCGTGCAGCGTACTGTCAGCTTGTGTTGATTACATTGTCACTCTTCTGTCGCGCTGTTTTCATTGTTTCTATAGTTCATGTTGCCTGCACTGTTTACTTACAGCGCATGGAGCCGGCACATGTTTCCCCTCTCTCCAAATGTTCAAATGTTTGTATAGCTTATGGGACTTAACTACGGGGTCATCAGTCCCTAAACTTACAAACTACTTATGAACTAGCTAACACTAAGGACGGCACTAATATCCATGCCCAAGGGGGGATTCGAACCCCCGACCGCAGTGGCCGTGTAGACCGTGACTGGCGCGCCGCTGTCCCCTCGGCCACAGCGGTCGGCTTTCCCTCTCTCCAACCCCCCTCCTGTCGCTCAACAATACCTTTTTTTTCCTAGTAGTTAATGGACTGGTATTTTCCGAGGATACTGCACTGAAATACCGCTAAGTCACGTGCTATGATCGGCAATTTAGTGCGTTAGCGATCATTGTGTTGTATTTGTGATCCATCAGTATTTTTGCTTTAATGACCAGCTCAAAGTTGTGATGTAAATGCGTTGTTTTATTGGTCAAAATGCCTACCAAAAATAAGAGAAAGTGTGTACAAAAGTATGCGAAGATCTGGGAAACGAACCCTTTGCTGAAAGGTAAGATTGTAATTATTTCTTATTATGAGCTGTCTTTCGGTACTACACCCCTACTTTCGTGCCTGTGGCCATTGCTCTTAATTTTTAATATATGGCGACAGAGAGAGAGAAATCTCGAAAACAAGAACTTTCGTTATTTTCTTATCGAAAAGTAGTCAGGCTGCAGCTCCTAGCTGCCACCCCGACCCCACCCCCCATTTGCTTTTTTAGGGGCATTTATTCCGATTTAGGGGGATTTTAGAGCAAATTTAGAGGGAATCTTTGTGGCAGAGTTGGCAACTCTTGCAAAATGTGGATTCCAGCATTTGTTTGTGCCCAAAACATTGGTCATGCAGTCTGGTAAAGTGGTTCTAGTCGTTGAAGTTTATGACATATCTAAGTAAATACTCTGATGTGACTATAAATTTAGTGGCTTTATGTGAAGGGGGGCAATATTCAGACAGGATTATAAGCGAGAAACCTTTGTTTTGGACACAAACCATTGCCCCCTGGCTTCAACCAATGCCTGTTCTCAGCATTGATAACGCCATCTCCCTTTATTCTAACATCCTTCGATAAATGAAACATATGCTATCCATTACATTTTTTATTATTCAAGGAAACAATGAGCCATGTTTAACTTATTTACATATTATAATGAATGTACACTGTTTATTTTAACGATGTTATTCTTGGAAGTGTAGCATCTGAAACAAAAACAAGGAAGAAGTTACAGCATTTCGTAGAAGAAATATACTTTTCTATTTGTTATTATATTAATGCATTCTGGTACAAATCCTAAGATTTCGTTGAAAGATATATGTACGATAATGCTCGCGCAAAAGATTAGCGTAATAATATATGTTTCTATTTATTTAAAAAAAGTCAGGAAATAAATTTTTGATTTGTGACTAAATGTCGATATTTCATAATATATCTGTATCGTATTATTTACTTGAGAGGGTGGGGTCAAGTCTGTTGTACGATACAATTTTTAAATTATACCAAATGTCGCTATTTCTTGAGATTTCAGTATCGTATTCTTTACTTGAGTGGGGGGAAGTGGTCAAGTCTAGTGTATGATACAATTTTTGGTAAATTTTACGATGCTTCTTGCCAGACTACAGTGCTTATGTTGGCAACAGATGAAAATTGCGCGAAACAAGAGAACCAATGGCAGACTTCGATCATAGATACTAATCTATGATCGAATTGGCTGACCAAATTCACTCAGCCAATGAAAATTTAATATGATTTGTTTACCTTCTGCCCAGTTACGAAATGTTTTCACGCATTTTCTTTGTTTCTGCGCCGAGTGCCACGTCGTGGTACAAATACCGGCTATTTATTCAAATTCATGACCTGTTTCATTCATACATTAAAATATGTATGTGTCTGCCGTAGATGATATGATCTCGTGCAAGTTTTTTACCCTTCTTCGAATCTCTCATAAACTGGGGGATTGCCCCTCAGATTTAGGGGAGAAAATTTTTTTCGGGGGGGTTTTAGGGGGAAAGAAATTTTAGGGGGATTTTCAGGGTGAAAAAGAAGTGTCGGGGGGATTTTTAGGGAGAAGAAGAGAATTTATTTATTTTTGCATCAAATATGTGTGTAGCAATCGGAAGACGTGTTGCCGTACTGATTGCAGATGTTCATTGCCAACCGTGCAGCGTACTGTCAGCTTGTGTTGATTACATTGTCACTCTTCTGTCGCGCTGTTTTCATTGTTTCTATAGTTCATGTTGCCTGCACTGTTTACTTACAGCGCATGGAGCCGGCGCATGTTTCCCCTCTCTCCAAATGTTCAAATGTTTGTATAGCTTATGGGACTTAACTACGGGGTCATCAGTCCCTAAACTTACAAACTACTTATGAACTAGCTAACACTAAGGACGGCACTAATATCCATGCCCAAGGGGGGATTCGAACCCCCGACCGCAGTGGCCGTGTAGACCGTGACTGGCGCGCCGCTGTCCCCTCGGCCACAGCGGTCGGCTTTCCCTCTCTCCAACCCCCCTCCTGTCGCTCAACAATACCTTTTTTTTCCTAGTAGTTAATGGACTGGTATTTTCCGAGGATACTGCACTGAAATACCGCTAAGTCACGTGCTATGATCGGCAATTTAGTGCGTTAGCGATCATTGTGTTGTATTTGTGATCCATCAGTATTTTTGCTTTAATGACCAGCTCAAAGTTGTGATGTAAATGCGTTGTTTTATTGGTCAAAATGCCTACCAAAAATAAGAGAAAGTGTGTACAAAAGTATGCGAAGATCTGGGAAACGAACCCTTTGCTGAAAGGTAAGATTGTAATTATTTCTTATTATGAGCTGTCTTTCGGTACTACACCCCTACTTTCGTGCCTGTGGCCATTGCTCTTAATTTTTAATATATGGCGACAGAGAGAGAGAAATCTCGAAAACAAGAACTTTCGTTATTTTCTTATCGAAAAGTAGTCAGGCTGCAGCTCCTAGCTGCCACCCCGACCCCACCCCCCATTTGCTTTTTTAGGGGCATTTATTCCGATTTAGGGGGATTTTAGAGCAAATTTAGAGGGAATCTTTGTGGCAGAGTTGGCAACTCTTGCAAAATGTGGATTCCAGCATTTGTTTGTGCCCAAAACATTGGTCATGCAGTCTGGTAAAGTGGTTCTAGTCGTTGAAGTTTATGACATATCTAAGTAAATACTCTGATGTGACTATAAATTTAGTGGCTTTATGTGAAGGGGGGCAATATTCAGACAGGATTATAAGCGAGAAACCTTTGTTTTGGACACAAACCATTGCCCCCTGGCTTCAACCAATGCCTGTTCTCAGCATTGATAACGCCATCTCCCTTTATTCTAACATCCTTCGATAAATGAAACATATGCTATCCATTACATTTTTTATTATTCAAGGAAACAATGAGCCATGTTTAACTTATTTACATATTATAATGAATGTACACTGTTTATTTTAACGATGTTATTCTTGGAAGTGTAGCATCTGAAACAAAAACAAGGAAGAAGTTACAGCATTTCGTAGAAGAAATATACTTTTCTATTTGTTATTATATTAATGCATTCTGGTACAAATCCTAAGATTTCGTTGAAAGATATATGTACGATAATGCTCGCGCAAAAGATTAGCGTAATAATATATGTTTCTATTTATTTAAAAAAAGTCAGGAAATAAATTTTTGATTTGTGACTAAATGTCGATATTTCATAATATATCTGTATCGTATTATTTACTTGAGAGGGTGGGGTCAAGTCTGTTGTACGATACAATTTTTAAATTATACCAAATGTCGCTATTTCTTGAGATTTCAGTATCGTATTCTTTACTTGAGTGGGGGGAAGTGGTCAAGTCTAGTGTATGATACAATTTTTGGTAAATTTTACGATGCTTCTTGCCAGACTACAGTGCTTATGTTGGCAACAGATGAAAATTGCGCGAAACAAGAGAACCAATGGCAGACTTCGATCATAGATACTAATCTATGATCGAATTGGCTGACCAAATTCACTCAGCCAATGAAAATTTAATATGATTTGTTTACCTTCTGCCCAGTTACGAAATGTTTTCACGCATTTTCTTTGTTTCTGCGCCGAGTGCCACGTCGTGGTACAAATACCGGCTATTTATTCAAATTCATGACCTGTTTCATTCATACATTAAAATATGTATGTGTCTGCCGTAGATGATATGATCTCGTGCAAGTTTTTTACCCTTCTTCGAATCTCTCATAAACTGGGGGATTGCCCCTCAGATTTAGGGGAGAAAATTTTTTTCGGGGGGGTTTTAGGGGGAAAGAAATTTTAGGGGGATTTTCAGGGTGAAAAAGAAGTGTCGGGGGGATTTTTAGGGAGAAGAAGAGAATTTATTTATTTTTGCATCAAATATGTGTGTAGCAATCGGAAGACGTGTTGCCGTACTGATTGCAGATGTTCATTGCCAACCGTGCAGCGTACTGTCAGCTTGTGTTGATTACATTGTCACTCTTCTGTCGCGCTGTTTTCATTGTTTCTATAGTTCATGTTGCCTGCACTGTTTACTTACAGCGCATGGAGCCGGCGCATGTTTCCCCTCTCTCCAAATGTTCAAATGTTTGTATAGCTTATGGGACTTAACTACGGGGTCATCAGTCCCTAAACTTACAAACTACTTATGAACTAGCTAACACTAAGGACGGCACTAATATCCATGCCCAAGGGGGGATTCGAACCCCCGACCGCAGTGGCCGTGTAGACCGTGACTGGCGCGCCGCTGTCCCCTCGGCCACAGCGGTCGGCTTTCCCTCTCTCCAACCCCCCTCCTGTCGCTCAACAATACCTTTTTTTTCCTAGTAGTTAATGGACTGGTATTTTCCGAGGATACTGCACTGAAATACCGCTAAGTCACGTGCTATGATCGGCAATTTAGTGCGTTAGCGATCATTGTGTTGTATTTGTGATCCATCAGTATTTTTGCTTTAATGACCAGCTCAAAGTTGTGATGTAAATGCGTTGTTTTATTGGTCAAAATGCCTACCAAAAATAAGAGAAAGTGTGTACAAAAGTATGCGAAGATCTGGGAAACGAACCCTTTGCTGAAAGGTAAGATTGTAATTATTTCTTATTATGAGCTGTCTTTCGGTACTACACCCCTACTTTCGTGCCTGTGGCCATTGCTCTTAATTTTTAATATATGGCGACAGAGAGAGAGAAATCTCGAAAACAAGAACTTTCGTTATTTTCTTATCGAAAAGTAGTCAGGCTGCAGCTCCTAGCTGCCACCCCGACCCCACCCCCCATTTGCTTTTTTAGGGGCATTTATTCCGATTTAGGGGGATTTTAGAGCAAATTTAGAGGGAATCTTTGTGGCAGAGTTGGCAACTCTTGCAAAATGTGGATTCCAGCATTTGTTTGTGCCCAAAACATTGGTCATGCAGTCTGGTAAAGTGGTTCTAGTCGTTGAAGTTTATGACATATCTAAGTAAATACTCTGATGTGACTATAAATTTAGTGGCTTTATGTGAAGGGGGGCAATATTCAGACAGGATTATAAGCGAGAAACCTTTGTTTTGGACACAAACCATTGCCCCCTGGCTTCAACCAATGCCTGTTCTCAGCATTGATAACGCCATCTCCCTTTATTCTAACATCCTTCGATAAATGAAACATATGCTATCCATTACATTTTTTATTATTCAAGGAAACAATGAGCCATGTTTAACTTATTTACATATTATAATGAATGTACACTGTTTATTTTAACGATGTTATTCTTGGAAGTGTAGCATCTGAAACAAAAACAAGGAAGAAGTTACAGCATTTCGTAGAAGAAATATACTTTTCTATTTGTTATTATATTAATGCATTCTGGTACAAATCCTAAGATTTCGTTGAAAGATATATGTACGATAATGCTCGCGCAAAAGATTAGCGTAATAATATATGTTTCTATTTATTTAAAAAAAGTCAGGAAATAAATTTTTGATTTGTGACTAAATGTCGATATTTCATAATATATCTGTATCGTATTATTTACTTGAGAGGGTGGGGTCAAGTCTGTTGTACGATACAATTTTTAAATTATACCAAATGTCGCTATTTCTTGAGATTTCAGTATCGTATTCTTTACTTGAGTGGGGGGAAGTGGTCAAGTCTAGTGTATGATACAATTTTTGGTAAATTTTACGATGCTTCTTGCCAGACTACAGTGCTTATGTTGGCAACAGATGAAAATTGCGCGAAACAAGAGAACCAATGGCAGACTTCGATCATAGATACTAATCTATGATCGAATTGGCTGACCAAATTCACTCAGCCAATGAAAATTTAATATGATTTGTTTACCTTCTGCCCAGTTACGAAATGTTTTCACGCATTTTCTTTGTTTCTGCGCCGAGTGCCACGTCGTGGTACAAATACCGGCTATTTATTCAAATTCATGACCTGTTTCATTCATACATTAAAATATGTATGTGTCTGCCGTAGATGATATGATCTCGTGCAAGTTTTTTACCCTTCTTCGAATCTCTCATAAACTGGGACATTGAAATTAGGATTAATATTGTGCAAATCGAACCACACGGCTACTGGTGTTACTCTGTGTTCGTAAAAAAAAGCACAGAATGTAAATTGCTATTGAGTAAGATATTTTAAATATATAGTGGCCATGCAGTTTTTCTAAGTGGAAACAGTTTCTGAAAACTTCCCAGTCACATTTAGTACGCTGCAATTAGCTCAAAAAACGGCCTAACCCAGACATCCAAAGTAAAAGTTACACCGTTTTGAGCGTCGGGTTTGGGGGGGGGGGGGGGGGGCGGGAGAAGTTAGAAAATTAGCAGTTTTTTTCAGTTTTTCTTAAATATTTAGAAAACTATGCGGTTTAGTGCGAAATGTGCCAAATACAAAAATAATCTACATTAAATTTCGAACAAAATTTTTTCAGGGCATAATCTTGCTAAAGTGAACGGTTACAGAGTTACTGAGGGTGAAAGAGTAGAAATTTTTGGATTTTTTCGATTTTTTTGGGAAAATGAAATTATACAGAAATAACTAAACAGTTTTGTTAAAAAGTAATATGCTTCAATGAGCTGTAGTCCGAAAGAGGCTAAGAGGCACCACAGAGGGTCATAAGCGTATAAATACTAGGGACGTAGGGCGTGCTGTAGGGGCGGGACAGGTAAGGGACCTGCAGCCGGGACCTGTCTGTCATCCACTGTCTTCCCTTCAGTCGTAGTGGGAGACCCGCTGAGTGCGTTTGTGAGTGTTATTTCTAGTCAAGTTCAGCTGTAATTTTTTTAATCTTTCGTCTTTAGAATACTGCGCGAACTATGTGATAATCACTTAAAAGTGTGTGAATTATGGCGGAGTGTGTGTTGAAGCCTTGTAAGGACAAGGGTGGTGAACTAATTACTCTGACTAGGAAGGCGGTGGACAAAATAATACAGTGCAGTGAAATTCGAGAAGATGGTGTTAAAGACAAGTTCCTGGAGAACATAGTAAGTGTGGACAAAGTTATATATTACTCCCAAAGCCAGCTCAACATGAAAAAGAACCTCCAGCAAAGATTCCCCGTGAAACATTTTTTTTTTTTTTTTTTAAACCTTATGTTTTCTTTGTGGTCGCAAGTGTGTAGATGTATCTAAATGCAGCAACCCAACTCAAGAAAAGTGGAGCTTAGTACAGAAACTTGAAATGATTGAAAGCATCCGAACGGAAGCAAATAACAGGCACGACAAGTGGGGAGATGAAGTAACTGTGAGGCTTTCTCAGGTCGTAGACCTCGTCAGTTCTAATGGGAGATACCACTGGCACTGTTACCAAACATTTTGAAAGCAACGTTCATCACAGTCCAAAACAGGAGTGGCAACAACCAAAGGTGGGTCAAGCTGTGATGTCAAGATGCTTTTGAAAATATGTGTGATTATTTGGAAGAAAATGATGAATGTCAGTACGCATTTGAAGAAATACAAACTAAGTTCCTTCAAATTTGTCCCAAACTTGAGCCATATACTGACAAACATTTGAAAAGAAAACTTAACCAGCGCTACGGTAATGGCTTGAATTTTACAGAATTATCAGGGAAAAGAAATTTGTTTTTCTGGAGCATTTACTAAAATTTTAACAATTAATTGGTATAGAAATCGGAACTCTGATGACGCTCAGGAGGAACTGAGAGTGGTCAAAACTGCAGCAGCTATTATTCGACGTGAGATAAAGTCGAAAACTTACGACTATTCTCAGTTTCCAACAACTGAAGAAATTTGTAAAGGAGGAGCTGAACTGGTACCTGAAGTCCTGAGTGCCTTGATAACTGAAATCATACAACCTACTTATACAAGACAGACACCCGAAAAATTTCAAAGAACGAAACAAATTACTGAAAGGGAGAAAACTTCAATATTTCACAGTATAATAAGCGCTGCACGTCCAAGATCATTTTTGTCCCCTATCCAACTTGGAACTGGTGTTTCATTGCACAGAAAATTTGGCTCAAAGGTCTTGATCGATATCCTGTGCAATTTGGGGGTTTGTGTACCTTACAAGGAAGTTTTAAAATATGAGAGATCAGTCACTTCCCAAGAAAGCACAAGAATTGAGAACGGATACGTGCAGTTTGGCTAGTGTTCCAACTTCAAACGCTTTATCACAGTTCACGTTTTCATCTGCTACAACCCCTGTTGATAAAGAGGAGGGTTCAGGAGTTTTAGAAAACGGATTGTGCTCTTCAAGCCAAGAAATAAAAGTTTTCAAGTCCTTGCAATTTCTTTTCTGCATTGCCTCTCGTAGCTCCACGTGCTGCTCAGAAGAGATGCTGCCCACGTCTGCAAATTCTTCCACTGCTTCACATACCCGAGAACAAGCTGGCATGGAGTTAATCCGTGTTGCTATTGTTGTCGCTGTTATTCTTCTACCTCCAGTCAATCCACCAGTGCTACTCAAGGATCTCATCTAAACCTGTTCGCCGGCCGCGGTGGCCGCGGGGTCTGAGGCGCTTCAGTCACGGTCTGCACGGCCACTACGGTCGGGGGTTCGAATCCCCCCTCGGGCATGGATATTTGCGCCGTCCTAGTTCGTAAGTAGTTCATAAGTAGTTTGTAAGTTTAGTGACTGATGACCCCGTAGTTAAGTCCCATAGACTATACAAACATTTAAACAAAACCTGTTCAATGGCCATGTCACTCCAGACCACAACTTTTCAGTACGTCGGATGGTGAAATAACCACGATTAACGAACAAATCGTTTTCTGGGCTCGTTGAGTTGAGAAGTTCCAGTGAGTCTTGTAGTTAAACGTGTGCAGATTTGGCGTAGTTTAAGTGACCAGATGCATGGAAAATGGGGAGCATTTGATGGATACAGTGAAGGTGAAGAAGAAAGTCCCCACTCCTCTCAGCTCTAATAAACAATCGAACAAGGTCAACCATTTCTATGAAGTGTATCCACAGTTTTTGTGTTCGTCCTAATTCTTTTGAACGTTGAAGTTGGTGTTCCAAAATTTCTACAAAGCTCTTCACTGCAGCTGACTGTGTAATCTCTTCAGAAGATCCATTACCTCGCTTGAAAGTGGAATACACAAAGTGAAGCTCATCTTTATCCACACTATTGAGAGCTTCACTAGTTTTCAAAAATGCTGTAATGAGTGTTTCTTCGACGAGGAAGAGGGCACGAATGGCCCTGGAGTAAACTTTCCAAAAATGTTTAAATGTTCCCCCCACTTCAGCAGCTTCCAGGCAACATTCACTTAGAACCTACCACCAAGTGCAACAGTGGTTGAATGAGGAGAAGAATCCACTTGAGTGGGGGCGGAAGAAGACTGGCGAACACCTGAGACCAATAAAGCTCCCCAGGAGTTACTTTCCCTTATAGCGTGCGCTTGTAAAGATGAATGTGTCCGTAACTGCGAGTGCAGAAATAGTGGTCTAAACTGCTCAACCATGTGCGGTAATTGCTCAGGCCTAGGATGCGATAACAGGGACACGAATATCACAGACGAAGATTCAGAAGAGGAGGGTGCTATTTTTGAAGACGACTGAATACTTATAAGTCGTTTACATTAATTTAATGTGGCATTTAACATTCTACCTTTTTATTCAATAGTTTAATTGAACTCAGTTAACTTCAAACCTTTGGATAAAACATGGTTGCAATATATATTCAGTTATACCTATTTTCTAAAGGAAATTATAATACAGATTATTTATGTTGGAAAGATATTCATTCATAGCGCGAAATTGTCCCGAGAAAATTCAGAGTGGGATTCAACGTACCACAGGTTTATATGGCCTAGGCCTGTGAAAGCCTCTTTTCCCTTAAAAAGTAGCGCCCCCTGAGAAGGTGGTTAGGTTGTCGTTCCTTCGAGGGCTTATCACTAACAAACCACCGGCCACTAAAATCGCAATCTTCTTTTACAAAACGAAATCCTGTAAAAAAAAATGTTTCCTTAGCGATTTTCCAAAAAAAAATAAATAAATAAATAAATAAATAAATAAATAAATAAAAAATCGAGAAAAATGCGGAAAATTGCTGTTTTTACTACCTCCGTAACACTGGAACCGTTCACTTTAGCAAGATTATGTACTAGACCATTTTTGTTCGAAATTTAATGTAGATTACCTTTGTATTTGCAACTTTTCACGCTAAACCGCATAGTTTTCTAAATATTTAAGAAAAACTGAAAAAACTGCTAATTCTCTAACTTCTCCCTCCCCTCCCCCCCCCCCAGACCCGACGCTCAAAATGGTGTAACATTTTACCAAACAATATGTGGGCTCTATAGAACAGTTTGGTGCTGGAGGGAAACTTTTACTTTGGATGTCTGGGTTTAGGTCTAATTGTACCGTACTAATTGTCGAGAATGGAGTGTCGGTTGCATACTGTTAAGTAGGCGACTATTACTTCTAACGCCGGCCGCGGTGGCCGAGGTGACTGAGGCGCTTCGGTCACGGTCAGCACGGCCACTACGGTCGGGGGTTCGAATCCCCCCTCAGGCATGGATATTTGTGCTGTCTTTAGTCTTAGCTAGTTCATAAGTAGTTTGTGAGCTTAGGGACTGATGACCCCGTAGCTAAGTCACATAAGTTGTACAAACATTTGAACATTTGATTACTTCTAACTGGAACAATATTACAAGGGACATGTCTGGCAAGGAAAATTCAAGACACGTATGAAACTCTTTGTAACAAGTTGACATTCTTACAACGCTGAGCCACGTACGACGACATGAGAAATATGGCGTATTGACTATGAAGTAAATAATTAATACTGTACCTGTTCTATGGTTGACAGGTTCTTGTATGTACCCTTGTTCGTTCAGTACACTGACTATTCTCGTAAATTAAGCATTATAGTTTTCACGTGCATATTTATTTTCACGAGTAACATATTGTAGAATTGTGACACATTCGTAAAACATGCGTTAACATTTTTCTCGGGCTACAGAGTAAGTGTTATTGCTACTTTTTTCTCTCGCAGCAAAAGTAAAACTGTACCTGCTCTATGGTTGACAGGTATGTACCCTTGTCTGTTTAGAAAAAATAATTTTCGTTTTAACTGAAGTTTTCATGACAAAACATTTGCCTTATTACGAAGATATTGGCATAAAAATTTGCAAGTTTACGTCAAATAGTAGTTACAAGAAAGAAAGGACGTAAAAGGATGTTCGATACGCTTCGTCCACTTTCACATATTACAATGAATAGCGACAGTCTTTCGTGTCCACCATTAACTTAATTATTAGGAACACTATGTAACTAAACTTTCTCATTATCATTAGTCAAGAGTGAAAGCTCGTGGCCAGGATCGAACACTCCCCCACATCCGAAAGAAAATACACAGAATGATACTACTTAATTCAGGATTATAACCTCTTCTGACAGCTTTCTGGAACTCTTGAAACAAATGTTCTGAATCGGACTGTTATTTCATGAGATATTTGAGTCGTATTCTTTACTGGATCGGGGGAAGTTGATTGTGACAAACTTGTTTAACCACGAACGAATCAAGATACAGATTGCGCTTGACATCATTATACTGAAACCGAGCCAACACCTAAGCCACGTGACTCGGGACAAGAAGCCGTTTTCATTATTAGGAGCTAACTGAAATGTAGCTGAAAGTTGCAGTTCTTATCCTTTGTACTGGAAAGTAAGCTTAGAGTTTAACTATAAAATATGTTTTGTCGTATTCTTATGATACTTTTGTAGCACAGTTAGCGTTGTCGCTCCGTAATTTCCGATATTAATGCGACGTCTACAGTTTTTATTTCTGCCTAAATGAAGCGTATTGACAGTTTTTAAATTTTTTTTTAACTTCAGATCTTTTAGTTCGTAGCTTACACGGGTGTAGAACACGTAATAGCAGTTTAACAAACAGCATTAATTTTCTTACCATTCCTCAACATTTATTTTTAAATAATAATGAAGTGAGGAAAATCCTCGATGCACTAACGAGAACTGATTTTATAGCGGTAAAATTTTACGCTTCTCGCCGAACTCCAGTGCTTATGTTGGCAATAGATGAATAATGACGTGTTGATCTGCGTTAATATTTTTCACGAGCTACAGAGTAAATGTTATTGCTGCTCGTTTCACTCGCAGTAAAAATAATACTGTACCTGCTCTATGGTTGACAGGTTCTTGTATCTACCCTTGTCCGTTCAGAAAAAAAAATCGGTTTAATTGAACTTGTCAAGAAAAAACATTTATTGGTCATCTGAGCTGCCGTCAGTACCATTGGTGCCAACATAACCACTGGGGCCAGGCGAGACGCTTCGTACAGTTTAACCTCGATAATCACATACATCAGTTGGAAAACAGTAAAAGATTCTTTGTGTAACACGAAAAGTAAGGTGTGTAATTCTGTTGCTTGTAAAACGAAGTGACAATACTTTTTCACCTGGGCACCGCATTAATAATGGTAATGTGGAGAAATTACGTTACCGTTACTACTAAACGTGTTCAACACCTAAATGGCTAGAAGTCTTTCGAATGGGTAAATGCGCTGTGAGTAATTACAAGGGATAAAGACTTTGATAGTAAGCCTGGCATAAGTTGGGTTTCGACGTATTTTTGAAAATGTTTGCTATCCGTTTCTGAGCGATATTCGGACGTTTTAGTTTTTGAGCCCTGAAACACTTGTCTCTGCCTGCATGAACACAATTAAACTCTGACCAGCACTTTTGTGTGACAATACTACTCACACACTATCGTTTTGCCAACATTTATTTACTTTATAATGCGTGTGAATCCATGTTTCGTCTAAGTAAACTACTGGTCGCTTTGATTCTGATGGAAACCTGAGAAAGTATGGTCTTTTAGCACCAATTCCTTCTCGTTCAAGCGAAACAAATCGTCAATTTTGACACCTTGTAAAACGAAAATCCATAGACAGAACATTGCTTCTAAGGGTTTCTTTCCTAGCTTTGAAGCTCATTGCTGTTTGAAAAAAGTTGCCGGCCGCGGTGGCCGAGGGGACTGAGGCGCTTCAGTCACGGTCTGCACGGTCACTACGGTCGGGGGTTCGAATCCCCCCTCGGGCATGGATATTTGTGCCGTCCTAGTTCGTAAGTAGTTCATAAGTAGTTTGTAAGTTTAGGGACTGATAGCCCAGTAGTTGAGTCCCATAGGCTTTACAAACATTTGAACATTTTTTTGAAAAAAGTTGTGCAGTTTTCGCAAAGTACGTATTTCTTTCTATTATTCGTAATGCTATAAAAATTGCTTCCTGATAATACATTTATCCATATGATCGGTCACATACTTATTGTGAGCTTCTTGTTTCATCTTCTTGGGCGCTAGTTTAACCGTAGGCTCGCTGTACCTCGTCACAGCCGCGTTTTCTACAACGAAATCGTTTCGAAAGTTGGCCGAGAGAGTCAAGATTGGTCAGAAGCACTTTCGTTGCGTTTCACAAGAACAGAAGAATTGGTGCGTCCGAATTTCTTGCAACTTGGGATGTAATAGCTAAGTGCTTTTCATATAACGTACAATTAGTATTGCGCATGCACGTTACACACAAGTTAGAATTTTTCTCCTTCAAGAATGCAGAACAGGAAAATTTATTTTTCTTATGATCTGTTACTTAAAAAATTGGCAACTTGGCAAATAAGCACGCGTCACCCCAATAGCTAGAATAAAAATAAAGCGCAGAAAAATGACGTGATACGGCGATGACTATTTTTGTTATCCCATATTCCATAATCCGAAACGACAGAACTGACACATGCAAATTATGACAGTCGGCGAGTGTCAGTTCTTTGAAATGAATAAACGCAGTGCAGTAAGTTAATATAATCAGTAACCGTCGATTCCCGAGTATGTATTTATTGCATTATTATGTTACTCCATCTCCTTACTCTTCATCTCACCATTGTCTTCCGCCCCACTCTTTGGTCGTTTCAACTGTTTTTATTTTCCACATCTTCATAGATTTCTGGCACAGAGTGGCTATTCTCAATGCTTTGAGTTACGTTTACATCGATACTATTGTCCTGAACTTACAGTCGGTACAGAATTCGCGAGACCCCTCGCCTAATCGCTATACACAACCGCGAAGTTCTGCTGCTTGGTGGGAAGTATATACAGCTAGGCAACACGATCGTACATACTGTCAATTACCCATCTGACACGAAATCTGAGAGGAAAAATGTTATCTTCCAATATCGCAGCCAGTTGTAACAACACGCGTGCTTTCTATGCGACATGAAGGCGACTTCGAAAACTGATTTTAGAAACTGCTTTGCGTATTAGCCAAAGCGTTTTAAGCTGTTCGCGACCGACAAATTCCTTTCCACATTTCTTTTCTTATAGTTTCAATGAACAAAGACAGCAATTAGACTTGAGATGCTGCAGTCCGTGAATATTTTCGGACTTTACTGACACATTCAAATGGAAAAATTGCATTTATATCATAGAATTAATTCAATTACATGAATGGACTTTGTAATGAACCTAAGTGTTACATCATGGTGCATCATGTTCCGAGTATAGTTGACGGTTTCCGCCCACCGCCTCGGCTGCGCTATAAAGACGACAACCGTTTGGCGCCGCAGATCACTGATGGTATTTCCGAGAGTGAAGGTATCGTGTCATTTCCACTGGTTCTCTTTCGGTTGAGGTTGCAACTAAGATATCAGCACAAATTTAACAAACATAAGCCAGCTGTGTCACCACAAATTACAGTTCTCCTAAGATGTTTGGTATTTTTCCATACTCCTTGTCTTATTGAAATGCCTAATATTAAGCATTGGACAACATATTGGGCTATTATAATACCAAATACGATTATGTCAAATTAATGTGCAGAGAAGCAAACAAATGATAAACATAAGCTTATTTATTTCGCCAAATGGCCAACTACTGATCAACGAGCGACAGTTCGATTACTGACTCTTTCACATTTTTCTTCTATTTTGAAATATGGCTCATTATGTTTCTCAAGTAACAATAACAAACACACATGATAATTGCCGCGTTGGAGTAGCCGAGCGGTCTAAAGCGCGCGGAGCGCGCGGTTGCTCGCCGTGGAGGTTCGAATCCTCCCAGGGGCATGGGTGTGTGTGTTTGTCCTTAGGTTAGTTTACCTAGGTTTAAGCAGTTTGTAAGCTACGGACTGATGACCACGCAGTTTGGTCCGATAGATTTACAGACATTTGAACATTTGAACACAAGATAATTGAGTAATAATCTGTATCGCAATCATTGTGAGCAAATTATTATTCCGTAACCATGAAAATATATTGATAATACTATATGAAACATGTGCAACAGAGAATTGTATTGCATCAAATGAATTTCTTTAAACTATCGTATCCAACACTTAATTGTATTTTTATTCCGTTTCTTTCAATAACGATGCAAAAGCTACGTTTTTCGTGCAAGAAACATTAGGAATATTAAATCGCTGTGACATTCAAATCCGTAGTCGTTTAATATAATCCTGTTTCAATTCAGACAGTAGTACGACAACAAGAATTCCGAATACTGGCGAGCTCGGTGTTCGCCACTTGGCTTCCCCAAAGAGATCTTTTGGTGTGAGTTGGTCACTGGCGAGTATCGAAGACGATATGTTTCGCATACTAATCAAAAATATAAACCCGCCAAACCACATCATGCAGGAAGTAGACGTCTGAACAATCACCTTAGAATGAAATCGGTCATCTATTCAAAGAATCAAGCATTAATTTGATAATGCAAACAGCAAAAACAAGTAGATTGAATAATTTGTAAAATCTCAAACCTAAGAGTAGACTTTTGGTGATTCTCCATCGTAGCAATTAGAGGAGTGAAAGATTCTAAAGCTTATTCCTTGGTTTTAGAAGCCGCAGCCGTTTATTCTGTAGTAGGACAGCATTACACACCCTTGGGTTTCAGTTACTGTGCAGAATACAAAACCACGGTTTTTCGTCAAAATCGTGCGTAGTTTCCTGCCACTTATGAATAGGTAGTAGACCTATGTTCCTGTAGAGATTCGATAAACGGCTATGCTATAGTATGTGTGGGTGGCGCCGGCATAAATGCGCAGATGCGTAACACGAGGTCCTAGGATCGATCTGACCTCCGCAGCACTTTTATTCTTAATTATTCACTCATTTTCACGAGTTTCAATCCGTATTTTTCACATACGTAACTTTTCTGCTCAGTAACAACTTTGGTAGTGAATATAGTATAAAAAAGTTTTAACTCTTCATTCAGCCAGTTGATATGATGAGGTTTTGAATGAATGAACGAAATTGACAGTCTATTTGCGTCAGATGTTCTGAGCAGATTGACACTGCCACCAGAAAAATGCAACAGATTGTGTGAGTCATAGCGTAAGTTTTTCCACAGACAGGTAATAAACATTGGTTTCAAGGCACATATCGTATGGATTTATAAATATCAAACAATATAGTAGTCACAATTTATTAGCTGAAATAAGTGCATACTGGAAAACGTTTCCTTTATGTGGGTTCAAAACTTGACAAGCACATACCAAGAGTCTAATAGCTACAACGAAAATCTCCGAATGCGAGTGCCTTGACAAAGGCTAATAATATCCCCATATACGTTTGCGTGTTGAAAGTCTCAACACTAGGGATCACTAGGGTTTGAATCCCGTCCCTTCCAAAATACTTTTCTTATATTAACCCTTGTAGTTTTAATTATCAATTATAAACATTTCAATGCATAGTATATATATTTGGTTACGTTAAAACTAATTTTAATTAATTAATATATCTAATTTTTCATATTTTAAATTTCATAATTCGATGAAGTATTAAATGAAAATAATATTTCAAAAATTGTGGCACGTATTTATATGGCGAAGTTATATTACATTCCTTAGGGTGTTCATCGTCAAAGAAAATCTCCACGCCGGCCGCGGTGGCCGAGGGGACTAAGGCGCTTCAGTCACGGTCTGCATGGCCACTACGGTCGGGGTTCGAATCCCGCCTCGGGCATGGATATTTGTGCCGTCCTAGTTCGTAAGTAGTTCATAAGTAGTTTGTAAGTTTAGGGACTGATGACCACGTAGTTAAGTCCCATAGACTATACAAACATTTGAACAAAATCTCCAGTCTCTATGCAGACTTTACCAAAGTATTTTAAGCGAGAAATTTTATCCGAAATATGCATATTTTATTCAAGTTTTTAAGTAAATAACTTTTCACTGTTGATTTTTGTGCATACCAAGTGTATGGATGGGAATTGTGGCACTGACCTGACGCTGTAGGATTGAATATGTTTTAATTGAGACAACTCTTGACATCAACGTTCGTGGCACACTGAAACGTTAAAGTAAATTTAAATTTCATAAATAAAAGGTTTACATTGCGAGGAGTAATATGAAATGAACAAAAATGTAAGCAGTACCGGGGAATCGAACCTTGACTTCCAACTTTGCACTCCAAGCACTTGTCCACTACGCTACACACACTACTGAAAGACTAGAAGTTAATAAGCAGCTTATATAACACCTATTTGTCTGTGAGAAATTTTCGCCACCGTATTCGCTTTCCCTTTAGCCAACTCGGACGGGATATTTTGGGAATTTGAAAGGTTTGTCAACTTCCTTCTCGCAGGGTAGGAACAAAATCTTTCAAAACCATCCCGCAATCTGTCAGTCATAAACATTCTACAGTATAAACTGAAAGACAGAATCGTTGAGGAAATGTCTGCCCCCCCTCCCCAATCCTTCAGGTTTAAAATTCTAGGAGTAGGAACATCCTCATCCATCATCCACGGACTGAGACGCGATATTTTTGTGAAATTCAGTGTCCTGTTACAGCGACAGTCGTAAAAATTGTGGAAATAAAGTTTATGAAGTAGTTTCTGTTAATATTTATAAAGAAACTTTACGCTGTAGCTACGAATGCTTGAGCTACGAAACAGCAACGAATCTAAATCATTAATACGAACGTGTTTCTGACGGCATTTTGACTCGTGAGTGTTCTATAGTTCAAAGGCATGTGCGGTAACTTGAGAGTAATTTTGCGAAAAATGTGTAAGAAAAAGTGAGGGAGACGTATGTTGACCACGCTACTGAACAAGGTCTTGGTATTCTGGGGTTTTCATTCTACCATCAATCGCTGTTTTATGTCCTCTGAATTTATTGAAAGCAGTACGGGTTTTTTAATAAATGAAGCATGTCAAGTTACCAAAAAAAGGTGGTCTTATTTTTGTCACCCTGATTTCTTTATTGAACAGTTTCATATTAACAACATACCTAACGCAAGAATCATTTATGAAACGTCTGAGACCAACTGAATAACAGTTGGTAAGATTTAGCTGTAGTAGATTGTCGTGTAAGGAAGTTTGTTTACTCGCGCTAGCCGTGCTGTGAAGTGCCCCGTTTACTTCCGTTCAAACCTCTGGCCGGCCACAAGCACTGACTGGAGGACGAGACATTCGCTGCGATTGAGCAGAGGCATGCCTTGCCTCTTCTCGACTGCCCACTGATGGATTCTCGTCCTACGTTATATTATTGTGCACTGAATTAAAAATTTTATTATTGGATGGTTTCAGTTAGCCCGGCTGTTAGTTGCCATATTTAGCGGCAATTCTTGCATTATTCAACAATAAGTCTATAATAACGTCTTTATATTTGAACATTAACATGTCGTGACGCAGAAAAGAAGGTGTGTATGGTCTATTAAAATTGTATTCTGTTGAATGTGTAACACATTAACCTCGAAGCAACTATCAAATTATATCTTAATAATGACATGGCCGCGGAGGAATGGCCGAGCGCATTGAGGCGCTGCGCTACGATGTGCGAGGCCGTTCCCCCTCGGGGGTTCGAATCCCCCCTTGGGCATGGATGTTTGTACCGTCTGCAGTATAAGGTTGTTCATAAGTAGTTTGTAAGTTTAGGGACTGATGACCCCACAGTTAAATCCCATAAGCTTAACAAAAATTTAACCTTTTTTTTTATGACATGGCAGTTACGTAATGATTTGAACGTCTAGTCAGTTTGTTGGTTTTGAGGAGTTTTTAATGTTTTAATACCATTTCGATAGTCTAAGCTGCAAGCAAAGAACTACCCTTCAGGAAATCTAATGGTGAAACGAAGTACGCTGTTGTATGAACAAAAAATACAAAAGTTTCGAACCTGTGTTACAGTCTCTGTATCTGTTAGCTGGTTCAGAAGTGAGTTTTATATACAGCTTCAAGACGAATTTGAAAGTAATATATAAAATCCATTACTCCACGACCCAAGTTATTGGCGCTTACATTGTATACTATCGATATACCCGGAATATTACTACTATATATCGTACAAAGAGCTTTGCAACCTACTTGGAGTAACCTACTGGAAACCTCTGACCTGAATAAAAAGACATGTCGTGTATGGCTGCTTACCATCAACAATAGTTATGATAAAGGGTTTCATTGTGTTTTATTTTTTATTTGGCCTTCATCGCCCTTCCAGACGAACCTGCTCCTTCCACAACGCTTTTTTATACTTGCTTCGTCTTCTGTACTATAATTGTTCACAATATGTTATTCATTCCCTAAATTAATGTTTAAAACTAATACCGTTCTCCCTCATTAAAAAAAGTACGCAATATTAAAATGAAATCATAGATTAGATCGTTAAAACTTACTACATCCGCTTTAAAAGAAATATACTAAAAATGATTTCATTTCGTAGGTGATTTTTTTCTATTCTATTAAACCTCGGTGTTTCTCATACAGTTTGACACGTTTGGTTTTTGCCAATGGTAGCCAAACAGAGGGTCCTATGAGTAGCACTCTTATACTGTTGCATGTTGCATACTAAACCATTATAAATAAATGAGCGTCTTCTGCTAATACTGCTTCCGCAACGATTCGAAGCCTATTGGGTATTCTCGTTTCTTGTTATATTGGGGTGGTGTCTGTCATTTCGGGCATATCCGAAGTAACAGACACCATACCAATATAATTAATTACGACTCGCGAAGACGGCGTTTCTCTAAACACTTCACCGCATATGCGGTCATACGTTCGACCTCGCACGATATGGGCGCTACAGCCATAGCGTGCAACTTGTGGAAGTTTGAGACAGACGCGTGGCGAGCACCGGTAGCCACGTGGTTAAGTTCACCGCTGGTCCGGAGCGGGAGACACGGGTTCGATTTCCGTCCCGCTTCTTATTTTCACTTATCGCCATTGTTTAATTTCAATGCCCTAATTCAGCACTATCATTCCTTTCCTTCCTAATTCGTATTCCTTCACCTCGTTCATAAATATTTGCCTGTTCTTGTTTATTTTTCGTTGGACCTCCTTATCTGCTGTTCTGAACGTCGCTTACAAATAATGCCTTCATCGGCGATCGTGTACTCTAAACTTTTTGCAGATGTTTACATGTTTAAAATACAGTTCTGCACATCAATGTTTTATTATTACTATAATTGAATCTAGAAACTGAATAGTTCTTCTCAAGGAAAAATAAAAATTATTATTACGAATCCTGTCCCTTAAAATAAAAGTAAACAACTCTTCTTTATAAGAAATAAATTATCTGACTGCTTAAAAAACGAAGCAAACAAAACAAGAAATCAAATCAAAATGTTCAAATGTTTGTAGAGCTTATGGGACTTACGTACGGGGTCATCAGTCCTTAATCTTACAACCTATTTATGAACTAACTAATACTAAGGACGGCACAAATATCCATGTCCAAGAGGGAATTCGAAGCCCCGACCGTAGTGGCAGTGCAGACCCTGACTGGCGTGCCGAGGACCGCTCGGCCACTGCGGCCGGCCAAGAAACTCTACTAATACTGTTCAACATCCCGTATATCCTCCTTCAGCCACAAAGACGGCTCGAAGTCCGTCGGGCAGTGAACCCACAACTCTAATCACGTAACATGGACATTCAAGTAACTGGTTCCAAGAGTATTGCCTCGGTCGGTTTCGCGCCAACACCGCTTCCACATGGACGGTTTCACCCGCCCTCCACCCCAGTATATTTTTAAAAACTAGGAGTAACGCAACAGCGTTCAAGTTTTATACTTTTTAATGAGGACGTGAAGTTAAGCTTTTCATTGTTTTAAATTTAAGGTGAACGCTGGGGAAGGCTAAATGGCAGATATGTTTTTCTAAGGAATTTTAGCACCTGGTGATGTGTCTACAGGACGCGAAACCGGCAGTGCTTTTTTAAATAAAGTTAATGTTTCAAAATGTTCCAAGAGTCCTGAATCACATGAGAAACCTGGTGGCGACTCGACAGTGAATGTCGTGCTTCACCAGTCAGCGTTACGTCTGCAGCCGTGGAGCGATGCCTACGAGAAAGACAAGCCCCGGCGCGCACGTCATCCGACGTAAGCATAGCAGTCCTGAGCCGGCCGGCCGGCTAGCTAGTTGGCCGGCCGCTGTGAGGCGGTGGGCCGTGCCCCAGAAATCTGTAAGTTTAAACTGGACGCACAGACTAACTTTCATCAGAATCGTAATATTTATTTTTCCGAGAGAAGAAGTACTCACTTTCTAAATTTAATCAATCTCTAAAACAAATATGGTTGTTCAGAATTGTATTTAAAACATCTGCGAAAAGTTTAAATATAGAAGTTCGCCGATACAGGCGTAATTTGTGAGGGAAGTTCAGCCTAGAAGGGGAGATAGAGAGGCTCAAACAAAAGGAAACAAGAATTTTCAAATAGTTACGAAGGAATATCAATGTAAAAACAAATACACGAAACCTGAGACGGTTTTTCTTCTCAAACATGTCAAAGACATTAAAGATAAACGTGAAGCACTGAATTAAAATTTGTGATGCGGTGGGGGATCGAACACAGACCTCCATGCTTACTAGTCTATTTCGCTGCGTCGAGAGCCTTGGCAGTTGTTCCAACAGTCTTTCGAACACAGAAGCTGAAGTAAAGTTTTTGACGTGGAGGCGCCTTAATCGCTAGTGGTGCGATGGTCTAGTGGACAGTAGTCTGCCTAGTAAGCAATTGTGAAGTAGGTGACGGAGTGAGGATTAGGAAGAAAATGATCGATATTGCTGCATTAGGACATTGAAATTAAACAATGGCGACAAGTGCAAATGTGAAGCATGCCGGTAAGCGAACCTGGGTCTCCAGGCCAGCTTCGGGCCAGCGGTGAACTTAACCATGTGGATCCCGGTGCTCGCCCCGCGTCCGTCTCAAACTTCCACAAGTTGCACGCTATGGCTGTAGCACCCCTATCGTGCGAGGTCGAACGTATGACTACATATGCTGTGAAGTGATTGAAGAAGCGCCGTCTTCGCGTGTCGTAATTAATTATATTGGTATGGTGTCTGTTACTTCGGATAGCCCGAAATAACAGACAACACGCCCATATAATAAGAAACAAGAATACCCAATAAGCTTCGAATCGTTGCGGAAGCAGAAGGCGGTTATACGTGATTCTGAGCAACATTAGCAGGAGAAGTTTATTTATTTAGAATGGTTAAGTTTGTAACGGTGTAAGAGTGCTACTCGTAAGATCCACCTTTTGTATGCCATAGGAAAAAAGCAAAGGTTTCAAACAGTTTGAGAAACACTGAGGTTCACTAGAACAGAATCAAGATCTCACCAACGAAATGAAACGATGTTTAGTTTATTTCTTTTAAAGCACATGCAGTATGTTTTAACGTTGTAATTTATGATTTCATTTTATTATTGTGTATTTTTTCAACGAGAAAGAACAGTATAACGTTTCAAGATTAATTTAGGGAATAAATAAATTAACAAATTGTGAACAATTATAGTACAGGAGACGAAACAAGTATAAAAAAGCATTGTTGACGAAGCACGTTGGTCAGGAAGGGTGATGAAGGCAAAATTAAAAAAATTAAACATAAGTTAAACTCTTTATCACAACTATTGTTGATGGTAAGAAGCCATAAACGATATCTGATTTTTTGTTCTTTCAGGGCGGAGGTTTTCCGAGTGTTTTTTTCTCGAAGTTGGTTGCAAAGCTCTTTGTACGATATATAATAGTAATATTCCCGGCATATCGATAGTTTAGAAGGTAATCGTTACCAACTTTGGTCGTCATGTAATGGAACTTATACGAAATTGCTTTTAAATTCTTTTTGAAGCCGTGTCCAAAACGCACTTCTAAACCAGCTGACAGACCATGACAAGAGGTTCAAAACTTATTGTATTTCTTGTCACACAAACAGCAAACTTACACCATCAGATTTCCGGCAGGTTAGTTCTTTGCTTGCAGCGAAACCTATCTGAATTATTGAAATAAAATTTTAAAACCAACAAACAACCTCAATGTTCAAATCAATCTGTAACTGCCACGTCATCTTTCAGATATAATTTGAAAGCTACTTCGAGCTTAATGTGCTGCACATTCAACAGAACACATTTTTAGTAGAACACACACTCCTTTTTTAAAGCATCATAACTTTTTACTGTTCCAAGTTAAAACAAAGTTATTATACACTTGTTGTTTAGCAATGTAAGAATTACCACTAAATATAGTAACTAACAGGACGTCTATCCGAAACCAACCAATAATATAGTTTTTAATTCAGTGCACAAGCATATAGACTAGGACGACAATCCATTAGTAGATCGGTATGAGGCAAACCAGGGCCTCATAAGGCACTGTCCGTATAAGAAAAGAAAGGTCCGGCCACATCCATGAGCAGTCGAGGAAAGGCGAGGCATTCCTCTACTCTGCTCAATCGCAGCGAATGTCTCGTGCTTGCGGCCGCAAGAAGTTTACGCGGAAGTAAACGGGGCACTCACAGCACGGCGAGCGCGTATAAACAAAGTTTCTTACTCGACAACCTACTCCAGCTAAGCCTTCCCAATGGTATTCAGTTTGCCTCAGACGTTTGAAAAATGATTCTTGTATTAGGTGTGCCGGTAATACGAAACTGCTAAATAACAACTCAGGATGTCATAACATCTGGCCACCTTTTTGTGGTAACTTGACACGCTTCATTTATTAAGAAGCCTCAGTGGTCAACATACGTATCCAACACTTTTTGTCCTAAATCTTTCGCAATAATACTCTCCTGTTACCGCATGCGCCTTTCAACTACAGAACACCCACGACTCAAAATACCGACAGAAACACGTTCGTATTAATGATTTAGATTCGTTGCTGTTTCGCAGATCTAGCATTCGTTGCTACAACGGAAAGCTTCTTTATAAAGAGACAAACGGCTCCATTCACTTTATTCACACAATTTTACGACTGTAGCTGTAAGACGACCCTGCGTTTCGCATTCATAATGCATCTCCGTCTGTGGACCATAGGCGAGGATGTTCTCAGTCCTGGAATTTCATTCACAAGGAGGGGTGCGAACGTTCCCTCAAGGACTCCAACGTCATTCATTTTATACTGCATACTGTTTATGAATGACGAAAGTAGATCGCGGGATGGGTTTCACCGATTTGGGTCAAACTCTGCGAAAAGAAGAAAGCAGACGAAACATTTGAAATTCCCAAAAATATCTCGCGCGATTTGGCAAAAGGGAAAGCGAATACGGTCGCAAAAGTTTCCCACATAGAAATAGGTGTTATCTAAGCTGCTTATTGAGTCCCAAACTATGTCAAATGTGAGTAGCGTGATGGACAAGGGCTTTTATTGCAAAATTTGCGGCCCACTTTCGATTCTCGGTATTTCGTAGAATCGTGTTCATTTTGTATTAACACTCGCAATGTTAACCTTTTTTTATGAAATTTATATTTACATAAACATTTCAGTGTTCCATAAAAGTTGACGTCGAAAGGAGACTCAATTAAAAGACATTCAATCGCATGGAATCAGTTCAGTGCCCCTGTTTCCACCGCAATGATAAGATACATTTTGTATGCACCAAAGCAATAGTGAAAAGTCATTTACTTTAAACCTTGAATCAAGTGTGTTTTGCGCCGAAGCATATTTCGGATAAAATTACTTCCTTAAAATACTTTCATAAAGTTTGCACAGTGTGAAGTTTATGTTTCTTTGTCGATGAACGCCCTAAGGAATGTAATATAACTTCGATATATAAATACCTACTTCAACATTTGGAAATATTATTTAGGCAAACTGAATACCATTGGGAAGGCTTAGCTGGAGTAGGTTGTCGAGTAAGAAACTTTGTTTATACGCACTCGCCGTGCTGTGAGTGCCCCGTTTACTTCCGCGTACACCTCTTGCGGCCGCAAGCACGAGACATTCGCTGCGATTGAGCAGAGTAGAGGAATGCCTCGCCTTTCCTCGACTGCTCATGGATGTGGCCGGACCTGTCTTTTCTTATACGGACAGTGCCTTATGAGGCCTGGTTTGCCTAATACCGATCTACTGATGGATTGTCGTCCTAGTCTATATGCTTGTGCACTGAGTTAAAAACTATATTATTGGTTGGTTTCGGATAGACGTCCTGTTAGTTACTATATTTAGTGGTAATTCTTACATTGCTAAACAACAAGTGTATAATAACTTTGTTTTAACTTGGAACAGTAAAAAGTTATGATGCTTTAAAAAAGGAGTGTGTGTTCTACTAAAAATGTGTTCTGTTGAATGTGCAGCACATTAAGCTCGAAGTAGCTTTCAAATTATATCTGAAAGATGACGTGGCAGTTACAGATTGATTTGAACATTGAGGTTGTTTGTTGGTTTTAAAATTTTATTTCAATAATTCCGATAGGTTTCGCTGCAAGCAAAGAACTAACCTGCCGGAAATATGATGGTGTAAGTTTGCTGTTTGTGTGACAAGAAATACAATAAGTTTTGAATCTCTTGTCATGGTCTGTCAGCTGGTTTAGAAGTGCGTTTTGGACACGGCTTCAAAAAGAATTTAAAAGCAATTTCGTATAAGTTCCATTACATGACGACCAAAGTTGGTAACGATTACCTTCTAAACTATCGATATGCCGGGAATATTACTATTATATATCGTACAAAGAGCTTTGCAACCAACTTCGAGAAAAAAACACTCGGAAAACCTCCGCCCTGAAAGAACAAAAAATCAGATATCGTTTATGGCTTCTTACCATCAACAATAGTTGTGATAAAGAGTTTAACTTATGTTTAATTTTTTTAATTTTGCCTTCATCACCCTTCCTGACCAACGTGCTTCGTCAACAATGCTTTTTTATACTTGTTTCGTCTCCTGTACTATAATTGTTCACAATTTGTTAATTTATTTATTCCCTAAATTAATCTTGAAACGTTATACTGTTCTTTCTCGTTGAAAAAATACACAATAATAAAATGAAATCATAAATTACAACGTTAAAACATACTGCATGTGCTTTAAAAGAAATAAACTAAACATCGTTTCATTTCATTGGTGAGATCTTGATTCTGTTCTAGTGAACCTCAGTGTTTCTCAAACTGTTTGAAACCTTTGCTTTTTTGCCTATGGTATGCAAAAGGTGGATCTTACGAGTAGCACTGTTACACCGTTACATACTTAACCATTCTAAATAAATAAACTTCTCCTGCTAATGTTGCTCAGAATCACGTATAACCGCCTTCTGCTTCCGCAACGATTCGAAGCTTATTGGGTATTCTCGTTTCTTATTATATGGGCGTGTTGTCTGTTATTTCGGGCTATCCGAAGTAACAGACACCATACCAATATAATTAATTACGACACGCGAAGACGGCGCTTCTTCAATCACTTCACAGCATATGTAGTCATACGTTCGACCTCGCACGATAGGGGCGCTACAGCCATAGCGTGCAACTTGTGGAAGTTTGAGACGGACGCGGGGCGAGCACCGGGATCCACATGGTTAAGTTCACCGCTGGCCCGAAGCTGGCCTGGAGACCCAGGTTCGCTTACCGGCATGCTTCACATTTTCACTTGTCGCCATTGTTTAATTTCAATGTCCTAATGCAGCAATATCGATCATTTTCTTCCTAATCCTCACTCCGTCACCTACTTCACAATTGCTTACTAGGCAGACTACTGTCCACTAGACCATCGCACCACTAGCGATTAAGGCGCCTCCACGTCAAAAACTTTACTTCAGCTTCTGTGTTCGAAAGACTGTTGGAACAACTGCCAAGGCTCTCGACGCAGCGAAATAGACTAGTAAGCATGGAGGTCTGTGTTCGATCCCCCACCGCATCACAAATTTTAATTCAGTACTTTACGTTTATCTTTAATGTCTTTGACATGTTTGAGAAGAAAAACCGTCTCAGGTTTCGTGTATTTGTTTTTACATTGATATTCCTTCGTAACTATTTGAAAATTCTTGTTTCCTTTTGTTTGAGCCTCTCTATCTCCCCTTCTAGGCTGAACTTCCCTCACAAATTACGCCTGTATCGGCGAACTTCTATATTTAAACTTTTCGCAGATGTTTTAAATACAATTCTGAACAACCATATTTGTTTTAGAGATTGATTAAATTTAGAAAGTGAGTACTTCTTCTCTCGGAAAAATAAATATTACGATTCTGATGAAAGTTAGTCTGTGCGTCCAGTTTAAACTTACAGATTTCTGGGGCACGGCCCACCGCCTCACAGCGGCCGGCCAACTAGCTAGCCGGCCGGCCGGCTCAGGACTGCTATGCTTACGTCGGATGACGTGCGCGCCGGGGCTTGTCTTTCTCGTAGGCATCGCTCCACGGCTGCAGACGTAACGCTGACTGGTGAAGCACGACATTCACTGTCGAGTCGCCACCAGGTTTCTCATGTGATTCAGGACTCTTGGAACATTTTGAAACATTAACTTTATTTAAAAAAGCACTGCCGGTTTCGCGTCCTGTAGACACATCACCAGGTGCTAAAATTCCTTAGAAAAACATATCTGCCATTTAGCCTTCCCCAGCGTTCACCTTAAATTTAAAACAATGAAAAGCTTAACTTCACGTCCTCATTAAAAAGTATAAAACTTGAACGCTGTTGCGTTACTCCTAGTTTTTAAAAATATACTGGGGTGGAGGGCGGGTGAAACCGTCCATGTGGAAGCGGTGTTGGCGCGAAACCGACCGAGGCAATACTCTTGGAACCAGTTACTTGAATGTCCATGTTACGTGATTAGAGTTGTGGGTTCACTGCCCGACGGACTTCGAGCCGTCTTTGTGGCTGAAGGAGGATATACGGGATGTTGAACAGTATTAGTAGAGTTTCTTGGCCGGCCGCAGTGGCCGAGCCGTCTGCGGCACGCCAGTCAGGGTCTGCACTGCCACTAGGGTCGGGGCTTCGAATTCCCTCTTGGACATGGATATTTGTGCCGTCCTTAGTATTAGTTAGTTCATAAATAGGTTGTTAGATTAAGGACTGATGATCCCGTACGTAAGTCCCATAAGCTCTACAAACATTTGAACATTTTGATTTGATTTCTTGTTTTGTTTGCTTCGTTTTTTAAGCAGTCAGATAATTTATTTCTTATAAAGAAGAGTTATTTACTTTCATTTTAAGAGACAGTTGTAAGTGTAACCTGTACGTCTAAAACTACTTTTCATCAGTAATTTTCATTCGTAATAATAATTTTTTTTCCGTGATAAGAACTATTCAGTTTCTAGATTCAATAATAGTAATAATAAAACATGGATGTGCAGAACCGTATTTTAAACATCTAAATATCTTCAAAATGTTTAGAGTACAAGATCGCCGATGAAGGCGGAATTTGTGATCGAAGTTCTGTTCAGCCTACAAGAGCCGATAAGGAGGTCCAAAGAACAGCCGGCCGCGGTGTCCGAGGGGACTAAGTCGCTCCAGTCACGGTCTGCACGGCCACTACGGTCGGGGGTTCTAATCCCCCCTCGGGCATGGATATTTGTGCTCTCCTAGTTCGTAAGTAGTTCACAAGTAGTTTGTAAGTTTAGGGACTGATGACCACGTAGTTAAGTCCCATATACAAACATTTGAACATTTGATCCAAAGAAAAAGAAACAAGAACTGGCAAATGTTTATCAACGAGGTGAAGGAATAAGAATTAGGAAGGAAAGGAAGGATAGTGCTGAATTAGGGAATTGAAATTAAACAATGGCAATAAGTGAAAATATGAAGCGGGACGGGAATCGAACCCGTGTCTCCCGCTTCGGACCAGCGGTGAACTTAACCACGTGGCTACCGGTGCTCGCCCCGCGTCTGTCTCAAACTTCCACAAGTTGGACGCTATGGCTGTAGCGCCCATATCGTGCGAGGTCGAACGTATGACCGCATATGCGGTGAAGTGTTTAGAGAAACGCCGTCTTCGCGAGTCGTAATTAATTATATTGGTATGGTGTCTGTTACTTCGGATATGCCCGAAATAACAGACACCACACCAATATAATAAGAAACAGGAATACCCATAGGCTTCGAATCGTTGCGGATGCAGTATTAGCAGAAGACGTTCAATTATTTATAATTGTTTAGTATGTAACAGTATAAGAGTGCTACTCATAGGACCCACTGTTTGGCTACCATTGGCAAGAAAACAAACGAGTCAAACTGTTTGAGAAACACCGAGGTTCAATAGAACAGAAAAAAAATTCACATACGAAATGAAATCATTTTTAGTATATTTCTTTTAAAGCGGATGTAGTATGTTTTAACGTTCTGATTTCATTTTCACATTGCGTACTTTTTTTTTTTTTTTTTTTTTTTTTTTTTAATTTATGGGACTTAACTACGGGGTCATCAGTCCCTAAACTTACAAACTACTTATGAACTACTTACGAACTAGGACGGCACAAATATCCATGCCCGAGGGGGGATTCGAACCCCCGACCGTAGTGGCCGTGCTGACCATGACTGGAGCGCCTCAGTCACCTCGGCCACCGCGGCCGGCGTACATTTTTTTTTTTTCAATTAGGGAGAACAGTATTACTTTTAAACATTAATTTAGGGAATGAATAACATATTGTGAACAATTATAGTACAGAAGACGAAGCAAGTATAAAAAAAAGCGTTGTGGAAGGAGCAGGTTCGTCTGGAAGAGCGATGAAGGCCAAATAAAAAATAAAACACAATGAAACCCTTTATCATAACTATTGTTGATGGTAAGCAGCCATAAACAACATGTCTTTTTATTCAAGTCAGAGGTTTCCAGTAGGTTTCTCTTTGTACGATATATAGTAGTAATATTCCGGGTATATCGATAGTATACAAGGTAAGCGCCAATAACTTGGGTCGTGGAGTAATGGATTTTATACATTACTTTCAAATTCGTCTTGAAGCTGTGTATAAAACTCACTTCTGAACCAGCTAACAGATACAGAGACTATAACAGAGGTTCGAAACTTTTGTATTTTTTTTGTTCATACAACAGCGTACTTATTTTCACCATTAGATTTCCCGAAGGTTAGTTCTTTGCTTGCAACTAAGACTATCTAAATGGTATTAAAAACTCCTCAAAACCAACAAACAGACTAGACGTTCAAATCAATACGTAACTGCCATGTGTTAAAAAAAAAAAAGTTTAAGATTTTGTTAAGCTAATGGGATTTAACTGTGGGGTCATCAGTCCCTAAACTTACAAACTACTTATGAACAACCTTATACTGCAGACGGTACAAACAACCATGCCCAAGACGGGGATTCGAACCCCCGAGGGGGAACGGCCTCGCACATCGTAGTGTAGCGCCTCAATGGGCTCGGCCATTCCACCGCGGCCATGTCATTATTAAGATATAATTTGATAGTTGCTTCGAGGTTAATGTGTTACACCTCCCCTGAAACGCCAACAAGCCTGACACAGCCGTGGCCTCATGGCAGGCGGCGTGAGATCTCTCCCCTCAGTCTCCCCTCCACGCTACCCTCTGACGTGCGAGAGGCACCCTAAGCCTGACACCTGATAGCATCTTACGGAACTACGAGGGGAGCGTAGGACAGTGGTTTAGAGGGGGCTGCTTCTCTGTATATGTTAATCTGTGCTGGAGGCTAGGCAGCCGCTCCCACGGGCGACGATTAGAGCCGTTTCGTGAGAATTGCGCCAAAAGTGTGTGTGGAAGGGATGCCGTATTTGATTGGCTGATGTTCAAAGCGCCAGCTTTTCGAAATCAGCGGTTGTCTTGTGAGATTTTAATGGCTGGAGTTTGAGAACTCAACGCTGATTGGCTTTACGTAAAAACGGCGTTTCTCGGGGTGGGGGGGGTGTGGGGGGGGTGGGGGGGTGTCCCTTGCACAGAGATGCAGTGATAGAAGTGGACATCGTGTTTCGTAGTGCTGGGGTACGGACACGTCTGGTGGCGTCCTGTCCTCCCAGTGTGCGGACTTGGAGATTTTGCTTATCGAGCCGATATTTGGACGAGTGAACATGTATAAGTTTCAGGGTACACTCTGAGATTTATACTTTATCTGATTGTTCTTGTTTTCGGTTTTAATAAGGTCAGCCAGCCAATACTAATGTACCGAAGCACTAGTTGCGATATACTCAACTTCTGGAGTTATTTAGACCTTCAGTACTCTTGTGTACTTGTCTACGCTCACTGAAGTGGCCCTGACTTGGCAGAATTGTATGAGATCGTAGGCACTGTGTACTGCCGAGCGCACAGAGGCTGATAGCAGGGAGTACAGCTTCCGAGCGACGGAGCGAGTTTTCATCTTTATTTCGTGGTCGCGCAAATTTTCAGCTCACAGTCGCCCTGCCCCCACGCCACTGCAGCGCAGCACCTTCACACGCAAGTCGTCAGTTTGGTAATGTGTGGCAAAGAGTTCGCCAGTAACATATAGTCGATACATCAGATTCTGCCTTATAATGGGGATTGTGTAGTTAGGAAAGACAACCCTGCAGTGGTATTCCGACTCGATTATCCCGCTAAGAACATTATATTATTTCACAATTGGGGTTTCTGACTTGCCAGACGTTACTAATTTCCAGTTACATAATAATTTGAGTAACTTCATGTGCATTAGATTGTTCTTTCTTATTTGGTTAGAAATGTATTCTTGTCGTTTATGATTTTAGTATTGGATTTATCATTGTGTGTTTTATCCTGCTTAAAAATTTGTAATAAATATTGCTGGATTTGAATGACGTTTTTTCAGCATTATTAGTCGTCAGACCCCAGTTAGTTCGTTAGATTTTTGGTGGGGACAAATTATTAATTATATTTTATGCCATTTGCAGGAAGTGGAAGAGTCTCATTACAATTAGAAATGAAACAGGGCAAATCATGCAAATTATTTGATGTGATGTTAAATATCAGTAATTAATTCAGGGTCAGCCGCTCCTGTCTTCCTATTGTATTAACCCACATTAACCTTGCCCAGCCGGAATCATTCCTATCCATTTCACTTTTTTTTTACCACCACACCTTACATTTGGCGACCCTGCCAGGATGTCTGAATTGTGGGGTTTCTTGAGAAATAGTCAGGTCGCATTATCCAAATAAAGTCGCCAGGCGTGGAATAAGTTTTAAAGTTTACACAGTTTATGTTGTGCTGTGCATAGTTGTGAGATAATTATACAATTTTTCTCGGCTTTCAAATGTTTCATGTTAGTGGTTTCTGTCCCACTATACCTGAATGTCTTTAGTGACCTCTGCGTCACAAAAGCGTTGATAACTGCGTTGTAAAATACGGCGTTGGAAACTTTTGGATCAGGAATATTTTTGTGTTTGTGTGATTATTGAATTAGGACTATTTTCACGGTCTTTAATTTACGTGGGATTAGAATCTATTCTGTTCACTGGATACGTTAGTAAGAAGTGTGCTGAGTGGAGCTTATGGCATGAGATAGGATTAGATGAGGCATTTACGATTAATTTAATTAGGTTAATTAATGTTGATGAGAAATAGAGCTAGGATTTTATGTAATCATGTTTGTGTTCTTTCTGAGAATAAAATGGAGAGTACTCAGAATATCAACATGGAGTCAAATATGAATGAAATGTCCGACATCGCTCGTCTGCAAAACTTAAACGTAGATATGGACGAAAGTGTAAGAGAGTATGAGACGTTTTGGGTGTCCAATGTGACTAATAGAAACATAGAAAGTAGTTCTGCGTTTGTCAGGGAAAGGGGTACTGATGAAGTAGTAAATGTAACTGAGGAAGAGTATCTTCCCTCTCAAGAATCAGTTGTAGAGAGAAGGGTTGCTTTCGATCGTGATGATGACGTTGTGACATCGTCACTCACACACTCGCACAGAGTAGAAGTACGATCGAAAGAATCGGGTGGAGCACACAAAACTGCGACACCATCTGATATCATGCAAATGATGCAACAGCTACTACAAGAAAGCAGAAATAATAGCAAACAAGTAGAGATAGTGATTGCACAGGAAAGTAAGATAACTAGTAAGCAAATAGAGGGGATCAAACTAACACTAGCTGAGGGTTTAGCCTCGGTAAGAGCCGAGATCTCTGGTGTCAAAGTGGACTTAGGTAATGTAAAGTCGTCCGTAACCGTTGTGAAAGCCACGGCGGAAGATGCAAAGAAAGATGCAGGAATTGCTAGGTTACAGGCGATCGGAGCAAGAAAACTTGCATTAGTTGCAAACCGCGAGAGTAAAAATATTAATAAGCAAGTGTCCGGAATTAAAAATGTAGTCGAATCGCTAAGAGAGCAAAGTAAACCTTATTGTCCGTGAAACGGACGAAAAATTAAATAAAAATAGCAAAGAAATAGAAGATCTCAAACAAAAGGAAGCCGAAATAAATGAAATTAAAGAGGAACAAACACGGCTTACGCTAGGGCACAATGAGTTGGCTCGAGACGTACAAGAAAAACAGCAGAAGTTACTGCAAATTAGTGTTCTGAACAAAATAATATTCAGATTCGACACACGTTACCAGTCTGCGAACAGTAACCTTGACAGCGGTGACACGCAGAGTGTAGCATTAGAACGGGAAATTTCAAATGCAACGAGAGATCGGGCAAGTACTCAGTTTGCGGAAGCTGTAGCAGAAGATAACTGCTACCGTCTCCGTAGGACTGAAACGTGTTTACGGGAATCAGAGGTGACGAATAGCAATACACAAGAGTGATTCTGCGTATGACAGGCAAAGAGGGACAAACATTGGGTTAACCTTGGCCAGAGAAAACTGCGCCGACGCGTTCGAATGGAAGCAATTTCTTTCGGTACAAAATTTCCATGTGTATAAAGACGCAAATAACGCGCTACACCCAAAATCTTTCATAATGCAATTTGACAGTGTACGCCCCGCATCTTGGCCTTTACGTTTCCGCTTGGAATATGTTTGCGGACACATGCAGGGAAATTTGGCCGAACACATGAGGTCAGTCGCGGAAACCTGTATGTCGTACGAACAATTTCGCAAAACCTTTCTGTCCACATATTAGTCTGCGCAAGCGCAGGAGAGCATAAAAGACGTCATTATCATGGGAACGGACCTTGAAGCGTCAGGTTTCAAGAATCCCGTAAAATTTCTTGACTCCATAATTAAGAGAAACAGATTTTTAGACAGCCCAGACACCGAGAAAGAAATTATGAGGCATTGTTTCCTAAAGATGTCATTAGAACTGCAAAGATTACTTGTCGGGACGACCAATGGCACGATAAAAGAATTTACATCGGCTCTGCGTGAAGCAGAATACATCACGGAGAGACAGGGAAATTTAAAAAGGTGGCAACCACCATATAATTCGGAAAGGAGTAACAATGGTGGATGGGGTGATGATGCCCGAAACCAACAAAGGCTCAAAGTAGAAATTTCGCGCAGCAACCAAACCGACGCAGCGATCGGAATCAAGGTAATCCTGGGATTCGTAACCAAGGCAACAGCCACGTAATGAACAGTGGGAGGACAGGAAAAGACCGCGTAGTCCGAATGGATGGCGTGATCGCCGATCAAACAGCCCACAACGACAGGACGGTAATGAACAAAACAGATGGTTTGACCGCCTATGAAATAGCCCACGTAGACAGGGACAAGTAGAAATTGTGGAGCTTCGTCCACCAAATCCCGCGAACGGGGATAACGTTGGACGAAACGGTCATAATTGACGGATGAGTTCTGTGGGTCACGCGCGAAGAACCCCCACAGAAAACATCGGAGGACGCGCGTTGTACATGCTAGAATATGGAGATATTCGTAGCATATTAAATCAGAAAAGGCACACTAGAGAGAAAACAGAAGTTCACCCGATAATTCAAGTAACAATTGGGAACGTAGAACTAACAGGAATATTGGATAGTGGCAGTCAGATTTCGCCCATATCTGATGCTGCGTTTTCTAGATGCCCAGAAAAACAATCGTGGCCGACTTTAAAATTAAGAAAGATAAGGGTAAAGGGAGCATTACTTGGTACGCAAGTTGATGCTAGGGTACAGACACGGATGACGCTGAATTGCCAAGGGCAACAGTGGGAATCTAATCTTATTGTGGTGCCAATGTTAGCTTGCGATTTGCTCCTGGAAATGGATTTCCTGGCTGAGCACGAGGTAATATTAGACATAGGTCGTGGGGATATCATTCTGAACAAAGATGGGAAAGCCACAATTAGGTTCAAAGATCAGGTGTTGAAAGGAGAAATATCGGCGGAATGTATGCGGTTATGTAGGTATGACCACCAGAAGACCGAGGAAACATTATCCCCACCGACGAATCGAAGGTTTAGTGAGGAAAATAATGAGGTTCATGAGGAAGTAGCTCGTGCAATCATGGATTTAGTGAATGGACCGACTGACATTTCCTCGGAACATAGGTCAGAATTGACAAACATTTTGACGGAGAATGCCGAGGTATCTTACCCCAAGACTGGTGCCATATGCAATTTTGTGTATGCCTTTCGTGTAAAACCGCACACGAAATTTGCCGTGCCTCCATACGGCATTCCTTTAGCTCATACAGAAGCAGTCAAGTCAGAAATAAAAAGAATGGAAGAGGAAGGCGTAATAGAAAGGCATCCTCTACCTATAATTCACCAATTTTAGTGGTTGAAAAACACGATAAAACTGTTCGCCTGGTTCTCGATTCTAGGCAAATAAATACTTTTATCGAACCAGAGACGGACCGTCCAGAACGACTTGAGGAACTATTACAAAATTTTCATGGGGCCAGGATATTTACCACACTCGACTTACGATATAGTTTCTGGCAAATCGTGTTACACCCCGAATGCCGCAAATACACGGCCATTCTCGCGTTCGGCAGGGGTACCAGTTCAGGAGATTGCCCTTTGGACTAAACGTGTCGTCCGCAGCTTTCATTAGAGGGCTGAACACGGTTTTGCCAGAGAAGATTAACAATAGAATTACAAGGTACGTTGATGACCTGTTAATCGCGGAACCTAACTGGGAGCAACACAACATTGTTCTCCATGAGGAGCTGTCAGCTTTCCATAAATGTGGAGTGACGGTGAATATAAAAAAATCCTGTATTGGGACACCAGAAGTAAAGTATCTTGGGCACGTAATTTCGACTTAAGGGATTACACCAGACCCGGAGAAAATAGAGGCCATTATAAAGTTTCCCGTTCCAGAGACGAAAAAACAGCTGAGAGGGTGCCGTGTGATTATTAATTTTTTTACAAAAGACAAGAAATTGGCAGCCCGCGCTTATGTGCTTTAACGAGTAAGAAAACGCAGTGGGACTGGATCGAGGAAGCAGATGAGGAGTTCCATAGTTTGAAGAAAGCTCTAGTAGAAGCACCTATTCTGTCACATCCAAATCTTGAAGAAGTGTTCTGTATAGCGATAGATAGTTCATATACTGGCTTGGGTGTGATGATCGTTCAGCGATATCAGGAACAGGGAAACACAGATTTTAAGACCATTGCTTTCGGCAGCCGGATGTTGAATAAAGCGTAGAGAAATTACTCCGTAACTGAGCTCGAAGCTCTTGCAGTGGTGTTGGGTTTCGAGAAGTTCCGCTACTTCCTCTACGGAAGGAAAACCAAGGTCTACACCGACCATAAAGCGTTGGAATTCCTGAGGTTGGCGAAGTTGCGGAATAAGAGATTCACCAGGTGGGTGCTCACGTTGCAGGAGTATGATTTCTCTCGCAAGAACTCTGAATGACCGCTCTGCTTGGGCATCAGTAACGGGCAAAGTCCAGAAAATCGGTAAGGCTACCATTATATTTGGAAAGATATTATTGAAATTGCACTTTTGAAGAGCATTGAGAAGACACAGACAGCTAAGTGGTTCAGGCCCAAAATTAGCTGCATGAATATTTTTTAACTGCAAAATTTCTTCTTTCAAATCCTGCTTACTGACGTCTATGCTGTACAATGATGCCATGTTTTCTATGCGCTCTGAGAGTGTAGAATCATCTAGGCTTACGTAGTTCCACAAGAAGCCAAATGTGTCCATCATGTTGTGAAAATGTGAAATGTTTGTAGAGCCTATGGGACTTAACTACGGGGTTATCAGTCCCTAAACTTACAAACTACTTATGAACTAGCTATAAGTAAGGACGGCACAAATATCCATGCCCGAGGGGGGATTCGAACCCCCGACCGTTGTGGCCGTGCGGACCGTGACTGAAGCGACTCGGTCCCCTCGGCCACCGTGGCCGGCCATCATGTTGTCTATGACAGCATACCTTATAGTTAAGTTTCCCACAACTGTATCTAAAATAATATTGAAAACATTTAGTTTAAAAATGTCCTCGGGGCTCAGATCTAAATCTTCTTTTGGTGTCTCATCTATGAAGCATCCCCCCCCCCCCTTTCCGTATGTCTGTGCCGCGAATTGTTACATTCAAATTAGGTGATATACCAATATTTTCTGCTACCTTGCTACTTTCTGCGTAAATAGTATCTATTTCTCAATTTTTTTCATTCTTCCACTAGACTCTTCACATTGGTACTTTCAAGTTCTATTGTAGCTTCCCTTGCTTAAAGCACAACGTTACGTAAGTTTATAGCAGCTAGTACTTTGTACCACATTGACGACATCAAGACACACTGGAATGATTTTTAATACTTATGAATGCCCTTTAGTTCAGTACATGGCTCTGCAGTCATATTAAATTTAAAAGCAAGTGCTTAGCAAACTGTATCTATCCTCCCAGACCATCTCGTTCGCGACAGCCCGTGAAGGGACGACCCGATATTTTCCTTTAAAACTTTTAATCTTTGGGGACTGGAATGAAAAAATTATAGGTTTTCGAAACAATTCCAAAAAAAGTTACTGCATCCGCGTAACTCTCCGCAGCATGGACGCCACACAGATTTAATGAATGAGCACTGCAAGGAGAAAAAAATGCCAACGGGTTTTCTTTTAATATAAGGGCTTGACCCCCCTGATAGATGCCACTCATATTGGTCCCGTTGTCGTAACTCTGCCCACGACCAAGGCCGTACCCCGAAAAAAATTTCGGGGGGGGGGGGGGGTTATGTCACCAGGCTGGGGGGCCTGGGGCCATCCCTCATAAAATGTTAAAAATTGTCAAATAACACATTTCTAGGCAATTTTAAGCTTTTTGCCTTTTTATTAACATAAGTTAGGATTACAATAAAGTATCATTTTCTCTAAAAAATAAGAGGATTTTTTTATAGATCAATATGTTCTTGCATTAACATATAATTTCTAGACAATTTGAGAAAAAGAGTTTCAAAGTTGAAAGCTTAATAACTCTTAATTTCAATTACGAAAATAATTTTCCCTGTTGCATATTTTCAAATCATACTACATATACTTAGATAATATTTATTTTACTTTGTTCTGAAGTGCAAATAGACCATGTTACCTAAAATATATAGTTAGTGAAGAAACAATACCGCATAACTGACAAATTCCAGATTTAGCGTTTTTCAGTTAGTTGATATCCTTGAGTCTCAGCGCGTGTACTGAAGCTGCCAGAGTGTCAAATATTTAACTATTTAAACATAATATAAAAACACACACACACACACAAAACAAAAACGAAAACAAAAAAAAACGTCGAAGTAAAGCAAAACCGCATATCTGAATCAGCGAAAAAACTGATGTAATTACTGCCTATCTACAAGAGAATAATATGCCGCGTAAGTAGATTGTTTAGGATGTGGTCAACATTTAAACAATATCGCGTTAGTGCGAAAGCGCACACAGCATATTATTACCGCTGGTTTCGGACCTACAGTTTTCGAAAGCGTCTACTTGGTTATCGTTTAGTTTATGAAAATGGATAACGTGCCTCAAGACGATATTTTACTGAGGAAGAAATTGTTTCTTGGCTGAATTTAGCATATGAAAGTGGAGATACCCAGTGGCGGACTAAGGGAGGAGGTGGAGGGGGGGACCGCCTTTTTTTTTTTTTTTTTTTTTTTTTTTTTTGGAGCGCGCTTGGCACCTCGTTCTACTGGGGCCTCCAAATCTAGAAAGCTATTTTTTAGACTGCCCCGTGACTCTCGTCCTGGTGGGGGGGGGGGGCGGGGGGGAAGGGTGAATTCTTTTTTATTGTAATAAATGTATCTCCAAGTGGACACGGGAGGGGGGGGGACTCAAATCAAATGTTCAAATGTTTGTACAGCTTTTGGGACTTAACTACGGGGTCATCAGTCCCTAAACTTACAAACTACTTACGAACTAGGACGGGGGACTCATTTTCTTTCGCCATCGCCCAGGGCTTCCAACAGCCTTAGTCCGCCACTGCAGATACCTTTCTCAGAGTGAGTCACAGAGATGAGAAAGATGTTTTTTTTATCTTTATCCAAATAACGGTGGTATGAAACTTGGTACTGTCTGTGCTGCTTTTCTTCTGGTTTTTATTAATAATGTTATTGATATTGTCGTTCTCATCTATACGTGAATCTGAGCTAAATCCTTGATGCTCCTAAATTAATTTACAAATTTCTTTACCTAGAATCACAGATACCTGGACAGTATCGTATGTGTTAAAGCTTGTAGTCTGCTTTTGTATGTATATTGAAGAACATCTGTTCACGTGTGCACATGGCACGGAAGAGGTATAACATGACGTAAATCATAATTTTCAATATGAAATGTAACTTACTACTTTTTGTGAGAAAATTTATTATTTTTTTATATTTGCAGATGCTAATCTGACGATGGTAATTCCGAAACGCGTCATTTTTTAGGGCACGCTGTACATGAAGTGTGACCAATAATAAAGAATTTGCGATCTAACCAGCTTCACAGCAGTACTACCTAATCATTTCATCATGGTCGCCTGCCTCCTCAGTGACTTAATGTCGCATTTACAAGCTACTAGTGCAGCTCGTCTCCGCTGCTCGCGCATGCGCAGTAGCACTCTCGGTTACGTGGGAAATAATGAAATATTGACATGTCCGTTTTAAGTTGAATCAGACACTGTTTTGAAACTCTTGGTTATTTGCTTATGAAGATCAATTGTAATTTGAGAACATACCATTCCTATATGTCTAAAAATAATTATCTTTGGAAAATTTCGGGGGTTGGGGGTTTCATCCCCTCTGACCCCCCCGTGTGGGTACGGCCTTGCCCACGACAGTCTGAAAGCTGTAAGCCATAACGTTAAAGCTCATCGCAAATCAATTTAGCGGTTGACTGACCTGTCTTGTTGCAGCACTCAACAAAGTCCAGTAAACGCTCTCTAAATCTGTATTGATTTTGTTCCTCAAGGGAAACGTAACGCAGTATAAAAACATGTTGCTCCGTTTGGGCTTCATCGGCAGTCGTATCTACTATAATAGAAAAGTATTTACTAAGTTTCAACTCTGTTAAAATAGTTTGGCGAACAAAGTCTCCAGCTATTTCAATAAATTCGTTCTAAACATTGTGTGACAGAAAATGAACCATCTGTTTTCCTCCTTGTTGCGACGCTTCAATTTTTCTTGAATGCGCTTTCATAACTGGATCAAACTTCGCCAAAAAATCTAAGAGGCCCAAAAAATTTCCATTCCGACGATCTCCGACTAAGTCATTTTCAGTTCTCAAAGCTAAACCTCTCTCCGCAAGGAAAAGAATCGCTTCGATTATGTGATGCAGTACTTCATTCCAATACTGCTCTTGTAAAATGTTTCGGTCTAAAAGATTTCCTATGGCCGAACTACCTGCCGGCCGCGGTGGCCGAGGGGACTGCGGCGCTCCAGTCACGGTCTGCACGGCCAGTACGGTCGGGGGTTCGAATCCCCCCTCGGGGAATGGATATTTGTGCCGTCCTAGTTCGTAAGTAGTTTGTAAGTTTAGGGACTGATGACTCCGTAGTTACGTCCCATAAGCTATACAAACATTTGAACCGAACTACTGCTTAGCGCATTTTTTAATTTGCGCCATTCTGAGTAGCACGTTTTGTGTTCAGCGCTGCTTTCATGCGCACTCACTTTTTGTTTTAGCTTTTTCCAGCCTCTTGATAACCCCCAGCCGTTGCCTAGAGCCAAATCAGACTTAGAGACATCGGGTGCGTCGCGAAAATAATCGGCAAGCAAAGCAGTAGAGTGCTTCCTTTTCTATGCTCCAAACAAGCCAGTCTCTTTTTGAAATTTCCCCATTTTTTAAGATTCTCTCAAACACACTTAAAGGGAAAGGTTGATTACTTTTTCGGACCCGCGGCAGTCTTTTCGGTGTTCGCACAGGTCCCCGCCTAACAGCTTCTGCTACCTCTAAACTGCTGAAGTGCCTTTTTCACTCCACAGACCGATATCGAAATCTGAAAGCTTCTCAATCCCTGTCGATGTAGCCGTTAAAACAAATTCAGTTTCTGCAACGATTTCTTCACTGTTATTTTCTCTAATACTATGGCTATAAGTTTGACGTTTTAGTGTGCACTCCTCCTGAACGCAGGTGCTACCCTTACTGTCGCCTCTCTCTTGATCGATGTGATCCCATCTCTGCACCGCCGATGCTACTGATGCTTCTAAAAGTGTTTCTTGCGTACCAAAATCTGCAAAATTATGAAAAATTGTACAAATTTTTGGACGAGAGGGTCGTTCATACGTACCTAAACGACAACAAGCTTAACCTTCTAGCGGGCGCGCTGTTGTAAAAAGCACATCAGAGGTGGTTTTTTATGCCTAATCGATGCCTTAAACTTGAGATATTGCAGTGTATTCCAGTACTGGTGCTTACTCAACAGTGTTCAAATGGCACCAGTTCCTTTGCTTAACTCTCTGTTTGTTTTCTGAATTGTAAGCAACGAGATATCGAATCTTGTAAAAAGTATAATACGCGCCTGCTGGTGAGACGGATCGCGATCCATCGCATGGGCTACTGATTGCTTCGTAGATTGTACGTGTGTGGGCAAATCGCAGTGATCGGTCGCTGATCGCCGATCGCATGGAAATACCAGGCAGTGTCATGGATTGCATCCGATTCCTGATTGCAATATGGCTGCCTGGCTAGTTATCAGTTGTGTGTCAATTTGGCTGCAATTCGTATCTCCAATTATTAAGTATGGTTGATCGGTATTAATGAAATTTTAATAGGTAATTGGCACATATATAGACAGTGGGAATTTCAAATTACAGAATTTTTCAGTTAATAAAAAAAAAGTTCTTGTAATTTTTATAAAGTAACCTTTTCTCAGCCCAGAATAAACATATAACAAAAAGGGTGGGTTCCTTTTGTGGTTTTAAGAAGCTGAAATTACTGTGACCATACAGTGTGATGTGGATTTTATAAAGAGTAATACTGAAGGGAGATAGTGTGCGTGTTCGACCGTGTGATTAGCAGCGGGGTTAGTAGAGGAATCGGTTGCTACGTTGCCATGACCCGGTGCAAAACAGCTGCGATCCGGAAGGAACGCGGGGTAGTTGGCAAACAGTGCGCGGCAACGCTGCACTCATTTTCACAGTGGTGTTCACTGTTAATCGCGACATCGCACACGCACACAACCAGTGTCAAATCCGTATCCCACTGTAAGTCATAGGAATTGAAGCTTCTTAAAACCACAAAAAATACCTTCAAAAGAAACCAACCCTTCTGTTATATTTTTATCCTGGGCTGAGAAAAAGTTACTTTAGAAAAAACACTAGGCTACATGTTTTTTTGATTAACTGAAAGATTCTGCAATTTGAGATTTCCTCTGTCAATATATGTGGCTATTGCCTATTAAAATTTCACTAACATTGGACAAATAGGTTTCAGGCTATACAATTCTGAAGTCAACAGTTCTTATCAAAGATGCCGAAAACTGCACAATCCTTACTACAATCTAAAATAAAAAATATATATTGAATTTTAAAACCAAATTGCTCCATATAGCATAAAAGAGAAAAAACTATAAAAATATTGGTTTAACTCATTTTGCGATAGGCGTATTGATTCACTTGTAATTAAACTATAAACTCGAGTGCCCATAATAAAGAATCCGATAGTAGGGCTCAACTCAAATCATTGCCAGGCGATCTCACCATATTCCTTATGCAGTTTTCTGTACAAGCATTGACTTCTGAAGATCAACACACTGAACCTCACGCAAAGAAACGCAGGACGTGCATCCCCGTGGATGTCGAAAAAATTCCTCCACTTCAATTAAATGTGATAGATGTAAAAACTTTGCTGGTAATAGCACACTGAGAAATAATTGTCTGTGGACAGTGCTATGAACATGAACGGAGCAACCAAATAAATAGTTAAAGATTGGGCTGACTTTAAAAATCAGTTCTAAACCATTAAATCGTCTAAATAGACAACTAAGACAATAAACATGGACAGTGGCCTGCACGACGTGCACTCGCTCGATCGCGATTTACAAGAGGCAGAAGCTCTTTTAAAAATGAGCATGGATATTGATCCAGCGGCAAGTTCGACGGCAAAAAGGACGGTGGCACGAAATGAAGAATTAAGGGAGAAGAGACGAGCTATCATCTCCCAACAACAGCAACAACAAATACTGGAGGTAACGAATTCGACAACTCTCAGCTCAGGTATGTTTGACAATTTTTCTTTAACTGAAGGACCCTTTCCTCTGCCTAACAAGGGGACACCGATGACCCCACAGTAAGCAATCAACAGAATGTACATGAAACACAAATGATGCAAATGGTAAGTATTACACAAACGAATGTGTAGGTAATCTATGAGCAACACAAAGCTAACAGGTACAATAGTGATGTAGTAGGCCCATTTTATGTATTTGCTGAAGGTCTCAATGGGAATGTTGGTAAATTTCATCCCATGGCTTTGGGGAAGATACTTTTTACTTCGAATTACGAGTATGTTCAAATCAAATGTTCAAATGTTTGTACAGCTTATGGGACTTAACTATGGGGTCATCAGTCCCTAAACTTAAAAACTACTTATGAACTACTTACGAGCTAGGACGGCACAAATATCCATGCCCGAGGTGGGATTCGAATCCCCGACTGTAGTGGCCGTGCAGACCGTGACTGAAACGCTTCAGTCCCCTCGGCCACCGCGGCCGGCAATTACGAGTATAAGAATAATATATCAAATATCAAGGTGGCTGGAAAAAACAGAATCCGAATTAATTTTACATCCAGAGAGGCAGCAAACAAGTTTGTATAGGACAACCCTTTTATGCAGAAGCAGATGGTGGCGTATATACCTCATCACAGAACACATCGAAAGGGGGCAATAAGAAACGTAGACACAGAATTGACGGAACCAGAGTTGATAGAAGCTATACAGTGTGCAATCCAGTCACCCACGTACGTAGAATTGCCTAGAGATTAACTGATGCTGGTGTAACAAAACACATACCCGACAAACATGTGTGATAACCTTTGCATCACAATTCCTACCGGAGTATGTGACAATCTATGGCACGAAGTGTGATGTTAGACCCTACATACCATTAGTGAGACAGTGCCTCCGATGTCTTAGATATAGACATCTTAGTCATCAGTGTCAATCAGAGGCTCGTTGCAACACATGCGAAGGGAATCATGAAGCAGCACAATGCACAAGTCAAACAAAATGCTGTGTACACCGTCGATGGAGTCATTCATCACTTGATAAGTCTTGTCCAGTATACATCAAACAGCAAGAAATTAAGAGAGCATCTGCAACACTAAACATCTCATTTAAGGAAGCTGAAGATTACATCCAATGCAGACTGTATGCTTCTGTGATAGGAAGCCTTAACAGGAACCAGTCGGAGTGGGATAAGGAATTTTCTCCTCCAAGAAGTATACAACACAAGTACACAGCAACTGTATACCAAAGTAGAACAAAAACAGTCAGGACTACAACAACGTTAAGCTCTCTATTTGCTAATGTAAACTTCCAATGTCTCCCATTAAAGAGAATCCATATACACCACGACCAAATTGTCGGCACTCTCAAAAGGCGAATACTTTAGCAGGGGAGGATAACAATACAGTTATGATGAACAGCTGGTGGCTGGAATAACAAATCTATTCACACAGTTTACCTCGTCAGATCAGACAGATATATACAACACTGTCTAAGTCTGATTTTCAAGCAATAGCTGCCGAAGTAACTACTAACAACTACCGATTCTATATCGCATCTGTATACTGGCCCCCTAAGTGTCGAAACTTTGAACCGTACATGTGCACACTGTTGCAACATATGCCAAAACCATTCCTAATTTGTGGAGACTTCAATGCACACCACACAGCATGGGGATGCCTCATTAATGATAAAGCAGGCGAGTACATCTTGTCTTGTATTGACAACTATAATATTGCCGTGAGAGACCACGAACACCAACTGCTGGTGTGGCGCAGGGGATAGCATCATGGACTGCGGAGCAGAAGGTCGCCGGTTCAATCCCGCCCACCGGCAAAACTTTCATAATAAACGTGCTTTCAGTATAAGTGCTGTGTTTAGTTGCCTTCGAAGTCAAGACTACTTCCATTGCAACGTGACATTGTTTGGTGGAGGCGCCGGGTACACTGTGCAACAGCTGCATCACCGTGGCTCCGATTAGGCAACGTAAAAGCCGTCGCTTACACGGACTGGAACCAGAATACAAGGGATACACCGAGTACATCCTTCCAAAAGTCCCTATTATCAGAAGAACAATGGAGACGAAACCAGCAATAAGCCAGCTGCACATCAGACACCCGTCAGTGTTCTCTGGAGATGCTGGACAGGACCCCAACAAATGGCTAAAAGGGTTCCACCGAGTCGCCAAGTACAACAGTGGGATCATACGATGTGCTTGGCCAACGTTTATTTCTACCTGGACGGAACAGCCCAGCAATGGTTCGAAAACAATGAAGACAAGTTGAATGACTGGGAGACGTTCCAGGAGGAACTGAAGAAGACGTTTGGAGACCGCCAGCGACAAATCCGCTCGGCGGAAGAACAACTGAAGAACTGGGCCCAACGACATGGTGAGCCGACACAATCGTACATACAGAGTGTTTTGGCCCTGTGTAACGTAGTCAATCCGAACATGACTGAAGCGGACAAAATCACGCACCTGATAAAGGGAATTGCAGAAGATATGTACCAGGCTCTTCTGACAAAAGACGTCGCAACGACAGAAGAGTTCATCAAGTGGTGCCAGCGTATTGAAGAGATGCAACAAAGGAGAGTTGGACGCAAGAAGTATGACAGACTCCCAAATGTAGTCTCTATGGCCGTTGTGGAAGACCAGCAGGACTTGGCTTCTCTCATACGACAAATCGTGAGAGAAGAATTACAACAGTGCATGGCAGCCGGGACTATTGGACCGAGCGAGCATCAGATTATGGCCATGGATGTGAGCCCTGTAAGTCACGAGGTAGCCGACGCCGCTGAGGACGAGGTATTTCAAACATTAGCTACTGTCTGCCCCATCAATCGCACCCAACGTGAAGAATGGCGTCGCCCTGCTAAGACTTACGCTGCAGCTGCCAAACGGCAGCCCATGAACCGACCGACACGACCACAGCCAACTCCCCCGGTAACTATGACGCCCCGCAGAAGAACAGACGTCTGGAGGACAGAAGACAACACACTACTGTGTTTCCACTGTGGACGCCCTGGACATGTCGCACGCTACTGCAGAGAGAGGAGGCGAGTATTCGATGATTATTTTGCCACAAGACGTCAGCCGTCGGAGCAGTTCTATCCAAGGCAGTCACCTGCTGATGAGTTCAGTCGACCTATGGGAAGAAGCCCATCGCCGTACCCTAGACGAGGTCACTCCCCGACGCGCCGCAGCCGTTCACCGTCGCCGTACAGAGGTACCAGCCGCTCCCCTAGCCGCAGCGCCCAGGAAAACTAAGCGAGGCGACCATCTACGGAGGTGAGGCCGCCGCAGATGAAAATTCTCCATGGACGACAGTCGCCAAGATGTCGGGAAATCTCATCGACGTCATAATCGACGGCCAACCTGTCCGGGCACTTGTTGATTCAGGAGCCTCTCTTTCTGTATTATCGGATAATTACCGGCGGACACTAAAGAAGACAATGTTCTGTGATACGGGAGCAACTGTGCTGAAGGTCGCGAATGGAAAGTACGTCCATCCAGCAGGAACTTGTGTCGCAGGAATAACCATCAACAACAGGACGCAGCCATTTGAATTTGTCGTGTTAACAGAATGTAGTCACAATGTCATCCTCGGATGGGACTTCCTTCAGGCATCCCAAGCTATCATTGACTATGGAAGATCTGAGCTGCAAATTGAAGAAGTTGTTCCGCCAGATACACGTAATACAGAATTTTCTGGAAAGTTATTCGTCGTTGACAATGTGATGATACCGCCGTTGACAATGAGAAGAGTTGCAGTCACAAACACAGATGACTGGTTAAACTGTGAAGTTCTTGTTGATAGTAAAAAGTTTATCAGGCTCACAAAAGGAATTTACATATCAGCGGGTATCATAAGCATTACCGGTGGTCAAGGAGAGATTTGGATCACAAATTGTCACGAGTAGTCACAACTTATCCCCAAGGGTTTGTGTATCGGGACAGCTGAACCAATCCAGGACGGTGAGCTCAACGTCATCAATGAAGACCCATGCCCTGCTATTAGTACAGACAACATGCTGGAGGAAACAAACGTGGAACTGCCAATAGGGCCTGGACTGACCAAGGAACAACGCCAGCGGGTGTTATGTATACTACGCCAATTTTCGGGTGCATTCACACCTCACCAGGGGAAAAGTCAGACGAAACGGCCCACGATAAAGCACCGTATCAATACTGGGGACCATCCGCCAATTAGCCAGCGTTCGTATAGAGTGTCGCCAGCTGAAAGACGGATAATTCGGGAGGAAGTGGAGAAGATGTTGCGAGATGACATTATTCAACCTTCGGAGAGTCCTTGGTCGTCTCCAGGTGATCCTCGTAAAGAAGAAGGATGGCACGTGGCGATTCTGTGTCGACTATCGGCGGCTGAACAGTATCACAAAGAAAGATGTCTACCCATTGCCGCGTATTGATGACACCTTAGACTGCTTGAAAGGAGCTACATACTTCTCAACTATGGACATGCAGACAGGTTACTGGCAAATCGAGGTTGATGAAGCTGACAGGGAGAAGACGGCTTTTATTACACCTGACGGTCTCTAGGAATTTAAAGTAATGCCATTTGGATTATGTAATGCTCCAGCCACATTCGTACGCATGATGGACAACTTGCTTCGACACCTAAAGTGGACGACGTGTCTCTGCTATTTAGATGACATTGCCGTTTTCTCGAAAACATTTGAAGAACATCTGAGTCGCCTGTCAACTGTGTTGAAGTGTGTTCAGGCTGCAGGTCTCCGCCTCAATCCAAAGAAGTGCCTCTTCGTCGCCAAAGAGATATAAATCCTGGGGCACCTAGTCAACGGAGATGGTGTCCGTCCTGATCCAGATAAAGTAAGGGCAGTCACAGAATTTCCAACTCCTCAGCACATTCGTGATGTGAGAAGTTTTCTAGGGCTGTGCTCATACTACCGACGTTTCATAAAAGGATTGTGTAACAAGGCACGTCCATTACAAGAACTTCTGCAGGGAGACGCCAAATTTTACTGGGATGAGACAAAAGAAAGAGCTTTCCGAGCACTTAAGGAGGCTCTAACTTCCGCACCAGTGCTAGCCTTGTACGACGAGAATGCAGAAACGGAACTTCACACAGACGCCAGTGGCTATGGGATTGGTGCAGTGCTTGTACAAGTTCAGGAAGGTGCTGAAAAAGTGATAGCCTATGCATCAAGAGTACTCTCAAAGTCCGAGATAAACTACTCTACAACTGAAAAAGAATGTCTTGCGGTTATCTGGGCTATCAACAAGTTCCGGCCGTATTTATTCGGCAAACCATTCACCGTCGTGACAGACCACCATTCTTTGTGTTGGCTGACTAGCTTGAAGGATCCATCAGGTCGACTAGCAAGATGGGCACTAAGACTCCAAGAGTACGATGTCACAGTGGTATTCAAGAACACAAGGATGATGACTGCCTTTCGAGGAATCCATTAGTGGAACACAACAGCATTAATGAAATTTCAGCTCTCACTGAATTAGATGACGTTACAGCTGAACAGAGGGAAGATCCAGCACTATTAAAAATGATAGAGACCTTGGAGAAAGGAGAACCGACCAGTGGAGAGTTCCAACTTATAAACGGAACATTGTACAAAAGCAACTACGATCCACTGGGCCCCAAATGGCTACTTGTTGTTCCAACTCATCTCCAGCCAGCTATTCTCAAATATTTCCATGATGCTCCAATATCCGGTCATCTGGGATTCGTGAAGACCCTAGACAGAATCAGATGCAGGTATTATTGGAAAGGTCTCTACCGATCTGTCAAGCACTATGTGAGTCACTGTAAAGAGTGCCAGCGACGGAAGCATGTGCCGCAATTACATCCACGACATCTCGTACCGATTCCGCCGGCAGCAGCTCCATTCCACCGAGTTGGGATCGACTTTTTAGGGAGGTTTCCAATGTCGACAACCGGTAACCGGCAACCGGTAACCGTTGAGTCGCCCAGCGGACGTCGTCCAGAGCACACCTCTCCAGTAGCGTAGCAGTAATTTATCAGTTGTAAGTGTAACCGGCTTCTCTCTTGAAGCTACATATTTTTACTTTTCAGTGCGTTTTCCCTTGAGTGCATTAAATTTATTGTGTGCTCGCGTTTTTGTTTGATTCCTATTCGCGTTAAATATCTGGTTAGTGTATTATTCTGCCGTGTGAATCGCGTCGCGACAGTCGTCTGTCTTTATTTTCTGATTAGAAGCGACATATAGTATTTTGATTTTCGTCTACACTTTCTCGTCTCAATTTGTAAAGTTATACTGTGCTGTCGTGCGTATTGGATTCACATCCGCGTTCTAACGAACAGTGTAGTTTTCCTTTGAACGCATCGCGACTGTAGTTTTTGCTTTTGTTGGCACTAATCATGAATAGGGACTGTGACTGCTGTATGCGGATGCAGTCTGAGCTGGTGACACTTCGCTCCCAGCTTCAAGCTGTGTTAACCTCCGTTGCACAGTTGGAAGCTGCGATCGATGGGCGTCGTTGTTGTTGGCCGGCGGTGGGGACCGAACGGACTCCCGTCGTCTCCACCGATCGGCCTGCGGCAGCGACACGCCCTGAAACTGCTAGCAGTGAGGCAGACATCCCACCCGTGGTTGCGTGGGAGGTTGCTCCAGTGCGTGGCAGGAGGCGCAAGACATTCCGGGGGACCGATCGTGAGGCCTCCCCGGTTCGTCTTGCGAACAGGTTTGAGGCGCTGTCTGCTCAGGACGACGTTCCTGAGTCGGATGGTGTCTCTCACCCTGTCACCACCCAGCCTGCGAGATCCGGGCTTTCACAGAGGGTGGGTTTACTTGTAGTTGGGAGCTCCAACGTTAGGCGGGTGATGGAGCCCCTTAGAGAGATGGCTGCCAAGGAGGGGAAGAAGGCCAACGTGCACTCCGTGTGCATACCGGGTGGAGTCATTCCAGATGTGGAACGGGTCCTCCCGGATGCCATGAAGGGTACGGGGTGCAGCCAACTGCAGGTGGTGGCTCACGTCGGTACCAATGATGTGTGTCGTTTCGGATCTGAAGAGATCCTCTCAGGTTTCGAGCGGCTAACTGAAGTGGTAAAGACTGTCAGTCTTGCTTGCAAGATGAAAGCTGAGCTCACCATCTGCAGCATGGTTGACAGGACCGACTGTGGACCTCTGATACAGAGCCGAGTGGAGGGTCTGAATCAGAGGCTCAGGCGGTTCTGCGACCGTGTAGGCTGCAGATTCCTTGACTTGCGCCATCGGGTGGTGGGTTTCCGGGTTCCGCTGAATAGGTCAGGAGTCCACTACACGCAGGAAGCGGCTACACGGGTAGCAGGGGCTGTGTGGCGTGGACTGAGCGGTTTTTTAGGATAAAGAGCTTTGGGGAAATAGAAAATGGGCAATCTCAAAGGGTTCAGGTGGATCACAGGAGAAATGTAGATCCGGAAACTATCGGTATAACAGTTGTAAATTGTCGTAGCTGTGTCGGGAAAGTTCCAGAACTGCAAGCGTTAATAGAAAGCACCGAAACACACATCATTATAGGCAGCGAAAGTTGGCTCAAGCCGGAAATAAGTTCAGAAGAAGTATTTTCAAAAGATCTAACGGTATTCAGAAAGGATAGATTAAACAAAATAGGTGGGGGCGTGTTTGTCGCCGTCAAAAGTAGTATTTCATGTAGCGAAGTTGAAGTTGATAGTTCGTGCGAGCTATTATGGGTAGAGGTTGTACCCGAAAATCGTAAGAAGTTAATAATCGGTTCCTTTTACCGGCCTCCCGACTCTGACGATACAATAGCAGAAAGGTTCAAAGAAAACCTGAGTCTAATTACAAAAACGTACCCGACTCACACGATAATAGTAGGTGGTGATTTTAATTTACCCTCGATCTGTTGGCGAAATTATATTTTCAAATCAGGAGGTAGGCATAAAACATCGTCCGAAATTGTACTCAACGCATTCTCTGAGAATTACTTCGAACAATTAGTTCATGAGCCAACTAGAATTGTAAATGGATGTGAAAACACACTTGATCTCTTAGCAACAAATAATCCTGAGCTCATAATGAGCATCAAAACGGATACAGGTATTAGTGGACACAGAGCTGTAGTAGCGAAATTGAATATCGAAAGTCCCAAAGTTACCAAAAATAAACGCAAAGTATATTTGTTCAGGAAAGCAGATAGAAACAAAATACATTGCTTCTTGAAAGACAGCTTCCACTCGTTTCTAACACTAAACGTAGGTGTAGACCAGATGTGGCTCAAATTCAAAGAAGTGGTATCGACAGCAATTGAAAGTTTTATACCTAATAAATTAATAAAAGAAGGAGGCGATCCCCCTTGGTACACAAAACAGGTCAGGACACTGTTACAAAAGCAAAGGAAAAGGCATACTAAATTTAAACGAATACGAAATCCCCAGGATTTGCAATTGTACTCAGAAGCTCGAAATTTAGCGAGGATTTCAATGCGAGATGCCTACAACATTTATCACAACGAAACTCTTTCTCGTAATTTGACTGAAAACCCAAAGAGATTTTGGTCATATATTAAATATACTCGAGGAAAGTCACAAACAATACCTTCACTACGTGATAGTAATGGCGATCCTGCCGATGACAGCGCTACTAAAGCAGAGTTACTAAACTTAGCTTTTAGAAACTCATTCACTAAAGAAGACGAAACCAATATTCCAGATTTCGAATTACGAACAGATGCCGTAATGAGTAACATAGAAGTAGATATCATCGGAGTAGTGCAGCAACTAAAATCACTTAATAAGAACAAGTCTTCTGGTCCGGATTGTATACCCATTAGATTTCTATCTGATTATGCTGAAGCGATAGCTCCTTACTTAACAGTCATGTACAACCGCTCTCTCATAGAAGGATCTGTACCAAAAGATTGGAAAGTTGCACAGGTCACACCTATATTCAAGAAAGGCAGTAGGAGTAACCCACTAAACTACAAGCCTATTTCATTAACGTCAATTTGCAGCAGGGTTTTGGAACATATCCTGTATTCAAATATTATGAATTACCTCGAACAGAACGATCTATTGACCCAAGGTCAACACGGATTTAGAAAATATCGTTCATGCGAAACGCAACTAGCTCTTTATTCACACGAAGTGATGGGTGCTATCGACAAAGGTTCGCAAATCGATTCCGTATTTCTTGATTTCCAGAAAGCTTTTGACACCGTACCTCACAAACGGCTTTTAATCAAATTGGGTGGTTATGGTATATCGCCCCAAATTTGCAATTGGATAGGGGATTTCTTGTCAGAGAGGACACAGTTCGTAGTAATCGATGGTAAGGCATCGACTAAAACAGAGATGATATCGGGCGTTCCACAAGGTAGTGTTATTGGTCCTCTGCTATTCCTTATTTACATAAACGATTTAGGGGAAAATCTAAGTAGCTCTCTTAGGTTGTTTGCAGATGACGCCGTCATTTACCGTCTAGTGAAATCATCTGAAGATCAAAACCAACTGCAGAACGATCTGAATAAGATATCAGTATGGTGTAAAAATTGGCAATTGACTCTAAATAATGAAAAGTGTGAAGTCGTCCACATGAGTACGAAAAGAAGTCCGTTAAACTTTGTTTACAACATAAATCAATCAAATGTGAAGGCCGTAAACTCCACAAAATACCTAGGAATCACTATTACTTCAGACTTAAACTGGAAAGAACATGTAGATAATATCGTGGGAAAGGCGAACCAGAGACTGCGTTTTATTGGCAGAATACTTAAAAGATGCAACAGAACTACTAAAGAAACTGCATATACTGCGCTTGTCCGTCCATTTTTGGAGTATTGCAGCCCAGTGTGGGATCCTTATCAGGTGGGTTTGACAGAGGACATCGAGAGAGTCCAAAGAAGGGCAGCTCGTTTCGTATTGTCACGATACAGGGGAGACAGCGTTACGGAAATGATACAGGATCTGGGATGGGAATCATTACAACAACGGCGCTTATCGCTGAGGCGTGGGTTACTTGCGAAACTCCAATCGCCAACATTCTCCTCCGAATGCGAAAATATATTGTTGACTCCCACTTACATAGGTAGAAATGATCATCAGAATAAAATAAGAGAAATCAGAGCTCAAACAGAGAGATTCAGGTGTTCGTTCTTCCCGCGCGCTATTCGAGAATGGAATGGGAGATAAATAGTATAATTGTGGTTCGATGAACCCTCTGCCAGGCACTTAAATGTGATTTGCAGAGTATCCCATGTAGATGTAGATGTAGATGTAGGTGTAGATAATAGTCTGCACTGACTACCTCACACGCTATGCTGTCACCAAACCTGTGTCGACTGCAGAAGCTCCAGAGATCGCTAAATTCCTTGTAGAAGACATTATTTTGAAGCATGGAGCACCACGTGTCATGATATCTGATCGTGGAAAAGTATTCCAGTCAAAACTAGTATCAGAGGTAATGTCACGGTGCAACATTGTACACAGAATGACAACTGCATATCATCCTCAGAAAAATGGTCTTATGGAACGTTTTAAGAAAACGTTAGCCGACATGCTGTCGATGTACGTCGATGTTGAGCAGAAGGATTGGGATACAATTCTGCCAGTCGTGACATTTGCTTACAATACAGCAAGACAAGACACCACAGGCCTCACTCCGTTTTTCCTGCTCCATGGCCGTGAAGCTGAGACGACAATGGATACACTGTTCCCGTTCCAACCGGACGACAGTCAGGATGACTATGTTAAACAGCTCATCACCAGGGTCGAAGAAGCAAGACAGCTGGCTCGCATACGGCCCCTGGACGCCCAGGAGAAGAACCGTCAGCGGTATAACGACAAGCACCGACATGTTGTGTACAGCCCAGGAGATCTGGTATGGATTTTTACCACTGTATGGAAGGTTGGACTGTCAGAAAAGTTATTGAAGCGATACTTTGGTCCATATCGTGTCATACGCGGCCTGTCAGACGTCACATACGAAGTTGAGGATTATGAGCCGTCGTCGAAACGTCAAAAACGAAGTGACATTGTTCACGTCCTGCGCATGAAGCCTTACTACGATCCTGAAGAGCAGGTAGACGACAATGGCTTCTTTTTCAAGGACTTTAAGGACGATAATGTTCCTGATGAAGCCACGACAGGAACGTCTGTCGTCGATAATCGCGGAGAAGGGAAGGATTCTCTTGAACTCTCATACAGAGGACCCATGACACGGTCAAGGACATAGGAGCTGGCTCCACAGGGATCATAACAGCGGGTCGCTGTTTCTCCAGGAGAGGGAGCAATGCTGCGAGAGACCACGAACACCAACTGCCAACGTGGCGCAGGGGATAGCGTCACGGACTGCGGAGCAGAAGGTCGCTGGTTCGATCCCGCCCACCGGCAAAAATTTATTTCTTTGTAATTTACAATTCCAGAAGGTTCTACATCTTTCTTATGTTAACTTGTAAATTCTACTTGTTTCTTATGTTAACTGTTCTTCTAATTTCTGGTAAATTCTGTCTGTGTATAAATAGCAGAGCACTCTGCCAGAGAGGCAGTCAGTGCTGTGTGTATGTTGCGTTCGTAATAAACGTGCTTTCAGTATAAGTGCTGTGTTTAGTTGCCTTTGAAGTCAAGCCTACTTCCATTGCAATGTGACAATATGATTGTATACAATTATGGATCTCCAACTTTAAATCAAGGACCATGGATGAGGCCAACTGCAGTAGATTTAACACTGGGATCTTCTTGTATGAATCAGGTCACAAAATAGTACGTCCTACAAGATACACTGGGTTCAAATCATTTTCCTACAACTATGTGTGTTCTAAGTGGGAAAAATAAACAAACAGAAGTTCCCAAAAGTCAAGTTGGAACATGGAAAAAGCGGATTGGTGTAAATATAGACGAATCCTTGAAAAAGAGGTTAATTCAATACAAAAAGACCAACCGCCTCACAGAGCCTACACAGAACTGCAGAACAGTATGTATTTAGCAGTAAATGAATCAATTCCCAAGAGACAGTTAACATCAAAACCAAGAAGAATAGGCAATCCATGGTGGAATAATGAATGTACTAAAGCAACAGAACAAAGACGGAAGGAACTAAGAGAATATATTAAACATCCTAACATGAATAATTTCTTCATCTACAAACAAAGAGCAGCTAGAACCAAGAAGAAATTAAAATCGGCTAAGAGGAGCAGCTGGGTAAAGTATTGTAACAGTCTTACAAGAAATGCTAACCCATCAGATGTATGACACAAGATTAACAGATTTAGGGATATTGGCTTCTCATCTACTCGGTTACCAGTACAGTCATATGAATGGATAGAAGACTTCTGTGACCTTATTGCTCCACCAAGTGTCTGCAACAAACCACTCAAGAGAGAAAGGGACTTAATAACAACTCAGAATGTTCTAACTGCTTCTTTCAGTATTGATGAGTTACATCAGCCAACAAAGACACCCCCAACACAGCTCCAGGAATAGATTAGATCACTTACCCCATGATACAGAATATGCCAGAGAATGCCTTAGAAATGCTTCTCCACATCTACAATGAAATATGGATGCAACAAGCATTAGTGCATGAATGGAAGATACAGGTCATAGTCTCTATAAACAAAATATGAAAGGACCCATTGCTAGCCACCTCCTATAGACCGATAACATTATCATCATGTATAGCAAAAACATTGGAAAAACTCATAAAAAGGCGGTTGGAATGGTGGTTAGAATCTTAACCATTACTTGCTGACTCTCAGTTTGGATTTCGTAGAGGTAAAAGTTGTATGGACAACATCTCTATATTAGTCACCTCAGTGTTAGCTGGATTTGGTGAGGGTAAATATACAGCAGCCCTATTTTCAGGCATTTCAAAGGCTTATGATAATGTCCAGATCAGCATACTATTGAAGAAACTATTACAATTAGGTGCACCATGCCAGTTTGTAGAAGGAATGACAATCAGTGAACGAACAGTATATATTAGAGAAGATAATGATCTTACAGTGGACAAAGGCATACCACAAGGATCAGTACTCAGTCCACTCCTTTATACAATATATACCTATGACATTGAAAGTGTATTAACTAATTCAGTGAATATTATTCAATTTGCAGATGATATATGTGTGTTTACTTCTCGTGCAGTCATACAGGAGGCGATAACCAAACTCACATCATCTATCAAAATCTTAAGTCACTGGCTCTGTGAAAATGGCCTGGAAATGGCACCAGATAAATCCTCTGTAGTCATATTTACTGGAAAAGATTATGTACCAAGAGATTGTTACATACATGTAGAAGACAAAAGAATACAGATGAAGGCGAATATTCGTTTTTTGGGAATGATATTGGGCCGCACATATCGACACCGTAATTGAAAAGAGCGAGCAAATGCTAAATATCATCAAATCACTGACAACTACATGGTGGGGGGCGCATCCTTCAGTACTATTGCTCATGTATCGCTCCCTCTTTCGCTCAAGACTCGATTACGGATGTATATTCTACAGCCATGCAACCACCAAGCTGTTAGAAAAAATAGATAGATTCCAATACCAATGCATACGTATATGCTTAGGAGCGATGAAGTCTACACCAAGAAATGCACTACTAGTGGAAGCGCATGGGATGGCCCTTCATATAAGGAGGAATATGCTCTTAGAACGATTCATTGTAGAGAAGCTACCTTTTTTCACAACATCCAATATATCAGATTCTACGAACCTGCCGCACACCTTCAGGAAATCAGGATAAAAAGCTATATGGACTTGTCTTGACTTACAAAAATGTTGCAGATATATACAGAGACATTGCTTTGAGCATACAGTTACCTGTCTACAGTTACAACTACCTCCCCCTTAGGGATCACATTCCGTTTCAAATAAAAGAGGACCAGAGAGAACTCATGGAGAAAACCAGGAAAATGAAAGAACAGGAACAGAAAATTGGCAATCCAGATATATAGCCTGCAGATGGGTCTAAAATGACAGGTGATAACAGCACAGGATGTGCTATATTTAGTCCTGAATTACAGATAGAACAGAAATTTAAGTTACCTCCAAATACCTCTATATACTTAGCTGAAACCATAGCAGTGATAAAGGCGATACAGTGTTGTCTGGACCAGAAACATTCGTTTTTTGCCATACTTTCAGACTCTGAGAGCGTCCTACAAGCAATATCTGACATTAAATTATCAAAAATTACCAACGATTACATACTTCAAGTTCGCTGTTGGTACTAAGAGTGCTTAAGAAGGCAAAAACAAATTACATTTATGTGGGTGAAAGCGCATTGTGGAATCCAAGGAAATGAAAAAGCAAATGACCTCGCAAAACAAGTTGTATACAGTGGAACTACATTGGAAATAAAGCTCCCCTTTACGGAATATTTGCACAAATATGCAAAAGAGCATATGGATTATGGCAGGATAAATGAAATCTGAGCTCATAACACAGCGGACTAACATATGCAAAAATTCAACCCCAAATTCCTAAAAGCTCATGGTTTGAACTTATTAGTGGACCACGACAAGCAACCTCTACAAGTAGACTAAGATTCAATCATGGATCATTTCCAGACCACCTTTATAAAATACATGTAAGTCAAACACCGGCATGTGACTGCGATGGAAGTACTCTGGGAGATGCGAACCACATATTGTTTCAATGCCCGAAGTATCGAGAGACGAGGATGAGATTTATAGCTTCAATAATTAAAAAACAAAGTGCCACAACCAGTGTCAACCACATCTTTGTCATATGGTAACGACATGAGAGTATACAGTACATTAATTGAATTTTTATGTATCGGAAATATTATGATATGAAAATTGACTGTAAACAACGGGTTACAAAAGTAATATTAGGATAAAAAGAAGAACTTTATTTAATAATACACAGAAGTGACTAAATGGTGTAAAACCGAAGTCAATAAATAAATTTAAAAAAATTAATAATAACGCAGCTCCACATGCTAATGTTTCTTCCTCTTCACTTGACAATAGCTTAGCTCTTACAAATCAGTAACGCAAATACACGCACAAACTCACTATAGCTGACGATATGAATACAAATCGCCAATGCAATCGCGGACACGAACAATGAACAGTTTGGCAGCATTGGTTGCTATCAAGTTGCATACAATGTCGGAAACGAAAACATGTTCCGCACTTGTATCGGCGCGTAACTGGCGTTCTGAAGATAAAGATTAAATGTTGTAGTTTGGCTGATATAGAAAGTCTTGTTTGACGATGTGGAGCAGTTTCGATGGACGTGAGTGTGCTATTCACGCGAAGAATACTACGAAATGTAAGTTCCGTACACAACTTAAAAAAAAAAAATCTTAACGGCAAGTATAATGAAGAGTTATGAAATTTTGTTCAAATGAGCGTCATTCTAATTTCAGTGTGCTAATTCAGATTTGTTTTCTTTTTTGTATCTGTTTTCTGAACAGTAGAATATTTTAAATGGGAGTAATATATGTAAGATGATATGGAAGCCATAGTGCGTAGTAGCCCTTAATTATTGACAGGTATTGTTGTAGAGTACGTTAGTAGAAAGTAAAGAACAGTTGAAGAAGGTATAGCTGTGTAACTAGCGTTCTAAACAGATCAGAGTTTGTAGCTTGAATGATATATAAAAACTTGTTTGACGATTTGGAGCAATTTCAATGGAAGAGATCATGTTATTCACGCGAAGACTACTACGAAATTTAAGTTTTGAATACAACTTAGAAAAAATTAATCATTAACGGCATGTATAATGAAGATAATGACATTTTGTTAAAAAGATCGTCATACTAATTTCAGTGTGCTGGTTGCTTTCATTGTCAAGATGACAATTTCAGTGTTCAAACTATCAATGTTGTGATTTAACAATCACATTAGCAGCCAATTAGACTACAGTCAATCATGGTAGCAGCCAATTAGACTACAATCAATTATGGTAGGCCTAACTTAGTAACAGTTTCTTCCATTATATTTATTTTTAATTACTGGTATTTTAATTTTTAATGCTGAACCAAAAATTACGTATTATAACAGGCGTAGTTTAAATTTTTTCTGTAGTGCTTGGGGAGTAAAATTGTATAGTTACGCCCTATTTCATTGAAATGTTAATACTGATAAATTGTTGCACTATCTACTATTAAAAATCACGAGGAAAATATTGGTTGCAGTCTATTACTACTTATACATACGGTACCGTGAAACCGGGGTGACGGGACACTTTTTGTGTTTCCTTAGCTTTTTCTCAGAGCCCATGAAACTTAAGAAAATTGTAGGCGTATGTATATCAAAATTTAGGTCTGGGTCAGTAGATTACATTTATGTATCAAATATTATCTTAATTTTGGTCATTTATTTTAATTTTAATGTTTTGTTGGTGTCCCAAGTCATCCTGCAGGGTACTGTGACTTGGGACATGTGGTATGACTTGGGGCACATACAATTTTTTTCAACAAAACTGCATTCACTTTACTGAGGACAGTGAAAATGTTTTCCTTTTTTCATTTTAAATGTGTGACACCAATTTTAATGTATTTTAAATTGAAATAATCACAATTCAGATTCAATGATATATTAAAATTAAAGCAAATGTTGAAAAGTTCAAAAAGTATCAAATGAAATTTTTTAGATATTTACTGTCTCAAATTGTGTTTCACATGTAAAACTACAAAAATTGTTTCATGTTGTTTTTAATTACAGTAATTAGTTTTTTTCCACATTACTCTGCAGTTTCATACGGAAACTTGCAATGACCATGCCGAACGAAGAGGGGAACAAGTTTGCACATAACTTGTGAAATAGAAACTTCTTGAATGTCTTCTTCATTTGGAAAAACATAAATGTATGATTGCTTCTGAGATAAATGAGAAAAAATGAAGTTCTCACTTTGGAATCTTTTATGGCCCATATTTTCCCTGTGGATGTTTTCAGAACTTCTTAACCTAATGATAAAACAATAAGCACATACTAAAAATGACTCCAGTGTGTGTAAGGACAATCAACAACATGTCCCAAGTCACCCCACGTTTGCTTTCATTTTGAAAATCGAAATTTTCATTCCAAAATATAGGTGTAAATTTTTTATGTTCATGTGGTTATTATTAAAGATAGAAGTGGGGATGTCATTTAAACATTAACCATATTTCCACTATTAATCAATAACAAACAGCAGGCCTTCCTATTTCACTATCACTTTTTTTGTTAATATTGTAACAATTTTCAAAAAATTAAAAGAAGTGAGGTAAGTGTAACCATGTTTTGGCACAGTTAAACTTTGATACCAAATTGCCAACTTGTTATTGAAGGTATGATTATGAAATTTCTCATGCTTAAAGTTTGACTTATCGACTTTTAAACAATATACATTTTGTTTTAGAAAAAAAAATATATTTTCAAATAATTGTTTTCAAAATCTTTTGTTGTGCGGTTACACTTGCCCCATGGTTTGGGGCAAGAGTGACCCCGCATTATTATACACATACAGGGCATTGTAAAAGAGACCAGGGGCAAGTGTACTAATTACCCAGTTTTTGCTGAATTTAAGGATTTTTAAATTATTAAAATACCTTAAATTTTACTGTAGATATGAATTTTTTTGCACACGCCTAAAAAATGTTAGCTAAACTAAAAAAATAAGTGTTAGCCTAAACCATAAAACACTGAAACAGAATGTTTCAGTTCAGTAATTTATTAGCTTTAATTGTAAAAAAAAATTAATATTTTTTCATTACTAGGCAATGTAACAAAAATAATAAAATGTCTAATATCAAGAAAAAGAAAACTTCACTTTATAAGTTACTCACTTTCTATTATTTTTCATGTTATTTGAACTAAAGTTGTTGGCAATTTGTGTTTAATGCTAAACTGTCCTATTTCAACTTAATATATTCACACTTGGGTCCTAACTATTAATTAGTTACTGAATGTTGTATGAATCAAATGTCAGGCCTCCCGTGTGTCCCAAAGTAGGTTTGGGCAGCACTGAAATGACATCAGAGGATGGAACTTCCATCCCATATCTTCTATTAGGCCAGTAGAATGTGTTGCCATGTTTTGTCTTATTTTTGCATCTGAGGAAAATCACTTCTGGATCTCCTAAATCATTAATTTTGGTAACTCCCCCCCCATTCCCTGGTTACCTTTGCCCCAGCTGATTGGTTACACTTGGGAAAAAGTTGGGGTAAGTGTAACCGTGCCTGGCATATCAAGAGCTGTAACAATAGAGTAAAACGAATCACATATTTGAAATTATCATGCAAAAGTTAGTTTGTAACCAAAAAATGGTTTAGTTATGTTTAATACTACAAAAATGACAGACCACCAAATTCTGAGCATGTCACTCACAGAGTGAAAATGTAGACGTCAATTCAAGTCCAAAAGTTAATTACCAATTTACGTCAGATTAGACAATTTATGATTAAATATAACAAAGAAAGGAGTAAATTAAATGTGATAGGGCAGGGGTAATAATACAGCTTCTTTAAGGCACCATAAGCTGTGGTTATACGAACCCCATGTTTACACTTACCCTACTTCACCCTACTTAAATTGATAGTAAATTGTTCCCTTAAACTTGAGGGCGTCAGGCACACCATTACATAAACAATAATAACCAGGAAAACATAGTTCTGGCCTCCCACTGCTTCCAACATAGTAAAGATCAAAACACTGTCAAAATATCCCGTCACCTCGTTGCCCCATCACCCCACTTTACAGCAGTGTATTAAGATTTGATGTGGTATTGTACACATTTTCTTCACAGGAAAAATCAATATTTTTACAATTCTGTGTAGGAAATAAATCCCCCAAATTTCTAAATCTGATGAACATTGGAACTCATTGATATCAACTATCCCCTTTTATTAATTTGCTTGATGCATCCTTGCTGCACCACAGTGCATCTTCTCTCTCAGGCCACATACAGTTTTTTTCGTCATTAACTGAATCTGAATGTCACATAATTACCTCATGATTCTACTGCCGTGATATTTGCCCTCATCTGTAAGAACAAGACTGTTTATATGTTGCTGCTTCCTGAATCACCTGTAGGCATGTTATTTTTATTTAAAGCTCTGGGTGTTCCACTTATGAGTCCTTATACCTCCTCTTGCTTTCCTGACCTTGGCTGCACCAACTCTAGCTCATCCCTCCAGCACACAGCCATCGATATTTAGATTTTCTTAAATCATCCCTTGTAAATTCCACGGTGGTTCACCGATTTCCTACCATATCTTTAACCTAAAACATATTGAGCTTGTGCTTGTGCTCAATCTGAATGTCACATAATTACCTCATGATTCTACTGCAGTGATGTTCACTGGATAGTATTTGCCCTCATCTGTAAGAACAAGACTGTTTATATGTTGCTTCCTGAACCACCTGTAGGCATGTTATTTTTATTCAAAGCTCTGGATGTTCCACTTACGAGTCCTTACACCTCCTCTTGCTTTCCTGACCTTGGCTGCACCAACTCTAGCTCATCCCTCCAGTGCCCAGCCATTGATATTTAGATTTTCCTTGATTTTCTTAAATTATCCCAGGTAAATTCCATGGTGGTTCAGCGATTTCCTTCCATATCCTTAACCAAAAACATACTGAGCTTGTGCTTGTGCCCAATATTGTTAATTGGACATTAAACCCTAAACTTCCTTTCTTCCTACTTGTTGCTCACCCAAACTTCATTATCTTCTTCTCTCCCCATCTGTGATTGTCTCGTCCTCCTCTTGTTACCGGTATTGATAAGTTTTGTTACTCACATAAAATGCCATATACCTACTTTAGACACACTCTTCTCCGGTTCTATGGTTAGTTCATACTGTTTGCCATCCTCCACTTCGACACATGACTGTCTTATTCTCTCCAGATACTTCTTGAATTCAGTTTCCATACTTGTCTTAGTAGACCCGTATCTAGCATTCTATGGGAGACATTGTAAGCTTGTCACAGGTACCGGTAACAGGGTATAGTCCACATTTATCAGACTACCACTAAATATGTGGAAGCCATTTTGTTCTAGTTGCTGTGACAACAGCAGCCATATGAGTCATTCCATGTCAACCCAAAACAGTTTACATTAAAACTTTACCTCACCATCTCAGATTTCAATGAAATTTGGTATACTGGTACCCCCCCCCCCCCCACCCCATATAGAAAGGAAATTCCAAATTTCAACTTGATATCTCAAATGGTTTCAAAATAACAGCTTTTTATAAAGTTTTCAAAATATAAAAAAAAGCCCTTTCCAAAAATATATAACACCACACACACACACAGACACACATATGAAGTTTACTTACCAGGCGAAGGGGCACAGGTAGTGATAGTAACATAAATAACACACACACACACATAAGAGATCTCTGTCCAACTTCTTTGCTTTTTACAAATGTCTGTCTAGGTGTGTTTGCGTTTGGATATGTGTGAGTGTGTGTGTATTTGTTTACCTTCCTTTTTTTACCCTAAGGTAAGTCCTTCCACTCCTGGGATTGGAACGACTCCTTTTCTACTTCCTTAAAACCCATATCCTTCCCTTTCTCCTCTCCTTTCTTCCTCTTTTCCTGGCGAAGCGACCAACGGTTACGAAAGCTTGTATGTGTGTTCGTGTGTGATTTTATTTGTGCCTATCGATGAGTCGGTCCTTTTGGTAAGTCATCCGTTTTCTATTTTTTATATTTGTTTATCCCACCAGGAAAGTTTCCTTTTATAATATAAATAAATGAATACACACACACACACACACACACACACACACACACACACACACAAACGCAAGCTTTCGCAACCCAGTTGCTTCTTGAGGCAGAAGGGAAGGAGAGGGAAAAGGAAATGATGAGGGTTTTAAGGAAGGGGGTAAGGAGCCATTCCAATCCTGGGAGAGGAAAGACTTACCTTGGGGGAAGAAAAGAAAGGTGACCAATACACACACACACCCATACATTTACACAGATGCAAACACACCTAGATGTTACCTTCCTTTTTGTCCCCTAAGGTAAGTCCTTCCACTCCTGGGATTGGAATGACTCCTTTTCCACTTCCCTTCCCTTTCTCCTCTCCTTCCTTCCTCTTTTTCCTGAAGAAGCTGCCAATGGTGACGAAAGCTTGAATGTTTGTGTGTTTTTATGTTTCTATCGACGAGCCTGTACTTTAGGTAAGTCAAAAATCTTTTATTTATACATATTTTTCCCACCAGGAAAGTCTCCTTGTATAATATTAGTTTCATCCATTTGATACTATCAATTAACCACTGTACAAGGACTGTTTGAGAATTTTTTCAAAATTTTTGTGGTGATTACTGTTACACAACTTCATTCACTGTTGATCATACAATGTTCAAACCGTGACTGTTTAAACATGGCAGTAGCCGAGAAAGCCAGAGAGAAAAGCAAAGATTGTCACAAAAGATGTCACACTCCACTCGAATTGGTGACTAGCGTTGCCACCCCCCCCTCCCCCCGCTGTTATGGAGTACTGAGAGCCTTGGGGTGGGGGAAGGGGGGTCGGATTCACAGGCACTGGGGGAAACACACGTCGAGGACGTTACACAATGGTGAGTTCAAGTGTTCCCTCTGGTAAATTTGGAAGGGGTAGTAGCCGACGAGGCATGGGGCCGTGAACAATGAAATTGTGTAGACGAGATGGTAGCGTGACCTGTCGTGAGAGAAGTCGGCTCGAGCGGGAGCCACAAGCTGGAATAATAATAAGCGCAGTGCTCGACGGGAGCGAATACGTCCGAGTCTCGGATGGGACGGAATCAGGGGCCAGCTGCAAGCGTTTAATGAGTTCGCATTTGGTGGATGGTGTACACATAATGAAAAGGCTGTAGTCGTGCACCACGATGGACAATTCAGTAGTGAGAGACGGGGGAACAGGGACCGAGAATTGATAGTAGGGATCGGAGGGAGGGAGGGGACGAGAGAATCCTCTAAAGGGAGAGGATGGCGAGTAGGAAGGGGAACAGGGCTCAACGGTCGAGGATGATGCACGACTCGACGGTGAAGGAGAAGGGGGAGACACGCAGGAGGGAGGGGGAGGAGACATCTCTAACGAGGAGAAGGAAGGGGGGTAGCCTCGACCTCGGGAGAGGAAGCCGGATCAAGGTGCTCGAGCTTAAGACGATTGATGGAGACTGCGGTGGGTTTGCCATTAAGGGCGGTGCAGGTATTTCCAGCCTGAAGTAGGGCAGGATAAGGGCCAGAGTAAGGGGCTGTAAGGGCGGACAGATGGTGTCATCACGCAAGAACATGAACTTGCACGTCTGCAGGTCTAAAGGTACCCTTACAGAGGAGGAAGAGTGGGTGGCAGGAGGGGGTGGGGAGGCCGCAGCACAGATGTGGAGGACTCGATCGACTAGAGAGGGGAGATCTTCGAGCAAGAGCTGGAGACGAGGCAACAAACTTGCCAGGTAAAGTGAGCTGTTGCTCGTATACGAATTCCGCAACGGTGCCACGGAGGTCCTCCTTGTAGGTTGAGCGCAGGCTGAGAAGGACCAAAGGAACAGTGTCGAGTCAAAGGGGCCCGTGGCACCGAAGGGCCACCTCGAGGGTCCGATGCCACCACTCTACCGGCCCGTTACTTGAGGATGATAGGCGGTGGTGTGGATCCGGCGAATGCCGCAAAGATGACAGATATTGGTGAAGAGGGCACTCTCGAATTGGCGTCCCTAGTCAGTAGTGATGATTTAGGGGCAGCCAAATTGAGCGATCCAGGAAGAAATGAAAGCCCGAGCAAAGGACTCGTCAGTGATATTAAGCGGAGGTGTGGCTTCCATCCATCTCGTGGTGCAGTCATTCATTGATAGTATGTGTCGGTAACTGTCGACTGGTGGGAGAGGACCGACGAGGTCCAAATGGACGTGCTGGACTCTTCCAAACAGAGGAGGAAATGAGCCAAGAGGAGGGGAGATATGAGACAATACCTTGTTGCGCTGGCACACAAGAGTGGCCCCGCCTTACAATCCCGTCTCCTGTCGCGCCAAATGAAACATTCGCACACCGAGTCGAGGCCTCGACACCCGGGTGCGTGAGCTCGTGCAATTTCTGGAAAATGGGATGTCGAAGGGAGCGAGGTATAAAGGGGCAGAGTTTGCCATCGAATTGTTGCACTATACCTCGCCGGTGACACCAGGAAAGGTGGTGCAGATGTGATGCAGGGGAGAGGTAGGATCAGAGATGAGGGCAAGGAGGTCATCGTCAGCGGATTGTAGGGCAGAAAGGTTGGAGAGATCAATGACAGTGAACACAGCATCGATCTGTGAGAGGAAGTCCGCCACCACAGTATCCGTGTCCGTAATGTACCGCACGTTTGTCGTGAATAATTTCGAAATGTAGTCCAGGTAGCAGAAGCGCCGAAGGGACAGGTCAGCCAGAGGATTTTTGATGGCAGCTGCCAGCGGTTTCTGTTCGGTAAGAACGTAAAAGGGACGACCCTCGAGTTTTGCGCAGAAATGTTTAATGGCCTCGTAGATGGCAAGAAGTTCTCTGTCAAAGGCCGCGTACTTGCGTTGAGCATTGTTTGGTTTTTTGGAGAAGAACTGTAGGGAGGAGATTACACCGGCGTGAGATTGGCTAAGAACCGCACCGATGGCGGAGTCGATAGCGTCAGTCATGAGGAAGACTTCCGTGTCAGGATGTGGATGAGCAACCGTGATCACTCGAGCTAGTAAACGAGTTTATTGAACGATTCTGTCATTTTGTTCGTCCAGGGAACTGCATGGTCACCTGATGTGTGTTAGCCAGCCAACACATCCGTAATGGGGGCCTGTACCTCAGTGGCATTAGGCAGGTGCCGTCTGTAGTAGTTAATGTTGCCGAGGAACTGACGAAGCTCTTTGTAAGTGTGGGGGCGTGTGATGTTTTACGCTGAGTTGACCTTGTCAGTTGGGATGGGCAACGCCCTCCGATGAGACTGTATACCCGAGGAACTGTACCGAGGGGAGATGCAATTGGCGTTTGTTCTCATTCAACTCAATTCCCGCCTCGGATAACCTGTCAAGAATAATCTACAAGTGTCTGCCGGCCGCGGTGGCCGAGGTGACTGAGGCGCTCCAGTCACGGTCAGCACGGCCACTACGGTCGGGGGTTCGAATTCCCCCTCGCGCTTGGATATTTGTGCCATCCTAGTTCGTAAGTAGTTCATAAGTAGTTTGTAAGCTTAGGGACTGATGACCCCGTAGTTAAGTCCCATAAGCTTAACAAACATTTGAACAATTTTTACAAGTGTCTTTTGTTTTCCTTGACTTAGGAGCTGAAGATTAGTATGTCGTTTAAGCAAAATTTTAAGTCCTGTAAAACCTCACTAATGAACGGTTGCCAGGTCCGAGTGGCATTCTTAAGTCTGAATGGCATGAAATGATACTGGAAAAGGCCGAGTGGGGTGGTGATGTCCGTGTTTTCAATGTCCTCAGGGGCCGTGGGAATTTGATAGTAAGCACGCTTACAATCGACAACCGAGAAAATTTTCGACCCAGCAAGTAGTTTGGAAAAGTGATGTTTGGAATCGGGAAGCGGTCCGTGATAAGTCTTAGCATTAAGCTTGCGATAGTCGCTGCACGTGCGCCATGTGCCAGCATGTTTCTTACCTAAGTGAATGGGTGAGGCCCAACTGCTGCAAGATCGCTCGATCACACCGGTTGAAAGCAGTTAGGAACTGCGTCGACAGCGGCTAATTTTTCGGGACACAGAGGGCGTGGTTTGGAGAAAACAGCGATATTGTCAATGAGGCGCAGCCTGTGAACCGTGCCGTTCATGACAACAGCAACTTGCGAGGCAGCCGACGGCATGGCACTAGGACGTAGCATGCGCGACAGCATGTTGCGCAGAGTGATAGCTGACGGAGGTGAGCGTGGCATCGGCACGCTGTGCAGGCGGGAAGGAGGTCGGGGGCAGCGAGGAGGTAGAGGTGATGGCCGCGGGCGGTGCGCGCGTATCCTGCCGACTCGAAGTAGTTGCTACTGGAGGGTGGCGGTGCTGGCGCAGCGGCAGCAGACGACACAGTAGCCATAGGTGACGAGTTGCTAAATGGTGTGCGCATCGGCCACTGGCGCGCAGGCGAGTGTTTGTGGCTGCCAAAGTAGCATCGGTGGCAAGCGTCGGAGGAACAGGAGCCGCAGCGCAGAGGTGGGGAGGCGATGAGCGCACAGTTGGGCAAGTGGCAGGCGAGGCATTGCGGGCTGGAGGGGAGGCAGCATTGCCAACATCACAGCGAGCCGGATGGTGAAATTACGCTCCGCAAGGCAGTGCACGCACAAAGGTTTGGTTGAGGATTTGCTCAGAGCAGAAGGAGTGCTGATGGTCACACACTGAGACGTTTTGTAGAGGGAGAGGCAGTGAACACAGTGGGTTGGTTTAGAAAAGTCACTCGTGGAGCACTCAAACGAAGGTACTATTGATTAATTTGTGTACAGTTCGAGGACGCAAAAGATTGCGGAGCACGCATACTAGGCAAGAGTTCGCAACTGTCTTTGCAGACCTCTGCGTATGAGCGGGGAGGAACAGATGTGATACTTGGAGAAGGTAAAAGTTCCGATGAAGGAGCGGAGTCACTAAGAACACGAGGCAAAGCTGCACTGTGACTAACCTGAGATTTGTGCGTCATGGAGATGGACAGCTGCTCGAGGATTTGTTTTGCAGAGTCAAGCGCAGATAGATTGTCAGCCAGCTGTCGAGACAGGTTGTCTCGTTCACGTCATAGCTGTTCCACTTGCGCGTGTACCAAATTAACCTTAACGATGGCACTTTGAAGTCTGGCCACAGTGTCTGAATACTCACGAATAACACTAAGGCGTTCACATTGTAAGTGCTCGACTTGAGCTTGTTGCGCACATAATTTGTCAATTGTTCTGTCTAGTTCAGAAATAGTGTCTAAACACTCGCGAATAACACTAAAGTTGTCACAGCTCAACCGAGCGCGCACGATAAAAGTATGAGAAGGAGAGTGAAACACTGCACGTTGAACGAAGTCTGGAGATAGTCCATGAAACGAGAGTAAGTCAATGCCGAGAATAGGCTCGGGAACTCTGGCCACTAGAAAATCCCACTCGAAACCGTGTGAAGGTGAAAGCTGTACTTTGAGAGTTGTAGAGCCCGAGCAGCGAAGGTGTGAGGCGTGGGCAGCTTGAATGAGTATGTTAGTCAGTCGCACAGGATTTGGGGACAGACCAGGAGGCAGAAGAGCACCAGTGTCGACGAGGAAGTTTAAGCCAGAGTTCAACTCTGTGACACAGTGACGGGTGCCAACCTTAGTGACATTGCGTACAGAGTGGAGACTAGGGAGGTGCCTACAATCCGTATGGCAGGCATCAGCGCCTAGACTAGCCTGCCTACTTTGTTTGGGTAGCTGCAAAGGGACCTGAACTTCCTTGCAGCACTGCCGAAACAGGCGTGAAAGAAACAGTACGGATAATGAGGCTGCTGTTCTTGCGGGAAGCATTGAGGAGAAGGGGGCGTGCTCTCTTCTCCGGAGCTGACACCGTCGGGTGCCGGCAGCAGTTTCAGCATTATAGAGATGATGCGGTGGGGTATGCCAGGCGGATCCGTGATCTCCTTTGGGTAGCTGGAATGGCCTCGTGCGAAGGTAGGTGGGCATGGCGCAAGGCACGGCGTGGCTGCCTGCGCGATGCGAGACTCTTGAAGATGGGCTTCATGATCTCAGTCCGCAATGCAAATGAGCTCAGTAGGGGACTCGAGAACGTTTTACATCGATGCAGTCTGCTCTGTCGGTGGTAGCTTACTGGTCCAGATGGCCATGAGAGAGGAGTCAGGCATGACCTGCTCACTAACCGAGAGCCGAAGGCGTCGCTCTAGCTCGGAAGGACGTTTGAGGAGTTTCTTCTCCTCAATTATATGTCAAACTGTCTTTTTCACAGACCGGGTGACACACTCCAGGATTGTATTTTTGGCATTGACTAGGGGAAGAATTAACCAGGTCACAAATATGAGATCCATGTGGTCATGCAGTGAGGTTATTAAACACAAGTAGCAAGTGGCATAGTCCGAATTGTAATGTCTGAATATGCGCTCAATGTGAGCGAACTGGGTGGTCGGGGAATCGAATGAGACCTGAGGCAGCTTTGGCAGGTGGCCCTGCGGCGGAGAGAGAGGCGAGTCAGGAGGTGGCGGACTGACTGCAGCTTTCACATTGTCGGACGGTGAAGGCTCGGAAGCATCACTTGGCGCAGCAAAGGACACAGGCGACGCCAGGGAACGGGTCGTAAGTCAGGCAAAGAGCGGTTGTGGAAGGGCACACTCGGAGATATGGCACAAGGTAGCACATACTGAGGAGCCGGAGACGAACTCGAACGAGAAAAGTAGGCACGAATGTTCAGCACAAACACGGTTACTGTGCTCTTTGCAGTCCAGCACTGGACGAGGCAAAAGTACAGCAAAGCACTCAAACATGTTTGTGGCTTAACAAAGTCAGAGTCACATCGCTGAGGCACGGCACTGTTAAACTGTGGCAACGTGAACATGTCTTGCGGCGAAAGTCCGGACAAGAACATCAGCCCAGCATTGAGCGGACTGCTGTCACTCGTGAAGACGCTGTGAGCCACAGGTCGGTGAGGAAATATGAGTCCACGTGGCAGTTGCGCAGGTATCAACATGCTGAGCATTGGCGCGGGACCATTGGTGTACCGAGCGCGAGCGAATCACACACCAAAATCCCGCGAAACTGCAGTGTTCGACTGCATAGAAACAACTTTTCGTACGGGGTCACCACTGTGGTGATTACTGGAGGCAGGGAAGCCAAATAACCGCGCACTTTACTGTTACACAACTTTATTCACTGTTGATCATACAACGTCCTAACCTTGACTGTGTAAACATGGCAGTAGCCGAGAAAGCTAGAGAGAAAAGCAAATATCGTCACAAAAGATGTCACACTCCACTCGAATTGGTGTGGCTAGCGCCGCCACATTTTAATAGTGGCTCATTTTGAAATTTTAATATTAATTTTTTATTTTGAAATTGGTAAAAAAAGTTTTGAGCCCCTGTAGTGTTGTATAATTTTGGAAAGTACTTGAAAAATGCTGCAAAATGACACCTCTCTCATCTTTCTAACTTGATTGTGAGAGTTGGTATAGCAGTTGAAATTTTAGAAACAGGTCAATTTGAGTATTTTTTGAAAACTTTAACAAAGCGTAATTTTGAAACCATTTGATCTATCAAGTTGAAATTTATTATCTGTGTGGGGGGTACCAGCTTACAAAATTTCATTGAAATCTGAGGTGGTGAGGTAAAATGACTGTGTTGAGTTCACATGGAATGACTCTTACAGAAAGCTTTTAGTTGATCGATTGCAGCCCATTGGTTGTAGCAGGCCTTCTTCTTGACCAGATTTAGACACCAAGGCTGTCTTCCTCAGAGTGATTCATATTACATTATTGTGTTACTTGCATGCACACATAATATTATTGGAATTTGAAAGTTCTGAAATTGTTGAAAATAATGATTTTGTACCGCCAAAAATGTGATATGTGCAACGTCACAACATTCTGAAAATTACCTTACTTTGTTGCTTGAAATAAATCTAATTACCCCTAAAATATTTTTTTTGTGCTACCCCAATATGTAACTTCTTTTACTGTAGGCCTACTATGATAATGTTTAGGCTATGAAGAGAACCATACTGCAAATCCAGAAAATGTTATAAAAGAACATGCTTTATTCTGCAATATAAATTTACAGAAACTATGTTTAACACACTACATATAAGAAGTAGGCCTATATGCGTTGAAGATCAGTCCGTTTCCTCACTGAGTGCTGAAAGTTGTTATGCTAGTGGAGTATTTCAATTTCATTTGTCCTGTCTAGTGTCCACTGTCTGCCTGTTTTGTGTTTGGCACAATATTTGATTTTAGAATGTCTCCGAGTTTCATCAGCTGGTGCCATTGGTTAAAAAGAAGCTTTAATTTCGTCCAGGTGGATGCAGGTATTTTACCAAAACATCTTTGTTCTTGCCAAAGTTCATCAAAACTAGGCAAGTCATACACACATATAATCTAGGAAGACAGCTTGATGTTATGTAATGATACTGTACTGGAGATTGCTGTGCCTTTGCATTATAATATACCACAGATCATATTTCATGGAGGATGTAGGTTGACATAGCTTAACTACAGCTTTTCCAGAAGGTATGAAATGGTGGTACTGTCTAGTGTTTGTAACATTCCTGCACTGATCAAACCTTTCATTCAGTAACACTGTATTGTTATTTTCAATGTCTTCAGTAAGCTTTGGCTGCTACAAGTGGTTACAGGTATTTTGCTGTTTTACTATCTTTATTTTCATTGTAATGTTGTCTTCAGAATAGCCTGTAACAAATGCAACTTCAGAGAAAGAAATAATTTAAGAAGATGAGTTAAAGTCATCCAATGGTTGAATTTCAATAATGCTTAACTACATCTTTTTCCAGCAAATACACTCCTGGAAAATGAAAAGGGAATGCCATGAAATCATTGACTCATCAGAGGGAAATTTTATTTGCACATTCTTGAGAATGTATACAACAAACAATCATACAGATAAGAGCCATAGGACCGGATTAGAGTCATCCGAACATATGAAATGTCGACATTAGTACTGTGTATACTCTGCTATTTCAGCAATAGCAATAAAAGTTGCAATTCACCCATGGAGACGATCGTAAAGGTTCCAAATGTAGTCTTGCGGAAATGGCCTGCAATGCAATTTTTACCTGGTGCCTCAGTTGGTTCAGATTTTGTGCAAGTTGTGCGAGATGATGTTTCATCTGAGACCAAACATGCTCAATGGGGGACAATTCGAGGGATGGTGCTGGCTGAGGTAGTTGACGTACACCTTGAAAAGCATGTAAACTGGGTGGTTTGCGCATTGCATGAATGGCAGTAAGACGTGTTGAATGATGTCTCAATGTAACCAGGCAACAGCCAATGTAGGATACGGATGCCCACACCAGATGCGGGGTGTCGGCCTCGTGTGCCTCTGTCGTATACACTCCAGACTTTGCTGATCCTCTGTTTGGTGCCACAAATGCATATGACCATCATTTGCACTGAGGCAGAAGCAACTTTCATCACTGAAGATGACATGACTCCATTCTTCCTTCCATAAGCGCATATCGCGACACCACTGGAGGCAGGCTGAACGATGTTGGGGTATGTGCAGAAGACGCACTAACAGTTTCAAATAACTATTTGATTGTTCGAAAATGAAATGAAAGGATAGGGTTATTACTTGTGTTGTTGTTATGGTCTTCAGTCCGGAGACTGGTTTGATGCAGCTCTCCACCCTACTCTATCCTGAGCAAGCCTTTTCATCTCCTCATAAGAACGACAACCCACATCCACTTGAATCTGCTTACTTGAAATTTCAGTTTAGGGTTAAGCGGGGTAAGTGTAACCATGGGGTTAGTGTAACCATGGCTTACGGTGCCTTAACGAAGCTGTATTTTTACCTCTGACCTATCACATATGTTAATTTACTCCTTTCTTTTAAATATTTAACCTTAAATTGTCAAATCTGACAAATTGGTAATTAATTTTTGGACTTGAATTGGTTACATTTTCACTCTGTGATTGAGTGACGTGCTCAGAATTTGGTGGTCTGTCATTTTTTCAGTATTAAAGATAACTGCACAATTTTTTGGTTACAAACCAACTTTTGCATGATAATTTCAAATATGAGATTCGTTTGATATACCAAGCATGGTTACACTTACTCCAACTTTTTCCCATGTGGGGCAAGTATAACCAATCGGGCTGGGCAAGTGTAACCAGGATGGTCATTAAAATTCCTTGGGGGCTGGAGGGGCGGGGGTGAAAAATGATTTAGGAGATATGGAAGTGATTTTCCTCAGATCCAAAAGTAAGACAAAACATGGCACCACATTCTACTAGCCTGATAGAAGAGATGAAAGTTCCATCCTCTGATATCATTTCAGTGCTGCCGGGGCCAAAGTGTGAATATAATAAGTTGAATTAGGACAGTTTAGCATTAAACACAAATTGCCAACAACTTTAGTTCAATTACCATGAAAAATTATAGAAAGTGACTTAACTTATATAGTGAATTTTTCTTTTCTCTTGATATTAGATACTTTATTGTTTTTGTTACATTGCCTAGTAGTGAAAAAATATTACTTTTGTAGAATTTAAAACAAATAAATTACTGGCCTCAAACAAAAATAAATCAACTATGAAGCATTCTGTTTCAGTGTTTTATGGTTTAGGCTAACACTTATTTTTTAGCTTCTGTGTATTTCATAATATACAAAGAGACGCGTGCAAAAAAGTTCATATCTGAGTAAAATTTAAGATATTTTAATAATTTAAAAATCCTCAAATTCAGTAAAAATTTGGCAATCAGGACACTTACCCTGAGTCTCATTTACAATGCTCCGTATGGGTACAACAATGCGGGGCTGCACTTGCCCCGAAGCATGGGGCAAGTGTAATCTCACAACACAAAATTTTGAAAACTATTATTTGACCATATATTATTTTTTCAATAACAAAATGTATATTGTTTAAAAGTCAATAAGTCAAATGTTAAGCATGAGAAATTTCAAAATCATATCTTCAATAACAAGTTGACAATTTGGTGTCAAAGTTGAACTATTTCAAAACGTGGTTACACTTACCCCACTTCACCCTAGTTATTTATGACTATTCTAATAAGTAGACACCAGATCTTTAGGTTATACGGTAAGCTATTCTTTTCCTGAGTTCTTAGTTGTACATAAACATGTACTTATTTCATCACCACTATTGTATAGCACCTATAAGAACCTATTTTATGTTAATGCCTATTTGCCTATTTTAGCTTTAAAATCCTAAAAGCCACTATTTCTTCTATTACCAGAAGACTTGCTTTGAAGAATCAAAGGTAGAAGCACTGAAGTCAATATTAGAAAAAGAAAGTGCTTTCATCGGTACTGACAAATTTAATGTGAGTAAAAATTGTGTTGACTCAACTTATACGGATGCACTGCAAAGAATCCGAGAAGATACCACAGAGTCTTGCATATGGATACTGTGGATGAAACTACTGACAGTCTTGACCAGCACATTTCAGTACTGATTGCTTACAATCCAGAGCTTATTTGATTTGTTCAAAACAACTCCCAAAGAGTAATGAACAAATAATCACACACTTTGTCAGCACTGTCGTAGAAAGAAAGTGCTTCTGGCTTTGACAAATGCTGCTGCACATATGATTGCAACGTTTCATTGCTCCAAATATTATACCCTTTGATACTGCATGTGACTTGTGTAGCGCATAGTATGAACTGTGTAGCAGAGCACGTAAGGCTAGAGTTCTGTCATCTTCATCATCTCTGACATTTTCCAGCCTCTGGCCGGATCTGCTTGAAACATAAGCCTCTGCATCGTTTCTGTCTGGCCACCATCCCTCTGTGTTCACCTTGGTCCAGTCTTCTCCTTTCTTCCTGACACATTCCTCCACTCCTTTCAGCCATTAGTCTCTCAGTTGTCCTCGCGGTCTCTTTCCCTCCAGTTTCATCTCGTGTATCCTTCTGGGTATCATCTTCTAACACTAACCGTCACTGTTTTACAATAATCAGCAATAATTTGTATTGTTTTCGACTCGCTATGGGAAACGCAACATCAGGTCAGCGTTAGCGTTGATACAGATATTCAGTTATATGCAGGTGGTGTGGCCAAAAGAAAAGAAAAATCACCAATTTTAAGACATACTTTTTAATGCGTGTTCACACACCAACAGCCCAACGGAAAAAGACCGTGAGCACCCGTTTTCGGGTCCCGCACTACATACGCTCTTTCTTATACATAAAATAGTTCCCACTTTATATAATACAATTGAACAGTCTTACAGGTATTGCATAGGTCTAAAATATATATACAAGCCAAATCTGCTTGCAATTAACAATCTCCATATATTTTCTGATTATTTAACAATATTTTTTTGTAGGATATGGCGCATTAACACAAAACGAGCTGCTACTTTTTGCCTATTGATTATCTTGTCACGATATTCAAATACTTGAATATCGATCCCGTAACATTATGTTCGACTATCGATCCTGTAACGTTATAATCTTCTCCTCCATTTGCTTATCATGCCCATACAGTCTAAGCCTTGATTTGTCTTATCTTCTCTTGTAATGTTTCCACCTTCATTAACTCTCTGAGTCTCTCATTTCTTAACCTGTTTATCTTTGTAACTCCATTACTGTTCCTCAAGTATTTCATCTCACTAGCTTGTAATCTGCTTTTCTCTGTTCCTTTCATAACGCAGGTATCGGATGCATCTCAGGATTGGGGCATAGCATGACTGGCATATAAGTTTTTTACTTTTTTGGTGTACATCCCTGCACTTCCAAAATGTTTCTCTGCTTTTCACCCCCCCCCCCCCCCCCCGCCCCCTTCCTGTTTATTTCTCTGTCTGTTTTTTTTTTTTTTTTTTTTTTTTTTTTTTCCCTCTCATCTTTCTGTATAAGGCTTCCTTTGTACTTGAAACTCTCCACTCTCCTCAAGCATTCCCCACTGATGGTTCCTTCAGTTGTCCCTCTCTCCTTTGTCCTTGTTGTGATAATTGTGTCACTCTTACTTATACTATATTTAATCCCATATTCTTGTACTATTTGTTCCCATACATCTAACTGCTCTTGTACTTCCTCATTATTCTTCCAAATCATCAGATCAAAGACATAGCTTTCATCTTTCTTTTACCAGTTACTTGTGCTACTGTACTTATTATGTCATCCATTACTACAATAAAGAGTAATGGTGGAAGTGCATCTGCTTGCCTGAAGCCATTCTTGTGTTCATTCCAGCTGATCTCTATCTCCCCACTTTCACACAGCTCACACATCCATGGTATATTTTTCTTATTCTCCAAATAGTCTAGTTTTGCTACCCCTCTATACTCCAGGGCTCTTTACACTTCGCTTCTACGTTCACTATTGTACACTTTTTCAATGTCCCAGAACGTCAGTAGTAGATCTGTTCCATATTCATAGTGTTATTCCTGCAGTTACCTTACAGCAAAAATTTAAAAGCACTGTGGACCTTCCTGTTCTGAAGCTATATTGCTCTTCTTTCATCCCTCCTACTAATTATGCCCAAATTTGTGCTTCCAAAAATTACTCAAAAGTCTTGGCACAATGACTCATCAGTGTTATCCCATGATAGTTCTTGCTCTCTATTCTATTTCCCTTCTTAAAAATTGGGACAATTATTCCATTCTTCCAGTCTTCTGGTATTGTCTTCTGTCTACATACAGTTTTCATTACTCAGTAGAGCCATTGTATCCCCACCTGTCCTGCTTCTCTCAGCATCTCAACACTTAAATTCATCCAAGCCCGGTGACTTCCCTCCCTTCATCTTGCCCCATGCCTTTTCCACGTCTCCCCATATTAGGTCTTTTTCTATTTGCTGCTCTTCTTTCTCCTTGACTTGTTCTTCCTCATCCAAGTCTCCATTTGGGTTCATGAGTTCTTCAAAATACTCCTTCCACATACTCTTGAGTTCCTCCTTATTCTCTACAAGTTGGCCACTTTTGTTCATCACTTGGGCATAATCCAACCTACCGTTCTTCCTCTTAATTTTAATCATCCCATATAACACCTTTTTTGAACCTTTACTAGTTTCCTCCATCATCTGCTAGAGTTCTATAATGTAAATAAATAAATAAATCACACTATTAAGAACTTTTTGATAAGGCACTGTTAAGGGTTCCACTGAATGCAGCATTTCTGTCCAAGTGCTGAAAGTGAAGTACACCCCTTTCACATACATTGATGTAGGAACGTTTATTCTTGCCATAATAACAGATAAGCACCATGGCTGTTCTCTGGAAAACCTACAGAAAGTTATAGTCAATTACTATGAAACGAACTATGGTTTTAATGTTTGAATTCATTGGTTTCTTTGACATTTGTTAAATACTATATTACATGTATTTCTTCTTAAACTACCTAATCCATTTATTGGGCATACAGATATCTACCAAAGAAAAGATATTACACATGAGTTATCTAAATTAGACATGTATGGTCATGTGAACAATTTTACATGGTTTTTATTTATTTTTAATTAAATCTTTTTTCTTCAAAATATAGTTTCTTGCTTGTAAGTAACCCAGGCTAAAAATGTGCATGAAGCTACAATATACACTGTGGGTTTGTCCCCATGGCTGTGAAAAATGTTGTACTTTGCAGTATTTCATGTGAAATGTCTGAAAAGATTTCCTTGTTAGTACAAAGTCCAGAACAATCTTACAATTTCCACATTTGACAGTGAAGTACCTATGGATACAATGGATACAAAGCCTAACTTTTTTTTGTCTGTAATATGGCAAGTCACCGTACCTGTCATATTGTAAATTATTCACTGGTACGGGAGATAAGGGTTCTCTTCTTCTTCTTGGATGGTTATTCGTTTCTTCTTCTTCTTGGATGGTTATTCATTACATAGTGGTCTGCCAGGCCCCTTCTTAGTAAACATCAATTCAACTGCAATGTCACACATAAGAATTCGGTAACACTTGTCCATAACAACACACCTTTAGAGTTCCTTCTTGCTGTTTATAAGCTGTTCTCTTTGTATAAGAACCAAATAGCAGAACTTAATTGAAACTAGTACATGGGTAATGTATGCTTACACAGCACACACACACACTCACACACACACACACACACATGTGTGGAGGAGGACTGAAATATCCGCCAGGAATGGCTGTGACATGGTGCCTTAAACCATACGGCCATTCATTTGCGGCCATTTTATTTTTAACTTTGAAAAACTATGGGTGCAATCCATATCACTTCAAGCAGCGGGGTTACCTTCATTGTTTTGGATATCACTGAATTTAGCATATGTTAAAATTCAGGACTAAGTAAAAAACCCATATTTTTGTGTTGTCTCCACAAAAATTCCTGGCCTGAGATAACAAGCTTTCAAAGATGAACTGCAAGAACCATGTACAAAATGCGAATTTTGGGGAAAATATTAAAATGCTGTATCTCTGGAACAATTCTAGATATTGAGTTAGGTTTTTTTTCTTTTATTTGAAAGATAATGGATTTATGATTACAATGTTATGCTCAGTTTGGACACAGCTGTCAAAAATATTTTATTGTGGACTTTTTAATTATTTTTTTAATTTTAAGGAACAACAATTTTATTCAATAATGCTAATCCAAAAAAAATTATTTTTCCTCTTGTTTATTGTTATCATGTAGAACTACATTACCTGAAGTTTTTCATTACTAATGTCATTGTTGTACTATATGTTTCTAATATAATTGTTTCCTGTCACTTATTGTTGCAGTAGGTTCTTACATTGTTGTTGTTTCTTGTCAAGTTCTTCTCATTTGAGGTTTCAGTATTGTAGTTGTTCTGTGTGAATTTCGTTATTGAAGAACTGTCTAAGAAAACAGACCATCCAGTGAGCTCTGTGTTTACGTGAGGAATTTATCAATTGAAAAAGTTGTTGTATATTTTGTGGAAAGAGCTGTTTGAAATGTCTCTGACTGGGGCCACAGGAGAGTAAAGTGTGCTGACTGTTTGCATATATATAAAAGAGTGATATACAAGACAAGCAAAAAAACAGACTTTGTTCAGGTTGGTAATACGTGATTTGTCCGCGCACCGCGTAATTAAAAACTGCGCCAACTCTAGTGCTGCAGGCCACTGCCCGGTGCGCCACAGGCTCCGCAAAGAGCGCTCTCTATATGAGAAGGTGCACAACGCTCTGGCAGTTCGATGCGCGACTTCAACCGAACGTGTTACGTTTTCGTGTCGTAGCCGTCTACATAATAGCACTCGGTAATGAGCCGGTCGAATTGCACGCATTTTGCGGACTCCGTACCGACCCTGTTCTACGGGTGCGGTGTCTGATCTCGTACTTATTTCTCTGGGGAATCGTATGCGTGTTTCCTTCGGCCTCTGTGACTACTCCGGACCCTGTGTTACATCAGGTGCTGCAGCAACAGCAGAAACATCAAATTGACCTCTTAACTAAATTGTTTACATTGTCGCGCAATGTTGCGGTGGCGTCAAGTCGTCCTCCTTTTTTTTCCTACGATGAGGACGTGGAAGAACGGGATAAATACGAGCATCGTTTATGTCGGGCTTCTGGTGTTATGGACCCTACATTGTGTCGCACCTTGTTTCTTTTGTGGTGTTCCCCTCAGGTGTATCGGGTTTCGTGTAATCTGACGCCGTTGCATGATCCGTCTACCCCTTCTTTTGACGAGATGTGTTGTTTGCTTTCTGGGTATTATTGCCAGCGGACGAATACGGTGATATCTAGTATCGAATTTAACCAATGTCATAAGTGACCCAATCGGACATACAGGGCCCGGGTGGCCGAACTGCAGGGGCTCATCTGTCGTCGTAAAATTATTTCAGACGTTCACGAGGAATCCTATGCAGATTGCGTGCTTCGGGACGTTACCGTTTCCCTGACAGGGAAATCCGCGACCGTGCCCTCCGACAACATGACCCCACCTTGGCGGATGTTTTGAAAATCACTCAGGCTTTCAACATTACGCGGGTGGCGACCCGTACTATTGACTCACAGGATGAGGTTTCCGCCATTCAACCGCCCAATTCTACTCAGTGCCCTTCTCCTGATGTGGTTACCTCAAACCGCCCACTCCAGTCACAGGTCCGACGACAGAACAGTTCAGGTCAACAGTACAGTCGACGGCCTTCTCGCTCTGGTAAATGGGTGGCGCCGTTTCCATCTTGTCCCGAATGTTTTTCTAGCCATGCATGTAATGATTGCCCACATCTTTCATCTACATCTACATGGGATAATATGCAAATCACTTTTAAATGCCTGGCAGAGGGTTCATTGAACGACCATTATACTATTTATCTCCCAATCCATTTTCGAATAGCACGCCGGAAGAAAAAACACTTGAATCTCTCCGTTCGAGCTTTGATTTCTCATATTTTATTCTGATGGTCATTTCTACCTATGTAAGTGGGAATCAACAATATATTTTCGCATTCGGAGGAGAATGTTGGCGATTGGAGTTTCATAAGTGGCCCACGCCGCAGCGATAAGTGTGGTTGTAATGATTCCCATCCCAGATCCTGTATCATTGTCATAATGCTGTCTCTCCCGCATCGAAACGAGCTGACCTTAGGACTCTTTCGATGTCCTCCGTTAAACCCACTTGATGAGGATCCCACACTGGGCAGCAATACTCCAAAAATGGACGGACAAGCATAGTGTATGCAGTTTCTTTTGTAGTTCTGTTGCATCTTTTAAGGGTTCTGCCAATAAAACGCAGTCTCTGGTTCGTCTTTTCCAAGACATTATCCATGTGCTCTTTCCAATTTAAGTCAGAAGTAATAGTAATTCCTAGGTATTTTGTGGAGTTTACGGCCTTCACTTTTGATTGATTTATCTTGTAAACAAAGTTTAACGGATTTCTTTTCGTATTCACGTGGATGACTTCACACTTCTCATTATTTAGAGTCAAATGCCAATTTTTACACCATAGTGATATGTTATTCAGATTGTTCTGCAGTTGGTTTTCATCTTCAGATGATTTTACTAGATGGTAAATGATGGTGTCATCTGCAAACAACCTAAGAGAGTTACTTAGATTTTCAACTAAATCGTTTATGTAAATAAGGAACAGCAGAGGACCAATAACACTACCCTGTGGAACGCCCTATATCACCTCTGTTTTAGTCGATGCCTTACCATCGATTACTACGAACTGTATCCTCTTTGACAGGAAATCCCCTATCCAATCGCAAATTTGGGACAATATTCCATAACCACGCAATTTGATTAAAAGCCGTTTGAGAGGTACGGTGTCAAAAGACTTCTAGAAATTAAAGAAATACGGAATCGATTTGCGAACCCCTGTCAGTAGCAGCCATCTCTTCGTGTGAATAAACAGCTAGTTGTGAACGATATTTTCTAAATTTGTGTTGACCTTGGGTCGATAGATCATTTTGTTCGAGATAATTAATAATATTTGAATACAGGATATGTTCCAAAACCCTGCTGCAAATTGATGTAAATGAAATGGGCCTGTAGTTTAGTGGGTTACTCCTACTGTCTTTCTTGAATATAGGTGTGACCTGTGTAACTTTCCAATCTTTTGGTACAGATCCTTCTTTGAGTGAGCGGTTGTATATGGCTGTTAAGTAAGGAGCTATCGCTTCAGCATAATCAAATAGAAATCTAATGGGCATACAGTCCGGACCACAAGACTTGCTCTTGCTAAGTGATTTAAGTTGCTGTACTACTCTGATGATATCTACTTCTACGTTACTCATTACGGCCTCTGTTCGTAATTTGATATCTGAAATATTGGTTTCCGTCTTCTTTGGTGAATGAGTTTCTAAAAGTTATGTTTAGTAACTCTGGTTTAGTAGCCCTGTCATCGGCAGGATTGCCATTACCATCACATAGTGAGGGTATTGTTTGTGGTTTGCCCCTAGTATGTTTAACATATGACCAAAATCTCTTTGGGTTTTCAGTGAAATTTCGAGAAAGGGTTTCGGTGTCATAAGTATTGTAGGCATCTCGCATTGAAATCCTCGCTAAATTTCGAGCTCCTGTGTAGGATCGCCAATCCTGGAGATTTTGTGTTTGTTTAGATTTAGCATACCTTTTCCTTTGCTTTTGCATCAGTGTCCTGACCTGTTTTGTGTATCAAGGGGAATCACCTCCTTCTTTTATTAATTTATTTGGTATAACACTGTCAGTTGCTGTCAATACCACTTCTTTGAATTTGAGCCACATCTGGTGTACACCTATGTTTAGTCTTAGAAATGAGTGGAAGCTGTTTTTCAAGAAGCAATGTATTTTATTTCTATCTGCTTTCCTGAACAAATATACTTTTTGGTTATTTTTGGTAACTTGGGGACTTTCGATATTCAATCTTGTTACGACAACTCTGTGTTTACAAATACCTGTATCCATTTTTATGCTCATTATGAGCTTAGGATTATTTGTTGCTAAGAGATCAAGTGTGTTTTGACATTAATTTACTATATTAGTTGACTCATGAACTAATTGTTCGATGTAATTATCAAAGAATGCGTTGAGTACAATTCGCACGATGTTTTATTGGTACCTCCTGATTTGTAAGTATAATTTCACAAACAGATTGAGGGTAAATTACAATCACCTTCTACTATTATCATTTGAGTCTGGTACATTTTTGTAATTAGGCTAGAGTTTTCTTTGAACCTTTCTCCTATTGTATCGTCAGAGTCGGGAGGCCGGTAAAAGGAACCAATTATTAACTTCTTACGATTTTCAGGTACAACCTCTAACCCATAATAGCTCACAGGAACTATCAACTTCAACTTTGCTACATGAAATACTACTGTTGATGGCGACAAATACGCCTCCACCTATTTTTTTTAAATCTATCCTTTCTTAACACAGTTACGTATTTTGCAAATACTTACGCTGAACTTATTTCCGGCTTGAGACAACTTTCACTGCCTACAATGATGTGTGTTTCAGTGCTTTCTATCACCGCTTGGAGTTCTGGTACTTTCCCGACACAGCTACGACAATTATAACTGCTATACCGATAGTTTCCAGATCTACATTTCTCCTGTGATCCCTGCTCCCTTTGAGATTGCTCAGTTTGCTTTCCCCCGAAGCCCCTCATCCTAAAAAACCGCTCAGTCCACGCCACACAGCTCCCGCTATCCGTGTAGCCGCTTCCTGCCTATAGTGGACTCCTGACCTGCCGCATGTCGGTACTGTAGGGAAAAGGGGCACATTTCTTCAGTATGCTGCTCGGTACCAGCGCCATCTGCATGTGATATGGCTATGGAAATTAATAACGTTGCGGCACTCGCACACAATCTCCTGCCAAGCTTTTCAACAAAGTTTCTGTTCTGAACTGCGCGGTGCAGATGTAGGTAGACACGGGGGTGGCAGCCACATTACTGAAGTCTCAGACTAACGTATGTCTTGGATCACGCCCCCTGCAACCGGCATTGGGGAACCTTTGAGTTACAACCATCAATTTGTCAGGTCAATTCATGGCCCAGCGACCTATCGCTCAGTGGTGTATCTGTTTGATATGAATGCTTTTTGAACCTTCCGATGACGTTCATTTAGTAATGGATCAAATGATGTATCCGTCCTTTGAGTCTCTATGTTTTTAATATGCTCCTCTTTTCTCACCAGGATCGGGTTGCATTACCTCTTTTCAAGCCCACATCACCATGAAACCGACAGCCTGTCCTCGTTTCTTCCGGGCACGTGAGATACCCATTGCCCTTAAAGCAGAGATAAAAAAGGAATTGGACCGCCTTACAAATGCCGGCATTATTCACCCAGTGCGTCTAGTGAATGGGCTACGCCATTGGTAGTCATTGTCAAACCCTCTGGCAAACTCCACATTTGCGGCGACTTGAAGGCCTCGATTAATGCTCGATCCATCAGTGTGCATTTGTTTACCCTCCATTTTTTCCCCCAAGGTAAGTCTTTCCTCTCCCGGGATTGGAATGGCTCCTTACCCCCTTCCTTAAAACCCTCATCATTTCCTTTTCCCTCTCCTTCCCTACTGCCTGAAGACGCAACTGGGTTGCGAAAGCTTGCGATTGTGTGTGAGTGTGTGTATTCATTTATTTATTTGTGATGCTGTCACACCTGTGCTCCTTCGCCTGGTGAGTAATCTTCGTCTATTTTTTATATTTTATATATATATATATATATATATATATATATATATATATATATATATATATATATGTTGTTGCCAACATATATAATCCCAAAACTTAAGGTAGGATATTTCCATTCAGTAGCCACCTTACAGTGTCATAAAGGTATCCTCGCACGCAGGAGACCACTCGAATTTGGCGCCTTTCTTTAACAGATCATAGAGAGGACACTATAGAGTGGAGGCCCCCGGAATAAATTTGTGATAATATGCAATTTTTCACAAGAAGGCCTGCAATTCCTCAACAGATGTAGGGTGCGGCAACGCTGTCACGGCACGCACATTGTCCTTAATGGGGGAAACAACTCGTCCTGATAACTCCAATCCGAGGTACTCAATAGTTGACTGAAAAAATTGGCACTTTTGGAGATTGCATTTGACTCCCTTGTCTTGTAACACAAAGAATAAGGTTCGCAAATTGTTCACATGTTCCTCATTAGTGTGCCTGGTGACCACAATATCATCCAAATAGTTGATACATCATGGAATCGGGTGTGTAACTTCCTTGATGTTAACAAATTAGTCTATTTCAAGAACGCTTTTCTACCCATTGCCATTCTGCATTTTATATCCTCTGTACTGTGACTCTCATTTGTTATTTTACTGCCCAAGTAACAAAACTCGTCTACCTCCTTTATTCCTTCATTATCCAATCTAATTCCTTCAGCATCACCTGATTTTCATACACTGCACTCCATTACCCTAGTTTTGCTCTTGTTAATGTTCATCTTATATGCTCCTTTCAGCACACTGTCCATCCCGTTCAATTGCTCTTCCAGGTCCTTTGCTGTATCTGACAGAATTACTATGTCGTCGGCAAAACGCAATGTTTTTATTTCTTCCCCCTGAACTTTTATTCCTTCTACAAATTTCTCCTTGCTTTCCTTTATAACTTGCTCAATGTACAAATTGAATGACAATGGAGCAAGACTACAACCCTGACTTACTCCCATTCCAACCACTGCATCCCTTTCATGTCCTTCAACTCTGACAATCGTTGTCTGGTTTTTGTACAAGTTGCAAATAACCTTACGCTCCCTATATTTTACTCTTGCTTGCTTCAGAGTTTATTCCAATCAACATTGTCAAAAGCCTTCTCCAAATCTACAAAAGCTAAAAATGTAGGTTTGCCTTTTCTTAATCTATCTTCTAGGATAAGCCATAAAGTGAGTATTGCCTCCCGTGTTCCTACATTTCTCCTGAACCCAAACTGATCTTCCCCAAGGTCAGCTTCTACCAGCTTTTCCATCCTTCCGTATATAATTCGGGTTAATATTTTGCAACCATGACTTATTAAAGTGATCGTTCTGTAGTTTTCACATCTGTCTGCACCTGCTTTCTTTGGAATGTAGATTATAAAGTCTGAGGGTACTTCTCTTATACACCATGTGAAACAATTTTGTCATGGCTGGTTCTCCCAGAGACTTCAGTAGCTCTGAGGGAATATCATCTACTCCACGGGCCTTGTTTCGACTTATGTCTTTCAGGGCTCTGTCAAATTCTTCTCTCAGTACAGTATCTCCTATTTCATCTTCATCTACATCCTCTTCCTTTCCTACAATATTGTCTCGAAGTTCATTTCCTTTGTAGAGCCCCTCTATATACTCTTTCCACCTTTCCGCTCTTCCTTCTTTGCTGAGAACTGGTTTTCCATCAGTGTCCTTGATATTCATAGAGCTGTTTTTCTTATCTCCAAATGTTTCTTTTATTTTCCTGTAGGCCGTATCTATTTTTCCCGTATTTATACATTTTTCTACATCCTTGCATTTACCTTCTAGCCACTCCTGCTTAGCCATTTTGCATTTCCTGTCAATCTCATTTCTTAGTTGTATGTACTCCATTTTATCTGTTTCATTTACTGCATTTTTATATTTTCTCCTTTCATCGATTAAATTTAGCATCTCCTGTGATATCCAAGGATTTTTTGTAGGTCTTGCCTTCCTACCTATTTTGTCCTCTGCTGCCTTCACTATTTCATCTCTCAATTTTACCCATTCTTCCTCTACTGTTTTATTTTCCCCTGTTTCTGTCAATTGTTGCTTAAAGCTCCCTCTGAAATTCTTAAGAACTTCCGGTTCCTACAAATTTATCCAGGTCCCATCTCCTTATTTTCCTACCTTTTTGTAGTGTCTTTAGTTTCAGCCTACAGTTCATAACCAACAAGTTATGGTCAGAGTCTATATCTGCCCCTGGGTATGTCTTACACTTCAAAACCTGGTTCCGAAATCTATGTCTCACCATTATAAAATCTATCTGGTATCTCCCGGTGTCTCTGTCTCCTGGTCTCTTCCACGTATACAACCTTCTTTTGTGATTCTTAAACCAGGTGTTTGTTATAACTACATTATGTTCTGTGCAAAATTCTACCAGGCGGCTTTCTCTTTCATTCCTTTTGCCCAGACCCTATTCTCCTACTACCGAATTCCAGTCTCCCATAAGAATTAAGATTTCCTCTCTCTTAATTATCTGAATAATTTCCTTTAGCTCCTCATATATTTCTTCGATTTCCTCATCATCGGCAGAGCTAGTTGGCATATAAACCTGTACTACCCTGTTGTCGGTGTTGGCTTCGTATCTATCTTGACAATGATAATTCGATCACTGTGCTGGTCATAGTAGTTTACCCGCGTTCCTATTTTCTTATTCATTGACAATCCTACTCCTGTGATACCCCCAATTGATTTTGTATTTATAATCCTGTACTCACCTGACCAGAAATCCTGTTCATCCTTCCACCGAACTTCACTAATCCCCACTATATCTAACTTCAACCTATCCATTTCCCTATTTAAATTTTCTAATTTTCCTACTCGATTAAGGGATCTAACATTCCACACTCCGATCCGTAAAATGCCAGTATTGTCTTTCCTGATGATGACATCCTCCTGAGTAGTCCCCGCCCGGAGATCTGAATGGGGGACTATTTTACCTCCGGAATATTTTAACCAATAGGATGCCATCATTATATGTTCATACAGTAGAGCTGCATGTCCTCGGGAAAATTAATGGCTGTAGTTTCCCTCTGCTTTCAGCCGTTCGCAGTAACTGTGTGGGAAAGTCACATTAGCTGATGTTTCAAGGCTAGCTCAACCAATCACCTAGACTGTTGCCCCTGTAACTACTGGAAAGGCTGCTGCCCCTCTTCAGGAACCACACATTTGTGTGGCCTCTCCACAGATACCCCTCCGCTGTGGTTGCACCTACGGTACGGCTATCTGCATCGTTGAGGCACGCAAGCCAACCCACCTCGGCAATGTCTGTGGTTCATGGGAGTGGATATATGAAATAGAAAATAGAAAACTGTTTCATTGCTCTTATACTGTTTCTCATATTTCAGACTGGAAGTGCCAGTTCAGAAACCACTGAGGGTCAACATGTCTGCTCATATGGATGATACGCATACTCATTCTGGTAAGTGTCAACACCATTTGTAAATTAATATGTGCCCGCAGCTAATGGCTTTGTAGGTCTGAGTGACCATACTATATCCTCCATTTATGTAAATTGTCTGTGTTATCACATTGAGTTTAATGTTTGTTTGTGTTGTCTTAAAGAGTCAGTACATCTTCTTTCTTCTGATCATGAAATCTTTCTTTATTCATCATGTTGTTCATCTACGTAAAAGTTGAAAATTTGTATTTTGATTCTTCTTGATATAACATCTTTCTTGAATCTTCATGTAATTGGGTACGGTATGAGAAATTAGATATTGTTTGACACTGTTGGGTTTTTTTATGTGGTAGTATCCACTTGAAGTGATGTGAGAGGATTTTCTGTAATTTTGTTTTGATTCTTCATGATAAGACCTCTTCCATCTTGACTCGTCATGTAATTGGGGGGAGGGGGGTGGAACAGTGTTTGATAAATAGTGTCATTCGGGTAGGTGTTGAATGTTGTAAGGAACTGTGTGCAATCTGTTCTGATGTTATGTGAATAATTAGTTTTTATATGGAGGATATGTGGTATAGGTTATTCTGCCATTGTTAAATATACATAGGCTTCTTTATAAATGTCATCATTTTCAGCTACATATTAGCTCATTTATCGATGTTTATATTTAACAACATTTAACAGCTCCGTTCAAGTCTAAATCATTTAAATGTATTCTATGGAAAATAAATAATTGGTATCGCATCTGATTAGTGTAACAGTTGTCCGCCTCCGTAGTCCACTGGACTGCATAGTGTGTTGACACGCAGGGGGCCCGGCTTAGTCTCCCGGTCGTCTCGGCACTTTTCTTTGCTCGGGAACTGCGTGTTAGTGTCATTATCATCTTAGGCATGCATATCGCCCGTATGGAGACACCTGAAAGGATTTGCACCATCCAGGCTGGACGCAATCTCAGCTGGGATGCAATGGCTAAAAATTCCACATGTTCATCATCATCATCAGTGTCTCTGTTAGTTTCCAATATTAGGTTTAGAATTTGTTTTGCTTCCTGTTCCATTTACTGAAAAATATAAAATGCAACATTTAAATGCTTTTCTTTCATCGTGTAGCTGAATCTCATAATCGAGTGTTTAATATCTCCCATGGATATTACTTTCTCTCAACTGTCATCATTCTTTAACTGTTCTTAGAAGTTTCAATACTGATTGACCAATTAAAATATTTGTCATTTATGGTATTGCAAGAGGATGTTCCCCAACAATACATGTTATCAGCGTCTTTGCTTGATTGGGATATTTTTGTTCTAGTAGGTGTCACCACCATTTGTAGATTAATTTCTGCTTGGAGCTAATGGCTTTGTAGGTCTCCGTGACCATCCCATGTCCTCCGTTTTATGTAAATTTTCTGTGTTATCATGTGTAGTTGAATGATGGTGTGTATTGTGTTAAAAGCGACTCGTGAGTGTGTGGGGGGGATCATCTTTCTTCTGATAGTGAAACCTTAATTCGTGATTCTTCATGTAATTGAGTTATTTAGTAATTCAAAATTGGTTAGTCGTAAGATATTTGTCGTAGAGAATGTGTGAGAATGTTGGGTGTGTTTCGTGGTAGTATCCACGTGTGTTGTTGTGAGAGATTTTACTGTACAGCGTATTTTTGTCTTGCTTCTTCATGACAAAACATCTTCTATCTTGAGTCTTCATGTAAATTTTGTTGTGCATTAGCTATCATATGCTGTCTCATATTTACAATCTTGTATGCATTCTTCTGCTTTAACTGAATAATATGATAGCAAGGTTGCAGTCAGTTTTTGTTAATTCTGTTAGCAAATCATAGTATGAGATTGAATACCTCATACATGAACATTTCTTTCAGTCATTATTAGTACTTCATTAACTGTTCCTTGCCGTTTCATTGCCCTTATACTGTTATTCATATTTCATACTGGAAGTGCCAGTTTAGAAACCACTTAGGGGAACAACATGTCTGCTCATATGGAACATAGGCATACTCATTCTGGTAGGTGTCACCACCATATGTAAATTAATATCTGCTTGCAGCTAATGGCTTTGTAGGTCTCGGTGACCATACCATATCCTCCATTTATGTAAATTGTCTGTGTTATCACGTTGAGTTGAATGATTGTTTGTGTTGTATTAAGAGTTACATTTGTGAGGGTACATCTTCTTTCTTGTGATTGTGAAATCTTCTTTCTTGATTCTTCATGTAGTTGATCTATGTAGCAGTTGAAAAATGGTACGGTGTAAGAAATTTGTTAAAGAGATTTGTGATGTTTGGATGTGTTTCCGTGGCAGCAGCCACTTGTGTTGTTGTGACAGTATTTGCTGTACAGTAAATTTGTGTTTGGATTCTTCTTGATACAACATCTTCTTTCTTGAATCTTCATGTAATTTGGTACGGTGTAAGAAATTTGTTGTAGATATTGTGTGACAATGTTGGGTGTGTTGCCGTGGTAGTATCCACTTGAATTTATGTGAGAGGTTTTTCTGTAATTTTGTGTTTTGATTCTTCATGAAAAAAGCTCTTCTTTCTTGATCCTTCGTGTAATTTAGGGGGGAAATAGTTTTTGGTGAATAGTGTCATTTCGGGTAGGTGTTGAATGTTGTAAGAAACTGTGTGCAATCTGTTCTGTTGTTATGTGAGTAATTAGTTTTTATATGGAGCATATGTGGTATAGGTTATTCTGCCATTTTTAAATATACATAGGCTTCTTTATAAATGTCATCATTTTCAGCTACATATTAGCTCATTTATCGTTGTTTATATTTAACAACATTTAACAGCTGCGTTCAAGTCTACATCATTTGAATGTATTCTATGGAAAATAAATAATTGGTATCGCACCTGATTAGTGTATCACTTGTCCGCCCTCATAGTCCACTGGACTGCATAATGCGTTGACACGCAGGGGGCCCAGCTTAGTCTCCCGGTCGTCTCAGCACTTTTCTCCGCTCGGGAACTGCGTGCTAGTGCCATTATCATCTTAGGCATGCATGTCGCCCCTATGGAGTCACCTGAATGGACTTTCACCATCTTGGCTGTTTGCAATCTCAGCTGGGATGTAATGGCTAAAAATTCCACATGTTCATCATCATCAGTGTCTCTGTTACAGTTTCCAATATTAGGTTTAGAATTTGTTTTGTTTCCTGTTCCATTTACTGAAAAATATAACATGCAACATTTAAATGCTTTTCTTTCATCGTGTAGCTGAATCTCATAATCGAGTGGTTAAAATCTCCCATGGATATTACTTTCTCTCAGCTGTTATCATTCTTTAACTGTTCTTAGAAGTTTCAATACTGATTGACCAATTACAATATTTGTCATTTATGGTATTGTAACAGGATGTTCCCCAACAACACATGTTATCAGCGTCTTTGCTCGATTGGGATATTTTTGTTCTAGTAGGTGTCACCACCATTTGTAGATTAATTTCTGCTTGGAGCTAATGGCTTTGTAGGTCTCCGTGACCATCCCATGTCCTCCGTTTTATGTAAATTTTCTGTGTTATCATGTGTAGTTGAATGATGGTGTGTATTTTGTTAAAAGTGACTTGTGTGGGGGTGAGATAATCTTTCTTCTGATAGTGAAACCTTCATACTTGATTCTTCATTTAATTGAGTTATTTAGTAATTCAAAATTGGTTAGTCGTAAGATATTTGTCGTAGAGAATGTGTGAGAATGTTGGGTGTGTTTCGTGGTAGTATCCACGTGTGTTGTTGTGAGAGATTTTACTGTACAGTGTATTTTTGTTTTGCTTCTTCATGACAAAACATCTTCTATCTTGAGTCTTCATGTAAATTTTGGGGATAATAAGATTGCAATGAATTGCGTGTTATTGGTTGGGTGCTGAGCATGGTATGGATCTGTAGGCAATCTTTTCTGTTGCGTGAATTTTGTGTTTGTATATGGAGGACATGAGGTATAAGGTTATTTAGCCATTTATAAATAGTGCATTTGTTTCTTTCCAACACTCTTCCTTTCAGCAACATGTTAGTTTGTTTACTATTGTGTCTATGTTTAGCAACATGCAGCTCCATTCTGATACATATCTTTTCCTTTACGTGCTAGTTTTGGTCTGCCCCGAGTGCTTTATTTCCTCGGTACCCTCGGTTTTTGGAGAGCTTTCCCCTATTCGCCACCTGGGGAGGCGCCCGATGGGGGACTAGCAAACCCCACACGGGAAAAAATGATAGCATTCTGATCATTTTTGGCTATATTCTAGCTCAATTATCACTGTCAAAATATTTAGTAAATTGAGCTCATTTCAACCCAATGTCAATGGAATGTATGCTACGGATAATAAGTAATTTGTATTGCACTTTTGTTGTGCATTAGCTATCATATGCTGTCTCCTACTTACAATCTTGTATGCATTCTTCTGCTTTAACTGAGGAATATGATAGCAAGGTTGAGGTCAGTTTTTGTTAATTCTGTTAGCAAATCATAGTATGAGATTGAATACCTCATACATGAACATTTCTTTCAGTCATTATTAGTATTTCATTAACTGTTCCTTGCCGTTTCATTGCCCTTATACTGTTTCTCATATTTCAGACTGGAAGTGCCAGTTTAGAAACCACTTAGGGGAACAACTTGTCTGCTCATATGGAACATAGGCATACTCATTCTGGTAGGTGTCACCACCATATGTAAATTAATATCTGCTTGCAGCTAATGGCTTTGTAGGTCTCAGTGACCATACTATATCCTCCATTTATGTAAATTGTCTGTGTTATCACATTGAGTTGACGATTGTTTGTGTTGTCTTAAGTGTCACTTTTGTGAGGGTACATCTTCTTTCTTGTGATTGTGAAATCTTCTTTCTTGATTTTTCATGTAGTTGATCTATGTAGCAGTTGAAAATTGGTACGGTGTAAGAAACTTGTTATTTAGAGATTGTGTCAGATGTTTGGATGTGCTTCCGTGGCAAAAGCCACATGTGTTGGTGTGACAGTATTTGCTGTACAGTACATTTGTGTTTTGATTCTTCTTGATAGAACATCTTCTTTCTTGAATCTTCATGTACTTTGGTACAGTGTAAGAAATTTTGTTATAGATATTGTGTGACAATGTTGATTGCGTTGGCGTGGTAGTATCCACTTGAATTGATGTGAGAGGATTTTCTGTGATTTTGTGTTTTGATTCTTCGTGATGAAACCTCTTCTTTCTTGACTCTTCATGTAATATAGGGGAGGAAATAGTTTTTCTGAATAGTTTCATTGTCGGGTAGGTGTTGAATGTTGTAAGGAGCAGTATGCACTCTGTTCTGTTGTTATGTGAATTCTAAGTTTTTTATGGAGGATATGTTGTATAAGTTTTTCTGCCATTTTTAAATAGTGCATAGCTTTCTTTATCAATCTAATCATTACAGTTACTTATTAGGTCGATTATCACTGTCTGCATATTTTTCAACATTTCCCTCTGTACAGTGGAACATGATTCATAATGTATGCTATGCAGAAGAAATATTTATTATTGACTTAGACAGTGCATTAGTTGTAGTTTCCAGTTTCCGATTTTCCATTGTGTGTGTTCACTATTTAATATATGTAATTATACAATAGCATCACACAAACATTTTTTTTTTTTAATTTATTGTCTTGCCATATGGCTCTATCAGTGTGATTACTTCAACCATGACAATTGTTTGACACATGATTTCTATCTTATCAACTGTGGACACTAATTTTTTAGTGTTATTCTATCTACAATACTTGTCATAATTTGTACTTTAAGTGCCAATTCTGACATTACTACGATTAGCAGCATGTTTGCTCTTGTGTTGTATGCCCATACCAGTCAGTGTCACCACCATATGTAAATTAATATCTGCTTGAAGCTAATGGCTTTGTAGGTCTCGGTGACCATACCATATCCTCCATTTATGTAAATTGTCTGTGTTATCACGTTGAGTTGAATGATTGTTTGTGTTGTATTAAGAGTTACATTTGTGAGGGTAATTCTTCTTTCTTGTGATTGTGAAATCTTCTTTCTTGATTCTTCATGTGGTTGATCTATGTAGCAGTTGAAAAATGGTACGGTGTAAGAAATTTGTTAAAGAGATTTGTGATGTTTGGATGTGTTTCCGTGGCAGCAGCCACTTGTGTTGTTGTGACAGTATTTGCTGTACAGTAAATTTGTGATTGGATTCTTCTTGATACAACATCTTCTTTCTTGAATCTTCATGTAATTTGGTATGGTGTAAGAAATTTGTTGTAGATATTGTGTGACAATGTTGTTATGTGAATAATTAGTTTTTATATGGAGGATATGTGGTATAGGTTATTCTGCCATTTTTAAATATACATAGGCTTCTTTATAAATGTCAACATTTTCAGCTACATATTAGCTCATTTATCGTTGTTTATATTTAACAACATTTAACAGTTGCGTTCAAGTCTACATCATTTGAATGTATTCTATGGAAAATAAATAATTGGTATCGCACCTGATTAGTGTATCAGTTGTTCGCCTCCGTAGTCCACTGGACTGCATAGTGCGTTGTGGAACATCTTTATACTGTGAAATAACATTATATATATATTTTAAATGTTAATTAAACTTAGCAAAGAAGAACTGCAGCCAATATTAATAAACCTCAGAGAAACCGTAGAATAAACTCATGTAAAAATACCGACAGTTTTCAAAATGTCTTCTTATTGTTGACTTCTTCATCACATCTCAGGGTCATTAAGTGGTTCACTTTAAGGCCGAAGTAATGAACTAAGACGAAACTTTTCACTCTTGAAAAGGATTTGTATTTTTGTAAAAACATTTACATCTCAACTGAAAATTTACATAGAAGAAAAAAATGAGACAGCTCATCACTTCTAACTTCTCGAGACGTCAAAACAAGACACTGCTAATTAAAAAGCAAAGATACTGCTCTTCCACTTTTTTTCTTTTAGTTCCACAGATGTTTTTTTTTCACAACATTAATTAATAATTGTCAATTATTGTTATTATTAATAATAATTTTCTCTCTCCTTTTTTTAAATAATAATAGATAATTAAATTAAATGAATTTAAAATAGAAATTCGCTACTTACTGTTCTGATACCCCAACACTCCATTCCTGGTAACAGCACATCCGCCCCCATACTTTTGGCGAATGTACTCCGTTACATGAGGCAAAAGTATGTTATATATCAGAACAGTAAGATAGCTTTCCTTTTTGGCAAAAGATTAACCTTGAATAAGAAATATTTGTCCACGGATTGGCTCACTAGCTGCTAATCTAATTGAGAGGCAGTTTATCTACCTTTTCATTGACATATTTTAGAATCTGGTAAGATAAAAATCATCAAAGCACACATATAAGAAATTTACACAGAAATATACATCTACACATAAATTACATAGATCAATACCTATACAAAGAATTGTTTACAAGCAAAAAAATTACAAATTTTCCACGCCACGGGGCGTTGTAACCTTTTAGTCTCTTTCTTTTCTTTTTCAGGTCCATTGTACGTTCAAATTATTTATCGTCACTTGTGATCGTCCATTTTTTCCACTCAAATGTCCCGCTACGCACAACAAGTGTCCAGCGATATTGCATTGTCATGCAAAGAGTATGCGATCAGTTACTTCTCTGCCCGGCAGTTAACAATACCTGTACCTTCGTCTTTGTTATCTTGCTTGATAGCTTGGCGCTCCCACCTGTACCTTCGTCTTTGTTATCTTGCTTGATAGCTTGGCGCTCAGTTCAGTAGCTTGCACTGTTGAGAGCATATTTTAGTTCGTGCTCTTGTGTGTGGGAGGATCCAGATGCTGCTGGCGTCGTTGTTACATCCCGCTCTCGCCGTTTATGTTAAAGCGTCTATTGGGATATCATCACGACCACCGCCCTTGTACGCCGTGCTGCTGATTTGCGGTAAGTACTTTATATTGAATCACTTCACCTCTTCGACAGCACACGCGGCACAACATCCATCTACTATCCTCTCACAGTCACACGAATCACCCATTTTTCACTAATGAATTTAAATCCTCGTCTGCTCGTTTTGTCATCTTGGCACTACAGTTTTCGTTATAATTAGTATTTTACCAAGACATTTGTTCAACAATACATATCGACCTGTCGACCTTGGTTTATACTTCCTACATTTAATAGTCTTCATGGTTTTTTTTTTTTATGTTCACAATTGTTATATTATGAATTTTACGTATATTTCATCCTTAAAACAAAGATAATATTACTCCTTTTTTTTCATCAGAAATTATACATAACCAGAAGAAAACATACATTCCACTGTTTTACTACCTATAGTATTCTAACTTTTTTTTAATACCTCTCGTAAAAAATCTTTCCTTTTACGCCATCCATGGATTTAATTAATCTATTTATGTTCAGACCTATTTATTCGGATGTAAATATGAGATCAGGCCAGGTTTCTGGTCTCGCTTTTATTGAAATTTTTTCCTTTCCTTTTGGGTCATTCCATGCCAAGTGGTCTAGAGGCTCCCACATGACCCTCATGGATTTTGATGAAATTTTGTATGAACATTCACACATGTTCTCAATGAACACTGGTAAAGTTTCAGTTTCAGAAATTCAATACTTTCGGAGATACAGTCACTTGTTTAAGACCATAGCACAGCTTCCAACAGTGCGTCCTTGAATTTTCAGCAACTTTGAGATGATATAACTCTGGTAGTATTTGCATGAAAGAAACAAAACTTGGCCATCTTATACAACTTTTAGGGCTCTTTAAAGTAAAATATTAATAACAGGATTTCTGAGCAATTTTCATATAGAAAATTTGGGGCAAATTTGGGCGAAAACATTGCTGGTAAAAAAAAGTGCGAACTTTAGTTTTTTATATCTCCGGAAGTAATTGTGGGATGTACATGAAACTTAGCACACCATAACTCACCAACACAAGGTCTTAGAATATAAAGTTTCATTGTCCTATTGCTTCCCATTATTTCACAAATCTAGGGTAAAGTTGACATTTTTTCAAAAAGTGCTAAAAATGGGTATTTTTAGTCAAATTTTTCAAAAAAGTGTTTTCTCCAAATTCCTTTAAACTATGCTCATTAGAGAGAGCATATTTTGAACTATCTAGAAAAGTGGATTTGGTTTTGCAATGCAAGCATATAAGGCCCTAAAAAGTAGCATCATCCTAGAGGCGCACTGGAAGTTTGAACCCATTTTTCTGGCACTCAGATTATACCTAAAATCTTTTATTATGTCTAATAAATGTTTGTTAATGCCTTGGATAAGTGAAATAAGAAGTCCTGATGGATAGGACATAGCTTAAGTCCGAACAGAAAAAGAATAAAATTAGAAACAATGTTATTTCTTAACTGTCCCCCCTCCCACAACTCTCTCTCTCTCTCACACAAACAAACACATACACACACACACACACACACACACACACACACACACACACACACACAACATTATTATAATTTAGAATGAATGTAAATTGTAAAATTTATTTGCACAATCATTAGCTAATTATTAGTAGCATTTTTAATGGACACCGCCAGCTTACTGAAGGAAAATAAGTTGTTGTGGTTTAACCACTGCTAGTTTCATTTCACCTGAGAAAACCAGCATCTCCATCAACATAGGGGCTACATTCGAGCATCAACAGCTATGGGTGAGTTTCTTTACACAGGTTTCCAAGCCTGATGAATATCAACAGGAATGGTATATTGCCGGCTAGACGAATTTACTGACGGAGCTGGAGTAACTGCAATAATGTGGTGTTATGGAACCCAGCTCTTGTCACTTATTGGTGGTCAATAAAATGAATCTGCTGGACCATGAGGGTGCATAAAGTTTATTAATTCTCCCTTTGTTCAGTGGAAGTCTCACAGATATTTCCAATCCACCAAATATTTTCTTAGATGCATGCAACATATTGTCCTGGTTGGAGAGCAGACATTAATATGCCTTCTTTAGTTCTCTGACCCATTGTAGCTACAAAAGATGATCAATCATTTGAAAAACTGCTGACCTGAATTACTGTTTTATCAATAGGTAAAAAGTGACGATTTTCTCTAGTGCCTGCTACAGTTTGTCCAAGTTTAAACCTCACTTCTTGTGACAATTTTTTTTATTTCCCCAATTTCATCTTTACTGACGAAAACAAATTTTATACCATTAATGTTTTCAGAGCAAAAATGAAACAGATCTAGGCGAGTAAGATTGAGCACTGGAGCCATCACTGAAATTGTGAATGTGAGATCTGTGCAAACTGTGCTTTTATATATTTGATGAGCTCCTTGATAAAAACGTTAACTGTACCAGTGTCATGCCGCAAACGAGAACTGATAATGCAGGAACTTAAAAGATTCCACTTTCTCATTTTGATGAAAGTAGATAACAAATAGATGAATTGTTGCTTTCCAGTGGAAGCCTTGCGCAGCATCCTGAATAATAAAAGAATAATTCTCCAAAAAAATCCATTAGGACAACAAGCTCTTTGTTTTTCAGATGACATTTAAGGCCTTTAAGATGCAGTTATTCCAGCTCCATCAGTAAATTTGTCTGTCTGACAATACACCATTCTTCTTGATATTCATCAGAAAATTAATGTAGCATAGGGTAAGGTGGTACAAATTCGATATAGGTACAATTCACGTTTTCAGTCTCTTAGTGTTCGTAGCACTTGCCTTTTGTGGCGTTGCAGTGTAGCAGGTTTCTATAGCTCCTCCTGTCTTTTCCAAGAATACAGCACTCTGTGCTAAGGAGATATAAATTTTTTCCTGTAAAGATGTACTTGGAGCTACTTCGTCAAAAGTGCTCTTATAAATGTTCTAGTTTCCACACGCTTGTAAACTCGTTATTGTGCAACGTTTGGTACAGCAAAGTATGCACTGGTGTCCGAAGGAAAAAGTGATTTTTATGTGGGGAAAAGTCAGTGATCAAAATTGTACGAGGAAGTGATCATAAATGTACCTAGTGTGGTACATTTTCTATCGATTTTTCTCGATTCTGTAACCTTTTTTTGTGTTCATACAAAACATATGTAATTGTCTAATATTGGAGTTACATATTCAATAAACATTCAAAAACAAGTGCCATAGTTAAAATTATTTTTTTCTCAATATATTTGCAGTTACAATTACATTTGTCCAAAATGATTGAAATTGTACCACCATTCCCTATCAAAAATTGAAATAGGTTAGAGCAAACTAAGCAACCTATGAGTGGCTCCTAATTTTACCCATGGCACTTCAATAATTTTTTTATCAGGCTTGGTAACCTGTGTAAAGAAGTGCTTATCACGCTTGGGATATCCTGTGGTAAAGGAACCCACCCGTGGCTGTTATTGCCCCTATGGCGATGGGATGCTGGTTTTCTCAGGTGAAATGAAACTAGCAGTGGTTAAACCATAGCAACTCATTTATACTCTTCTTTTCCATCAGTAAGCTAGTGTTGTTCATTGAACAGGCTACTAATAATTAGATAATGATTATGGAAATAAATTTTATGAATTAGATAGAGAGAGGTGGGGGGGGGGGACAATTAAGAAATAACATTGTTTCTATTTTTATTCTCTTTCTATTCAGACTTAAGCTACGTCCTATTCATCAGGACTTCTTATTTCACTTACCCCAGGCATTAACAAACATTTATTAGACATTATAAAAGATTTTAGGTATAATTTGAGTGCCAGAAAAATGGGTTCAAACTTCCAGTGCGCCTCTATGATTATGCTACTTTTTAAGGCCTTAAATGCTTGCATTGCAAAACCAAATCCACTTTTCTAGATAGTTCAAATTATTCTCTTTCTAATGAGCATGGTTTAAAGGAATTTGGAGAAAACACTTTTTTGAAAAATTTGACTAAAAATACCCATTTTTAGCACTTTTTGAAAAATCGTCAACTTTACCCTAGATTTGTGAAATAATGGGAAGCAATAGGAGAATGAAACTTTATATTCTAAGACCTTGTGTTGGTGAGTTATGGTGTGCAAAGTTTCATGTACATCCCACAATTACTTCCGGAGATATAAAAAACTAAAGTTCGCACTTTTTTTTACCAGCAATTTTTTCGCCCAACTTTGCCCCAAATTTTCTATATGAAAATTGCTCAGAAATCCTGTTATTAATATTTTACTTTAAAGAGCTCTAAAAGTTGTATAAGATGGCCAAGTTTTGTTTCTTTCATGCAAATACTACCAGAGATATATCATCTCAAAGTTGCTGAAAATTCAAGGACGCACTGTTGGAAGCCGTGCTATGGTCTTAAACAAGAGACTGTATCTCCGAAAGTATTGAATTTCTGAAACTGAAACTTTACCAGTGTTCATTGAGAACATGTGTGATTGTTCCTACAGAATTTCATCAAAATCCATGAGGGTCATGTGGGAACTTTTCTCAATATTAGACCACTTGGCACGGAATGGCCCTTTTTTTTTTTTTTTTTTTTTTTTTTTTTCAGATTCGTAAATGTCTCATGAAGGTGTATATATATATATATATATATATATATATATATAAAATAGATGAAGTACACTTACCAGGCGAAGGGGCACAGGCAGTAATAGCAATAAATAAACACACAGACACACACACACACACACAAAAATGCTAGCTTTCGCAGCCTAGCTGCTTCATCAGGCAGAAGGGAGGAGAGGGAAAAGGAAATGATGAGGGTTTTAAGGAAGGGGGTAAGGAGCCATTCCAATCCCTGCCTAAGTGTACTTGTGTCTGTGTAAATGTGTGGGTTTGTGTGCATTTATTTACCCTCCATTTTTTCCCCCAAGGTAAGTCTTTCCTGTCCCGGGATTGGAATGGCTCCTTACCCCCTTCCTTAAAACCCTCATCATTTCCTTTTCCCTCTCCTCCCTTCTGCCTGATGAAGCAGCTAGGCTGCGAAAGCTAGCATTTTTGTGTGTGTGTGTGTGTGTGTCTGTGTGTTTATTTGTTGCTATTACTGCCTGTGCCCCTTCGCCTGGTAAGTGTACTTCATCTATTTTTTACGTATATTTTTCCTGTTAGGAATTTTTCCTCGATATATATATATATATATACGTAAAAAATAGATGAAGTACACTTACCAGGCGAAGGGGCACAGGCAGTAATAGCCACAAATAAATTCACAGACACACACACACAAAAATGCTAGCTTTCGCAGCCTAGCTGCTTCATCAGGCAGAAGGGAGGAGAGGGAAAAGGAAATGATGAGGGTTTTAAGAAAGGGGGTAAGGAGCCATTCCAATCCCGAGACAGGAAAGACTTACCTTGGGGGAAAAAATGGAGGGTAAATAAATGCACACACACCCACACATTTACACAGACACAAGTACACTTAGGCAGACATACTGTAGAACTGTAGAAAGCAAAGAAGTTAGAAGTTAGACAGAGATGTCACATGAGGCAGAGACTCTGTCCAGAGAACCAAGGTAAAGATGTTAAGATGGTGGGTGGGAATTCGAATTTAGCGGAGGTTGAGACCAGGTGGGCAACGGGAAGAGAGAATATGCTGAAGGGCTAGTTCCCATCTCCGGAGTTCTGAAGGATTGGTGTCAGTGGAAGTATCCAGATAACCCGGACGGTGTAGCACTGTGCCAAGATGTGCTGGCCATGCACCAAGGCATGTTTAGCCACAGGGTGATCCTCATTACCAACAAACACTGTCTGCCTGTGTCCATTCATGCGAATGGACAGTTTGTTGCTGGTCATTCCCACATAGAACGCTTCACAGTGTAGGCATGTCAGTTGGTAGATCACGTGGGTACTATCGCAAGTGGCTCTGCCTTTGATCGTGTGCACCTTCCGGGTTACGGGACTGGAGTAAGTGGTGGTGGAAGGGTGCATAGGGCAGGTTTTACAACGGGGGCGGTTACAAGGGTAGGAGTCAGAAGGTAGGGAAGGTGGTTTGGGGATTTCATAGGGGTGGACTAGGAGGTTACGGAGGTTAGGTGGGCGGCGGAAAGACCCTCTGCCCCTTCGCCTGGTAAGTGTACTTTATCTATTATATATATATATATATATATATATATATATATATATATATATATATATATATATATATATATATATATATATATATGTTGTTGTTGTGGTCTTCAGTCCGGAGACTGGTTTGATGCAGCTCTCCACCCTACTCTATCCTGAGCAAGCCTCTTCATCTCCACATAAGAACGACAACCTACATCTGTCTGAATCTGCTTACTGTATCCATCTCTTGGTCTTCCCCTGCGATTTTTTCCCCACACACTTCCCTCCAACGCTAAATTCACAATTCCTTGATGTCTAAGAATGTGTCCTACCAATCTATCCCTTCTTTTAGTCAAGGTATGCCAGAAATTCCTTTTCTCCCCAATTCTGTTCAGTACCTCCTCATTAGATACGCGATCCACCCACCTAATCTTCAGCATTCTTCTGTAGCACCAAATTTCAAAAGCTTCAACCCTCTTCCTGTCCGCACTATTTATCGTCCATGTCTCACTCCCATACAAGGCAACACTCCATACAAATGCCTTCAGAAAGGACTTCCTTAGGTTTAAATCAATATTCGATGTTAACAAATTTCTCTTTTTCAAGAACACTTTCCTACCCATTGCCATTCTGCTTTTTATATCCTCTGTACTGCGACCATCATTTGTTATTTTACTGCCCAAGTAACAAAACTCATCTTCCTCCTTTATTGCTTCGTTTCCCAATCTAATTCCTTCAGCATCACCTGATTTTCTTACACTGCACTCCATTACCCTAGTTTTGCTCTTGTTAATGTTCATCTTATATGCACCTTTCAGCACACTGTCCATTCCGTTCAATTGCTCTTCCAGGTCCTTTGCTGTATCTGACAGAATTACTATGTCGTCGGCAAAACACAATGTTTTTAATTCTTCACCCTGAACTTTAATTCCTTCTCCAAATTTCTCCTTGCTTTCCTTTATAGCTTGCTCAATGTACAAATTGAACAACAATGGAGAAAGACTACAACCCTGTCTTACTCCCTTTCCAACCACTGCATCCCTTTCATGCCCTTCAACTCTGACGACCGCTGTCTGGTTTTTGTACAAGTTGTAAATAACCTTACGCTCCCTATATTTTACTCCTGCTTGCTTCAGAACTTGAAAGAGTTTATTCCAATCAACATTGTCAAAAGCCTTCTCCAAATCTACAAAAGCTAGAAATGTAGGTTTGCCTTTTCTTAATCTATCTTCTAGGATAAGCCGTAAAGTGAGTATTGCCTCCCGTGTTCCTACCTTTCTCCTGAACCCAAACTGATCTTCCCCGAGGTCGGCTTCTACCAGCTTTTCCATCCTTCTGTATATAATTCGCGTTAATATTTTGCAGCCATGACTTATTAAACTGATGGTTCTGTATTTTTCACACCTGTCTGCACCTGCTTTCTTAGGGATGGGAATTATAACATTTTTCTTAAAGTCTGAGGGTACTTCACCTGTCTCATACATCTTACACACCAGGTGAAACAATTTTGTCATGGCTGGTTCTCCCAGAGACTTCAGTAACTCTGAGGGAATATCATCTACTCCAGGGGCCTTGTTTCGACTTAGGTCTTTCAGGGCTCTGTCAAATTCTTCTCTCAGTACAGTATCTCCTATTTCATCTTCACCTACATCCTCTTCCCTTCCTACAATATTGTCTCGAAGTTCATTTCCTTTGTAGAGTCCCTCTATATACTCTTTCCACCTTTCAGCTTTCCCTTCTTTGCTGAGAACTGGTTTTCCATCAGAGTCCTTGATATTCATAGAGCTGTTTTTCTTATCTCCAAATGTTTCTTTTATTTTCCTGTAGGCTGTATCTATTTTTCCCCTATTTATACATTCTTCTACATCCTTGCATTTGCCTTCTAGCCACTCCTGCTTAGCCATTTTACACTTCCTGTCAATCTCATTTCTTAGTCGTCTGTACTCTATTTTGCCTGTTTCATTTACAGCATTTTTATATTTTCTCCTTTCATCAATTAAATTTAGTATCTCCTGTGATATCCAAGGATTTTTTGTAGGTCTTTCCTTCCTACCTACTTTGTCCTCTGCTACCTTCACTATTTCATCTCTCAATTTTACCCATTCCTCCTCTACTGTTTTATTTCCCCCCGTTTCTGTCAATTGTTGCCTAAAGCTCCGTCTGAAATTCTTAAGAACCTCAGGTTCCTTCAATTTATCCAGGTCCCATCTCTTTATTTTCCTATGTTTTTGTAGTTTCTTTAGTTTCAGCCTACAGTTCATAACCAACAAGTTATGGTCAGAGTCTATATCTGCCCCTGGGTACGTCTTACACTGTAGAACCTGATTCCGAAATCTATGTCTTACCATTATAAAATCTATCTGGTATCTTCCGGTGTCTCCTGGTCTCTTCCACGTATACAACCTTCTTTTGTGATTCTTGAACCAGGTGTTTGTTATAACTAAATTATGTTCTGTGCAAAATTCTACCAGGCGGCTTCCTCTTTCATTCCTTTTGCCCAGACCATATTCACCTACTATCTTCCCTTCCCATCCTTGTCCTACTACCGAATTCCAGTCTCCCATTACAATTAAGTTTTCCTCTCCCCTAATTGTCTGAATAATTTCCTTTAGCTCCTCATATATTTCTTCGATTTCCTCATCATCGGCAGAGCTAGTTGGCATATAAACCTGTACTACTGTTGTCGGTGTTGGCTTCGTATCTATCTTGACAATGATAATGCGATCACTGTGCTGGTCATAGTAGTTTACCCGCATTCCTATTTTCTTATTCATTATCAATCCTACTCCTGTGATACCCCCAATTGATTTTGTATTTATAATCCTGTACTCTCCTGACCAGAAATCCTGTTCATCCTGCCACCGAACTTCACTAATCCCCACTATATCTAACTTCAACCTATCCATTTCCCTTTTTAAATTTTCTAATTTTCCTACTCGATTAAGGGATCTAACATTCCACGCTCCGACCCGTAGAATGCCAGTATTGTCTTTCCTGATGATCACATCCTCCTGAGTAGTCCCCGCCCGGAGATCCGAATGGGGGACTATTTTACCTCCGGAATATTTTACCCGAGAGGATGCCATCATCATATGTTCATACAGTAGAGCTGCATGTCCTCGGGAAGGGTAACGGCTGTAGTTTCCCCTTGCTTTCAGCCGTTCGCAGTAGCTGTGTGGCAAGGCCACATTAGCTGATGTTACAAGGCCATCTCAGTCAATCATCCAGACTGTTGCCCCTGTAACTACTGAAAAGGCTGCTGCCCCTCTTCAGGAACCACACGTTTGTCTGGCCTCTCCACAGATACCCCTCCGCTGTGGTTGCACCTACGGTACGGCTATCTGTATCGTTGAGGCACGCAAGCCACCCCACCTCGGCAATGTCTGTGGTTCATGGGGGTGGATATATATATATATATATATATATATATATATATATATATATATATATATATGTATATATAAAGGGAAACTTTCCCGGTGGGATAAACAAAAATGAAAATAGAAAAGAGATGACTTACCAAAAGGACCGGCTCGTCGAGAGAAACAAATAAAATCACACACAAACACACATACAAGCTTTCGCCACCACTGGCAGCTTCTTGAGGAAAAAGGGAAAGATATGGGTTTTAAGGAAGTGGAAAAGGAGTCATTCCAATCCCAGGAGTGGAAGGACTTACCTTAGTGGAAAAAAAGGAAGGTAAACAAATACACACACACTCAGACATATCGAAACGCAAACACACCTAGACAGACATTTGTGAAAAGCCTTTTTTTTCACAAATGTCTGTCTAGGTGTGTTTGGGTTTCGATATGTCTGAGTGTGTGTGTGTATTTGTTTACCTTCCTTTTTTTTCACCTAAGGTAAGTCCTTCCACTCCTGGGATTGGAATGACTCCTTTTCCACTTCCTTAAAACCCATATCCTTCCCTTTTCCTCCCCTTTTTTCCTTTTTTTCCTGAAGAAGCTGCCAGTGGTGGCGAAAGCTTGTATGTGTGTTTGTGTGTGATTTTATTTGTTTCTCTCGATGAGCCGGTCCTTTTGGTAAGTCATCTCTTTTCTATTTTTATTTTTGTTTATATATATATAAACAAAAATAAAAATAGAAAAGAGATGACTTACCAAAAGGACCGGCTCGTCGAGAGAAACAAATAAAATCACACACAAACACACATACAAGCTTTCGCCACCACTGGCAGCTTCTTCAGGGAAAAAAGGAATATATATATATATATATATATATTCCTCTTTTTTTTTTTTTTTTTTTTTTTTTTTTTTTTTTTTTTTTTTTTTTTTTTTTTTTTTTTTTTCTTTTTCAGACTCGTAAACGTCTCATGAAGGTATAAAGACACACACACACACACACACACACACACACACACACACACATATATATATATATATATATATATATACACACACACACACATCCTCCAAGGAAACAAGAAATCGGGCCACACTATCCTCCAACCACGATAGAAGGAAATAATCCTACATCATTTATCGTGTGTAATGTGGTTAGTTGTGTAGTAGAGAATAGCTGTGAGAACTTTGTCTACTCGTGTTTCAATGGATAAGCAACTACTATATGCATAGATCATAATTGGGAAAGAATTCTCTGTTTATATAGTATATAGACTTTCTAGACTTAAAGTGACTGAACTGCCATAAAATATTCATCCTGTTCATTAACACTAACCGTGTGAGGCTAAGTCCGTGTTCGGAAGAACTTTATAGCAATATTAATCTCCACTTTCTTGTATAAACGGAACCCAAAATTCATTTACCTACTGATTTATATATGGATGGTTTGACCTGTTAACCATTAAGTTTGATGAATCAGAATTGCAAGTGTGTTCCATGCCTTCTGTATCTGTATCATTGTAACCCCTGCTTCAATATGTTACTCAGTTATTTCTTGTTTTTCTCAATCAATGTTTAATAATTCAGCATAATGTAAATTAATAGGCATGAAGTTCGTTTTAAGACACTTCGCATTCATTCATCATGACATTCATTCTTCCACATTCGTCTTCGTAGCATAGGGTTAAGAGAAAAGAAAAGTCGGAGTTGCGGAGGCCACAATTATTCATTTTAGATACCATCGCGCAAATATCCGACCGAAAGCGCAAATAAGCGCTACGTGCCTTGGCACAAAACAATTCAATAATCCCTATCTCAAAGTACAATGTATCCACAATTTTTTTGTCAGGCAATACGCCTTCCACAAATACATTCTGATTATTATTATTATTGACATGAAGCGCGTAAAATGTAACCTATGCCTGTTGAATTTCTCATTTACATATACTTTAATACTTATCGCAGCTTTCCTTATTATCTTTAGAAAATTTCCGCAGAGGTTTTAATTGTTAGTAAGCAGTATAGTTGATTCTTTTTTTTCTGATTTAGTTAAATTTTAGTTAGAGGAATTAGGCTGTCGTTAGTGTAGTTAAAGTATTTAAACAGTAGTTAGTAATGTAGTTTAGATTTCTATATATCCGGCTAGCTGTAAGGTATCGTTGTTTTTAAACAGTTTTAAATTTCGTATATATATATATATATAATTTTTGTATTTAATTTCGCGTGTGCGTGGTTCGTTTTCTCTCGTGTACATAGCATGTTTTATTTCCGTGTATATATATCTTTATATCTATCTCGGTGTTTATCCTGTTTATATGAACTGGTTCAAACTGAGCCGCCCCTACATCTGTTTGACACTCCCCCGTACAAATCAACTTTGACAGCTGGCGGGCGTTGATCATCAGCTGTCTCAGCGCTATTCGCCAGTGTTTATGATAGCCACATAAAGTAGAATTCAACTTAGTGGCACAAATTTTTCGCGTGCATAGCGGTGGGCGTACGCATACATAACATCGTCATATAAACATCTTTATCAAATTAGGTGAATGTATCTTGTCTGAGTGTTATTGGATGTATGGTTTTAGATCCTTATGCGGATGCAGTCCTTTTATTTTTCCCGATCCGGAATATGCTAATAGATCGCTACCTGGGTGTGGTATCTTCACAATAACAAATGGTCCTGTGTATACCACCTGCCACTTTGCATTCAATTTCTTTAATTTATCGGCCCTTGGATGGCTTTTCAGAAGTACCATATTTCCCTCTTCAAATTTGTGAATACGACCTAGCTTGTTGTCATATCTACGCTTTCTTCTCTGTGCCTCCTCATTCAATACATTAAGAGCTTGTCTTATTCGGTCTTCCATAGGTACAATTGGTGTAGGTATCTTTGGTAAGGGCTTCACCCATTCGTCTTCCTTTCTTTCAGTATAAATTAGTTCAGATGGCGTTAGTCCAGTCGACGGATGGGGAAGGTTGTTTATTATCTGTAAGAATGGTGTTATCAACTCTACCCATTTTGTCTATTTATTGGGCGCATATGTTCGCATGAACCGATTAAATTCCTTATATATCCTTTCTACCGGGCTTGCCTCTGGGTGATGTAGTGAGACTAAAATGTGTTTAATCCCCTGTTCCTTTAGAAAATCTTTCCACTTGCCACTAGTGAAATTAGTTGCATTGTCAGTGATTATAACTTGCGGCTTGCCCACATTGACAAAATAGTCATCTATTAACCTTTTCATAATGGGACCTGATGTAATTGTTTTCGTGGTGTACATGCATACGTATCTACTAAATACGTCATACACTGCCACCACATATTTTGCACCACCTCTTGCTCTTGGCATTGGTCCTGCTGTATCCATGGAAACCAACGTGAGGGGGCCTTTTGGAACAATGGGGTGCAAATTAGTCAATTTAGAGATGTTTGAGTATTTTAACCTTTTGGCAAACCGGACAGGCTCGTATTATTTTATATGCTTGTCGGAAAAGATTGGGTACGTAACAGTAAGAACTGATTTTTCCCACACATTTTGTTACTCCGTAGTGCCCCCAAACATTGTGCGTGTACCTAATTAGGTTTTCCACACAAGTACTAGGTATACACACCTTCCAAAAATTCAAATTAGGTTTGCTTCTATAGAACAAAACACCCTCGTGTATCTTGTAATGTTCCCTTAACAGTGAAGTATTGTCTTCCTTAAGTTTTAGTCTAACCACTTTCCATTTCTCGTCTGCTTCTTGCAGAGCATCCATTTCTCTGCACATTTTCAAATAATACGGGCGGAAAGTGCCGTCATGCATTAAGAGAATGCGGTAGTCGGCAAATTGGTCCGAAATTTCTTGTAATTCTTGTATTCCTACTGGCAAACGTGAAAGACAATCCGCGATTACATTATGTTCCCCTTTTATGTAAATCACTTCATAGCTAAATTCTTGCAAAAAAAGTATCCACCTGGCCAGTCGTCTATGCAACAGTTTGCAAGTTTGCAAGAAAGTGAGGGCTTGATGATCACAATATACACGAGTGTGTTTTCCCCATAGATAAAATTGAAATTTACGGAAAGCCCACACTACTGCCAAGGCTTCCAACTCTGTTACCGAATAAGCTCTCTCACATTCTGTCAATGTCCTACTTGCAAAACTGATTATACAGGGTCTTGTTTCACCGTCTACTTCTCTCCATTGGAAGAGACACGAACCAAGGCCGTGGAGGGACGAATCTGTCGCCAGACAAAACTCCTTCGACAGATCTGGATGGTATAGTATGTTAGCATTGACGAGAGCACGTTTTATTTCCTTAAAATCCCGTTCACATTCCGGTGACCATCTCCATAACTGTCCCTTTCTCAATAAATTTAACAAATTGTCACTATTTAATAACTGATCTGGTAGAAATTTGCGAAAAAATGATGTCAACCCCAGAAAAGCTTTCAATTGTCTCTTATTCTGTGGTGAAGGAGCTTGATTAATAGCCTTAAGTTTCTCAGGGTCCGGAACAATACCATCCTGCGAAATCACGTGACCAAGAAACTTGATCTTTTCTTGTCCGAACAGGGATTTGTTCAAATTTACAGTTACTCCGGATTGTTCAAATTGCTCAAGCACCCGTGTAATTAGCTTCATGTGTTCTTCCCACGTTGCTGTTGAAATTAATAGGTCATCAACATATAATGTAATTTTGCTACGCAGCTCGGGTCCCAAAACTTTATCCAGAGCTGCTATAAAAATTCCAGCAGAAACATTTAGTCCAAAGGGTAGTACACAAAACTGATAACTACATCCTAAACAAACAAAAGCTGTAAATTTTCGGTTTTCTTCATGCAGTTTTATCTGCCAATAGGAAGATGTCAAATCGAGGGCAGTAAAATACTTGACACCGTAAAATTTTAACAATTGTTCATCTAAATTTTCTGGTCTGGTCCGGACAGGTACTATGACTTGATTTATTTTCCTAGCATCCAAGACGAGTCTAACACTGCTATCCGCTTTATTCACTGCCAAGATGGGGCTGCAATAGGGTGAATTTGAGGGTTCTATAATATCCCACTTTAGCATTCTATTAATTTCTGTATTTACTGCTTCCCGTTTGGCCCATGGTATCGGATAAGAGTAGTTACAGTAGGTCTCATGAGGTATTGTTTCCATTTTGTATTCATACCCTCTTATTATTCCGGGTTTCTTGTCGAAAACTTCCGGAAATTGCTCTAACAATACCTGCAATTCCTGTTGTTGGATTTTCGTGAGACACGGTGCACCTTTATTTGTGTCATAATGCACAAACCCTTCGCTTTCGGTAACAATGTTTACTTGTTCCTTTATAAACAAAACTTAAGGACAAATTATTTGCAAGTTAACAGAATTCAACATTTCTCTCATACTTTCTCTCGTCCTAACCAGATCCACAACAATTGTTCCTTCTTGAAATTCAAAATAACAATTTCCCTTTTCGATATCTATTTTTGCCTTCGCCTGGCGAAAGTAATCCATACCAAGAATACAATCAACAATTAACCCTTCTAAGACCAAAAAATTACACATAGTTGTGTTCTCTCCGAATTTTAATGGAAGACGTACTTGTCTTTTCACAGGTTGTGCCTTCCGACCCACTGCCATAAGTATTTTGCAATTTTGGACTGGAAGAGAAGGAACTGGCATAAATTTTGATACTTCTTTGAGAAGGTTGTTAGAAATTACGCTAACTGTCGCCCCTGTGTCCAATACCACATATACTGGTACTTCTCCTACATGTCCCTTTACCATAGCCTGAACAATATCAACGGTTTTTGTTGTTCCCTCAGATTGGTCATTAATTAATTCATCTTGTAAAGCTTTCCCACCTGCATCGGGATACCTCATAAAATTGATTTGTGAATAATTTTCCCCCTCACTAGCAGGCATTGTCGGGGTACGGGGGTCTAACCCGACTGATTCAAGTTTTCCTGGGTCTGTGTGCTAGCCTCAGTATCCGGTTCTATTTCTATAATCTGAACCTGATTTCCGTCTGGGGGCCAGTCATTGTTTGATCGCGGATGGTTGTTTTGTTCCCTTTGCCTATTCGCATTACCCCACGATCTACCACCTGGCTGTGCCTGGGATCTTTGTTGTTGTTGTTGTTGGTGTGGCTGCCTTCTGTAATTATCGCGTGACTGATTCGAATTATTCTGGTTTTGTCCATTGCGAAAATTATTACGCTGTTGCCCATTCTGGTAGACCGGGTTATACCTATTATCATTCCTCCTCCTATTTTCGTTCCGCATTCGGTAACTGTTATTATTATTGTTACTACCACCGTTGTAATTACCGTTTCGGCTAGAACTCGTTCCATTTTGCCTAGGCGGTGAGTTCCGATCAGAATTCCCATGGTTCACATTGTCACCATAATTATCCCTGTTAGAATTGCGAACAAAACTTCTCTCCCCTTAATGGATCAGGTCGTAATCGTCTAAAGCATCGAAAAATTTTGGCAAATTATACTCAGGCACCCACATAATTTTTTCAGCAATATCAGTGGGTAATTTTGATTTGAGTATCCTAATTACATCCACGTGTGACATTGGTGTCGTCCAGAACAGGTTTTATTAAGATATTTTTCGAAATATTTACATAGGCTGCCCGAGCGTCTGTTATACGGCTCCGGACTAAAAACTTGCCGTCGTAGACGTTCTTGTACAGACTGTGACCAAAATCTTGCAATGAACTCCTGCTCAAATTGAGCATAGGTTTGGCACCTATTTATGGCGCTTGCAGCCCAAGCAGAAGCATTGCCTTCGAAGTGACTAACTTTCCGAGCATCCGACCAAGAATGTGGCAATACATTCCGAAATGTTTGCAAAAATATGATTGGATGACTCTTTTTGTTTTCTTCCGAAAATCTGGGAAATTTTCTCGATCCACCTAAACCGTCTTCAATAACAATATTGATAACCTGGTCCCCGTTTTTTGCTGATTGGGTGTGGGTTACAACTGTGGACAAACCGGGTACCGTATTTGTACGCGGCCCATTTGATTGTGTTGGCATAGTTAAATGTTCCAGAGGTGATCCATGACTATGCTGCATATTAATGTGTTGGAAAATTGGCGGTGTCGTTTGCGACCTTGTAAACGATACAGACTCCCTATGCTCATTTACTAAATTATGTCCCGGTGGCACGGTATTACTTGCTAAAGTAGATGATTGAGCCGGTGTGTTTTCTCCGTAAATCTGACGGGTCATACTGCCAACTTCCCTTTTTATTTCCCGCAGTATTTGTTCCCCTTTTTCACTTACCCATTTTTCCACTTCCTCTCTACAATTCCGATGCCCTGAAGTGCTACTGTCGCATTCATTGTCTTGCATTTGCTTTTTTATCTCTTGTAATTCTATGTTGGAATTCTTTTGTTCTACCTTTAAAGATCCTACTTTACGTGTTAGCCGTTCCATTTTATCGGCTAACGGATTGTAACCCTCGCTCAGCTCGTCTACTCTTTGCTCAATTGAGCTTATGGATCCTTCGACCATTTGTTTTGCTGCTTTTAAACTTTCACAATCCTTGGCAATGTGAACTTCTTGAGTGCTCAAACGGGTTTGCCTAACATTTAAAGCCTCAAATGTAACATTGATTTCATTTACTTCCTGTTGTATGTCAGCTCGCATTTGCGTGACGTGTGTTTGTAAATTTTTAACAGACTCCCTGGTAGCCTGTACATCAGTTTGCAAATGTTGCATTTGTTCCAATTGTTTATCCATTTTCATTTGCAAACTTTGTGACTGTTTGTCTATTAGTTCCATTATTAGGTTAAAAAGAGTGTACATTTCTGACGAAGATTTATTTTCCGTCTCTACTCGGCTGTTATCTGAAATTTTTATCTCTGCCGGGTGCACGGTTTGTGCCTTTGAAGAAGTGGGGGTCTGCCAGTTATTAAATTCAATTGTGTGGGCGTTTTGTGAAGCTTCATCATCAGCCCCACACAATTGCTCTGATACTCCAGAAGATTCTATACTTATCGATATATTTGAATCTATCAGAGGATTCATCATTGGGTCATTGTTTGATATGAAAGGGGTATTGTTATCACCATTGGATTCATAATTTAAGGCTGGGATCTGTAATTCGGGATTTTGGACTAACTGATTATCAAAACTAACTTCGCCATCACTGCTAGAAGATTTTCCTGATAGTTCACACTGTTCACGTTTATCGGACATTTTGGCAAACTTTCACTTAAGGCCTCGGCAACAATGACCATTCCCTTCCTCAAACCACTATTAAAAAAAACGCTTCAACAATCACAATTGAACACTTAAAACCAATTTCATGCCTTATATCCCACAAGAAGTTAATTTTTGGATAAATTTAGATTAACACTCAAGCTACATCAGCAACTACGTGATGTTACACCATCAAACTACGTTAATTCTGAGTAACTATTGAAGCTAGGCGGAAAGAGAAATTTCAAAATATTGTTAGTTAGGTGTTTTTTTTTTTTTTACTACCAGAAAGATTGTTAATGAAAATTTCTTTTGAGTTGGAGTATAGATAGGACACCTCTTCCACCATGGAAGCACCAGTTTATATATGATAGATTATCTTCTCCTACCTTTTGTTGTCTTCTTAAAACCGCTTTGCGTTGTTATTTGTGCATTCCTTTCCCGTTACCTGAGTCGATCTCATCCTTATATCCTTTTTTTTTCTGGCTCCATAAAGTACGATACATGGAAAAGTAAAAAAATTTACATCGATTAGTAATTAATACCATTCTTGGCCACCCCGTTGGGCGGGTACCGACAGTTTTCAAAATGTCTTCTTATTGTTGATTACTTCATCACATCTCAGGGTCATTAAGTGGTTCACTTTAAGGCCGAAGTAATGAACTAAGACGAAACTTTTCAATCTTGAAAAGGATTTGTATTTTTGTAAAAACATTTACATCTCAATTGAAAATTTACATAGAAGAAAAAAATGAGACAGCTCATCACTTCTAACTGCTCGAGACGTCAAAACAAGACACTGCTAATTAAAAAGCAAAGATACTGCTCTTCCACTTTTTTTCTTTTAGTTCCACAGATGAATTTTTTTTTTCACAACATTGATTAATAATTGTCAATTATTGTTATTATTAATAATAATTTTCTCTCTCCTTTTTTTTAAATAATAATAGAAAATTAAATTAAATGAAATTAAAATAGAAATTCGCTTCTTACTGTACTGATACCCCAACACTCCATTCCTGGTAACAGCGCAGTTGACACGCAGGGAGCCCGGCTTAGTCTCCCGGTCGTCTCGGCACTTTTCTTCGCTCGGGAACTGCGTGCTGTTGCCATTGTCATCTTAGGCATGCATGTCGCCCCTATGGAGTCACCTGAATGGACTTTCACAATCTTGGCTGTACGCAATCTCAGCTGGGATGTAATGGCTAAAAATTCCACATGTTTATCATCATCAGTGTCTCTGTTACAGTTTCCAATATTAGGTTTAGAATTTGTTTTGCTTCCTGTTCCATTTACTGAAAAATATAAAATGCAACATTTAAATGCTTTTCTTTCATCGTGTAGCTGAATCTCATAATCGAGTGGTTAACATCTCCCATGGATGGATATTACTTTCTCTCAGCTGTTATCATTCTTTAACTGTTCTTAGAAGTTTCAATACTGATTGATTAATTACAATATTTGTCATTTATGGTATTGCAAGAGGATGTTCCCCAACAACACATGTTATCAGCGTCTTTGCTCGATTGGGATATTTTTGTTCTAGTAGGTGTCACCACCATTTGTAGATTAATTTCTGCTTGGAGCTAATGGCTTTGTAGGTCTCCGTGACCATCCCATGTCCTCTGTTTTATGTAAATTTTCTGTGTTATCATGTGTAGTTGAATGATGGTGTGTATTGTGTTAAAAGTGACTCGTGTGGGGGGGAGATCATCTTTCTTCTGATAGTGAAACCTTCATTCTTGATTCTTCATGTAATTGAGTTATTTAGTAATTCAAAATTGGTTAGTCGTAAGATATTTGTCGTAGAGAATGTGTGAGAATGTTGGGTGTGTTTCGTGGTAGTATCCACATGTGTTGTTGTGAGAGATTTTACGTACAGTGTATTTTTGTTTTGCTTCTTCATGGCAAAACATCTTCTATCTTGAGTCTTCATGTAAATTTTGGGGATAATAAGATTGCAATGAATTGTGTGTTTATTGGTTGGGTGCTGAGCATGGTATGGATCTGTAGGCAATCTTTTCTGTTGCGTGAATTTTGTGTTTGTATATGGAGGGCTTGAGGTATAAGGTTATTTAGCCATTTATAAATAGTGCATTTGTTTCTTTCGATCACTCTTCCTTTCAGCAACATGTTAGTTTGCTTACTATTGTGTCTATGTTTAGCAACATTCAGCTCCATTCTGATACATATCTTTTCCTTTACGTGCTAGTTTTGGTCCGCCCCGAGTGCTTTATTTCCTCGGTACCCTCCGTTTTTGGAGAGCTTTCCCCTATCCGCCACCTGGGGAGGCGCCCGATGGGGGACTAGCAAACCCCACACGGGAAAAAATGATAGCATTCTGATCATTTTTGGCTATATTCTAGCTCAATTATCACTGTCACAATATTTAGAAAGATTGAGCTCATTTCAACCCAATGTCAATGGAATGTATGCTATGGATAATAAGTAATTTGTATTCCACTTTTGTTGTGCATTAGCCATCATATGCAGTCTCATATTTACAATCTTGTATGCATTCTTCTGCTTTAACTGAATAATATGATAGCAAGGTTGAGGTCAGTTTTTGTTAATTCTGTTAGCAAATCATAGTATGAGATTGAATACCTCATACATGAACATTTCTTTCAATCATTATTAGTATTTCATTAACTGTTCCTTGCCGTTTCATTGCCCTTATACTGTTTCTCATATTTCAGACTGGAAGTGCCAGTTTAGAAACCACTTAGGGGAACAACTTGTCTGCTCATATGGAACATAGGCATACTCATTCTGGTAGGTGTCACCACCATATGTAAATTAATATCTGCTTGCAGCTAATGGCTTTGTAGGTCTCAGTGACCATACTATATCCTCCATTTATGTAAATTGTCTGTGTTATCACATTGAGTTGACGATTGTTTGTGTTGTCTTAGGTGTCACTTTTGTGAGGGTACATCTTCTTTCTTGTGATTGTGAAATCTTCTTTCTTGATTCTTCATGTAGTTGATTTATGTAGCAGTTGAAAATTGGTACGGTGTAAGAAATTTGTTATTTAGAGATTGTGTCAGATGTTTGGATGTGCTTCCGTGGCAAAAGCCACTTGTGTTGTGTGGAACATCTTTATATAGTGAAATAATATCGGAACATCTTTGTGGAACATTTTCATATTGTGAAATATCATTATATATATACATTTTAAATGTTGTTAATGAAACTTAGCAAGGAAGAACTGCAGTCAATATTAATAAATCTCAGAGAAACCGTAGAATAAACTCATGTAAAAACACCGACAGTTTTCAAAATGTCTTCTTATTATTGATTGCTTCATCACATCTCAGGATCATTAAGTGGTTCACTTTAAGGCCGAAGTAATGAACTAAGACGAAACTTTTCACTCTTGAAAAGATTTGTATTTTTGTAAAAACATTTACATGTCAACTGAAAATTTACATAGAAGAAAAAAATGAGACAGCTCATCACTCCTAACTGCTCGAGAAATCAAGACAAGACACTGCTTATTAAAAAGCAAAGATACTGCTTTTCCACTTTTTTTCTTTTAGTTCCACAGATGATTTGTTTTTCACAACATTAATTAATAATTTCTGTTATTGTTATTATTAATAATAATTTTCTCTCTCCTTTTTTTAATAATAATAGAAAATTAAATTAAATGAAATCAAAATTGAAATTCGCTTCTTACTATTCTGATACCCCAACACTCCCTTCCTGGTAACAGCACATCCGCCCCCATACTTTTGGCGAATGTACTCCGTTACATGAGGCAGAAGTATGTTATATATCAGAACAGTAAGATAGCTTTCCTTGTTGGCAAAAGATAACCTTGAATAAGAAATATTTGTCCATGGATTGGCTCACTAGCTGCTATTCTAATTGAGAGGCCGTTTATACCTTTTCATTGACATATTTTAGAATCTGGTAAGAAAAAATCATCAAAGCACACATATAAGAAATTTACACAGAAATATACATCTACACATAAATTACATAGATCAATACCTATACAAAGAATTGTTTACAAGCAAAAAAAAAAAAAAAAAAAAAAAAAAAAAAAAAAAAAAAAAAAAAAAAAAAAAAATTTACAAATTTTCCACGCCACGGGGCGTTTAACCTTTTAGTCTCTTTTTTTTCCTTTCCAGGTCCATTGTATGTTTAAATTATTTATCGTCACTTGTGATCGTCCATTTTTTCCACTCAAATGTCCCGCTACGCACAACAAGTGTCCAGCGATATTGCATTATCATGCAAAGAAAATGCGATCAGTTATTTCTCTGTCCGGCAGTTAACAATACCTGTACCTTAGTCTTTGTTATCTTGCTCGATAGCTTGGCGCTCAGTTCAGTAGGTTGCACTGTTGAGAGCATATTGTAGTTCGTGCTCTTGTGTGAGGGAGGATCCAGATGCTGCTGGCGTCGTTGTTACATCCCGGTCTCACCGTTTATGCTAAAGCATCTATTGGGATATCATCACGACCACCGCCCGTGTACGCCGTGCTGCTGATTTGCGGTAAGTACTTTATATTGAATCACTTCACCTCTTCGACTCCACACGCGCCACAACATCGATCTGCTATCCCCTCACAGTCACACGAATCACCCATTTTTCCACTAATGAATTTAAATCCTCGTCTGCTCGTTTTGTCATCTTGGCACTATAGTTTTCGTTATAATTAGTATTTTACCAAGACATTTGTTCAACAATACACATCGTCCTGTCGACCTTGGTTTATACTTCCTACATTTAATAGTCTTCATGGTTTTTTTTTATGTTCACAATTGTTAAATTATGTATTTTACATATATTTCATCCTTAAAACAACTATAATATTACTCCTTTTTTTTTCATTAGAAATTATACATAACCAGAAGAAAACATACATTCCACTCTTTTACTACCTATAGTATTCTAACATTTTTTAATACCTCTCGTAAAAAATCTTTCCTTATACATTTATCCGCCATCCATGGATTTACTTAATCTATTTTATGTCCAGACCTATTTATTCGGATATAAATATGAGATCAGGCCAGGTTTCTGGTCTCGCTTTTATTGAAATTTTTTTTTCCTTTTTTTTTTCAGACTCTTAAACGTCTCATGAAGGTATAAAGACATATATATAAACACATCCTCCAAGGAAACAAGAAATCGGCCCACACTATGCTCCAACCACGATAGAAGGAAATAATCCTACATCATTTATCGTGTGTAATGTGGTTAGTTGTGTAGTAGAGAATAGCTGTGAGAACTTTGTCTACTCGTGTTTCAGTGGATAAGCAATTACTATATGCATAGATCATAATTGGGATAGAATTCTCTGTTTATATAGTATATAGACTTTTCTAGACTTCAATTGACTGAACTGCCATAAAATATTCATCCTGTACATTAACACTAACCGTGTGAGGCTAAGTCCGTGTTCGGAAGAACTTTATAGCAATATTAATCTCCACTTTCTTGTATAAACGGAACCCAAAATTCATTTACCTACTGATTTATATATGGATGGTTTGACCTGTTAATCATTAAGTTTGATCAATCAGAATTGCCAGTATGTTCCCTGCCTTCTGTATCTGTATCATTGTAACCCCTGCTTCAATATGTCACTCAGTTATTTCTTGTTTTTCTCAATCAATATTTAATAATTCAGCATAATGTAAATTAATAGGCATGAAGTTCGTTTTAAGACACTTCGCATTCATTCATCATGACATTCATTCTTCCTCATTCGTCTTCGTAGCATAGGGTTAAGAGAAAAGAAAAGTCGGAGTTGCGGAGACCACAATTATTCATTTTAGATACCTTCGCGCAAATATCCGACCGAAAGCGCAAATAAGCGCCATGTGCCTTGGCACAAAACAATTCAATAATCCCTATCTCAAAGTACAATGTAGCCACAATTTTTTTGTCAGGCAATACGCCTTCCACAAATACATTCTCATTATTATTATTACTGACATGAAGCGTGTAAAATGTAACCTATGCCTATTGAATTTCTCATTTACATATACTTTAATACTTATTGCAGCTTTCCTTATTACCTTTAGAAAATTTCCGCAGAGGTTTTAATTGTTAGTAAGCAGTATATTTGATTCTTTTTTTTTTTTTTTTTTTTTTTTTTTTTTTTTTTTTTTTTTTTTTTAATTTAGTTAAATTTTAGTTAGAGGAATTAGGCTGTCGTGAGTGTAGTTAGAGTATTTAAACAGTAGTTAGTAGTGTAGTTTAGATTTGTATATATCCGGCTAGCTGTAAGGTATCGTTGTTTTTAAACAGTTTTAAATTTCGTTTGTATATATTTAATTTTTGTATTTCATTTCGCGTGTGCATGGTTCGTTTTCTCTCGTGTACATAGCATATTTTATTTCCGTGTATATATATATCTTTATATCTATCTTGGTGTTTATCCTGTTTATACGAACCGGTTCAAACTGAGCACGCCCCTACATCTGTTTGACACTCCCCCGTATAAATCAACTTTGACAGCTGGCGGGCGTTGATCTTCAGCTGTCTCAGCACTATTCGCCAGTGTTTATGATAGCCACGTAAAGTAGAATTCAACTTAGTGGCACACATTTTTCGCGTGCATAGCGGTGGGCGTACGCATACTTAACACCGTCATATAAACATCTTTATCAAATTAGGTGAATGTATCTTGTCTGAGTGTTATTGGATATATGGTTTTAGATCCTTATGCGGATGCAGTCCTTTTATTTTTCCCAATCCGGGATATGCTAACAGCTACCAGATTTCCCTTTTCAAATTTGTGAATACGACCCAGCTTGTTGCCATATGTACGCTTTCTTCTCTGTGCCTCCTCATTCAATACATTCTGGTTTCGTCCATTGCGAAAATTACTACGTTATTGCCCATTCTGGTAGACAGGGATACACCTATTATCATTCCTCCTCCTATTGTTGTTCCGCATTCGGTAACTGTTATTATTATTGTTACTACCACCGTTGTAATTACCGTTTCGGCTACAACTCGTTCCATTTTGCCTAGGCGGTGAGTTCCGACCAGAATTCCCATGGTTCACATTGTCAACAAAATTATCCCTGTTAGAATTGCGAACAAAACTTCTCTCCCCTTCATGGATCAGGTCGTAATCGTCTAAAGCATCCAAAAATTTTGGCAAATTATACTCAGGCACCCACATAATTTTTTCAGCAATATCAGCGGGTAATTTTGATTTGAGTATCCTAATTACATACACGTGTGACATATGTGTCGTCCAGTACAAGGATTTATTCAGATATTTTTCGAAATATTTACGTAGGCTGCCCGAGCGTCTGTTATACAGCTCCAGACTAAAAACTTGCCGTCGTAGACGTTCTTGTACAGACTGTGACCAAAATCTTGCAATGAACTCCTGCTCAAATTGAGCATAGGTTTGGCACCTATTTATGGCGCTTGCAGCCCAAGCAGAAGCATTGCCTTCAATGTGACTAACTATTTCTTGAATTTTCCGAGCATCTGACCAAGAATGTGGCAATACATTCCGAAATGTTTGCAAAAATATGATTGGATGACGCTTTTTGTTTTCTTCCGAAAATCTGGGAAATTTTCTCGATCCACCTAAACCGTCTTCAATACCAATATTGATAACCTGGTCCCCGTTTTTTGCTGATTGGGTGTGGGTTACAACTGTGGACAAACCGGGTACCGTATTTATACACGGCCCATTTGATTGTGTTGGCATAGTTAAATGTTCCAGAGGCGATCTTTGACTTTGCTGCATATTAATGTTTTGGAAAATTGGCGTCGTCGTTTGCGACCTTGTAAACGATACAGACTCCCTATGCTCGTTTACTAAATTATGTCGCGGTGGCACGGTATTACTTGCTAATGTGGATGATTGAGCCGGTGTGTTTTCTCCGTAAATCTGACGGGTCATACTGCCAACTTCCCTTTTTATTTCCCGCAGTATTTGTTCCCCTTTTTCACTTACCCATTTTTCCACTTCCTCTCTACAATTCCGATGCCCTGAAGTGGTACTGTCGCATTCATCGTCTTGCATTTGCTTTTTTATCTCTTGTAATTCCATGTTGGAATTCTTTTGTTCTACCTTTAAAGATCCTACTTCACGTGTTAGCTGTTCCATTTTATCGGCTAACGGATTGTAACCCTCGCTCAGCTCGTCTACTCTTTGCTCAATTGAGCTTATGGATCCTTCGACCATTTGTTTTGCTGCTTTTAAATTTTCACAATCCTTGGCAATGTGATCTACTTGAGTGCTCAAACGGGTTTGCCTAACATTTAAAGCCTCAAATTTAACATTGATTTCATTTACTTCCTGTTGTATGTCAGCTCGCATTTGCGTGACATGTGTTTGTAAATTTTTAACAGACTCCCTGGTAGCCTGTACTTCAGTTCGCAAATGTTGCATTTGTTCTAATTGTTTGTCCGTTTTCATTTGCAAACTTTGTGACTGTTTGTCTATTAGTTCCATTATTAGGTTAAAAAGAGTGTACATTTCTGACGAAGATTTATTTTCCGTCTCTACTCGGCTGTTATCTGAAATTTTTATCTCTGCCGGGTGCACGGTTTGTGCCTTTGAAGAAGTGGGGGTCTGTCAGTTATTAAATTCAATTGTGTGGGCGTTTTGTGAAGCTTCATCATCAGCCCCACACAATTGCTCTGATACTCCAGAAGATTCTATACTTATCGATATATTTGAATCTATCAGAGGATTCATCATTGGGTCATTGTTTGATATGAAAGGGGTATTGTTATCACCATTGGATTCATAATTTAAGGCTGGGATCTGTAATTCGGGATTTTGGACTAACTGATTATCAAAACTAACTTCGCCATCACTGCTAGAAGATTTTCCTGATAGTTCACACCGTTCACGTTTATCGGACATTTTGGCAAACTTTCACTTAAGGCCTCGGCAACAATGGCCATTCCCTTCCTCAAACCACTATTAAAAAAAAACGCTTCAACAATCACAATTGAACACTTAAAACCAATTTCATGCCTTATATCCCACAAGAAGTTAATTTTTGGATAAATTTAGATTAACACTCAAGCTACATCAGCAACTACGTGATGTTACACCATCAAACTACGTTAATTCTGAGTAACTATTGAAGCTAGGCGGAAAGAGAAATTTCAAAATATTGTTAGTTAGGTGTTTTTTTTTTTTTTACTACCAGAAAGATTGTTAATGAAAATTTCTTTTGAGTTGGAGTATAGATAGGACACCTCTTCCACCATGGAAGCACCAGTTTATATATGATAGATTATCTTCTCCTACCTTTTGTTGTCTTCTTAAAACCGCTTTGCGTTGTTATTTGTGCATTCCTTTCCCGTTACCTGAGTCGATCTCATCCTTATATCCTTTTTTTTTCTGGCTCCATAAAGTACGATACATGGAAAAGTAAAAAAATTTACATCGATTAGTAATTAATACCATACTTGGCCACCCCGTTGGGCGCCATTGTGGAACATCTTTTATATTGTTATGAAATATCGGAACATCTTTATATTGTGAAATATCATTATATATATATATATATATATATATTTTAAATGTTGTTAATGAAACTTAGCAAAGAAGAACTGCAGTCAATATTAATAAATCTCAGAGAAACCGTAGAATAAACTCATGTAAAAACACCGACAGTTTTCAAAATGTCTTCTTATTGTTGATTGCTTCATCACATCTCAGGGTCATTAAGTGGTTCACTTTAAGGCCGAAGTAATGAACTAAGACGAAACTTTTCACTTTTGAAAAGGATTTGTATTTTTGTAAAAACATTTACATATCAACTGAAAATTTACATAGAAGAAAAAAATGAGACAGCTCATCACTCCTAACTGCTCGAGAAATCAAGACAAGACACTGCTAATTAAAAAGCAAAGATACTGCTTTTCCACTTTTTTCCTTTTAGTTCCACAGATGATTTGTTTTTCACAACATTAATTAATAATTTCTATTATTGTTATTATTAATAATAATTTTCTCTCTCCTTTTTTTAATAATAATAGAAAATTAAATTAAATGAAATTAAAATAGAAATTCGCTTCTTACTGTTCTGATACCCCAACACTCCCTTCCTGGTAACAGCACAGTTGGTGTGACAGTATTTGCTGTACAGTACATTTGTGTTTTGATTCTTCTTGATAGAACATCTTCTTTCTTGAATCTTCATGTAATTTGGTACAGTGTAAGAAATTTGTTATAGATATTGTGTGACAATGTTGGATGTGTTGGCGTGGTAGTATCCACTTGAATTGATGTGAGAGGATTTTCTGTGATTTTGTGTTTTGATTCTTCGTGATGAAACCTCTTCTTTCTTGACTCTTCATGTAATATAGGGGAGGAAATAGTTTTTCTGAATAGTTTCATTGTCGGGTAGGTGTTGAATGTTGTAAGGAGCAGTATGCACACTGTTCTGTTGTTATGTGAATTCTAAGTTTTTTTATGGAGGATATGTTGTATAAGTTTTTCTGCCATTTTTAAATATTGCATAGCTTTCTTTATCAATCTAATCATTACAGTTACTTATTAGCTCGATTATCCCTGTCTGCATATTTTTCTACAGTGGAACGTGATTCATAATGTATGCTATGCATAAGAAATATTTATTATTGACTTGGACAGTGCATTAGTTGTAGTTTCCAGTTTCCGATTTTCCATCTTGTGTGTTCACTATTTAATATATGTAATTATACAATAGCATCACACAAACATTTTTTTTAAATTTATTGTCTTGCCATATGGCTCTATCAGTGTGATTACTTCAACCATGACAATTGTTTGACACATGATTTCTATCTTATCAACTGTGGACACTAATTTTTTAGTGTTATTCTATCTACAATACTTGTCATAATTTGTACTTTAAGTGCCAATTCTGACATTACTACGATTAGCAGCATGTTTGCTCTTGTGTTGTATGCCCATACCAGTCAGTGTCACCACCATATGTAAATTAATATCTGCTTGAAGCTAATGGCTTTGTAGGTCTCGGTGACCATACCATATCCTCCATTTATGTAAATTGTCTGTGTTACCTCGTTGAGTTGAATGATTGTTTGTGTTGTTTCTTTCTTGTGATTGTGAAATCTTCTTTCTTGATTCTTCATGTAGTTGATCTATGTAGCAGTTGAAAAATGGTACGGTGTAAGAAATTTGTTAAAGAGATTTGTGATGTTTAGATGTGTTTCCGTGGCAGCAGCCACTTGTGTTGTTGTGACAGTATTTGCTGTACAGTAAATTTGTGTTTGGATTCTTCTTGATACAACATCTTCTTTCTTGAATCTTCATGTAATTTGGTACGGTGTAAGAGATTTGTTGTAGATATTGTGTGACAATGTTGGGTGTGTTGCCGTGGTAGTATCCACTTGAATTTATGTGAGAGGTTTTTCTGTAATTTTGTGTTTTGATTCTTCATGATAAAAGCTCTACTTTCTTGAATCTTCGTGTAATTTAGGGGGGAAATAGTTTTTGGTGAATAGTGTCATTTCGGGTAGGTGTTGAATGTTGTAAGGAACTGTGTGCAATCTGTTCTGTTGTTATGTGAATAATTAGTTTTTATAAGGAGGATATGTGGTATAGGTTATTCTGCCATTTTTAAATATACATAGGCTTCTTTATAAATGTCATCATTTTCAGCTACATACTAGCTCATTTATCGTTGTTTACATTTAACAACATTTAACAGCTGCGTTCAAGTCTACATCATTTGAATGTATTCTATGGAAAATAAATAATTGGTATCGCACCTGATTAGTGTATCAGTTGTCCGCCTCCGTAGTCCACTGGACTGCATAGTGCGTTGACACGCAGGGGTCCCGGCTTAGTCTCCCGGTCGTCTCGGCACTTTTCTTCGCTCGGGAACTGCGTGCTAGTGCCATTATCATCTTAGGCATGCATGTCGCCCGTATGGAGACACCTGAATGGACTTGCACCATCCTGGCTGGACGCAATCTCAGCTGGGATGTAATGGCTAAAAATTCCACATGTTCATCATCATCAGTGTCTCTGTTACAGTTTCCAATATAGGTTTAGAATTTGTTTTGCTTCCTGTTCCATTTACTGAAAAATATAAAATGCAACATTTAAATGCTTTTCTTTCATCGTGTAGCTGAATCTCATAATCGAGTGGTTAAAATCTCCCATGGATATTACTTTCTGTCAGCTGTTATCATTCTTTAACTGTTCTTAGAAGTTTCAATACTGATTGACCAATTGCAATATTTGTCATTTATTGTATTGCAAGAGGATGTTCCCCAACAACACTTGTTATCAGCGTCTTTGCACGATTGGGATATTTTTGTTCTAGTAGGTGTCACCACCATTTGTAGATTAATTTCTGCTTGGAGCTAATGGCTTTGTAGGTCTCCGTGACCATCCCATGTCCTCCGTTTTATGTAAATTTTCTGTGTTATCATGTGTAGTTGAATGATGGTGTGTATTGTGTTAAAAGTGACTCGTGTGGGGGGGAGATCATCTTTCTTCTGATAGTGAAACCTTCATTCTTGATTCTTCATGTAATTGAGTTATTTAGTAATTCAAAATTGGTTAGTCGTAAGATATTTGTCGTAGAGAATGTGTGAGAATGTTGGGTGTGTTTCGTGGTAGTATCCACGTGTGTTGTTGTGAGAGATTTTACTGTACAGTGTATTTTTGTTTTGCTTCTTCATGACAAAACATCTTCTATCTTGAGTCTTCATGTAAATTTTGGGGATAATAAGATTGCAATGAGTTGTGTGTTTATTGGTTGGGTGCTGAGCATGGTATGGATCTGTAGGCAATCTTTTCTGTTGTGTGAATTTTGTGTTTTTATATGGAGGACATGAGGTATAAGGTTATTTAGCCATTTATAAATAGTGCATTTGTTTCTTTCGATCACTCTTCCTTTCAGCAACATGTTAGTTTGCTTACTATTGTGTCTATGTTTAGCAACATTCAGCTCCATTCTGATACATATCTTTTCTTTACGTGCTAGTTTTGATCCGCCCCGAGTGCTTTATTTCCTCGGTACCCTCCGCTTTTGGAGAGCTTTCCCCTATCCGCCACCTGGGGAGGCGCCCGATGGGAGACTAGCAAACCCCACACGGGAAAAAATGATAGCATTCTGATCATTTTTGGCTATATTCTAGCTCAATTATCACTGTCACAATATTTAGAAAGATTGAGCTCATTTCAACCCAATGTCAATGGAATGTATGCTATGGATAATAAGTAATTTGTATTGCACTTTTGTTGTGCATTAGCTATCATATGCTGTCTCATATTTACAATCTTGTATGCATTCTTCTGCTTTAACTGAATAATATGATAGCAAGGTTGAAGTCAGTTTTTGTTAATTCTGTTAGCAAATCATAGTATGAGATTGAATACCTCATACATGAACATTTCTTTCAGTCATTATTAGTATTTCATTAACTGTTCCTTGCCGTTTCATTGCCCTTATGCTGTTTCTCATATTTCAGACTGAAAGTGCCAGTTTAGAAACCACTTAGGGGAACAACATGTCTGCTCATATGGAACATAGGCATACTCATTCTGGTAGGTGTCACCACCATATGTAAATTAATATCTGCTTGCAGCTAATGGCTTTGTAGGTCTCATTGGCCATACTATATCCTCCATTTATGTAAATTGTCTGTGTTATCACATTGAGTTGACGATTGTTTGTGTTGTCTTAAGTGTCACTTTTGTGAGGGTACATCTTCTTTCTTGTGATTGTGAAATCTTCTTTCTTGATTCTTCATGTAGTTGATTTATGTAGCAGTTGAAAATTGGTACGGTGTAAGAAATTTGTTATTTAGAGATTGTGTCAGATGTTTGGATGTGCTTCCGTGGCAAAAGCCACTTGTGTTGGTGTGACAGTATTTGCTGTACAGTACATTTGTGTTTTGATTCTTCTTGATAGAACATCTTCTTTCTTGAATCTTCATGTAATTTGGTACAGTGTAAGAAATTTGTTATAGATATTGTGTGACAATGTTGGATGTGTTGGCGTGGTAGTATCCACTTGAATTGATGTGAGAGGATTTTTTGTGATTTTGTGTTTTGATTCTTCGTGATGAAACCTCTTCTTTCTTGACTCTTCATGTAATATAGGGGAGGAAATAGTTTTTCTGAATAGTTTCATTGTCGGGTAGGTGTTGAATGTTGTAAGGAGCAGTATGCACTCTGTTCTGTTGTTATGTGAATTCTAAGTTTTTTATGGAGGATATGTTGTATAAGTTTTTCTGCCATTTTTAAATAGTGCATAGCTTTCTTTATCAATCTAATCATTACAGTTACTTATTAGCTCGATTATCACTGTCTGCATATTTTTCAACATTTCCCTATGTACAGTGGAACATGATTCATAATGTATGCTATGCATAAGCAATATTTATTATTGACTTGGACAGTGCATTAGTTGTAGTTTCCAGTTTCCGATTTTCCATCTTCTGTGTTCACTATTTAATATATGTAATTATACAATAGCATCACACAAACATTTTTTTTTAAATTTATTGTCTTGCCATATGGCTCTATGAGTGTGATTACTTCAACCATGACAATTGTTTGACACATGATTTCTATGTTATCAACTGTGGACACTAATTTTTTTAGTGTTATTCTATCTACAATACTTGTCATAATTTGTACTTTAAGTGCCCATTCTGACATTACTACGATTAGCAGCATGTTTGCTCTTGTGTTCTATGCCCATACCAGTCAGTGTCACCACCATATGTAAATTAATATTTGCTTGAAGCTAATGGCTTTGTAGGTCTCGGTGACCATACCATATCCTCCATTTATGTAAATTGTGTTATCACATTGAGTTGAATGATTGTGTTCTATTAAGAGTTACATTTGTGAGGGTACATCTTCTTTCTTGTGATTGTGAAATCTTCTTTCTTGATTCTTCATGTAGTTGATCTATGTAGCAGTTGAAAAATGGTACGGTGTAAGAAATTTGTTAAAGAGATTTGTGATGTTTAGATGTGTTTCCGTGGCAGCAGCCACTTGTGTTGTTGTGACAGTATTTGCTGTACAGTAAATTTGTGTTTGGATTCTTCTTGATACAACATCTTCTTTCTTGAATCTTCATGTAATTTGGTACGGTGTAAGAGATTTGTTGTAGATATTGTGTGACAATGTTGGGTGTGTTGCCGTGGTAGTATCCACTTGAATTTATGTGAGAGGTTTTTCTGTAATTTTGTGTTTTGATTCTTCATGATAAAAGCTCTACTTTCTTGAATCTTCGTGTAATTTAGGGGGGAAATAGTTTTTGGTGAATAGTGTCATTTCGGGTAGGTGTTGAATGTTGTAAGGAACTGTGTGCAATCTGTTCTGTTGTTATGTGAATAATTAGTTTTTATAAGGAGGATATGTGGTATAGGTTATTCTGCCATTTTTAAATATACATAGGCTTCTTTATAAATGTCATCATTTTCAGCTACATACTAGCTCATTTATCGTTGTTTACATTTAACAACATTTAACAGCTGCGTTCAAGTCTACATCATTTGAATGTATTCTATGGAAAATAAATAATTGGTATCGCACCTGATTAGTGTATCAGTTGTCCGCCTCCGTAGTCCACTGGACTGCATAGTGCGTTGACACGCAGGGGTCCCGGCTTAGTCTCCCGGTCGTCTCGGCACTTTTCTTCGCTCGGGAACTGCGTGCTAGTGCCATTATCATCTTAGGCATGCATGTCGCCCGTATGGAGACACCTGAATGGACTTGCACCATCCTGGCTGGACGCAATCTCAGCTGGGATGTAATGGCTAAAAATTCCACATGTTCATCATCATCAGTGTCTCTGTTACAGTTTCCAATATAGGTTTAGAATTTGTTTTGCTTCCTGTTCCATTTACTGAAAAATATAAAATGCAACATTTAAATGCTTTTCTTTCATCGTGTAGCTGAATCTCATAATCGAGTGGTTAAAATCTCCCATGGATATTACTTTCTGTCAGCTGTTATCATTCTTTAACTGTTCTTAGAAGTTTCAATACTGATTGACCAATTGCAATATTTGTCATTTATTGTATTGCAAGAGGATGTTCCCCAACAACACTTGTTATCAGCGTCTTTGCACGATTGGGATATTTTTGTTCTAGTAGGTGTCACCACCATTTGTAGATTAATTTCTGCTTGGAGCTAATGGCTTTGTAGGTCTCCGTGACCATCCCATGTCCTCCGTTTTATGTAAATTTTCTGTGTTATCATGTGTAGTTGAATGATGGTGTGTATTGTGTTAAAAGTGACTCGTGTGGGGGGGAGATCATCTTTCTTCTGATAGTGAAACCTTCATTCTTGATTCTTCATGTAATTGAGTTATTTAGTAATTCAAAATTGGTTAGTCGTAAGATATTTGTCGTAGAGAATGTGTGAGAATGTTGGGTGTGTTTCGTGGTAGTATCCACGTGTGTTGTTGTGAGAGATTTTACTGTACAGTGTATTTTTGTTTTGCTTCTTCATGACAAAACATCTTCTATCTTGAGTCTTCATGTAAATTTTGGGGATAATAAGATTGCAATGAGTTGTGTGTTTATTGGTTGGGTGCTGAGCATGGTATGGATCTGTAGGCAATCTTTTCTGTTGTGTGAATTTTGTGTTTTTATATGGAGGACATGAGGTATAAGGTTATTTAGCCATTTATAAATAGTGCATTTGTTTCTTTCGATCACTCTTCCTTTCAGCAACATGTTAGTTTGCTTACTATTGTGTCTATGTTTAGCAACATTCAGCTCCATTCTGATACATATCTTTTCTTTACGTGCTAGTTTTGATCCGCCCCGAGTGCTTTATTTCCTCGGTACCCTCCGCTTTTGGAGAGCTTTCCCCTATCCGCCACCTGGGGAGGCGCCCGATGGGAGACTAGCAAACCCCACACGGGAAAAAATGATAGCATTCTGATCATTTTTGGCTATATTCTAGCTCAATTATCACTGTCACAATATTTAGAAAGATTGAGCTCATTTCAACCCAATGTCAATGGAATGTATGCTATGGATAATAAGTAATTTGTATTGCACTTTTGTTGTGCATTAGCTATCATATGCTGTCTCATATTTACAATCTTGTATGCATTCTTCTGCTTTAACTGAATAATATGATAGCAAGGTTGAAGTCAGTTTTTGTTAATTCTGTTAGCAAATCATAGTATGAGATTGAATACCTCATACATGAACATTTCTTTCAGTCATTATTAGTATTTCATTAACTGTTCCTTGCCGTTTCATTGCCCTTATGCTGTTTCTCATATTTCAGACTGAAAGTGCCAGTTTAGAAACCACTTAGGGGAACAACATGTCTGCTCATATGGAACATAGGCATACTCATTCTGGTAGGTGTCACCACCATATGTAAATTAATATCTGCTTGCAGCTAATGGCTTTGTAGGTCTCATTGGCCATACTATATCCTCCATTTATGTAAATTGTCTGTGTTATCACATTGAGTTGACGATTGTTTGTGTTGTCTTAAGTGTCACTTTTGTGAGGGTACATCTTCTTTCTTGTGATTGTGAAATCTTCTTTCTTGATTCTTCATGTAGTTGATTTATGTAGCAGTTGAAAATTGGTACGGTGTAAGAAATTTGTTATTTAGAGATTGTGTCAGATGTTTGGATGTGCTTCCGTGGCAAAAGCCACTTGTGTTGGTGTGACAGTATTTGCTGTACAGTACATTTGTGTTTTGATTCTTCTTGATAGAACATCTTCTTTCTTGAATCTTCATGTAATTTGGTACAGTGTAAGAAGTTTGTTATAGATATTGTGTGACAATGTTGGATGTGTTGGCGTGGTAGTATCCACTTGAATTGATGTGAGAGGATTTTTTGTGATTTTGTGTTTTGATTCTTCGTGATGAAACCTCTTCTTTCTTGACTCTTCATGTAATATAGGGGAGGAAATAGTTTTTCTGAATAGTTTCATTGTCGGGTAGGTGTTGAATGTTGTAAGGAGCAGTATGCACTCTGTTCTGTTGTTATGTGAATTCTAAGTTTTTTATGGAGGATATGTTGTATAAGTTTTTCTGCCATTTTTAAATAGTGCATAGCTTTCTTTATCAATCTAATCATTACAGTTACTTATTAGCTCGATTATCACTGTCTGCATATTTTTCAACATTTCCCTATGTACAGTGGAACATGATTCATAATGTATGCTATGCATAAGCAATATTTATTATTGACTTGGACAGTGCATTAGTTGTAGTTTCCAGTTTCCGATTTTCCATCTTCTGTGTTCACTATTTAATATATGTAATTATACAATAGCATCACACAAACATTTTTTTTTAAATTTATTGTCTTGCCATATGGCTCTATGAGTGTGATTACTTCAACCATGACAATTGTTTGACACATGATTTCTATGTTATCAACTGTGGACACTAATTTTTTTAGTGTTATTCTATCTACAATACTTGTCATAATTTGTACTTTAAGTGCCCATTCTGACATTACTACGATTAGCAGCATGTTTGCTCTTGTGTTCTATGCCCATACCAGTCAGTGTCACCACCATATGTAAATTAATATTTGCTTGAAGCTAATGGCTTTGTAGGTCTCGGTGACCATACCATATCCTCCATTTATGTAAATTGTGTTATCACATTGAGTTGAATGATTGTGTTCTATTAAGAGTTACATTTGTGAGGGTACATCTTCTTTCTTGTGATTGTGAAATCTTCTTTCTTGATTCTTCATGTAGTTGATCTATGTAGCAGTTGAAAAATGGTACGGTGTAAGAAATTTGTTAAAGAGATTTGTGATGTTTGGATGTGTTTCCGTGGCAGCAGCCATTGTGATGTTGTGACAGTATTTGCTGTACAGTAAATTTGTGTTTGGATTCTTCTTGATACAACATCTTCTTTCTTGAATCTTCATGTAATTTGGTACGGTGTAAGAAATTTGTTGTAGATATTGTGTGACAATGTTGGATGTGTTGCCGTGGTAGTATCCACTTGAATTTATGTGAGAGGTTTTTCTGTAATTTTGTGTTTTGATTCTTCTTGATAAAAGCTCTTCTTTCTTGAATCTTCGTGTAATTTAGGGGGGAAATAGTTTTTGGTGAATAGTGTCATTTCGGGTAGGTGTTGAATGTTGTAAGGAACTGTGTGCAATCTGTTCTGTTGTTATGTGAATAATTAGTTTTTATAAGGAGGATATGTGGTATAGGTTATTCTGCCATTTTTAAATATACATAGGCTTCTTTATAAATGTCATCATTTTCAGCTACATATTAGCTCATTTATCGTTGTTTACATTTAACAACATTTAACAGCTGCGTTCAAGTCTACATCATTTGAATGTATTCTATGGAAAATAAATAATTGGTATCGCACCTGATTAGTGTATCAGTTGTCCGCCTCCGTAGTCCACTGGACTGCATAGTGCGTTGACACGCAGGGGGCCCGGCTTAGTCTCCCGGTCGTCTCGGCACTTTTCTTCGCTCGGGAACTGCGTGCTAGTGCCATTATCATCTTAGGCATGCATGTCGCCCGTATGGAGACACCTGAATGGACTTGCACCATCCTGGCTGGACGCAATCTCAGCTGGGATGTAATGGCTAAAAATTCCACATGTTCATCATCATCAGTGTCTCTGTTACAGTTTCCAATATAGGTTTAGAATTTGTTTTGCTTCCTGTTCCATTTACTGAAAAATATAAAATGCAACATTTAAATGCTTTTCTTTCATCGTGTAGCTGAATCTCATAATCGAGTGGTTAAAATCTCCCATGGATATTACTTTCTCTCAGCTGTTATCATTCTTTAACTATTCTTAGAAGTTTCAATACTGATTGACCAATTGCAATATTTGTCATTTATTGTATTGCAAGAGGATGTTCCCCAACAACACATGTTATCAGCGTCTTTGCACGATTGGGATATTTTTGTTCTAGTAGGTGTCACCACCATTTGTAGATTAATTTCTGCTTGGAGCTAATGGCTTTGTAGGTCTCCGTGACCATCCCATGTCCTCCGTTTTATGTAAATTTTCTGTGTTATCATGTGTAGTTGAATGATGGTGTGTATTGTGTTAAAAGTGACTCGTGTGGGGGGGAGATCATCTTTCTTCTGATAGTGAAACCTTCATTCTTGATTCTTCATGTAATTGAGTTATTTAGTAATTCAAAATTGGTTAGTCGTAAGATATTTGTCGTAGAGAATGTGTGAGAATGTTGGGTGTGTTTCGTGGTAGTATCCACGTGTGTTGTTGTGAGAGATTTTACTGTACAGTGTATTTTTGTTTTGCTTCTTCATGACAAAACATCTTCTATCTTGAGTCTTCATGTAAATTTTGGGGATAATAAGATTGCAATGAGTTGTGTGTTTATTGGTTGGGTGCTGAGCATGGTATGGATCTGTAGGCAATCTTTTCTGTTGTGTGAATTTTGTGTTTTTATATGGAGGACATGAGGTATAAGGTTATTTAGCCATTTATAAATAGTGCATTTCTTTCTTTCGATCACTCTTCCTTTCAGCAACATGTTAGTTTGCTTACTATTGTGTCTCTGTTTAGCAACATTCAGCTCCATTCTGATACATATCTTTTCTTTACGTGCTAGTTTTGGTCCGCCCCGAGTGCTTTATTTCCTCGGTACCCTCTGCTTTTGGAGAGCTTTCCCCTATCCGCCACCTGGGGAGGCGCCCGATGGGGGACTAGCAAACCCCACACGGGAAAAAATGATAGCATTCTGATCATTTTTGGCTATATTCTAGCTCAATTATCACTGTCACAATATTTAGAAAGATTGAGCTCATTTCAACCCAATGTCAATGGAATGTATGCTATGGATAATAAGTAATTTGTATTGCACTTTTGTTGTGCATTAGCTATCATATGCTGTCTCATATTTACAATCTTGTATGCATTCTTCTGCTTTAACTGAATAATATGATAGCAAGGTTGAAGTCAGTTTTTGTTAATTCTGTTAGCAAATCATAGTATGAGATTGAATACCTCATACATGAACATTTCTTTCAGTCATTATTAGTATTTCATTAACTGTTCCTTGCCGTTTCATTGCCCTTATGCTGTTTCTCATATTTCAGACTGAAAGTGCCAGTTTAGAAACCACTTAGGGGAACAACATGTCTGCTCATATGGAACATAGGCATACTCATTCTGGTAGGTGTCACCACCATATGTAAATTAATATCTGCTTGCAGCTAATGGCTTTGTAGGTCTCATTGACCATACTATATCCTCCATTTATGTAAATTGTCTGTGTTATCACATTGAGTTGACGATTGTTTGTGTTGTCTTAAGTGTCACTTTTGTGAGGGTACATCTTCTTTCTTGTGATTGTGAAATCTTCTTTCTTGATTCTTCATGTAGTTGATTTATGTAGCAGTTGAAAATTGGTACGGTGTAAGAAATTTGTTATTTAGAGATTGTGTCAGATGTTTGGATGTGCTTCCGTGGCAAAAGCCACTTGTGTTGGTGTGACAGTATTTGCTGTACAGTACATTTGTGTTTTGATTCTTCTTGATAGAACATCTTCTTTCTTGAATCTTCATGTAATTTGGTACAGTGTAAGAAATTTGTTATAGATATTTTGTGACAATGTTGGATGTGTTGGCGTGGTAGTATCCACTTGAATTGATGTGAGAGGATTATTTGTAATTTTGTGTTTTGATTCTTCGTGATGAAACCTCTTCTTTCTTGACTCTTCATGTAATATAGGGGAGGAAATAGTTTTTCTGAATAGTTTCATTGTCGGGTAGGTGTTGAATGTTGTAAGGAGCAGTATGCACTCTGTTCTGTTGTTATGTGAATTCTAAGTTTTTTATGGAGGATATGTTGTATAAGTTTTTCTGCCATTTTTAAATAGTGCATAGCTTTCTTTATCAATCTAATCATTACAGTTACTTATTAGCTCGATTATCACTGTCTGCATATTTTTCAACACTTCCCTATGTACAGTGGAACATGATTCATAATGTATGCTATGCATAAGCAATATTTATTATTGACTTGGATAGTGCATTAGTTGTAGTTTCCAGTTTCCGATTTTCCATCTTGTGTGTTCACTATTTAATATATGTAATTATACAATAGCATCACACAAACATTTTTTTTTTAATTTATTGTCTTGCCATATGGCTCTATGAGTGTGATTACTTCAACCATGACAATTGTTTGACACATGATTTCTATGTTATCAACTGTGGACACTAATTTTTTTAGTGTTATTCTATCTACAATACTTGTCATAATTTGTACTTTAAGTGCCCATTCTGACATTACTACGATAAGCAGCATGTTTGCTCTTGTGTTGTATGCCCATACCAGTCAGTGTCACCACCATATGTAAATTAATATTTGCTTGAAGCTAATGGCTTTGTAGGTCTCGGTGACCATACCATATCCTCCATTTATGTAAATTGTGTTATCACATTGAGTTGAATGATTGTGTTGTATTAAGAGTTACATTTGTGAGGGTACATCTTCTTTCTTGTGATTGTGAAATCTTCTTTCTTGATTCTTCATGTAGTTGATCTATGTAGCAGTTGAAAAATGGTACGGTGTAAGAAATTTGTTAAAGAGATTTGTGATGTTTGGATGTGTTTCCGTGGCAGCAGCCATTGTGATGTTGTGACAGTATTTGCTGTACAGTAAATTTGTGTTTGGATTCTTCTTGATACAACATCTTCTTTCTTGAATCTTCATGTAATTTGGTACGGTGTAAGAAATTTGTTGTAGATATTGTGTGACAATGTTGGATGTGTTGCCGTGGTAGTATCCACTTGAATTTATGTGAGAGGTTTTTCTGTAATTTTGTGTTTTGATTCTTCTTGATAAAAGCTCTTCTTTCTTGAATCTTCGTGTAATTTAGGGGGGAAATAGTTTTTGGTGAATAGTGTCATTTCGGGTAGGTGTTGAATGTTGTAAGGAACTGTGTGCAATCTGTTCTGTTGTTATGTGAATAATTAGTTTTTATAAGGAGGATATGTGGTATAGGTTATTCTGCCATTTTTAAATATACATAGGCTTCTTTATAAATGTCATCATTTTCAGCTACATATTAGCTCATTTATCGTTGTTTACATTTAACAACATTTAACAGCTGCGTTCAAGTCTACATCATTTGAATGTATTCTATGGAAAATAAATAATTGGTATCGCACCTGATTAGTGTATCAGTTGTCCGCCTCCGTAGTCCACTGGACTGCATAGTGCGTTGACACGCAGGGGGCCCGGCTTAGTCTCCCGGTCGTCTCGGCACTTTTCTTCGCTCGGGAACTGCGTGCTAGTGCCATTATCATCTTAGGCATGCATGTCGCCCGTATGGAGACACCTGAATGGACTTGCACCATCCTGGCTGGACGCAATCTCAGCTGGGATGTAATGGCTAAAAATTCCACATGTTCATCATCATCAGTGTCTCTGTTACAGTTTCCAATATAGGTTTAGAATTTGTTTTGCTTCCTGTTCCATTTACTGAAAAATATAAAATGCAACATTTAAATGCTTTTCTTTCATCGTGTAGCTGAATCTCATAATCGAGTGGTTAAAATCTCCCATGGATATTACTTTCTCTCAGCTGTTATCATTCTTTAACTGTTCTTAGAAGTTTCAATACTGATTGACCAATTGCAATATTTGTCATTTATTGTATTGCAAGAGGATGTTCCCCAACAACACATGTTATCAGCGTCTTTGCACGATTGGGATATTTTTGTTCTAGTAGGTGTCACCACCATTTGTAGATTAATTTCTGCTTGGAGCTAATGGCTTTGTAGGTCTCCGTGACCATCCCATGTCCTCCGTTTTATGTAAATTTTCTGTGTTATCATGTGTAGTTGAATGATGGTGTGTATTGTGTTAAAAGTGACTCGTGTGGGGGGGAGATCATCTTTCTTCTGATAGTGAAACCTTCATTCTTGATTCTTCATGTAATTGAGTTATTTAGTAATTCAAAATTGGTTAGTCGTAAGATATTTGTCGTAGAGAATGTGTGAGAATGTTGGGTGTGTTTCGTGGTAGTATCCACGTGTGTTGTTGTGAGAGATTTTACTGTACAGTGTATTTTTGTTTTGCTTCTTCATGACAAAACATCTTCTATCTTGAGTCTTCATGTAAATTTTGGGGATAATAAGATTGCAATGAGTTGTGTGTTTATTGGTTGGGTGCTGAGCATGGTATGGATCTGTAGGCAATCTTTTCTGTTGTGTGAATTTTGTGTTTTTATATGGAGGACATGAGGTATAAGGTTATTTAGCCATTTATAAATAGTGCATTTGTTTCTTTCGATCACTCTTCCTTTCAGCAACATGTTAGTTTGCTTACTATTGTGTCTATGTTTAGCAACATTCAGCTCCATTCTGATACATATCTTTTCTTTAAGTGCTAGTTTTGATCCGCCCCGAGTGCTTTATTTCCTCGGTACCCTCCGCTTTTGGAGAGCTTTCCCCTATCCGCCACCTGGGGAGGCGCCCGATGGGGGACTAGCAAACCCCACACGGGAAAAAATGATAGCATTCTGATCATTTTTGGCTATATTCTAGCTCAATTATCACTGTCACAATATTTAGAAAGATTGAGCTCATTTCAACCCAATGTCAATGGAATGTATGCTATGGATAATAAGTAATTTGTATTGCACTTTTGTTGTGCATTAGCTATCATATGCTGTCTCATATTTACAATCTTGTATGCATTCTTCTGCTTTAACTGAATAATATGATAGCAAGGTTGAAGTCAGTTTTTGTTAATTCTGTTAGCAAATCATAGTATGAGATTGAATACCTCATACATGAACATTTCTTTCAGTCATTATTAGTATTTCATTAACTGTTCCTCGCCGTTTCATTGCCCTTATGCTGTTTCTCATATTTCAGACTGAAAGTGCCAGTTTAGAAACCACTTAGGGGAACAACATGTCTGCTCATATGGAACATAGGCATACTCATTCTGGTAGGTGTCACCACCATATGTAAATTAATATCTGCTTGCAGCTAATGGCTTTGTAGGTCTCATTGACCATACTATATCCTCCATTTATGTAAATTGTCTGTGTTATCACATTGAGTTGACGATTGTTTGTGTTGTCTTAAGTGTCACTTTTGTGAGGGTACATCTTCTTTCTTGTGATTGTGAAATCTTCTTTCTTGATTCTTCATGTAGTTGATTTATGTAGCAGTTGAAAATTGGTACGGTGTAAGAAATTGGTTATTTAGAGATTGTGTCAGATGTTTGGATGTGCTTCCGTGGCAAAAGCCACTTGTGTTGGTGTGACAATATTTGCTGTACAGTACATTTGTGTTTTGATTCTTCTTGATAGAACATCTTCTTTCTTGAATCTTCATGTAATTTGGTACAGTGTAAGAAATTTGTTATAGATATTGTGAGACAATGTTGGATGTGTTGGCGTGGTAGTATCCACTTGAATTGATGTGAGAGGATTTTTTGTGATTTTGTGTTTTGATTCTTCGTGATGAAACCTCTTCTTTCTTGACTCTTCATGTAATATAGGGGAGGAAATAGTTTTTCTGAATAGTTTCATTGTCGGGTAGGTGTTGAATGTTGTAAGGAGCAGTATGCACTCTGTTCTGTTGTTATGTGAATTCTAAGTTTTTTATGGAGGATATGTTGTATAAGTTTTTCTGCCATTTTTAAATAGTGCATAGCTTTCTTTATCAATCTAATCATTACAGTTACTTATTAGCTCGATTATCACTGTCTGCATATTTTTCAACATTTCCCTCTGTACAGTGGGACATGATTCATAATGTATGCTATGCATAAGAAATATTTATTATTGACTTGGACAGTGCATTAGTTGTAGTTTCCAGTTTCCGATTTTCCATCTTGTGTGTTCACTATTTAATATATGTAATTATACAATAGCATCACACAAACATTTTTTTTTTAATTTATTGTCTTGCCATATGGCTCTATGAGTGTGATTACTTCAACCATGACAATTATTTGACACATGATTTCTATCTTATCAACTGTGGACACTAATTTTTTTAGTGTTATTCTATCTACAATACTAGTCATAATTTGTACTTTAAGTGCCCATTCTGACATTACTACGATTAGCAGCATGTTTGCTCTTGTGTTGTATGCCCATACCAGTCAGTGTCACCACCATATGTAAATTAATATTTGCTTGAAGCTAATGGCTTTGTAGGTCTCGGTGACCATACCATATCCTCCATTTATGTAAATTGTCTGTGTTATCACGTTGAGTTGAATGATTGTGTTGTATTAAGAGTTACATTTGTGAGGGTACATCTTCTTTCTTGTGATTGTGAAATCTTCTTTCTTGATTCTTCATGTAGTTGATCTATGTAGCAGTTGAAAAATGGTATGGTGTAAGAAATTTGTTAAAGAGATTTGTGATGTTTGGATGTGTTTCCGTGGCAGCAGCCATTGTGATGTTGTGACAGTATTTGCTGTACAGTAAATTTATGTTTGGATTCTTCTTGATACAACATCTTCTTTCTTGAATCTTCATGTAATTTGGTACGGTGTAAGAAATTTGTTGTAGATATTGTGTGACAATGTAGGGTGTGTTGCCGTGGTAGTATCCACTTGAATTTATGTGAGAGGTTTTTCTGTAATTTTGTGTTTTGATTCTTCATGATAAAAGCTCTTCTTTCTTGAATCTTCGTGTAATTTAGGGGGGAAATAGTTTTTGGTGAATAGTGTCATTTCGGGTAGGTGTTGAATGTTGTAAGGAACTGTGTGCAATCTGTTCTGTTGTTATGTGAATAATTAGTTTTTATAAGGAGGATATGTGGTATAGGTTATTCTGCCATTTTTAAATATACATTGGCTTCTTTATAAATGTCATCATTTTCAGCTACATATTAGCTCATTTATCGTTGTTTATATTTAACAACATTTTACAGCTGCGTTCAAGTCTACATCATTTGAATGTATTCTATGGAAAATAAATAATTGGTATCGCACCTGATTAGTGTATCAGTTGTCCGCCTCCGTAGTCCACTGGACTGCATAGTGCGTTGACACGCAGGGGGCCCGGGTTAGTCTCCCGGTCGTCTCGGCACTTTTCTTCGCTCGGGAACTGCGTGCTAGTGCCATTATCATCTTAGACATGCATGTCGCCCGTATGGAGACACCTGAATGGACTTGGACCATACTGGCTGGACACAATCTCAGCTGGGATGTAATGGCTAAAAATTCCACATGTTCATCATCATCAGTGTCTCTGTTACAGTTTCCAATATAGGTTTAGAATTTGTTTTGCTTCCTGTTCCATTTACTGAAAAATATAAAATGCAACATTTAAATGCTTTTCTTTCATCGTGTAGCTGAATCTCATAATCGAGTGGTTAAAATCTCCCATGGATATAACTTTCTCTCAGCTGTTATCATTCTATAACTGTTCTTAGAAGTTTCAATACTGATTGACCAATTACAATATTTGTCATTTATGGTATTGCAAGAGGATGTTCCCCAACAACACATGTTATCAGCGTCTTTGCTCGATTGGGATATTTTTGTTCTAGTAGGTGTCACCACCATTTGTAGATTAATTTCTGCTTGGAGCTAATGGCTTTGTAGGTCTCCGTGACCATCCCATGTCCTCCGTTTTATGTAAATTTTCTGTGTTATCATGTGTAGTTGAATGATGGTGTGTATTGTGTTAAAAGTGACTCGTGTGGGGGGGAGATCATCTTTCTTCTGATAGTGAAACCTTCATTCTTGATTCTTCATGTAATTGAGTTATTTAGTAATTCAAAAGTGGTTAGTTGTAAGATATTTGTCGTAAAGAATGTGTGAGAATGTTGGGTGTGTTTCGTGGTAGTATCCACGTGTGTTGTTGTGAGAGATTTTACTGTACAGTGTATTTTTGTTTTGCTTCTTCATGACAAAACATCTATCTTGAGTCTTCATGTAAATTTTGGGGATAATAAGATTGCAATGATTTGTGTGTTTATTGGTTGGGTGCTGAGCATGGTATGGATCTGTAGGCAATCTTTTCTGTTGCGTGAATTTTGTGTTTGTATATGGAGGACATGAGGTATAAGGTTAATTAGCCATTTATAAATAGTGCATTTGTTTCTTTCGATCACTCTTCCTTTCAGCAACATGTTAGTTTGCTTACTATTGTGTCTATGTTTAGCAACATTCAGCTCCATTCTGATACATATCTTTTCCTTTACGTGCTAGTTTTGGTCCGCCCCGAGTGCTTTATTTCCTCAGTATCCTCCGTTTTTGGAGAGCTTTCCCCTATCCGCCACCTGGGGAGGCGCCCGATGGGGGACTAGCAAACCCCACACGGGAAAAAATGATAGCATTCTGATCATTTTTGGCTATATTCTAGCTCAATTATCACTGTCACAATATTTAGAAAGATTGAGCTCATTTCAACCCAATGTCAATGGAATGTATGCTATGGATAATAAGTAATTTGTATTGCACTTTTGTTGTGCATTAGCTATCATATGCTGTCTCATATTTACAATCTTGTATGCATTCTTCTGCTTTAACTGAATAATATGATAGCAAGGTTGAAGTCAGTTTTTGTTAATTATGTTAGCAAATCATAGTATGAGATTGAATACCTCATACATGAACATTTCTTTCAGTCATTATTAGTATTTCATTAACTGTTCCTTGCCGTTTCATTGCCCTTATGCTGTTTCTCATATTTCAGACTGAAAGTGCCAGTTTAGAAACCACTTAGGGGAACAACATGTCTGCTCATATGGAACATAGGCATACTCATTCTGGTAGGTGTCACCACCATATGTAAATTAATATCTGCTTGCAGCTAATGGCTTTGTAGGTCTCATTGACCATACTATATCCTCCATTTATGTAAATTGTCTGTGTTATCACATTGAGTTGACGATTGTTTGTGTTGTCTTAAGTGTCACTTTTGTGAGGGTACATCTTCTTTCTTGTGATTGTGAAATCTTCTTTCTTGATTCTTCATGTAGTTGATTTATGTAGCAGTTGAAAATTGGTACGGTGTAAGAAATTGGTTATTTAGAGATTGTGTCAGATGTTTGGATGTGCTTCCGTGGCAAAAGCCACTTGTGTTGTTGTGACAGTATTTGCTGTACAGTACATTTGTGTTTTGATTCTTCTTGATAGAACATCTTCTTTCTTGTATCTTCATGTAATTTGGTACAGTGTAAGAAATTTGTTATAGATATTGTGTGACAATGTCGGATGTGTTGGCGTGGTAGTATCCACTTGAATTGATGTGAGAGGATTTTCTGTGATTTTGTGTTTTGATTCTTCGTGATGAAACCTCTTCTATCTTGACTCTTCATGTAATATAGGGGAGGAAATAGTTTTTCTGAATAGTTTCATTGTCGGGTAGGTGTTGAATGTTGTAAGGAGCAGTATGCACTCTGTTCTGTTGTTATGTGAATTCTAAGTTTTTTATGGAGGATATGTTGTATAAGTTTTTCTGCCATTTTTAAAGTGTGCATAGCTTTCTTTATCAATCTAATCATTACAGTTACCTATTAGGTCGATTATCACTGTCTGCATATTTTTCAACATTTCCCTCTGTACAGTGGAACATGATTCATAATGTATGCTATGCATAAGCAATATTTATTATTGACTTGGACAGTGCATTAGTTGTAGTTTCCAGTTTCCGATTTTCCATCTTGTGTGTTCACTATTTAATATATGTAATTATACAATAGCATCACACAAACATTTTTTTTTTTTAATTTATTGTCTTGCCATATGGTTCTACCAGTGTGATTACTTCAACCATTTTTTTTTAAATTTATTGTCTTGCCATATGGTTCTACCAGTGTGATTACTTCAACCACGACAATTGTTTGACACATGATTTCTATCTTATCAACTGTGGACACTAATTTTTTAGTGTTATTCTATCTACAATACTTGTCATAATTTGTACTTTAAGTGCCAATTCTGACATTACTACGATTAGCAGCATGTTTGCTCTTGTGTTTTATGCCCATACCAGTCAGTGTTACCACCATATGTAAATTAATATCTGCTTGAAGCTAATGGCTTTGTAGGTCTCGGTGACCATACCATATCCTCCATTTATGTAAATTGTCTGTGTTATCATGTTGAGTTGAATGATTGTTTGTGTTGTATTAAGAGCTACATTTGTGAGGGTACATCTTCTTTCTTGTGATTGTGAAATCTTCTTTCTTGATTCTTCATGTAGTTGATCTATGTAGCAGTTGAAAAATGGTACGGTGTAAGAAATTTGCTAAAGAGATTTGTGATGTTTGGATGTGTTTCCGTGGCAGCAGCCATTGTGCTGTTGTGACAGTATTTGCTGTACAGTAAATTTGTGTTTGGATTCTTCTTGATACAACATCTTCTTTCTTGAATGTTTATGTAATTTGGTACGGTGTAAGAAATTTGTTGTAGATATTGTGTGACAATGTTGGGTGTGTTGGCGTGGTAGTATCCACTTGAATTTATGTGAGAGGTTTTTCTGTAATTTTGTGTTTTGATTCTTCATGATAAAAGCTCTTCTTTCTTGAATCTTCGTTTAATTTAGGGGGGAAATAGTTTTTGGTGAATAGTGTCATTTCGGGTAGGTGTTGAATGTTGTAAGGAACTGTGTGCCGTCTGTTCTGTTGTTATGTGAATAATTAATTTTTATAAGGAGGATATGTGGTATAGGTTATTCTGCCATTTTTAAATATACATAGGCTTCTTTATAAATGTCATCATTTTCAGCTACATATTAGCTCATTTATCGTTGTTTATATTTAACAACATTTAACAGCTGCGTTCAAGTCTACATCATTTGAATGTATTCTATGGAAAATAAATAATTGGTATCGCACCTGATTAGTGTATCAGTTGTCCGCCTCCGTAGTCCACTGGACTGCATAGTGCGTAGACACGCAGGGGGCCCGGGTTAGTCTCCCGGTCGTCTCGGCACTTTTCTTCGCTCGGGAACTGCGTGCTAGTGCCATTATCATCTTAGACATGCATGTCGCCCGTATGGAGACACCTGAATGGACTTGCACCATCCTGGCTGGACGGAATCTCAGGTGGGATGTAATGGCTAAAAATTCCACATGTTCATCATCATCAGTGTCTCTGTTACAGTTTCCAATATAGGTTTAGAATTTGTTTTGCTTCCTGTTCCGTTTACTGAAAAATATAAAATGCAACATTTAAATGCTTTTCTTTTTTTGTATCCCATCCTCGTCGCCACTTTTGTGTCCCAACTTCGTCGCCGCTTTTGTGTCCCAGCCTCGTCGTAGGTGTCGGTGGCCGACACGCTGGTGCAGGTACGGAGGGGAGCAGCCAGAAACTATAAACACTCGAGTAAATTAGAAAGAGATATATTGCACAGAATGTAACAATACTTAACTTTTACATAGTACGGCAGAATGTTGATACATAGTTGTTAGAGGCCTGCCTAGTGCCTGTACAATAGCAAAGTCTTCACTCGTGCCTATCGGATTACGAAGGTCCTAACTCGTTGCTATCTCAGTCCGAAGTGCCGACTCGTCCCTCTATCAGTCCGAAGTGCGAAGTGCGAAGTGGTGGCCACGAGCGGCGTTGTCGCAGAGGGCGCTCGTGGCTGTCGTCGTGAGAACGCCGCGCCGTGCGTGCATGACGGCGCGCGGCGAAAGTAAGTGGCGCGCACTTTGTACTTGTGCGACACCACACCCCTCCCCCCCAAACCGCCGCGCCGTCGTGGCGTAGGGCTGAGGGCCACGGCGACGGCACTGGGAGGAGGGCCTGGGCGGGGGCGTTACTGGTGGGACGGGCGTCGTAGCTGAGGCCGGGATCGAGACGCCGTCCGCGCCCCGGCATCCGCCTTGCGATCCTCCAGGGAACCCGCCGAAACCTGGGGAAGGGCGCCCGCCCCCGCCCAGAGGGAGCAGGTCATCTTCTTCTGAGGTGCGTGGCCCAAGCTGGGGGGGCCCGCACGGTTCCGGAGTCCCTCTCGGTGACGCTGTCGTCTGCGGCGGCGACAGCGGCGGCGACGACTGCGTCGGATGTACGTCGACGTCCATAGGGATCTCGTAGTCCGGGGACGAACGATGTGGCTGTGCTCCCTGGCGGTGAACTGGGTCTGGAATCAAGAAACCGGAGACAGGATCGCGCGGCCTGTGCAGGCGCAATTGGTTTGCGTGTTGCCGCAGCTCCGACCCTGTGGAAGAACGTACAATAAACATATTGCGACCAAGCACGCGCTGAATGGTGCCCGGCAACCATGTCTTCTTGTTTCCAGCAAACACCCTGTACAGCACCGGCGTAGAAACCTGAAAACGCGTAGCGCCATACGAACCGACTCGGTGCGTGGGAGGCTGCAGCAGGTGAAGGAGAGTGCGGTGACGGCGGCCGTGTAGCAGCTCGGCAGGAGACGGGCCGTCACGTGGCATGCACCGATACGTAGACAGGAAAATTTGAAGAGCTTGCTGCCTGGAATGCTGACCTTTCATCTTTTCCATATGTGACTTGAATGTTCGAACGAAACGTTCTGCTTCACCATTGGACTGAGGGTGAAAAGGTGCAGTGGTAATATGCTGAATGCCATTCACACGACAAAACTGTTGAAATTCCGCACTAACAAACTGAGGTCCATTGTCACTGACGATAGTTTCAGGCAAGCCTTCGATGCAAAACACTGATGTTAAGGCACTGATTGTACTAGACGCCGTCGTTGAGTTCATGGCAATCACAAAAGGAAACTTGCTGAAAGCGTCTACAACAATTAACCAGCGCGTATTCCAGAAAGGTCCAGCAAAGTCAATGTGTAAACGTTGCCATGGTCCCTTGGGGCGTGGCCAGTCTGAGAAACGCTGTGGAGGAGCCGCCTGATGCTCCGCACAAACAGTACACTGTGACGTCATGTTCTCTATCTGAGCGTCCATACCAACCCAGGTACAATGACGTCTGGCCAGTTGCTTTGTCCTAACAATGCCCCAATGTCCTTGATGCAGGAGGCGTAAAACTTCTCGTTGCAGGGAACGAGGAACAATGACTCTTGCTTGGTCGTTGTCGGTATGCAACAACAGTACACCCTGACTTAAAGATAATGCATGACGTTGTGCAAAATAACGTCGAACCAGAGGCCGATCAATGTCTTTGGCTCTGGCAGGCCAACCAAAGCGAACAAAACGTGCTACCACACTTAAGTCTGCATCCGCAGCTGTTTCCTGTGCAACCCGACGAGAGTTCAAAGGGAAATCTGCGACAGCGGAAGCATCTCTGGAGTCTATCTGACAACATGCCATTTCTGAAGAATCAAACGACACATCCTGGCCAACCGGAAGTCGGGAAAGTGTGTCCGCGTTAGCATGTTTAGTGGTAGGTCGGTACAAAATCTCATACTGATAATTAGACAATATCAAGGACCATCTCTGAAGCTTTTGTGCCGTACGTGGCGGAATCGGCTTTGTGGGTGAGAACAACGACGTGAGAGGCTTGTGGTCTGTCAACAAATAGAATTTTCTGCCATAGAGATAATGATGAAACTTTGTGACGCCGTAAATGATTGCTAAGGCCTCCTTTTCTATCTGACTGTAATTCTGTTGCGTCGGCGTCAGTAGCTTGGATGCAAAGGCAATAGGACGATCATGACATCCAATACGATGTGACAGAACCGAACCCACACCGTACGACGAGGCGTCAACTGCTAGCACTACAGGCTTCTGTGGGTCAAAGGGAATCAAACATGCATCACTGAGTAGTGCAGACTTTAGTTTGTCAAAGGCAACCTGACAATCTTTAGACCATACAAAAGGAACATTCTTCCTACGTAAGTGATGCAGTGGAGCTGCAATCTGAGAGGCATTGGGAATAAACCTGAAATAATAGTTAAGCTTTCCCATTACTGCTTGCAATTCATGCACATTCTTAGGAGGAGGCAAGTCTTTGATTGCTCGAAGATGTGACTGTAAGGGATGAATTCCTTGGGCATTAATCACATGGCCTAGGTACTCTATTTCAGTTTGAAAAAACGAACACTTTGCTTTATTGCAACGTAGACCTGCTGCAGTCAAAACTTTGAAAAGGCACTCCAGGTTTGCTAAATGTTCTTCAACTGTACGTCCGGATACCACAATATCATCTAAATAGTTCGAACAACACGGTACAGAAACTGTCAGCTGTTCCAAAAAACGCTGAAAAATAGCGGGGGCGGAAGAACTGCCAAAGGGTAGGCGTTGAAATTGAAAAAGGCCCATGTGAGTATTAATGACGAAAAATTTTTTTGACTCGTCATCAAGTGGAATCTGTAAGTATGCCTCTGCTAAATCAATCTTGGAAAAGAAGCGAGACTGTCCTAATTTGTCCATCAGTTCGTCAGGTCTGGGCAGGGGATAAGTGTCGACAATTGTTTGACTGTTCACTGTTGATTTAAAGTCCGCACAGAGACGAAGTTTTCCTGACGGCTTGGGTATAATTACTATAGGCGAGGCCCACTGACTCGCAGAAACAGGAGAAATCACCCCACTATCTTGCCAACGTTTAAGTTCTTCGGCAACTGTATCACGCAATGCGATAGGCACTGGTCTAGCTTTACGAAATTTTGGAACTGCAGAGTCTTTTAAAGTTACATGTGCCACGAAGTCTTTTGCACAACCTAGTTCCGGCGAAAACAAGTCACTATATTTGTCACACAATGCATTGATTTTGTCCTGAGGCACTACTGACGAAATCTGAAGCACATCTCTTTGAATTGATAAACCAAACAAGTCAAAAGCATCTAGTCCAAAAATGTTCTGTGTCGATTTGGCCTGAAGAACAACAAAAGCAACCGTTTTTGTTACACCTTGGAAAGAGGCAGGCAGGCTACATGTTCCTAGCACGGGAATATTTTCACCTGTGTACGCTGTTAACACTTGCTGTGACGGCGACAATTTTGGCGAACCCAGAAGTTCATAAGTATCTTTATTAATTAATGTGACAGCGGAACCAGTATCAAGCTGAAATTGCACAGTCTTATTTTCTATAGAGAGAGTAACAAACAGCTTGTGCTTCTGGCGCACGACCGGTGCGCGAATGTGGGCAACGTCTAATACATATTGTTTTCTGCGCTTGCGCGGGTTGCGTGCGGTAGGAAGCGGCGCATACTCGGCACACAGCGGATTAACCACACTGTCACTAGATGACACTACCGCCGGATCGGCGTCCGCGCAATGCGAGGCTACTGCACTAAAATTACTTTGAGTAGCTACACCAATTCTACTGTCACTAGCTACACAGTACTGGGCACTATTACAAGGAGCAGTTGCAGAAGGCACTAATTTCACTACAGGAATGCACTGTTCATAGTCATTTTGCTTGTCCCGAACCCTTTTCTGTTGCACTGTTTTACGCGCTCGTCGGCGCTTGCTACGTGGTGCACTATATTGATTTGCCATAGGCGCAGAACTACTTTCTTGCAATTGAGATCCAAGGAAAGCAGTGTTCAATTCCACAGCCCGTATAACATTTACAGAATGAACTGTTCTTGCACTCTGCGAAGCACTGTTTCTAACGGTACCGTTCTTTGAGTTTTTAATTTGCATACACACAGACTGCACATGTCCCAATTTGCCACATTGATAACAGGTTGCGTTGCGACTAGGGCAATGAGCACGCTTGTGGCGAGACACACACTGGAGGCAAGATTTACGTACATATTTCTGAAATGAGCGTTGGCGCCCATTATTCAAATTACTGTTTCTAACACTACGGGGCGACCTTTGCGTCGCACTTGTACTCTGGCTACTGTTCACTGTCTGTTCAGCACGGCCTGTAGAATTTAAAGAATCACAAGTGCTATACTGAGAAGTACGGCTAGGAAAGCGTCCGTTGCGGCGCACTGAATTTACACTATGGCTTTGCATTTCTACATCAGCTAAGTCAAAAGTATCATGCGCTTCTATAAGCTGCAGTACACTGTCTAATGAAGGGTCTGACTGTTTCAGAATTGCTGCCCTAATTCTGGGGTCCTGAATGTTCTGCGTAATCGCATCTCGCAACATAACGTCACTATAAGAAAGTCCACAAGAGCAAGTAAATTTACATTGGCGGGTTAAGCCCTTCAATTCCGTAATCCACTCTTGGTGTGACTGTTCGGGTGATTTTTTAAGTCTGAAAAATCGGTACCGTGCAGCGGCGACAAGAACTTTTCTCTCGTAATGAGCATTCAGTGCATCTACAATTTGTTCAAAGTCTACATCACGAGGAGATGCTTGCGGGAAAAGTTTTTGCAATAGTACGAAAGTCTGGGGGCCCACAATCGATAAGAAAAGGTTCTTCACTCTCTGACCTGTAATTTGATGAGCCGCGACGAGTTCTTGAAACTGTGCGAAATAGTCGCTCCATTCTTCCTCACGTTCGTTGTACTGGCGGAACGTCGGAAGCGGTGCGGCGGCAGGTGTGGGCTGCTGATGCGACGACTGTTGTTGTTGGTGAGCAGCCTGTGTCGTCAACTGCGACACGGCCTGGAGAAGCTGGGTAATTTGCGCCGTCTGTAACTGAATAATTTCCTTTAAGTTTGGGTTCGGGGTAGTGGCCATGCTGACCGATTAGGCGCCGCGTATACAAGTAACTTAGTACAAAACACAAATGCGATATGAAAGAGGACTCGCTCTGCAACAAAAAAGTCCACAAAACACGTAACAAAATATGTTCCCCCAAAAATCTTATAATAAGGGTGGGTGGGCGGGAGCAATTTTTGCGTGCTCCGACTGCTGCTGTCTGGCTGCTGCAAGAGGGCTGGTCCAAGGTTCGTCTATCACTCCTCGTCGCCACTTTTGTATCCCATCCTCGTCGCCACTTTTGTGTCCCAACTTCGTCGCCGCTTTTGTGTCCCAGCCTCGTCGTAGGTGTCGGTGGCCGACACGCTGGTGCAGGTACGGAGGGGAGCAGCCAGAAACTATAAACACTCGAGTAAATTAGAAAGAGATATATTGCACAGAATGTAACAATACTTAACTTTTACATAGTACGGCAGAATGTTGATACATAGTTGTTAGAGGCCTGCCTAGTGCCTGTACAATAGCAAAGTCTTCACTCGTGCCTATCGGATTACGAAGGTCCTAACTCGTTGCTATCTCAGTCCGAAGTGCCGACTCGTCCCTCTATCAGTCCGAAGTGCGAAGTGCGAAGTGGTGGCCACGAGCGGCGTTGTCGCAGAGGGCGCTCGTGGCTGTCGTCGTGAGAACGCCGCGCCGTGCGTGCATGACGGCGCGCGGCGAAAGTAAGTGGCGCGCACTTTGTACTTGTGCGACACCACATCTTTCATCGTGTAGCTGAATCTCATAATCGAGTGGTTAAAATCTCCCATGGATATTACTTTCTCTCAGCTGTTATCATTCTTTAACTGTTCTTAGATGTTTCAATACTGATTGACCAATTACAATATTTGTCATTTATGGTATTGCAAGAGGATGTTCCCCAACAACACATGTTATCAGCGTCTTTGCTCGATTGGGATATTTTTGTTCTAGTAGGTGTCACCACCATTTGTAGATTAATTTCTGCTTGGAGCTAATGGCTTTGTAGGTCTCCGTGACCATCCCATGTCCTCCGTTTTATGTAAATTTTCTGTGTTATCATGTGTAGTTGAATGATGGTGTGTATTGTGTTAAAAGTGACTCGTGTGGGGGGGAGATCATCTTTCTTCTGATAGTGAAACCTTCATTCTTGATTCTTCATGTAATTGAGTTATTTAGTAATTCAAAATTGGTTAGTTGTAAAATATTTGTCGTAGAGAATGTGTGAGAATGTTGGGTGTGTTTCGTGGTAGTATCCACGTGTGTTGTTGTGAGAGATTTTACTGTACAGTGTATTTTTGTTTTGCTTCTTCACGACAAAACATCTTCTATCTTGAGTCTTCATGTAAATTTTGGGGATAATAAGATTGCAATGAATTGTGTGTTTATTGGTTGGGTGCTGAGCATGGTATGGATCTGTAGGCAATCTTTTCTGTTGTGTGAATTTTGTGTTTGTATATGGAGGACATGAGGTATAAGGTTATTTAGCCATTTATAAATAGTGCATTTGTTTCTTTCGATCACTCTTCCTTTCAGGAACATGTTAGTTTGCTTACTATTGTGTCTATGTTTAGCAACATTCAGCTCCATTCTGATACATATCTTTTCCTTTACGTGCTAGTTTTGGTCCGCCCCGAGTGCTTTATTTCCTCGGTACCCTCCGCTTTTGGAGAGCTTTCCCCTATCCGCCACCTGGGGAGGCGCCCGATGGGGGATGAGCAAACCCCACACGGGAAAAAATGATAGCATTCTGATCATTTTTGGCTATATTCTAGCTCAATTATCACTGTCACAATATTTAGAAAGATTGAGCTCATTTCAACCCAATGTCAATGGAATGTATGCTATGGATAATAAGTAATTTGTATTGCACTTTTGTTGTGCATTAGCTATCATATGCTGTCTCATATTTACAATCTTGTATGCATTCTTCTGCTTTATCTGAATAATATGATAGCTAGGTTGAAGTCAGTTTTTGTTAAAACTGTTAGCAAATCATAGTATGAGATTGAATACCTCATACATGAACATTTCTTTCAGTCATTATTAGTATTTCATTAACTGTTCCTTGCCGTTTCATTGCCCTTATGCTGTTTCTCATATTTCAGACTGAAAGTGCCAGTTTAGAAACCACTTAGGGGAACAACATGTCTGCTCATATGGAACATAGGCATACTCATTCTGGTAGGTGTCACCACCATATGTAAATTAATATCTGCTTGCAGCTAATGGCTTTGTAGGTCTCATTGACCATACTATATCCTCCATTTATGTAAATTGTCTGTGTTATCACATTGAGTTGACGATTGTTTGTGTTGTCTTAAGTGTGACTTTTGTGAGGGTACATCTTCTTTCTTGTGATTGTGAAATCTTCTTTCTTGATTCTTCATGTAGTTGATTTATGTAGCAGTTGAAAATTGGTACGGTGTAAGAAATTTGTTATTTAGAGATTGTGTCAGATGTTTGGATGTGCTTCCGTGGCAAAAGCCACTTGTGTTGGTGTGACAGTATTTGCTGTACAGTACATTTGTGTTTTGATTCTTCTTGATAGAACATCTTCTTTCTTGAATCTTCATGTAATTTGGTACAGTGTAAGAAATTTGTTATAGATATTGTGTGACAATGTTGGATGTGTTGGCGTGGTAGTATCCACTTGAATTGATGTGAGAGGATTTTTTGTGATTTTGTGTTTTGATTCTTCGTGATGAAACCTCTTCTTTCTTGACTCTTCATGTAATATAGGGGAGGAAATAGTTTTTCTGAATAGTTTCATTGTCGGGTAGGTGTTGAATGTTGTAAGGAGCAGTATGCACTCTGTTCTGTTGTTATGTGAATTCTAAGTTTTTTATGGAGGATATGTTGTATAAGTTTTTCTGCCATTTTTAAATAGTGCATAGCTTTCTTTATCAATCTAATCATTACAGTTACTTATTAGCTCGATTATCACTGTCTGCATATTTTTCAACATTTCCCTCTGTACAGTGGAACATGATTCATAATGTATGCTATGCATAAGAAATATTTATTATTGACTTGGACAGTGCATTAGTTGTAGTTTCCCGTTTCCGATTTTCCATCTTGTGTGTTCACTATTTAATATATGTAATTATACAATAGCATCACACAAACATTTTTTTTTTTTTTTTTTTAATTTAGTTCTTGCCATATGGCTCTATCAGTATGATTACTTCAACCATGACAATTGTTTGACACATGATTTCTATCTTATCAACTGTGGAGACTAATTTTTTTAGTGTTATTCTATCTACAATACTTGTCATAATTTGTACTTTAAGTGCCAATTCTGACATTACTACGATTAGCAGCATGTTTGCTCTTGTGTTGTATGCCCATACCAGTCAGTGTCACCACCATATGTAAATTAATATTTGCTTGAAGCTAATGGCTTTGTAGGTCTCGGTGACCATACCATATCCTCCATTTATGTAAATTGTCTGTGTTATCACGTTGAGTTGAATGATTGATTGTGTTGTATTAAGAGTTACATTTGTGAGGGTACATCTTCTTTCTTGTGATTGTGAAATCTTCTTTCTTGATTCCTCATGTAGTTGATCTATGTAGCAGTTGAAAAATGGTATGATGTAAGAAATTTGTTAAAGAGATTTGTGATGTTTGGATGTGTTTCCGTGGCAGCAGCCATTGTGTTGTTGTGACAGTATTTGCTGTACAGTAAATTTGTGTTTGGATTCTTCTTGATACAACATCTTCTTTCTTGAATCTTCATGTAATTTGGTACGGTGTAAGAAATTTGTTGTAGATATTGTGTGACAATGTTGGGTGTGTTGCCGTGGTAGTATCCACTTGAATTTATGTGAGAGGTTTTTCTGTAATTTTGTGTTTTGATTCTTCATGACAAAAGCTCTTCTTTCTTGAATCTTCGTGTAATTTAGGGGGGAAATAGTTTTTGGTGAATAGTGTCATTTCGGGTAGGTGTTGAATGTTGTAAGGAACTGTGTGCAATCTGTTCTGTTGTTATGTGAATAATTAGTTTTTATATGGAGGATATGTGGTATAGGTTATTCTTCCATTTTTAAATATACATAGGCTTCTTTATAAATGTCATCAATTTCAGCTACATACTAGCTCATTTATCGTTGTTTATATTTAACAACATTTAACAGCTGCGTTCAAGTCTACATCATTTGAATGTATTCTATGGAAAATAAATAATTGGTATCGCACCTGATTAGTGTATCTGTTGTCCGCCTCCGTAGTCCACTGGACTGCATAGTGCGTTGACACGCAGGGGGCCCGGCTTAGTCTCCCGGTCGTTTCGGCACTTTTCTTCGCTCGGGAACTGCGTGCTAGTTCCATTATCATCTTAGGCATGCATGTCGCCCGTATGGAGACACCTGAATGGACTTGCACCATCCTGGCTGGACGCAATCTCAGCTGGGATGTAATGGCTAAAAATTCCACATGTTCATCATCATCAGTGTCTCTGTTACAGTTTCCAATATAGGTTTAGAATTTGTTTTGCTTCCTGTTCCATTTACTGAAAAATATAAAATGCAACATTTAAATGCTTTTCTTTCATCGTGTAGCTGAATCTCATAATCGAGTGGTTAAAATCTCCCATGGATATTACTTTCTCTCAGCTGTTATCATTCTTTAACTGTTCTTAGAAGTTTCAATACTGATTGACCAATTACAATATTTGTCATTTATGGTATTGCAAGAGGATGTTCCCCAACAACACATGTTATCAGCGTCTTTGCTCGATTGGGATATTTTTGTTCTAGTAGGTGTCACCACCATTTGTAGATTAATTTCTGCTTGGAGCTAATGGCTTTGTAGGTCTCCGTGACCATCCCATGTCCTCCGTTTTATGTAAATTTTCTGTGTTATCATGTGTAGTTGAATGATGGGGTGTATTGTGTTAAAAGTGACTCGTGTGGGGGGGAGATCATCTTTCTTCTGATAGTGAAACCTTCATTCTTGATTCTTCATGTAATTGAGTTATTTAGTAATTCAAAATTGGTTAGTCGTAAGATATTTGTCGTAGAGAATGTGTGAGAATGTTGGGTGTGTTTCGTGGTAGTATCCACGTGTGTTGTTGTGAGAGATTTTACTGTACAGTGTATTTTTGTTTTGCTTCTTCATGACAAAACATCTTCTATCTTGAGTCTTCATGTAAATTTTGGGGATAATAAGATTGCAATGAATTGTGTGTTTATTGGTTGGGTGCTGAGCATGGTATGGATCTGTAGGCAATCTTTTCTGTTGCGTGAATTTTGTGTTTGTATATGGAGGACATGAGGTATAAGGTTATTTAGCCATTTATAAATAGTGCATTTGTTTCTTTCGATCACTCTTCCTTTCAGCAACATGTTAGTTTGCTTACTGTTGTGTCTATATTTAGCAACATTCAGCTCCATTCTGATACATATCTTTTCCTTTACGTGCTAGTTTTGGTCCGCCCCGAGTGCTTTATTTCCTCGGTACCCTCCGTTTTTGGAGAGCTTTTCCCTATCCGCCACCTGGGGAGGCGCCGGATGGGGGACTAGCAAACCCCACACGGGAAAAAATGATAGCATTCTGATCATTTTTGGCTATATTCTAGCTCAATTATCACTGTCACAATATTTAGAAAGATTGAGCTCATTTCAACCCAATGTGAATGGAATGTATGCTATGGATAATAAGTAATTTGTATTGCACTTTTGTTGTGCATTAGCTATCATATGCTGTCTCATATTTACAATCTTGTATGCATTCTTCTGCTTTAACTGAATAATATGATAGCAAGGTTGAAGTCAGTTTTTGTTAATTCTGTTAGCAAATCATAGTATGAGACTCAATACCTCATACATGAACATTTCTTTCAGTCATTATTAGTATTTCATTAACTGTTCCGTGCCGTCTCATTGCCCTTATGCTGTTTCTCATATTTCAGACTGGAAGTGCCGGTTTAGAAACCACTGAGGGGAACAACATGTCTGCTCATATGGAACATAGGCATACTCATTCTGGTAGGTGTCACCACCATATGTAAATTAATATCTGCTTGCAGCTAATGGCTTTGTAGGTCTCAGTGACCATACTATATTCTCCATTTATGTAAATTGTCTGTGTTATCGCATTGAGTTGACGATTGTTTGTGTTGTCTTAAGTGTCACTTTTGTGAGGGTACATATTCTTTCTTGTGATTGTGAAATCTTCTTTCTTGATTCTTCATGTAGTTGATCTATGTAGCAATTGAAAAATGGTACGGTGTAAGAAATTTGTTATTTAGAGATTGTGTCAGATGTTTGGATGTGTTTCCGTGGCAGCAGCCATTGTGTTGTTGTGACAGTATTTGCTGTACAGTAAATTTGTGTTTGGATTCTTCTTGATACAACATCTTCTTTCTTGAATCTTCATGTAATTTGGTATGGTGTAAGAAATTTGTTGTAGATATTGTGTGACAATGCTGGGTGTGTTGGCGTGGTAGTATCCACTTGAATTGATGTGAGAGGATTTTCTGTGATTTTGTGTTTTGATTCTTCGTGATGAAACCTCTTCTTTCTTGACTCTTCATGTAATATAGGGGAGGAAGAAGTTTTTCTGAATAGTTTCATTGTCGGGTAGGTGTTGAATGTTGTAAGGAGCAGTATGCACTCTGTTCTGTTGTTATGTGAATTCTAAGTTTTTTATGGAGCATATGTTGTATAAATTTTTCTGCCATTTTTAAATAGTGCATAGCTTTCTTTATCAATCTAATCATTACAGTTACTTATTAGCTCAATTATCACTGTCTGCATATTTTTCAACATTTCCCTCTGTACAGTGGAACATGATTCATAATGTATGCTATGCATAAGAAATATTTATTATTGACTTGGACAGTGCATTAGTTGTAGTTTCCAGTTTCCGATTTTCCATCTTGTGTGTTCACTGTTTAATATATGTAATTATACAATAGCATCACACAAACATTTTTTTAAATTTATTGTCTTGCCATATAGCTCTATCAGTGTGATTACTTCAACCATGACAATTGTTTGACACATGATTTCTATCTTATCAACTGTGGACACTAATTTTTTAGTGTTATTCTATCTACAATACTTGTCATAATTTGTACTTTAAGTGCCAATTCTGACATTACTACGATTAGCAGCATGTTTGCTCTTGTGTTGTATGCCCATACCAGTCAGTGTCACCACCATATGTAAATTAATATCTGCTTGAAGCTAATGGCTTTGTAGGTCTCGGTGACCATACCATATCCTCCATTTATGTAAATTGTCTGTGTTATCACGTTGAGTTGAATGATTGTTTGTGTTGTATTAAGAGTTACATTTGTGAGGGTACATCTTCTTTCTTGTGATTGTGAAATCTTCTCTCTTGATTCTTCATGTAGTTGATCTATGTAGCAGTTGAAAAATGGTACGGTGTAAGAAATTTGTTAAAGAGATTTGTGATGTTTGGATGTGTTTCCGTGGCAGCAGCCACTTGTGTTGTTGTGACAGTATTTGCTGTACAGTAAATTTGTGTTTGGATTCTTCTTGATACAACATCTTCTTTCTTGAATCTTCATGTAATTTGGTACGGTGTAAGAAATTTGTTGTAGATATTGTGTGACAATGTTGGGTGTGTTGGCGTAGTAGTATCCACTTGAATTTATGTGAGAGGTTTTTCTGTAATTTTGTGTTTTGATTCTTCATGATAAAAGCTCTTCTTTCTTGAATCTTCGTGTAATTTAGGGAGGAAATAGTTTTTGGTGAATAGTGTCATTTCGGGTAGGTGTTGAATGTTGTAAGGAACTGTGTGCAATCTGTTCTGTTGTTATGTGAATAATTAGTTTTTATATGGAGGATATGTGGTATAGGTTATTCTTCCATTTTTAAATATACATAGGCTTCTTTATAAATGTCATCAATTTCAGCTACATACTAGCTCATTTATCGTTGTTTATATTTAACAACATTTAACAGCTGCGTTCAAGTCTACATCATTTGAATGTATTCTATGGAAAATAAATAATTGGTATCGCACCTGATTAGTGTATCTGTTGTCCGCCTCCGTAGTCCACTGGACTGCATAGTGCGTTGACACGCAGGGGGCCCGGCTTAGTCTCCCGGTCGTTTCGGCACTTTTCTTCGCTCGGGAACTGCGTGCTAGTTCCATTATCATCTTAGGCATGCATGTCGCCCGTATGGAGACACCTGAATGGACTTGCACCATCCTGGCTGGACGCAATCTCAGCTGGGATGTAATGGCTAAAAATTCCACATGTTCATCATCATCAGTGTCTCTGTTACAGTTTCCAATATAGGTTTAGAATTTGTTTTGCTTCCTGTTCCATTTACTGAAAAATATAAAATGCAACATTTAAATGCTTTTCTTTCATCGTGTAGCTGAATCTCATAATCGAGTGGTTAAAATCTCCCATGGATATTACTTTCTCTCAGCTGTTATCATTCTTTAACTGTTCTTAGAAGTTTCAATACTGATTGACCAATTACAATATTTGTCATTTATGGTATTGCAAGAGGATGTTCCCCAACAACACATGTTATCAGCGTCTTTGCTCGATTGGGATATTTTTGTTCTAGTAGGTGTCACCACCATTTGTAGATTAATTTCTGCTTGGAGCTAATGGCTTTGTAGGTCTCCGTGACCATCTCATGTCCTCCGTTTTATGTAAATTTTCTGTGTTATCATGTGTAGTTGAATGATGGGGTGTATTGTGTTAAAAGTGACTCGTGTGGGGGGGAGATCATCTTTCTTCTGATAGTGAAACCTTCATTCTTGATTCTTCATGTAATTGAGTTATTTAGTAATTCAAAATTGGTTAGTCGTAAGATATTTGTCGTAGAGAATGTGTGAGAATGTTGGGTGTGTTTCGTGGTAGTATCCACGTGTGTTGTTGTGAGAGATTTTACTGTACAGTGTATTTTTGTTTTGCTTCTTCATGACAAAACATCTTCTATCTTGAGTCTTCATGTAAATTTTGGGGATAATAAGATTGCAATGAATTGTGTGTTTATTGGTTGGGTGCTGAGCATGGTATGGATCTGTAGGCAATCTTTTCTGTTGCGTGAATTTTGTGTTTGTATATGGAATACATGAGGTATAAGGTTATTTAGCCATTTATAAATAGTGCATTTGTTTCTTTCGATCACTCTTCCTTTCAGCAACATGTTAGTTTGCTTACTGTTGTGTCTATATTTAGCAACATTCAGCTCCATTCTGATACATATCTTTTCCTTTACGTGCTAGTTTTGGTCCGCCCCGAGTGCTTTATTTCCTCGGTACCCTCCGTTTTTGGAGAGCTTTTCCCTATCCGCCACCTGGGGAGGCGCCGGATGGGGGACTAGCAAACCCCACACGGGAAAAAATGATAGCATTCTGATCATTTTTGGCTATATTCTAGCTCAATTATCACTGTCACAATATTTAGAAAGATTGAGCTCATTTCAACCCAATGTGAATGGAATGTATGCTATGGATAATAAGTAATTTGTATTGCACTTTTGTTGTGCATTAGCTATCATATGCTGTCTCATATTTACAATCTTGTATGCATTCTTCTGCTTTAACTGAATAATATGATAGCAAGGTTGAAGTCAGTTTTTGTTAATTCTGTTAGCAAATCATAGTATGAGACTCAATACCTCATACATGAACATTTCTTTCAGTCATTATTAGTATTTCATTAACTGTTCCGTGCCGTCTCATTGCCCTTATGCTGTTTCTCATATTTCAGACTGGAAGTGCCGGTTTAGAAACCACTGAGGGGAACAACATGTCTGCTCATATGGAACATAGGCATACTCATTCTGGTAGGTGTCACCACCATATGTAAATTAATATCTGCTTGCAGCTAATGGCTTTGTAGGTCTCAGTGACCATACTATATTCTCCATTTATGTAAATTGTCTGTGTTATCACATTGAGTTGACGATTGTTTGTGTTGTCTTAAGTGTCACTTTTGTGAGGGTACATATTCTTTCTTGTGATTGTGAAATCTTCTTTCTTGATTCTTCATGTAGTTGATCTATGTAGCAATTGAAAAATGGTACGGTGTAAGAAATTTGTTATTTAGAGATTGTGTCAGATGTTTGGATGTGTTTCCGTGGCAGCAGCCATTGTGTTGTTGTGACAGTATTTGCTGTACAGTAAATTTGTGTTTGGATTCTTCTTGATACAACATCTTCTTTCTTGAATCTTCATGTAATTTGGTATGGTGTAAGAAATTTGTTGTAGATATTGTGTGACAATGCTGGGTGTGTTGGCGTGGTAGTATCCACTTGAATTGATGTGAGAGGATTTTCTGTGATTTTGTGTTTTGATTCTTCGTGATGAAACCTCTTCTTTCTTGACTCTTCATGTAATATAGGGGAGGAAGAAGTTTTTCTGAATAGTTTCATTGTCGGGTAGGTGTTGAATGTTGTAAGGAGCAGTATGCACTCTGTTCTGTTGTTATGTGAATTCTAAGTTTTTTATGGAGCATATGTTGTATAAATTTTTCTGCCATTTTTAAATAGTGCATAGCTTTCTTTATCAATCTAATCATTACAGTTACTTATTAGCTCAATTATCACTGTCTGCATATTTTTCAACATTTCCCTCTGTACAGTGGAACATGATTCATAATGTATGCTATGCATAAGAAATATTTATTATTGACTTGGACAGTGCATTAGTTGTAGTTTCCAGTTTCCGATTTTCCATCTTGTGTGTTCACTGTTTAATATATGTAATTATACAATAGCATCACACAAACATTTTTTTAAATTTATTGTCTTGCCATATAGCTCTATCAGTGTGATTACTTCAACCATGACAATTGTTTGACACATGATTTCTATCTTATCAACTGTGGACACTAATTTTTTAGTGTTATTCTATCTACAATACTTGTCATAATTTGTACTTTAAGTGCCAATTCTGACATTACTACGATTAGCAGCATGTTTGCTCTTGTGTTGTATGCCCATACCAGTCAGTGTCACCACCATATGTAAATTAATATCTGCTTGAAGCTAATGGCTTTGTAGGTCTCGGTGACCATACCATATCCTCCATTTATGTAAATTGTCTGTGTTATCACGTTGAGTTGAATGATTGTTTGTGTTGTATTAAGAGTTACATTTGTGAGGGTACATCTTCTTTCTTGTGATTGTGAAATCTTCTCTCTTGATTCTTCATGTAGTTGATCTATGTAGCAGTTGAAAAATGGTACGGTGTAAGAAATTTGTTAAAGAGATTTGTGATGTTTGGATGTGTTTCCGTGGCAGCAGCCACTTGTGTTGTTGTGACAGTATTTGCTGTACAGTAAATTTGTGTTTGGATTCTTCTTGATACAACATCTTCTTTCTTGAATCTTCATGTAATTTGGTACGGTGTAAGAAATTTGTTGTAGATATTGTGTGACAATGTTGGGTGTGTTGGCGTAGTAGTATCCACTTGAATTTATGTGAGAGGTTTTTCTGTAATTTTGTGTTTTGATTCTTCATGATAAAAGCTCTTCTTTCTTGAATCTTCGTGTAATTTAGGGGGGAAATAGTTTTTGGTGAATAGTGTCAATTCGGGTAGGTGTTGAATGTTGTAAGGTACTGTGTGCAATCTGTTCTGTTGTTATGTGAATAATTAGTTTTTATATGGAGGATATGTGGTATAGGTTATTCTGACATTTTTAAATATACATAGGCTTCTTTATAAATGTCATCATTTTCAGCTACATACTAGCTCATTTATCGTTGTTTATATTTAACAACATTTAACAGCTGCGTTCAAGTCTACATCATTTGAATGTATTCTATGGAAAATAAATAATTGGTATCGCACCTGATTAGTGTATCTGTTGTCCGCCTCCGTAGTCCACTGGACTGCATAGTGCGTTGACACGCAGGGGGCCCGGCTTAGTCTCCCGGTCGTTTCGGCACTTTTCTTCGCTCGGGAACTGCGTGCTAGTGCCATTATCATCTTAGGCATGCATGTCGCCCGTATGGAGACACCTGAATGGACTTGCACCATCCTGGCTGGACGCAATCTCAGCTGGGATGTAATGGCTAAAAATTCCACATGTTCATCATCATCAGTGTCTCTGTTACAGTTTCCAATATAGGTTTAGAATTTGTTTTGCTTCCTGTTCCATTTACTGAAAAATATAAAATGCAACATTTAAATGCTTTTCTTTCATCGTGTAGCTGAATCTCATAATCGAGTGGTTAAAATCTCCCATGGATATTACTTTCTCTCAGCTGTTATCATTCTTTAACTGTTCTTAGAAGTTTCAATACTGATTGACCAATTACAATATTTGTCATTTATGGTATTGCAAGAGGATGTTCCCCAACAACACATGTTATCAGCGTCTTTGCTCGATAGGGATATTTTTGTTCTAGTAGGTGTCACCACCATTTGTAGATTAATTTCTGCTTGGAGCTAATGGCTTTGTAGGTCTCCGTGACCATCCCATGTCCTCCGTTTTATGTAAATTTTCTGTGTTATCATGTGTAGTTGAATGATGGTGTGTATTGTGTTAAAAGTGACTCGTGTGGGGGAAAGATCATCTTTCTTCTGATAGTGAAACCTTCATTCTTGATTCTTCATGTAATTGAGTTATTTAGTAATTCAAAATTGGTTAGTCGTAAGATATTTGTCGTAGAGAATGTGTGAGAATGTTGGGTGTGTTTCGTGGTAGTATCCACGTGTGTTGTTGTGAGAGATTTTACTGTACAGTGTATTTTTGTTTTGCTTCTTCATGACAAAACATCTTCTATCTTGAGTCTTCATGTAAATTTTGGGGATAATAAGATTGCAATGAATTGTGTGTTTATTGGTTGGGTGCTGAGCATGGTATGGATCTGTAGGCAATCTTTTCTGTTGCGTGAATTTTGTGTTTGTATATGGAGGACATGAGGTATAAGGTTATTTAGCCATTTATAAATAGTGCATTTGTTTCTTTCGATCACTCTTCCTTTCAGCAACATGTTAGTTTGCTTACTGTTGTGTCTATATTTAGCAACATTCAGCTCCATTCTGATACATATCTTTTCCTTTACGTGCTAGTTTTGGTCCGCCCCGAGTGCTTTATTTCCTCGGTACCCTCCGTTTTTGGAGAGCTTTCCCCTATCCGCCACCTGGGGAGGCGCCGGATGGGGGACTAGCAAACCCCACATGGGAAAAAATGATAGCATTCTGATCATTTTTGGCTATATTCTAGCTCAGTTATCACTGTCACAATATTTAGAAAGATTGAGCTCATTTCAACCCAATGTCAATGGAATGTATACTATGGATAATAAGTAATTTGTATTGCACTTTTGTTGTGCATTAGCTATCATATGCTGTCTCATATTTACAATCTTGTATGCATTCTTCTGCTTTAACTGAATAATATGATAGCAAGGTTGAAGTCAGTTTTTGTTAATTCTGTTAGCAAATCATAGTATGAGATTGAATACCTCATTCGTGAACATTTCTTTCCGTCATTATTAGTATTTCATTAACTGTTCCTTGCAGTTTCATTGCCCTTATGCTGTTTCTCATATTTCAGACTGGAAGTGCCAGTTTAGAAACCACTTATAGGGAATAACATGTCTGCTCATATGGAACATAGGCATACTCATTCCGGTAGGTGTCACCATCATATGTAAATTAATATCTGCTTGCAGCTAATGGCTTTGTAGGTCTCAGTGACCATACTATATCCTCCATTTATGTAAATTGTCTGTGTTATCACATTGAGTTGACGATTGTTTGTGTTGTCTTAAGTGTCACTTTTGTGAGGGTACATCTTCTTTCTTGTGATTGTGAAATCTTCTTTCTTGATTCTTCATGTAGTTGATTTATGTAGCAGTTGAAAATTGGTACGGTGTAAGAAATTTGTTATTTAGAGATTGTGTCAGATGTTTTGATGTGCTTCCGTGGCAAAAGCCACTTGTGTTGGTGTGACAGTATTTGCTGTACAGTACATTTGTGTTTTGATTCTTCTTGATAGAACATCTTCTTTCTTGAATCTTCATGTAATTTGGTACAGTGTAAGAAATTTGTTATAGATATTGTGTGACAATGTCGGATGTGTTGGCATGGTAGTATCCACTTGAATTTATGTGAGAGGATTTTCTGTGATTTTGTGTTTTGATTCTTCGTGATGAAACCTCTTCTTTCTTGATTCTTTATGTAATATAGGGGAGGAAGTAGTTTTTCTGAATAGTTTCATTGTCGGGTAGGTGTTGAATGTTGTAAGGAGCAGTATGCACTCTGTTCTGTTGTTATGTGAATTCTAAGTTTTTTATGGAGGATATGTTGTATAAGTTTTTCTGCCATTTTTAAATAGTGCATAGCTTTCTTTATCAGTCTAATCATTACAGTTACTTATTAGCTCGATTATCACTGTCTGCATATTTTTCAACATTTCCCTCTGTACAGTGGAACATGATTCATAATGTATGCTATGCATAAGAAATATTTATTATTGACTTGGACAGTGCATTAGTTGTATTTTCCAGTTTCCGATTTTCCATCTTGTGTGTTCACTATTTAATATATGTAATTATACAATAGCATCACAAAAATATTTTTTTAAATTTATTGTCTTGCCATATAGCTCTATCAGTGTGATTACTTCAACCATGACAATTGTTTGACACATGATTTCTATCTTATCAACTGTGGACACTAATTTTTTAGTGTTATTCTATCTACAATACTTGTCATAATTTGTACTTCAAGTGCCCATTCTGACATTACTACGATTAGCAGCATGTTTGCTCTTGTGTTGTATGCCCATACCAGTCAGTGTCACCACCATATGTAAATTAATATCTGCTTGAAGCTAATGGCTTTGTAGGTCTCGGTGACCATACCATATCCTCCATTTATGTAAATTGTCTGTGTTATCACGTTGAGTTGAATGATTGTTTGTGTTGTATTAAGAGTTACATTTGTGAGGGTACATCTTCTTTCTTGTGATTGTGAAATCTTCTTTCTTGATTCTTCATGTAGTTGATCTATGTAGCAGTTGGAAAATGGTACGGTGTAAGAAATTTGTTAAAGAGATTTGTGATGTTTGGATGTGTTTCCGTGGCAGCAGCCACTTGTGTTGTTGTGACAGTATTTGCTGTACAATAAATTTGTGTTTGGATTCTTCTTGATACAACATCTTCTTTCTTGAATCTTCATGTAATTTGGTACGGTGTAAGAGATTTGTTGTAGATATTGTGTGACAATGTTGGGTGTGTTGCCGTGGTAGTATCCACTTGAATTTATGTGAGAGGTTTTTCTGTAATTTTGTGTTTTGATTCTTCATGATAAAAGCTCTTCTTTCTTGAATCTTCGTGTAATTTAGGGGGGAAAAAGTTTTTGGTGAATAGTGTCATTTCGGGTAGGTGTTGAATGTTGTAAGGAACTGTGTGCAATCTGTTCTGTTGTTATGTGAATAATTAGTTTTTATAAGGAGGATATGTGGTATAGGTTATTCTGCCATTTTTAAATATACATAGGCTTCTTTATAAATGTCATCATTTTCAGCTACAAATTAGCTCATTTATCGTTGTTTATATTTAACAACATTTAACAGCTGCGTTCAAGTCTACATCATTTGAATGTATTCTATGGAAAATAAATAATTGGTATCGCACCTGATTAGTGTATCTGTTGTCCGCCTCCGTAGTCCACTGGACTGCATAGTGCGTTGACACGCAGGGGGCCCGGCTTAGTCTCCCGGTCGTTTCGGCACTTTTCTTCGCTCGGGAACTGCGTGCTAGTGCCATTATCATCTTAGGCATGCATGTCGCCCGTATGGAGACACCTGAATGGACTTGCACCATCCTGGCTGGACGCAATCTCAGCTGGGATGTAATGGCTAAAAATTCCACATGTTCATCATCATCAGTGTCTCTGTTACAGTTTCCACTATAGGTTTAGAATTTGTTTTGCTTCCTGTTCCATTTACTGAAAAATATAAAATGCAACATTTAAATGCTTTTCTTTCATCGTGTAGCTGAATCTCATAATCGAGTGGTTAAAATCTCCCATGGATATTACTTTCTCTCAGCTGTTATCATTCTTTAACTGTTCTTAGAAGTTTCAATACTGATTGACCAATTACAATATTTGTCATTTATGGTATTGCAAGAGGATGTTCCCCAACAACACATGTTATCAGCGTCTTTGCTCGATTGGGATATTTTTGTTCTAGTAGGTGTCACCACCATTTGTAGATTAATTTCTGCTTGGAGCTAATGGCTTTGTAGGTCTCCGTGACCATCACATGTCCTCCGTTTTATGTAAATTTTCTGTGTTATCATGTGTAGTTGAATGATGGTGTGTATTGTGTTAAAAGTGACTCGTGTGGGGGGGAGATCATCTTTCTTCTGATAGTGAAACCTTCATTCTTGATTCTTCATGTAATTGAGTTATTTAGTAATTCAAAATTGGTTAGTCGTAAGATATTTGTCGTAGAGAATGTGTGAGAATGTTGGGTGTGTTTCGTGGTAGTATCCACGTGTGTTGTTGTGAGAGATTTTACTGTACAGTGTATTTTTGTTTTGCTTCTTCATGACAAAACATCTTCTATCTTGAGTCTTCATGTAAATTTTGGGGATAATAAGATTGCAATGAATTGTGTGTTTATTGGTTGGGTGCTGAGCATGGTATGGATCTGTAGGCAATCTTTTCTGTTGCGTGAATTTTGTGTTTGTATATGGAGGACATGAGGTATAAGGTTATTTAGCCATTTATAAATAGTGCATTTGTTTCTTTCGATCACTCTTCCTTTCAGCAACATGTTAGTTTGCTTACTATTGTGTCTATGTTTAGCAACATTCAGCTCCATTCTGATACATATCTTTTCCTTTACGTGCTAGTTTTGGTCCGCCCCGAGTGCTTTATTTCCTCGGTACCCTCCGTTTTTGGAGAGCTTTCCCCTATCCGCCACCTGGGGAGGCGCCCGATGGGGGACTAGCAAACCCCACACGGGAAAAAATGATAGCATTCTGATCATTTTTGGCTATATTCTAGCTGAATTATCACTGTCACAATATTTAGAAAGATTGAGCTCATTTCAACCCAATGTCAATGGAATATATGCTATGGATAATAAGTAATTTGTATTGCACTTTTGTTGTGCATTAGCTATCATATGCTGTCTCATATTTACAATCTTGTATGCATTCTTCTGCTTTAACTGAATAATATGATAGGTAGGTTGAAGTCAGTGTTTGTTAAAACTGTTAGCAAATCATAGTATGAGATTGAATACCTCATACATGAACATTTCTTTCAGTCATTATTAGTATTTCATTAACTGTTCCTTGCCGTTTCATTGCCCTTATGCTGTTTCTCATATTTCAGACTGGAAGTGCCAGTTTAGAAACCACTTAGGGGAACAACATGTCTGCTCATATGGAACATAGGCATACTCATTCTGGTAGGTGTCACCACCATATGTAAATTAATATCTGCTTGCAGCTAATGGCTTTGTAGGTCTCAGTGACCATACTATATCCTCCATTTATCTAAATTGTCTGTGTTATCACATTGAGTTGACGATTGTTTGTGTTGTCTTAAGTGTCACTTTTGTGAGGGTACATCTTCTTTCTTGTGATTGTGAAATCTTCTTTCTTGATTCTTCATGTAGTTGATTTACGTAGCAGTTGAAAATTGGTATGGTGTAAGAAATTTGTTATTTAGAGATTGTGTCAGATGTTTGGATGTGCTTCTGTGGCAAAAGCCACTTGTGTTGGTGTGACAGTATATGCTGTACAGTACATTTGTGTTTTGATTCTTCTTGATAGAACTTCTTCTTTCTTGAATCTTCATGTAATTTGGTACAGTGTAAGAAATTTGTTATAGATATTGTGTGACAATGTTGGATGTGTTGGCGTGGTAGTATCCACTTGAATTGATGTGAGAGGATTTTCTGTGATTTTGTGTTTTGATTCTTCGTGATGAAACCTCTTCTTTCTTGACTCTTCATGTAATATAGGGGAGGAAATAGTTTTTCTGAATAGTTTCATTGTCGGGTAGGTGTTGAATGTTGTAAGGAGCAGTATGCACTCTGTTCTGTTGTTATGTGAATTCTAAGTTTTTTATGGAGGATATGTTGTATAAGTTCTTCTGCCATTTTTAAATAGTGCATAGCTTTCTTTATCAATCTAATCATTACAGTTACTTATTAGCTCGATTATCACTGTCTGCATATTTTTCAACATTTCCCTCTGTACAGTGGAACATGATTCATAATGTATGCTATGCATAAGAAATATTTATTATTGACTTGGACAGTGCATTAGTTGTATTTTCCAGTTTCCGATTTTCCATCTTGTGTGTTCACTATTTAATATATGTAATTATACAATAGCATCACAAAAATATTTTTTTAAATTTATTGTCTTGCCATATAGCTCTATCAGTGTGATTACTTCAACCATGACAATTGTTTGACACATGATTTCTATCTTATCAACTGTGGACACTAATTTTTTAGTGTTATTCTATCTACAATACTTGTCATAATTTGTACTTTAAGTGCCCATTCTGACATTACTACGATTAGCAGCATGTTTGCTCTTGTGTTGTATGCCCATACCAGTCAGTGTCACCACCATATGTAAATTAATATCTGCTTGAAGCTAATGGCTTTGTAGGTCTCGGTGACCATACCATATCCTCCATTTATGTAAATTATCTGTGTTATCACGTTGAGTTGAATGATTGTTTGTGTTGTATTAAGAGTTACATTTGTGAGGGTACATCTTCTTTCTTGTGATTGTGAAATCTTCTTTCTTGATTCTTCATGTAGTTGATCTATGTAGCAGTTGGAAAATGGTACGGTGTAAGAAATTTGTTAAAGAGATTTGTGATGTTTGGATGTGTTTCCGTGGCAGCAGCCACTTGTGTTGTTGTGACAGTATTTGCTGTACAGTAAATTTGTGTTTGGATTCTTCTTGATACAACATCTTCTTTCTTGAATGTTCATGTAATTTGGTACGGTGTAAGAAATTTGTTGTAGATATTGTGTGACAATGTTGGGTGTGTTGGCGTGGTAGTATCCACTTGAATTTATGTGAGAGGTTTTTCTGTAATTTTGTGTTTTGATTCTTCATGATAAAAGCTCTTCATTCTTGAATCTTCGTATAATTTAGGGGGGAAAAAGTTTTTGGTGAATAGTGTCATTTCGGGTAGGTGTTGAATGTTGTAAGGAACTGTGTGCAATCTGTTCTGTTGTTATGTGAATAATTAGTTTTTATAAGGAGGATATGTGGTATAGGTTATTCTGCCATTTTTAAATATACATAGGCTTCTTTATATATGTCATCATTTTCAGCTACAAATTAGCTCATTTATCGTTGTTTATATTTAACAACATTTAACAGCTGCGTTCAAGTCTACATCATTTGAATGTATTCTATGGAAAATAAATAATTGGTATCGCACCTGATTAGTGTATCTGTTGTCCGCCTCCGTAGTCCACTGGACTGCATAGTGCGTAGACACGCAGGGGGCCCGGCTTAGTCTCCCGGTCGTTTCGGCACTTTTCTTCGCTCGGGAACTGCGTGCTAGTGCCATTATCATCTTAGGCATGCATGTCGCCCGTATGGAGACACCTGAATGGACTTGCACCATCCTGGCTGGACGCAATCTCAGCTGGGATGTAATGGCTAAAAATTCCACATGTTCATCATCATCAGTGTCTCTGTTACAGTTTCCACTATAGGTTTAGAATTTGTTTTGCTTCCTGTTCCATTTACTGAAAAATATAAAATGCAACATTTAAATGCTTTTCTTTCATCGTGTAGCTGAATCTCATAATCGAGTGGTTAAAATCTCCCATGGATATTACTTTCTCTCAGCTGTTATCATTCTTTAACTGTTCTTAGAAGTTTCAATACTGATTGACCAATTACAATATTTGTCATTTATGGTATTGCAAGAGGATGTTCCCCAACAACACATGTTATCAGCGTCTTTGCTCGATTGGGATATTTTTGTTCTAGTAGGTGTCACCACCATTTGTAGATTAATTTCTGCTTGGAGCTAATGGCTTTGTAGGTCTCCGTGACCATCACATGTCCTCCGTTTTATGTAAATTTTCTGTGTTATCATGTGTAGTTGAATGATGGTGTGTATTGTGTTAAAAGTGACTCGTGTGGGGGGGAGATCATCTTTCTTCTGATAGTGAAACCTTCATTCTTGATTCTTCATGTAATTGAGTTATTTAGTAATTCAAAATTGGTTAGTCGTAAGATATTTGTCGTAGAGAATGCGTGAGAATGTTGGGTGTGTTTCGTGGTAGTATCCACGTGTGTTGTTGTGAGAGATTTTACTGTACAGTGTATTTTTGTTTTGCTTCTTCATGACAAAACATCTTCTATCTTGAGTCTTCATGTAAATTTTGGGGATAATAAGATTGCAATGAATTGTGTGTTTATTGGTTGGGTGCTGAGCATGGTATGGATCTGTAGGCAATCTTTTCTGTTGCGTGAATTTTGTGTTTGTATATGGAGGACATGAGGTATAAGGTTATTTAGCCATTTATAAATAGTGCATTTGTTTCTTTCGATCACTCTTCCTTTCAGCAACATGTTAGTTTGCTTACTATTGTGTCTATGTTTAGCAACATTCAGCTCCATTCTGATACATATCTTTTCCTTTACGTGCTAGTTTTGGTCCGCCCCGAGTGCTTTATTTCCTCGGTACCCTCCGTTTTTGGAGAGCTTTCCCCTATCCGCCACCTGGGGAGGCGCCCGATGGGGGACTAGCAAACCCCACACGGGAAAAAATGATAGCATTCTGATCATTTTTGGCTATATTCTAGCTGAATTATCACTGTCACAATATTTAAAAAGATTGAGCTCATTTCAACCCAATGTCAATGGAATATATGCTATGGATAATAAGTAATTTGTATTGCACTTTTGTTGTGCATTAGCTATCATATGCTGTCTCATATTTACAATCTTGTATGCATTCTTCTGCTTTAACTGAATAATATGATAGCAAGGTTGAGGTCAGTTTTTGTTAATTCTGTTAGCAAATCATAGTATGAGATTGAATACCTCATACATGAACATTTCTTTCCGTCATTATTAGTATTTCATTAACTGTTCCTTGCCGTTTCATTGCCCTTATGCTGTTTCTCATAATTCAGACTGGAAGTGCCAGTTTAGAAACCACTTAGGGGAACAACATGTCTGCTCATATGGAACATAGGCATACTCATTCTGGTAGGTGTCACCACCATATGTAAATTAATATCTGCTTGCAGCTAATGGCTTTGTAGGTCTCAGTGACCATACTATATCCTCCATTTATGTAAATTGTCTGTGTTATCACATTGAGTTGACGATTGTTTGTGTTGTCTTAAGTGTCTTTTTTGTGAGGGTACATCTTCTTTCTTGTGATTGTGAAATCTTCTTTCTTGATTCTTCACATAGTTGATTTATGTAGCAGTTGAAAATTGGTACGGTGTAAGAAATTTGTTATTTAGAGATTGTGTCAGATGTTTGGATGTGCTTCCGTGGCAAAAGCCACTTGTGTTGGTGTGACAGTATTTGCTGTACAGTACATTTGTGTTTTGATTCTTCTTGATAGAACATCTTCTTTCTTGAATCTTCATGTAATTTGGTACAGTGTAAGAAATCTGTTATAGATATTGTGTGACAATGTTGGATGTGTTGGCGTGGTAGTATCCACTTGAATTGATGTGAGAGGATTTTTTGTGATTTTGTGTTTTGATTCTTCGTGATGAAACCTCTTCTTTCTTGACTTTTCATGTAATATAGGGGAGGAAATAGTTTTTCTGAATAGTTTCATTGTCGGGTAGGTGTTGAATGTTGTAAGGAGCAGTATGCACTCTGTTCTGTTGTTATGTGAATTCTAAGTTTTTTATGGAGGATATGTTGTATAAGTTTTTCTGCCATTTTTAAGTAGTGCATAGCTTTCTTTATCAATCTAATCATTACAGTTACTTATTAGCTCGATTATCACTGTCTGCATATTTTTCAACATTTCCCTCTGTACAGTGGGACATGATTCATAATGTATGCTATGCATAAGAAATATTTATTATTGACTTGGACAGTGCATTAGTTGTAGTTTCCAGTTTTCGTTTTTCCATCTTGTGCGTTCACTATTTAATATCTGTAATTATACAATAGCATCACACAAACATTTTTTTTTTAAATTTATTGTCTTGCCATATGGCTCTATCAGTGTGATTACTTCAACCATGACAATTGTTTGACACATGATTTCTATCTTATCAACTGTGGACACTAATTTTTTAGTGTTATTCTATCTACAATACTTGTCATAATTTGTACTTTAAGTGCCAATTCTGACATTACTACGATTAGCAGCATGTTTGCTCTTGTGTTGTATGCCCATACCAGTCAGTGTCACCACCATATGTAAATTAATATCTGCTTGAAGCTAATGGCTTTGTAGGTCTCGGTGACCATACCATATCCTCCATTTATGTAAATTGTCTGTGTTATCACGTTGAGTTGAATGATTGTTTGTGTTGTATTAAGAGTTACATTTGTGAGGGTACATCTTCTTTCTTGTGATTGTGAAATCTTCTTTCTTGATTCTTCATGTAGTTGATCTATGTAGCAGTTGAAAAATGGTACGGTGTAAGAAATTTGTTAAAGAGATTTGTGATGTTTGGATGTGTTTCCGTGGCAGCAGCCACTTGTGTTGTTGTGACAGTATTTGCTGTACAGTAAATTTGTGTTTGGATTCTTCTTGATACAACATCTTCTTTCTTGAATGTTCATGTAATTTGGTACGGTGTAAGAAATTTGTTGTAGATATTGTGTGACAATGTTGGGTGTGTTGGCGTGGTAGTATCCACTTGAATTTATGTGAGAGGTTTTTCTGTAATTTTGTGTTTTGATTCTTCATGATAAAAGCTCTTCTTTCTTGAATCTTCGTGTAATTTAGGGGGGAAATAGTTTTTGGTGAATAGTGTCATTTCGGGTAGGTGTTGAATGTTGTAAGGAACTGTGTGAAATCTGTTCTGTTGTTATGTGAATAATTAGTTTTTATAAGGAGGATATGTGGTATAGGTTATTCTGCCATTTTTAAATATACATAGGCTTCTTTATAAATGTCATCATTTTCAGCTACAAATTAGCTCATTTATCGTTGTTTATATTTAACAACATTTAACAGCTGCGTTCAAGTCTACATCATTTGAATGTCTTCTATGGAAAATAAATAATTGGTATCGCACCTGATTAGTGTATCTGTTGTCCGCCTCCGTAGTCCACTGGACTGCATAGTGCGTTGACACGCAGGGGGCCCGGCTTAGTCTCCCGGTCGTTTCGGCACTTTTCTTCGCTCGGGAACTGCGTGCTAGTGCCATTATCATCTTAGGCATGCATGTCGCCCGTATGGAGACACCTGAAAGGACTTGCACCATCCTGGCTGGACGCAATCTCAGCTGGGATGTAATGGCTAAAAATTCCACATGTTCATCATCATCAGTGTCTCTGTTACAGTTTCCACTATAGGTTTAGAATTTGTTTTGCTTCCTGTTCCATTTACTGAAAAATATAAAATGCAACATTTAAATGCTTTTCTTTCATCGTGTAGCTGAATCTCATAATCGAGTGGTTAAAATCTCCCATGGATATTACTTTCTCTCAGCTGTTATCATTCTTTAACTGTTCTTAGAAGTTTCAATACTGATTGACCAATTACAATATTTAATATAGTGAGGACAGTTTACTACTCACCGCAAAGACGTGGCGACGAGCTGCGACAGGCACATACAAAAGACACACACATACAACACATTCAGCTGAATGTGTTGTATATATATGTGTGTGTCTTTTGTATGTGCCTGTCGCAGCTCGTCGCCACGTCTTTGCGGTGAGTAGTAAACTGTCCTCACTATATTATTTATTCCAACCTGGACTTTCCATTATTACAATTACAATATTTGTCATTTATGGTATTGCAAGAGGATGTTCCCCAACAACACATGTTATCAGCGTCTTTGCTTGATTGGGATATTTTTGTTCTAGTAGGTGTCACCACCATTTGTAGATTAATTTCTGCTTGGAGCTAATGGCTTTGTAGGTCTCCGTGACCATCACATGTCCTCCGTTTTATGTAAATTTTCTGTGTTATCATGTGTAGTTGAATGATGGTGTGTATTGTGTTAAAAGTGACTCGTGTGGGGGGGAGATCATCTTTCTTCTGATAGTGAAACCTTCATTCTTGATTCTTCATGTAATTGAGTTATTTAGTAATTCAAAATTGGTTAGTCGTAAGATATTTGTCGTAGAGAATGCGTGAGAATGTTGGGTGTGTTTCGTGGTAGTATCCACGTGTGTTGTTGTGAGAGATTTTACTGTACAGTGTATTTTTGTTTTGCTTCTTCATGACAAAACATCTTCTATCTTGAGTCTTCATGTAAATTTTGGGGATAATAAGATTGCAATGAATTGTGTGTTTATTGGTTGGGTGCTGAGCATGGTATGGATCTGTAGGCAATCTTTTCTGTTGCGTGAATTTTGTGTTTGTATATGGAGGACATGAGGTATAAGGTTATTTAGCCATTTATAAATAGTGCATTTGTTTCTTTCGATCACTCTTCCTTTCAGCAACATGTTAGTTTGCTTACTATTGTGTCTATGTTTAGCAACATTCAGCTCCATTCTGATACATATCTTTTCCTTTACGTGCTAGTTTTGGTCCGCCCCGAGTGCTTTATTTCCTCGGTACCCTCCGTTTTTGGAGAGCTTTCCCCTATCCGCCACCTGGGGAGGCGCCCGATGGGGGACTAGCAAACCCCACACGGGAAAAAATGATAGCATTCTGATCATTTTTGGCTATATTCTAGCTGAATTATCACTGTCACAATATTTAGAAAGATTGAGCTCATTTCAACCCAATGTCAATGGAATATATGCTATGGATAATAAGTAATTTGTATTGCACTTTTGTTGTGCATTAGCTATCATATGCTGTCTCATATTTACAATCTTGTATGCATTCTTCTGCTTTAACTGAATAATATGATAGCAAGGTTGAGGTCAGTTTTTGTTAATTCTGTTAGCAAATCATAGTATGAGATTGAATACCTCATACATGAACATTTCTTTCCGTCATTATTAGTATTTCATTAACTGTTCCTTGCCGTTTCATTGCCCTTATGCTGTTTCTCATAATTCAGACTGGAAGTGCCAGTTTAGAAACCACTTAGGGGAACAACATGTCTGCTCATATGGAACATAGGCATACTCATTCTGGTAGGTGTCACCACCATATGTAAATTAATATCTGCTTGCAGCTAATGGCTTTGTAGGTCTCAGTGACCATACTATATCCTCCATTTATGTAAATTGTCTGTGTTATCACATTGAGTTGACGATTGTTTGTGTTGTCTTAAGTGTCTTTTTTGTGAGGGTACATCTTCTTTCTTGTGATTGTGAAATCTTCTTTCTTGATTCTTCACGTAGTTGATTTATGTAGCAGTTGAAAATTGGTACGGTGTAAGAAATTTGTTATTTAGAGATTGTGTCAGATGTTTGGATGTGCTTCCGTGGCAAAAGCCACTTGTGTTGGTGTGACAGTATTTGCTGTACAGTACATTTGTGTTTTGATTCTTCTTGATAGAACATCTTCTTTCTTGAATCTTCATGTAATTTGGTACAGTGTAAGAAATCTGTTATAGATATTGTGTGACAATGTTGGATGTGTTGGCGTGGTAGTATCCACTTGAATTGATGTGAGAGGATTTTTTGTGATTTTGTGTTTTGATTCTTCGTGATGAAACCTCTTCTTTCTTGACTTTTCATGTAATATAGGGGAGGAAATAGTTTTTCTGAATAGTTTCATTGTCGGGTAGGTGTTGAATGTTGTAAGGAGCAGTATGCACTCTGTTCTGTTGTTATGTGAATTCTAAGTTTTTTATGGAGGATATGTTGTATACGTTTTTCTGCCATTTTTAAGTAGTGCATAGCTTTCTTTATCAATCTAATCATTACAGTTACTTATTAGCTCGATTATCACTGTCTGCATATTTTTCAACATTTCCCTCTGTACAGTGGGACATGATTCATAATGTATGCTATGCATAAGAAATATTTATTATTGACTTGGACAGTGCATTAGTTGTAGTTTCCAGTTTTCGTTTTTCCATCTTGTGCGTTCACTATTTAATATCTGTAATTATACAATAGCATCACACAAACATTTTTTTTTTTAAATTTATTGTCTTGCCATATGGCTCTATCAGTGTGATTACTTCAACCATGACAATTGTTTGACACATGATTTCTATCTTATCAACTGTGGACACTAATTTTTTAGTGTTATTCTATCTACAATACTTGTCATAATTTGTACTTTAAGTGCCAATTCTGACATTACTACGATTAGCAGCATGTTTGCTCTTGTGTTGTATGCCCATACCAGTCAGTGTCACCACCATATGTAAATTAATATCTGCTTGAAGCTAATGGCTTTGTAGGTCTCGGTGACCATACCATATCCTCCATTTATGTAAATTGTCTGTGTTATCACGTTGAGTTGAATGATTGTTTGTGTTGTATTAAGAGTTACATTTGTGAGGGTACATCTTCTTTCTTGTGATTGTGAAATCTTCTTTCTTGATTCTTCATGTAGTTGATCTATGTAGCAGTTGAAAAATGGTACGGTGTAAGAAATTTGTTAAAGAGATTTGTGATGTTTGGATGTGTTTCCGTGGCAGCAGCCACTTGTGTTGTTGTGACAGTATTTGCTGTACAGTAAATTTGTGTTTGGATTCTTCTTGATACAACATCTTCTTTCTTGAATGTTCATGTAATTTGGTACGGTGTAAGAAATTTGTTGTAGATATTGTGTGACAATGTTGGGTGTGTTGGCGTGGTAGTATCCACTTGAATTTATGTGAGAGGTTTTTCTGTAATTTTGTGTTTTGATTCTTCATGATAAAAGCTCTTCTTTCTTGAATCTTCGTGTAATTTAGGGGGGAAATAGTTTTTGGTGAATAGTGTCATTTCGGGTAGGTGTTGAATGTTGTAAGGAACTGTGTGAAATCTGTTCTGTTGTTATGTGAATAATTAGTTTTTATAAGGAGGATATGTGGTATAGGTTATTCTGCCATTTTTAAATATACATAGGCTTCTTTATAAATGTCATCATTTTCAGCTACAAATTAGCTCATTTATCGTTGTTTATATTTAACAACATTTAACAGCTGCGTTCAAGTCTACATCATTTGAATGTCTTCTATGGAAAATAAATAATTGGTATCGCACCTGATTAGTGTATCTGTTGTCCGCCTCCGTAGTCCACTGGACTGCATAGTGCGTTGACACGCAGGGGGCCCGGCTTAGTCTCCCGGTCGTTTCGGCACTTTTCTTCGCTCGGGAACTGCGTGCTAGTGCCATTATCATCTTAGGCATGCATGTCGCCCGTATGGAGACACCTGAATGGACTTGCACCATCCTGGCTGGACGCAATCTCAGCTGGGATGTAATGGCTAAAAATTCCACATGTTCATCATCATCAGTGTCTCTGTTACAGTTTCCACTATAGGTTTAGAATTTGTTTTGCTTCCTGTTCCATTTACTGAAAAATATAAAATGCAACATTTAAATGCTTTTCTTTCATCGTGTAGCTGAATCTCATAATCGAGTGGTTAAAATCTCCCATGGATATTACTTTCTCTCAGCTGTTATCATTCTTTAACTGTTCTTAGAAGTTTCAATACTGATTGACCAATTACAATATTTGTCATTTATGGTATTGCAAGAGGATGTTCCCCAACAACACATGTTATCAGCGTCTTTGCTCGATTGGGATATTTTTGTTCTAGTAGGTGTCACCACCATTTGTAGATTAATTTCTGCTTGGAGCTAATGGCTTTGTAGGTCTCCGTGACCATCACATGTCCTCCGTTTTATGTAAATTTTCTGTGTTATCATGTGTAGTTGAATGATGGTGTGTATTGTGTTAAAAGTGACTCGTGTGGGGGGGAGATCATCTTTCTTCTGATAGTGAAACCTTCATTCTTGATTCTTCATGTAATTGAGTTATTTAGTAATTCAAAATTGGTTAGTCGTAAGATATTTGTCGTAGAGAATGCGTGAGAATGTTGGGTGTGTTTCGTGGTAGTATCCACGTGTGTTGTTGTGAGAGATTTTACTGTACAGTGTATTTTTGTTTTGCTTCTTCATGACAAAACATCTTCTATCTTGAGTCTTCATGTAAATTTTGGGGATAATAAGATTGCAATGAATTGTGTGTTTATTGGTTGGGTGCTGAGCATGGTATGGATCTGTAGGCAATCTTTTCTGTTGCGTGAATTTTGTGTTTGTATATGGAGGACATGAGGTATAAGGTTATTTAGCCATTTATAAATAGTGCATTTGTTTCTTTCGATCACTCTTCCTTTCAGCAACATGTTAGTTTGCTTACTATTGTGTCTATGTTTAGCAACATTCAGCTCCATTCTGATACATATCTTTTCCTTTACGTGCTAGTTTTGGTCTGCCCCGAGTGCTTTATTTCCTCGGTACCCTCCGTTTTTGGAGAGCTTTCCCCTATCCGCCACCTGGGGAGGCGCCCGATGGGGGACTAGCAAACCCCACACGGGAAAAAATGATAGCATTCTGATCATTTTTGGCTATATTCTAGCTGAATTATCACTGTCACAATATTTAGAAAGATTGAGCTCATTTCAACCCAATGTCAATGGAATATATGCTATGGATAATAAGTAATTTGTATTGCACTTTTGTTGTGCATTAGCTATCATATGCTGTCTCATATTTACAATCTTGTATGCATTCTTCTGCTTTAACTGAATAATATGATAGCAAGGTTGAGGTCAGTTTTTGTTAATTCTGTTAGCAAATCATAGTATGAGATTGAATACCTCATACATGAACATTTCTTTCCGTCATTATTAGTATTTCATTAACTGTTCCTTGCCGTTTCATTGCCCTTATGCTGTTTCTCATAATTCAGACTGGAAGTGCCAGTTTAGAAACCACTTAGGGGAACAACATGTCTGCTCATATGGAACATAGGCATACTCATTCTGGTAGGTGTCACCACCATATGTAAATTAATATCTGCTTGCAGCTAATGGCTTTGTAGGTCTCAGTGACCATACTATATCCTCCATTTATGTAAATTGTCTGTGTTATCACATTGAGTTGACGATTGTTTGTGTTGTCTTAAGTGTCTTTTTTGTGAGGGTACATCTTCTTTCTTGTGATTGTGAAATCTTCTTTCTTGATTCTTCACGTAGTTGATTTATGTAGCAGTTGAAAATTGGTACGGTGTAAGAAATTTGTTATTTAGAGATTATGTCAGATGTTTGGATGTGCTTCCGTGGCAAAAGCCACTTGTGTTGGTGTGACAGTATTTGCTGTACAGTACATTTGTGTTTTGATTCTTCTTGATAGAACATCTTCTTTCTTGAATCTTCATGTAATTTGGTACAGTGTAAGAAATCTGTTATAGATATTGTGTGACAATGTTGGATGTGTTGGCGTGGTAGTATCCACTTGAATTGATGTGAGAGGATTTTTTGTGATTTTGTGTTTTGATTCTTTGTGATGAAACCTCTTCTTTCTTGACTTTTCATGTAATATAGGGGAGGAAATAGTTTTTCTGAATAGTTTCATTGTCGGGTAGGTGTTGAATGTTGTAAGGAGCAGTATGCACTCTGTTCTGTTGTTATGTGAATTCTATGTTTTTTATGGAGGATATGTTGTATAAGTTTTTCTGCCATTTTTAAGTAGTGCATAGCTTTCTTTATCAATCTAATCATTACAGTTACTTATTAGCTCGATTATCACTGTCTGCATATTTTTCAACATTTCCCTCTGTACAGTGGGACATGATTCATAATGTATGCTATGCATAAGAAATATTTATTATTGACTTGGACAGTGCATTAGTTGTAGTTTCCAGTTTTCGTTTTTCCATCTTGTGCGTTCACTATTTAATATCTGTAATTATACAATAGCATCACACAAACATTTTTTTTTAAATTTATTGTCTTGCCATATGGCGCTATCAGTGTGATTACTTCAACCATGACAATTGTTTGACACATGATTTCTATCTTATCAACTGTGGACACTAATTTTTTAGTGTTATTCTATCTACAATACTTGTCATAATTTGTACTTTAAGTGCCAATTCTGACATTACTACGATTAGCAGCATGTTTGCTCTTGTGTTGTATGCCCATACCAGTCAGTGTCACCACCATATGTAAATTAATATCTGCTTGAAGCTAATGGCTTTGTAGGTCTCGGTGACCATACCATATCCTCCATTTATGTAAATTGTCTGTGTTATCACGTTGAGTTGAATGATTGTTTGTGTTGTATTAAGAGTTACATTTGTGAGGGTACATCTTCTTTCTTGTGATTGTGAAATCTTCTTTCTTGATTCTTCATGTAGTTGATCTATGTAGCAGTTGAAAAATGGTACGGTGTAAGAAATTTGTTAAAGAGATTTGTGATGTTTGGATGTGTTTCCGTGGCAGCAGCCACTTGTGTTGTTGTGACAGTATTTGCTGTACAGTAAATTTGTGTTTGGATTTTTCTTGATACAACATCTTCTTTCTTGAATGTTCATGTAATTTGGTACGGTGTAAGAAATTTGTTGTAGATATTGTGTGACAATGTTGGGTGTGTTGGCGTGGTAGTATCCACTTGAATTTATGTGAGAGGTTTTTCTGTAATTTTGTGTTTTGATTCTTCATGATAAAAGCTCTTCTTTCTTGAATCTTCGTGTAATTTAGGGGGGAAATAGTTTTTGGTGAATAGTGTCATTTCGGGTAGGTGTTGAATGTTGTAAGGAACTGTGTGAAATCTGTTCTGTTGTTATGTGAATAATTAGTTTTTATAAGGAGGATATGTGGTATAGGTTATTCTGCCATTTTTAAATATACATAGGCTTCTTTATAAATGTCATCATTTTCAGCTACAAATTAGCTCATTTATCGTTGTTTATATTTAACAACATTTAACAGCTGCGTTCAAGTCTACATCATTTGAATGTATTCTATGGAAAATAAATAATTGTTATCGCACCTGATTAGTGTATCAGTTGTCCGCCTCCGTAGTCCACTGGACTGCATAGTGCGTTGACACGCAGGGGGCCCGGCTTAGTCTCCCGGTCGTCTCGGCACTTTTCTTCACTCGGGAACTGCGTGCTAGTGCCATTATCATCTTAGGCATGCATGTCGCCCGTATGGAGACACCTGAATGGACTTGCACCATCCTGGCTGGACGCAATCTCAGCTGGGATGTAATGGCTAAAAATTCCACATGTTCATCATCATTAGTGTCTCTGTTACAGTTTCCAATATAGGTTTAGAATTTGTTTTGCTTCCTGTTCCATTTACTGAAAAATATAAAATGCAACATTTAAATGCTTTTCTTTCATCGTGTAGCTGAATCTCATAATCGAGTGGTTAAAATCTCCCATGGATATTACTTTCTCTCAGCTGTTATCATTCTTTAACTGTTCTTAGAAGTTTCAATACTGATTGACCAATTACAATATTTGTCATTTATGGTATTGCAAGAGGATGTTCCCCAACAACACATGTTATCAGCGTCTTTGCTCGATTGGGATATTTTTGTTCTAGTAGGTGTCACCACCATTTGTAGATTAATTTCTGCTTGGAGCTAATGGCTTTGTAGGTCTCCGTGACCATCTCATGTCCTCCGTTTTATGTAAATTTTCTCTGTTATCATGTGTAGTTGAATGATGGTGTGTATTGTGTTAAAAGTGACTCGTGTGGGGGGGGAGATCATCTTTCTTCTGATATTGAAACCGTCATTCTTGATTCTTCATGTAATTGAGTTATTTAGTAATTCAAAATTGGTTAGTTGTAAAATATTTGTCGTAGAGAATGTGTGAGAATGTTGGGTGTGTTTCGTGGTAGTATCCACGTGTGTTGTTGTGAGAGATTTTACTGTACAGTGTATTTTTGTTTTGCTTCTTCATGACAAAACATCTTCTATCTTGAGTCTTCATGTAAATTTTGGGGATAATAAGATTGCAATGAATTGTGTGTTTATTGGTTGGGTGCTGAGCATGGTATGGATCTGTAGGCAATCTTTTCTGTTGCGTGAATTTTGTGTTTGTATATGGAGGACATGAGGTATAAGGTTATTTAGCCATTTATAAATAGTGCATTTGTTTCTTTCGATCACTCTTCCTTTCAGGAACATGTTAGTTTGCTTACTATTGTGTCTATGTTTAGCAACATTCAGCTCCATTCTGATACATATCTTTTCCTTTACGTGCTAGTTTTGGTCCGCCCCGAGTGCTTTATTTCCTCGGTACCCTCCGTTTTTGGAGAGCTTTTCCCTATCCACCACCTGGGGAGGTGCCCGATGGGGGACTAGCAAACCCCACACGGGAAAAAATGATAGCATTCTGATCATTTTTGGCTATATTCTAGCTCAGTTATCACTGTCACAATATTTAGAAAGATTGAGCTCATTTCAACCCAATGTCAATGGAATGTATGCTATGGATAATAAGTAATTTGTATTGCACTTTTGTTGTGCATTAGCTATCATATGCTGTCTCATATTTACAATCTTGTATGCATTCTTCTGCTTTAACTGAATAATATGATAGCCTGGTTGAATTCAGTTTTTGTTAATTCTGTTAGCAAATCATAGTATGAGACTCAATACCTCATACATGAACATTTCTCTCAGTCATTATTAGTATTTCATTAACTGTTCCGTGCCGTTTCATTGCCCTTATGCTGTTTCTCATATTTCAGACTGGAAGTGCCGGTTTAGAAACCACTTCAGGGAACAACATGTCTGCTCATATGGAACATAGGCATACTCATTCTGGTAGGTGTCACCACCATATGTAAATTAATATCTGCTTGCAGCTAATGGCTTTGTAGGTCTCAGTGACCATACTATATCCTCCATTTATGTAAATTGTCTGTGTTATCACATTGAGTTGACGATTGTTTGTGTTGTTTTAAGTGTCACTTTTGTGAGGGTACATCTTCTTTCTTGTGATTGTGAAATCTTCTTTCTTGATTCTTCATGTAGTTGATCTATGTAGCAGTTGAAAATTGGTACGGTGTAAGAAATTTGTTATTTAGAGATTGTGTCAGATGTTTGGATTTGCTTCCGTGGTAAAAGCCACTTGTGTTGGTGTGACAGTATATGCTGTACAGTACATTTGTCTTTTGATTCTTCTTGCTAAAACATATTCTTTCTTGAATCTTCATGTAATTTGGTACAGTGTAAGAAATTTGTTATAGATATTGTGTGACAATGTAGGATGTGTTGGCATGGTAGTATCCACTTGAATTGATGTGAGAGGATTTTCTGTGATTTTGTGTTTTGATTCTTCGTGATGAAACCTCTTCTTTCTTGACTCTTCATGTAATATAGGGGAGGAAATAGTTTTTCTGAATAGTTTCATTGTCGGGTAGGTGTTGAATGTTGTAAGGAGCAGTATGCACTCTGTTCTGTTGTTATGTGAATTCTAAGTTTTTTATGGAGGATAAGTTGTATAAGTTTTTCTGCCATTTTTAAATAGTGCATAGCTTTCTTTATCAATCTAATCATTACAGTTACTTATTAGCTCGATTATCACTGTCTGCATATTTTTCAACATTTCCCTCTGTACAGTGGAACATGATTCATAATGTATGCTATGCATAAGAAATATTTATTATTGATTTGGACAGTGCATTAGTTGTAGTTTCCAGTTTCCGATTTTCCATCTTGTGTGTTCACTATTTAATATATGTAATTATACATTAGCATCACACAAACATTTTTTTTTTTAATTTATTGTCTTGCCATACGGCTCTATCAGTGTGATTACTTCAACCATGACAATTGTTTGACACATGATTTCTATCTTATCAACTGTGGACACTAATTGTTTAGTGTTATTCTATCTACAATACTTGTCATAATTTGTACTTTAAGTGACAATTCTGACATTACTACGATTAGCAGCATGTTTGCTCTTGTGTTGTATGCCCATACCAGTCAGTGTCACCACCATATGTAAATTAATATCTGCTTGCAGCTAATGGCTTTGTAGGTCTCAGTGACCATACTATATCCTCCATTTATGTAAATTGTCTGTGTTATCACGTTGAGTTGAATGATTGTTTGTGTTGTATTAAGAGTTACATTTGTAAGGGTACATCTTCTTTCTTGTGATTGTGAAATCTTCTTTCTTGATTCTTCATGTAGTTGATCTATGTAGCAGTTGAAAAATGGTACGGTGTAAGAAATTTGTTAAAGAGATTTGTGATGTTTGGATGTGTTTCCGTAGCAGCAGCCATTGTGTTGTTGTGACAGTATTTGCTGTACAGTAAATTTGTGTTTGGATTCTTCTTGATACAACATCTTCTTTCTTGAATCTTCATGTAATTTGGTACGGTGTAAGAAATTTGTTGTAGATATTGTGTGACAATGTTGGGTGTGTTGGCGTGGCAGTATCCACTTGAATTTATGTGAGAGGTTTTTCTGTAATTTTGTGTTTTGATTCTTCATGATAAAAGCTCTTCTTTCTTGAATCTTCGTGTAATTTAGGGGGGAAATAGTTTTTGGTGAATAGTGTCATTTCGGGTAGGTGTTGAATGTTGTAAGGAACTGTGTGCAGTCTGTTCTGTTGTTATGTGAATAATTAGTTTTTATAAGGAGGATATGTGGTATAGGTTATTCTGCAATTTTTAAATATACATAGGCTTCTTTATAAATGTCATCATTTTCAGCTACAAATTAGCTCATTTATCGTTGTTTATATTTAACAACATTTAACAGCTGCGTTCAAGTCTACATCATTTGAATGTATTCTATGGAAAATAAATAATTGTTATCGCACCTGATTAGTGTATCAGTTGTCCGCCTCCGTAGTCAACTGGACTGCATAGTGCGTTGACACGCAGGGGGCCCAGCTTAGTCTCCCGGTCGTCTCGGCACTTTTCTTCACTCGGGAACTGCGTGCTAGTGCCATTATCATCTTAGGCATGCATGTCGCCCGTATGGAGACACCTGAATGGACTTGCACCATCCTGGCTGGACGCAATCTCAGCTGGGATGTAATGGCTAAAAATTCCACATGTTCATCATCATTAGTGTCTCTGTTACAGTTTCCAATATAGGTTTAGAATTTGTTTTGCTTCCCATTCCATTTACTGAAAAATATAAAATGCAACATTTAAATGCTTTTCTTTCATCGTGTAGCTGAATCTCATAATCGAGTGGTTAAAATCTCCCATGGATATTACTTTCTCTCAGCTGTTATCATTCTTTAACTGTTCTTAGAAGTTTCAATACTGATTGACCAATTACAATATTTGTCATTTATGGTATTGCAAGAGGATGTTCCCCAACAACACATGTTATCAGCGTCTTTGCTCGATTGGGATATTTTTGTTCTAGTAGGTGTCACCACCATTTGTAGATTAATTTCTGCTTGGAGCTAATGGCTTTGTAGGTCTCCGTGACCATCCCATGTCCTCCGTTTTATGTAAATTTTCTGTGTTATCATGTGTAGTTGAATGATGGTGTGTATTGTGTTAAAAGTGACTCGTGTGGGGTGGAGATCATCTTTCTTCTGATAGTGAAACCTTCATTCTTGATTCTTCATGTAATTGAGTTATTTAGTAATTCAAAATTGGTTAGTCGTAAGATATTTGTCGTAGAGAATGTGTGAGAATGTTGGGTGTGTTTCGTGGTAGTATCCACGTGTGTTGTTGTGAGAGATTTTACTGTACAGTGTATTTTTGTTTTGCTTCTTCATGACAAAACATCTTCTATCTTGAGTCTTCATGTAAATTTAGGGGGGTTAATAAGATTCCAATGAATTGTGTGTTTATTGGTTGGGTGCTGAGCATGGTATGGATCTGTAGGCAATCTTTTCTGTTGCGTGAATTTTGTGTTTGTATATGGAGGACATGAGGTATAAGGTTATTTAGCCATTTATAAATAGTGCATTTATTTCTTTCGATCACTCTTCCTTTCAGCAACATGTTAGTTTGCTTACTATTGTGTCTATGTTTAGCAACATTCAGCTCCATTCTGATACATATCTTTGGTTGGGTGCTGAGCATGGTATGGATCTGTAAGCAATCTTTTCTGTTGCATGAATTTTGTGTTTGTATATGGAGGACAAGAGGTGTAAGGTTATTTAGCCATTTATAAATAGTGCATTTGTTTCTTTCGATCACTCTTCCTTTCAGCAACATGTTAGTTTGCTTACTATTGTGTCTATGTTTAGCAACATTCAGCTCCATTCTGATACATATCTTTACGTGCTAGTTTTGGTCCGCTCCGAGTGTTTTATTTCCTCGGTACCCTCCGTTTTTGGAGAGAGCTTTCCCCTATCCGCCACCTGGGGAGGCGCCCGATGGGGGACTAGCAAACCCCATACGGGAAAAAATGATAGCATTCTGATCATTTTTGGCTATATTCTAGCTCAGTTATCACTGTCACAATATTTAGAAAGATTGAGCTCATTTCAACCCAATGTCAATGGAATGTATGCTATGGATAATAAGTAATTTGTATTGCACTTTTGTTGTGCATTAGCTATCATATGCTGTCTCATATTTACAATCTTGTATGCATTCTTCTGCTTTAACTGAATAATATGATAGCAAGGTTGAAGTCAGTTTTTGTCAATTCTGTTAGCAAATCATAGTATGAGACTCAATACCTCATACATGAACATTTCTTTCAGTCATTATTAGTATTTCATTAACTGTTCCGTGCCGTTTCATTGCCCTTATGCTGTTTCTCATATTTCAGACTGGAAGTGCCAGTTTAGAAACCACTTAGGGGAACAACATGTCTGCTCATATGGAACATAGGCATACTCATTCTGGTAGGTGTCACCACCATATGTAAATTAATATCTGCTTGCAGCTAATGGCTTTGTAGGTCTCAGTGACCATACTATATCCTCCATTTATGTAAATTGTCTGTGTTATCACATTGAGTTGACGATTGTTTGTGTTGTCTTAAGTGTCACTTTTGTGAGGTACATCTTCTTTCTTGTGATTGTGAAATCTTCTTTCTTGATTCTTCATGTAGTTGATTTATATAGCAGTTGAAAAGTGGTACGGTGTAAGAAATTTGTTATTTAGAGATTGTGTCAGATGTTTGGATGTGCTTCCGTGGCAAAAGCCACTTGTGTTGGTGTGACAGTATATGCTGTACAGTACATTTGTGTTTTGATTCTTCTTGATAGAACATCTTCTTTCTTGAATCTTCATGTAATTTGGTACAGTGTAAGAAATTTGATATAGATATTGTGTGACAATGTTGGATGTGTTGGCGTGGTAGTATCCACTTGAATTGATGTGAGAGGATTTTCTGTGATTTTGTGTTTTGATTCTTCGTGATGATACCTCTTCTTTCTTGACTCTTCATGTAATATAGGGGAGGAAATAGTTTTTCTGAATAGTTTCATTGTCGGGTAGGTGTTGAATGTTGTAAGGAGCAGTATGCACTCTGTTCTGTTGTTATGTGAATTCTAAGTTTTTATGGAGGATATGTTGTATAAGTTTTTCTGCCATTTTTAAATAGTGCATAGCTTTCTTTATCAATCTAATCATTACAGTTACTTATTAGCTCGATTATCACTGTCTGCATATTTTTCAACATTTCCCTCTGTACAGTGGAACATGATTCATAATGTATGCTATGCATAAGAAATATTTATTATTGACTTGAACAGTGCATTAGTTGTAGTTTCCAGTTTCCGATTTTCCATCTTGTGTGTTCACTATTTAATATATGTAATTATACAATAGCATCACACAAACATTTTTTTAAATTTATTGTCTTGCCATATGGCTCTATCAGTGTGATTACTTCAACCATGACAATTGTTTGACACATGATTTCTATCTTATCAACTGTGGACACTAATTTTTTAGTGTTATTCTATCTACAATACTTGTCATAATTTGTACTTTAAGTGACAATTCTGACATTACTACGATTAGCAGCATATTTGCTCTTGTGTTGTATGCCCATACCAGTCAGTGTCACCACCATATGTAAATTAATATCTGCTTGAAGCTAATGGCTTTGTAGGTCTCGGTGACCATACCATATCCTCCATTTATGTAAATTGTCTGTGTTATCACGTTGAGTTGAATGATTGTTTGTGTTATATTAAGAGTTACATTTGTAAGGGTACATCTTCTTTCTTGTGATTGTGAAATCTTCTTTCTTGATTCTTCATGTAGTTGATCTATGTAGCAGTTGAAAAATGGTACGGTGTAAGAAATTTGTTAAAGAGATTTGTGATGTTTGGATGTGTTTCCGTAGCAGCAGCCATTGTGTTGTTGTGACAGTAATTGCTGTACAGTAAATTTGTGTTTGGATTCTTCTTGATACAACATCTTCTTTCTTGAATGTTCATGTAATTTGGTACGGTGTAAGAAATTTGTTGTAGATATTGTGTGACAATGTTGGGTGTGTTGGCGTGGTAGTATCCACTTGAATTTATGTGAGAGGTTTTTCTGTAATTTTGTGTTTTGATTCTTCATGATAAAAGCTCTTCTTTCTTGAATCTTCGTGTAATTTAGGGGGGAAATAGTTTTTGGTGAATAGTGTCATTTCGGGTAGGTGTTGAATGTTGTAAGGAACTGTGTGCAATCTGTTCTGTTGTTATGTGAATAATAAGTTTTTATAAGGAGGATATGTGGTATAGGTTATTCTGCCATTTTTAAATATACATAGGCTTCTTTATAAATGTCATCATTTTCAGCTACAAATTAGCTCATTTATCGTTGTTTATATTTAACAACATTTAACAGCTGCGTTCAAGTCTACATCATTTGAATGTATTCTATGGAAAATAAATAATTGTTATCGCACCTGATTAGTGTATCAGTTGTCCGCCTCCGTAGTCCACTGGACTGCATAGTGCGTTGACACGCAGGGGGCCCGGCTTAGTCTCCCGGTCGTCTCGGCACTTTTCTTCACTCGGGAACTGCGTGCTAGTGCCATTATCATCTTAGGCATGCATGTCGCCCGTATGGAGACACCTGAATGGACTTGCACCATCCTGGCTGGACGCAATCTCAGCTGGGATGTAATGGCTAAAAATTCCACATGTTCATCATCATTAGTGTCTCTGTTACAGTTTCCAATATAGGTTTAGAATTTGTTTTGCTTCCTGTTCCATTTACTGAAAAATATAAAATGCAACATTTAAATGCTTTTCTTTCATCGTGTAGCTGAATCTCATAATCGAGTGGTTAAAATCTCCCATGGATATTACTTTCCCTCAGCTGTTATCATTCTTTAACTGTTCTTAGAAGTTTCAATACTGATTGACCAATTACAATATTTGTCATTTATGGTATTGCAAGAGGATGTTCCCCAACAACACATGTTATCAGCGTCTTTGCTCGATTGGGATATTTTTGTTCTAGTAGGTGTCACCACCATTTGTAGATTAATTTCTGCTTGGAGCTAATGGCTTTGTAGGTCTCCGTGACCATCTCATGTCCTCCGTTTTATGTAAATTTTCTCTGTTATCATGTGTAGTTGAATGATGGTGTGTATTGTGTTAAAAGTGACTCGTGTGGGGGGGGGAGATCATCTTTCTTCTGATATTGAAACCGTCATTCTTGATTCTTCATGTAATTGAGTTATTTAGTAATTCAAAATTGGTTAGTTGTAAAATATTTGTCGTAGAGAATGTGTGAGAATGTTGGGTGTGTTTCGTGGTAGTATCCACGTGTGTTGTTGTGAGAGATTTTACTGTACAGTGTATTTTTGTTTTGCTTCTTCATGACAAAACATCTTCTATCTTGAGTCTTCATGTAAATTTTGGGGATAATAAGATTGCAATGAATTGTGTGTTTATTGGTTGGGTGCTGAGCATGGTATGGATCTGTAGGCAATCTTTTCTGTTGCGTGAATTTTGTGTTTGTATATGGAGGACATGAGGTATAAGGTTATTTAGCCATTTATAAATAGTGCATTTGTTTCTTTCGATCACTCTTCCTTTCAGGAACATGTTAGTTTGCTTACTATTGTGTCTATGTTTAGCAACATTCAGCTCCATTCTGATACATATCTTTTCCTTTACATGCTAGTTTTGGTCCGCCCCGAGTGCTTTATTTCCTCGGTACCCTCCGTTTTTGGAGAGCTTTTCCCTATCCACCACCTGGGGAGGTGCCCGATGGGGGACTAGCAAACCCCACACGGGAAAAAATGATAGCATTCTGATCATTTTTGGCTATATTCTAGCTCAGTTATCACTGTCACAATATTTAGAAAGATTAAGCTCATTTCAACCCAATGTCAATGGAATGTATGCTATGGATAATAAGTAATTTGTATTGCACTTTTGTTGTGCATTAGCTATCATCTGCTGTCTCATATTTACAATCTTGTATGCATTCTTCTGCTTTAACTGAATAATATGATAGCAAGGTTGAAGTCAGTTTTTGTTAATTCTGTTAGCAAATCATAGTATGAGACTCAATACCTCATACATGAACATTTCTTTCAGTCATTATTAGTATTTCATTAACTGTTCCGTGCCGTTTCATTGCCCTTATGCTGTTTCTCATATTTCAGACTGGAAGTGCCGGTTTAGAAACCACTTAGGGGAACAACATGTCTGCTCATATGGAACATAGGCATACTCATTCTGGTAGGTGTCACCACCATATGTAAATTAATATCTGCTTGCAGCTAATGGCTTTGTAGGTCTCAGTGACCATACTATATCCTCCATTTATGTAAATTGTCTGTGTTATCACATTGAGTTGACGATTGTTTGTGTTGTTTTAAGTGTCACTTTTGTGAGGGTACATCTTCTTTCTTGTGATTGTGAAATCTTCTTTCTTGATTCTTCATGTAGTTGATCTATGTAGCAGTTGAAAATTGGTACGGTGTAAGAAATTTGTTATTTAGAGATTGTGTCAGATGTTTGGATTTGCTTCCGTGGTAAAAGCCACTTGTGTTGGTGTGACAGTATTTGCTGTACAGTACATTTGTCTTTTGATTCTTCTTGCTAGAACATCTTCTTTCTTGAATCTTCATGTAATTTGGTACAGTGTAAGAAATTTGTTATAGATATTGTGTGACAATGTAGGATGTGTTGGCGTGGTAGTATCCACTTGAATTGATGTGAGAGGATTTTCTGTGATTTTGTGTTTTGATTCTTCGTGATGAAACCTCTTCTTTCTTGACTCTTCATGTAATATAGGGGAGGAAATAGTTTTTCTGAATAGTTTCATTGTCGGGTAGGTGTTGAATGTTGTAAGGAGCAGTATGCACTCTGTTCTGTTGTTATGTGAATTCTAAGTTTTTTATGGAGGATATGTTGTATAAGTTTTTCTGCCATTTTTAAATAGTGCATAGCTTTCTTTATCAATCTAATCATTACAGTTACTTATTAGCTCGATTATCACTGTCTGCATATTTTTCAACATTTCCCTCTGTACAGTGGAACATGATTCATAATGTATGCTATGCATAAGAAATATTTATTATTGATTTGGACAGTGCATTAGTTGTAGTTTCCAGTTTCCGATTTTCCATCTTGTGTGTTCACTATTTAATATATGTAATTATACAATAGCTTCACACAAACATTTTTTTTAATAATTTATTGTCTTGCCATATGGCTCTATCAGTGTGATTACTTCAACCATGACAATTGTTTGACACATGATTTCTATCTTATCAACTGTGGACACTAATTGTTTAGTGTTATTCTATCTACAATACTTGTCATAATTTGTACTTTAAGTGACAATTCTGACATTACTACGATTAGCAGCATGTTTGCTCTTGTGTTGTATGCCCATACCAGTCAGTGTCACCACCATATGTAAATTAATATCTGCTTGCAGCTAATGGCTTTGTAGGTCTCAGTGACCATACTATATCCTCCATTTATGTAAATTGTCTGTGTTATCACGTTGAGTTGAATGATTGTTTGTGTTGTATTAAGAGTTACATTTGTAAGGGTACATCTTCTTTCTTGTGATTGTGAAATCTTCTTTCTTGATTCTTCATGTAGTTGATCTATGTAGCAGTTGAAAAATGGTACGGTGTAAGAAATTTGTTAAAGAGATTTGTGATGTTTGGATGTGTTTCCGTAGCAGCAGCCATTGTGTTGTTGTGACAGTATTTGCTGTACAGTAAATTTGTGTTTGGATTCTTCTTGATACAACATCTTCTTTCTTGAATCTTCATGTAATTTGGTACGGTGTAAGAAATTTGTTGTAGATATTGTGTGACAATGTTGGGTGTGTTGGCGTGGCAGTATCCACTTGAATTTATGTGAGAGGTTTTTCTGTAATTTTGTGTTTTGATTCTTCATGATAAAAGCTCTTCTTTCTTGAATCTTCGTGTAATTTAGGGGGGAAATAGTTTTTGGTGAATAGTGTCATTTCGGGTAGGTGTTGAATGTTGTAAGGAACTGTGTGCAGTCTGTTCTGTTGTTATGTGAATAATTAGTTTTTATAAGGAGGATATGTGGTATAGGTTATTCTGCAATTTTTAAATATACATAGGCTTCTTTATAAATGTCATCATTTTCAGCTACATATTAGCTCATTTATCGTTGTTTATATTTAACAACATTTAACAGCTGCGGTCAAGTCTACATCATTTGAATGTATTCTATGGAAAATAAATAATTGTTATCGCACCTGATTAGTGTATCAGTTGTCCGCCTCCGTAGTCAACTGGACTGCATAGTGCGTTGACACGCAGGGGGCCCGGCTTAGTCTCCCGGTCGTCTCGGCACTTTTCTTCACTCGGGAACTGCGTGCTAGTGCCATTATCATCTTAGGCATGCATGTCGCCCGTATGGAGACACCTGAATGGACTTGCACCATCCTGGCTGGACGCAATCTCAGCTGGGATGTAATGGCTAAAAATTCCACATGTTCATCATCATTAGTGTCTCTGTTACAGTTTCCAATATAGGTTTAGAATTTGTTTTGCTTCCCGTTCCATTTACTGAAAAATATAAAATGCAACATTTAAATGCTTTTCTTTCATCGTGTAGCTGAATCTCATAATCGAGTGGTTAAAATCTCCCATGGATATTACTTTCTCTCAGCTGTTATCATTCTTTAACTGTTCTTAGAAGTTTCAATACTGATTGACCAATTACAATATTTGTCATTTATGGTATTGCAAGAGGATGTTCCCCAAAAACACATGTTATCAGCGTCTTTGCTCGATTGGGATATTTTTGTTCTAGTAGGTGTCACCACCATTTGTAGATTAATTTCTGCTTGGAGCTAATGGCTTTGTAGGTCTCCGTGACCATCCCATGTCCTCCGTTTTATGTAAATTGTCTGTGTTATCACGTTGAGATGACGATTGTTTGTGTTGTCTTAAGTGTCACTTTTGTGAGGTACATCTTCTTTCTTGTGATTGTGAAATCTTCTTTCTTGATTCTTCATGTAGTTGATCTATGTAGCAGTTGAAAATTGGTACGGTGTAAGAAATTTGTTATTTAGAGATTGTGTCAGATGTTTGGATTTGCTTCCGTGGCAAAAGCCACTTGTGTTGGTGTGACAGTATTTGCTGTACAGTACATTTGTGTTTTGATTCTTCTTGATAGAACATCTTCTTTCTTGAATCTTCATGTAATTTGGTACAGTGTAAAAAATTTGATATAGATATTGTGTGACAATGTTGGATGTGTTGGCGTGGTAGTATCCACTTGAATTGATGTGAGAGGATTTTCTGTGATTTTGTGTTTTGATTCTTCGTGATGATACCTCTTCTTTCTTGACTCTTCATGTAATATAGGGGAGGAAATAGTTTTTCTGAATAGTTTCATTGTCGGGTAGGTGTTGAATGTTGTAAGGAGCAGTATGCACTCTGTTCTGTTGTTATGTGAATTCTAAGTTTTTATGGAGGATATGTTGTATAAGTTTTTCTGCCATTTTTAAATAGTGCATAGCTTTCTTTATCAATCTAATCATTACAGTTACTTATTAGCTCGATTATCACTGTCTGCATATTTTTCAACATTTCCCTCTGTACAGTGGAACATGATTCATAATGTATGCTATGCATAAGAAATATTTATTATTGACTTGAACAGTGCATTAGTTGTAGTTTCCAGTTTCCGATTTTCTATCTTGTGTGTTCACTATTTAATATATGTAATTATACAATAGCATCACTCAAACATTTCTTTTAAAATTTATTGTCTTGCCATATGGCTCTATCAGTGTGATTACTTCAACCATGACAATTGTTTGACACATGATTTCTATCTTATCAACTGTGGACACTAATTTTTTAGTGTTATTCTATCTACAATACTTGTCATAATTTGTACTTTAAGTGCCAATTCTGACATTACTACGATTAGCAGCATGTTTGCTCTTGTGTTGTATGCCCATACCAGTCAGTGTCACCACCATATGTAAATTAATATCTGCTTGAAGCTAATGGCTTTGTAGGTCTCGGTGACCATACCATATCCTCCATTTATGTAAATTGTCTGTGTTATCACGTTGAGTTGAATGATTGTTTGTGTTGTATTAAGAGTTACATTTGTAAGGGTACATCTTCTTTCTTGTGATTGTGAAATCTTCTTTCTTGATTCTTCATGTAGTTGATCTATGTAGCAGTTGAAAAATAGTACGGTGTAAGAAATTTGTTAAAGAGATTTGTGATGTTTGGATGTGTTTCCGTAGCAGCAGCCATTGTGTTGTTGTGACAGTATTTGCTGTACAGTAAATTTGTGTTTGGATTCTTCTTGATACAACATCTTCTTTCTTGAATCTTCATGTAATTTGGTACGGTGTAAGAAATTTGTTGTAGATATTGTGTGACAATGTTGGGTGTGTTGGCGTGGTAGTATCCACTTGAATTTATGTGAGAGGTTTTTCTGTAATTTTGTGATTTGATTCTTCATGATAAAAGCTCTTCTTTCTTGAATCTTCGTGTAATTTAGGGGGGAAATAGTTTTTGGTGAATAGTGTCATTTCGGGTAGGTGTTGAATGTTGTAAGGAACTGTGTGCAATCTGTTCTGTTGTTATGTGAATAATTAGTTTTTATAAGGAGGATATGTGGTATAGGTTATTCTGCAATTTTTAAATATACATAGGCTTCTTTATAAATGTCATCATTTTCAGCTACAAATTAGCTCATTTATCGTTGTTTATATTTAACAACATTTAACAGCTGCGTTCAAGTCTACATCATTTGAATGTATTCTATGGAAAATAAATAATTGTTATCGCACCTGATTAGTGTATCAGTTGTCCGCCTCCGTAGTCAACTGGACTGCATAGTGCGTTGACACGCAGGGGGCCCGGCTTAGTCTCCCGGTCGTCTCGGCACTTTTCTTCACTCGGGAACTGCGTGCTAGTGCCATTATCATCTTAGGCATGCATGTCGCCCGTATGGAGACACCTGAATGGACTTGCACCATCCTGGCTGGACGCAATCTCAGCTGGGATGTAATGGCTAAAAATTCCACATGTTCATCATCATCAGTGTCTCTGTTACAGTTTCCAATATAGGTTTAGAATTGGTTTTGCTTCCTGTTCCATTTACTGAAAAATATAAAATGCAACATTTAAATGCTTTTCTTTCATCGTGTAGCTGAATCTCATAATCGAGTGGTTAAAATCTCCCATGGATATTACTTTCTCTCAGCTGTTATCATTCTTTAACTGTTCTTAGAAGTTCCAATACTGATTGACCAATTACAATATTTGTCATTTATGGTATTGCAAGAGGATGTTCCCTAACAACACATGTTATCAGCGTCTTTGCTCGATTGGGATATTTTTGTTCTAGTAGGTGTCACCACCATTTGTAGATTAATTTCTGCTTGGAGCTAATGGCTTTGTAGGTCTCAGTGACCATACTATATCCTCCATTTATGTAAATTGTCTGTGTTATCACATTGAGTTTACGATTGTTTGTGTTGTCTTAAGTGTCACTTTTGTGAGGGTACATCTTCTTTCTTGTGATTGTGAAATCTTCTTTCTTGATTCTTCATGTAGTTGATTTATGTAGCAGTTGAAAATTGGTGCGGTGTAAGAAATTTGTTAAAGAGATTTGTGATGTTTGGATGTGTTACCGTGGCAACAGCCATTGTGTTGTTGTGACAGTATTTGCTGTACAGTAAATTTGTGTTTGGATTCTTCTTGATACAACATCTTCTTTCTTGAATCTTCATGTAATTTGGTACGGTGTAAGAAATTTGTTGTAGATATTGTGTGACAATGTTGGGTGTGTTGACGTGGTAGTATCCACTTGAATTTATGTGAGAGGTTTTTCTGTAATTTTGTGTTTTGATTCTTCATGATAAAAGCTCTTCTTTCTTGAATCTTCGTGTAATTTAGGGGGGAAATAGTTTTTGGTGAATAGTGTCATTTCGGGTAGGTGTGGAATGTTGTAAGGAACTGTGTGCAATCTGTTCTGTTGTTATGTGAATAATTAGTTTTTATAAGGAGGATATGTGGTATAGGTTATTCTGCCATTTTTAAATATACATAGGCTTCTTTATAAATGTCATCATTTTCAGCTACAAATTAGCTCATTTATCAATGTTTATATTTAACAACATTTAACAGCTGCATTCAAGTCTACATCATTTGAATGTATTCTATGGAAAATAAATAATTGGTATCGCACCTGATTAGTATATCAGTTGTCCGCCTCCGTAGTCCACTGGACTGCATAGTGCGTTGACACGCAGGGGGCCCGGCTTAGTCTCCCGGTCGTCTCGGCACTTTTCTTCGGTCGGGAACTGCGTGCTAGTGCCATTATCATCTTAGGCATGCATGTCGCCCGTATGGAGACACCTGAATGGACTTGCACCATCCTGGCCTGGACCAATCTCAGCTGGGATGTAATGGCTAAAAATTCCACATGTTCATCATCATCAGTGTCTCTGTTACAGTTTCCAATATAGGTTTAGAATTGGTTTTGCTTCCTGTTCCATTTACTGAAAAATATAAAATGCAACATTTAAATGCTTTTCTTTCATCGTGTAGCTGAATCTCATAATCGAGTGGTTAAAATCTCCCATGGATATTACTTTCTCTCAGCTGTTATCATTCTTTAACTGTTCTTAGAAGTTTCAATACTAGTTCTAGTAGGTGTCACCACCATTTGTAGATTAATTTCTGCTTGGAGCTAATGGCTTTGTAGGTCTCCGTGACCATCCCATGTCCTCCGTTTTATGTAAATTTTCTGTGTTATCATGTGTAGTTGAATGATGGTGTGTATTGTGTTAAAAGTGACTCGTGTGGACGGGGAGATCATCTTTCTTCTGATAGTGAAACCTTCATTCTTGATTCTTCATGTAATTGAGTTATTTAGTAATTCAAAATTGGTTAGTCGTAAGATATTTGTCGTAGAGAATGTGTGAGAATGTTGGGTGTGTTTCGTGGTAGTATCCACGTGTGTTGTTGTGAGAGATTTTACTGTACAGTGTATTTTTGTTTTGCTTCTTCATGACAAAACATCTTCTATCTTGAGTCTTCATGTAAATTTAGGGGGGTTAATAAGATTGCAATGAATTGTGTGTTTATTGGTTGGGTGCTGAGCATGGTATGGATCTGTAGGCAATCTTTTCTGTTGCGTGAATTTTGTGTTTGTATATGGAGGACATGAGGTATAAGGTTATTTAGCCATTTATAAATAGTGCATTTGTTTCTTTCGATCACTCTTCCTTTCAGCAACATGTTAGTTTGCTTACTATTGTGTCTATGTTAAGCAACATTCAGCTCCATTCTGATACATATCTTTTCCTTTACGTGCTAGTTTTGGTCCGCCCCGAGTGCTTTATTTCCTCGGTACCCTCTGTTTTTGGAGAGCTTTCCCCTGTCCGCCACCTGGGGAGGCGCCCGATGGGGGACTAGCAAACCCCACACGGGAAAAAATGATAGCATTCTGTTCATTTTTTGCTATATTCTAGCTCAATTATCACTGTCACAATATTTAGAAAGATTGAGCTCATTTCAACCCAATGTCAATGGAATGTATGCTATGGATAATAAGTAATTTGTATTGCACTTTTGTTGTGCATTAGCTATCATATGCTGTCTCATATTTACAATCTTGTATGCATTCTTCTGCTTTAACTGAATAATATGATAGCAAGGTTGAAGTCAGTTTTTGTTAATTCTGTTAGCAAATCATAGTATGAGACTGAATACCTCATACATGGACATTTCTTTCAGTCATTATTAGTATTTCATTAACTGTTCCTTGCCGTTTCATTGCCCTTATGCTGTTTCTCATATTTCAGACTGGAAGTGCCAGTTTAGAAACCACTTAGGGGAACAACATGTCTGCTCATATGGAACATAGGCATACTCATTCTGGTAGGTGTCACCACCATATGTAAATTAATATCTGCTTGCAGCTAATGGCTTTGTAGGTCTCAGTGACCATACTATATCCTCCATTTATGTAAATTGTCTGTGTTATCACATTGAGTTGACGATTGTTTGTGTTGTCTTAAGTGTCACTTTTGTGAGGGTACATCTTCTTTCATTTTGATTGTGAAATCTTCTTTCTTGATTCTTCATGTAGTTGATCTATGTAGCCGTTGAAAATTGGTACGGTGTAAGAAATTTGTTATTTAGAGATTGTGTCAGATGTTTGGATGTGCTTCCGTGGCAAAAGCCACTTGTGTTGGTGTGACAGTATATGCTGTACAGTACATTTGTGTTTTGATTCTTCTTGCTAGAACATCTTCTTTCTTGAATCTTCATGTTATTTGGTACAGTGTAAGAAATTTGTTATAGATATTGTGTGACAATGTTGGATGTGTTGGCGTGGTAGTATCCACTTGAATTGATGTGAGAGGATTTTCTGTGATTTTGTGTTTTGATTCTTCGTGATGAAACCTCTTCTTTCTTGACTCTTCATGTAATATAGGGGAGGAAATAGTTTTTCTGAATAGTTTCATTGTCGGGTAGGTGTTGAATGTTGTAAGGAGCAGTATGCACTCTGTTCTGTTGTTATGTGAATTCTAAGTTTTTTATGGAGGATATGTTGTATAAGTTTTTCTGCCATTTTTAAATAGTGCATAGCTTTCTTTATCAATCTAATCATTACAGTTACTTATTAGCTCGATTATCACTGTCTGCATATTTTTCAACATTTCCCTCTGTACAGTGGAACATGATTCATAATGTATGCTATGCATAAGAAATATTTATTATTGACTTGAACAGTGCATTAGTTGTAGTTTCCAGTTTCCGATTTTCCATCTTGTGTGTTCACTATTTAATATATGTAATTATACAATAGCATCACACAAACATTTTTGTTTTTAAATTTATTGTCTTGCCATATGGCTCTATCAGTGTGATTACTTCAACCATGACAATTGTTTGACACATGATTTCTATCTTATCAACTGTGGACACTAATTTTTTAGTGTTATTCTATCTACAATACTTGTCATAATTTGTACTTTAAGTGCCAATTCTGACATTACTACGATTAGCAGCATGTTTGCTCTTGTGTTGTATGCCCATACTAGTCAGTGTCACCACCATATGTAAATTAATATCTGCTTGAAGCTAATGGCTTTGTAGGTCTCGGTGACCATACCATATCCCCAATTATGTAAATTGTCTGTGTTATCACGTTGAGTTGAATGATTGTTTGTGTTGTATTAAGAGTTACATTTGTGAGGGTACATCTTCTTTCTTGTGATTGCGAAATCTTCTTTCTTGATTCTTCATGTAGTTGACCTATGTAGCTGTTGAAAAATGGTACAGTGTAAGAAATTTGTTAAAGAGATTTGTGATGTTTGGATGTGTTTCCGTGGCAGCAGCCATTGTGTTGTTGTGACAGTATATGCTGTACAGTAAATTTGTGTTTGGATTCTTCTTGATACAACATCTTCTTTCTTGAATCTTCATGTAATTTGGTACGGTGTAAGAAATTGGTTGTAGATATTGTGTGACAATGTTGGGTGTGTTGGCGTGGTAGTATCCACTTGAATTTATGTGAGAGGTTTTTCTGTAATTTTGTGTTTTGATTCTTCATGATAAAAGCTCTTCTTTCTTGAATCTTCGTGTAATTTAGGGGGGAAATAGTTTTTGGTGAATAGTGTCATTTCGGGTAGGTGTTGAATGTTGTAAGGAACTGTGTGCAATCTGTTCTGTTGTTATGTGAATAATTAGTTTTTATAAGGAGGATATGTGGTATAGGTTATTCTGCCATTTATAAATATACATAGGCTTCTTTATAAATGTCATCAATTTCAGCTACAAATTAGCTCATTTATCGTTGTTTATATTTAACAACATTTAACAGCTGCGTTCAAGTCTACATCATTTGAATGTATTCTATGGAAAATAAATAATTGGTATCGCACCTGATTAGTGTATCAGTTGTCCGCCTTTGTAGTCCACTGGACTGCATAGTGCGTTGACACGCAGGGGGCCCGGCTTAGTCTCCCGGTCGTCTCGGCACTTTTCTTCGGTCGGGAACTGCGTGCTAGTGCCATTATCATCTTAGGCATGCATGTCGCCCGTATGGAGACACCTGAATGGACTTGCACCATCCTGGCTGGACGCAATCTCAGCTGGGATGTAATGGCTAAAAATTCCACATGTTCATCATCATCAGTGTCTCTGTTACAGTTTCCAATATAGGTTTAGTATGTGTTTTGCTTCCTGTTCCATTTACTGAAAAATATAAAATGCAACATTTAAATGCTTTTCTTTCATTGTGTAGCTGAATCTCATAATCGAGTGGTTAAAATCTACCATGGATATTACTTTCTCTCAGCTGTTATCATTCTTTAACTGTTCTTAGAAGTTTCAATACTGATTGACCAATTACAATATTTGTCATTTATGGTATTGCAAGAGGATGTTCCCCAAAAACACATGTTATCAGCGTCTTTGCTCGATTGGGATATTTTTGTTCTAGTAGGTGTCACCACCATTTGTAGATTAATTTCTGCTTGGAGCTAATGGCTTTGTAGGTCTCCGTGACCGTCCCATGTCCTCCGTTTTATGTAAATTTTCTGTGTTATCATGTGTAGTTGAATGATGGTGTGTATTGTGTTAAAAGTGACTCGTGTGGGGGGGAGATCATCTTTCTTCTGATAGTGAAACCTTCATTCTTGATTCTTCATGTAATTGAGTTATTTAGTAATTCAAAATTGGTTAGTCGTAAGATATTTGTCGTAGAGAATGTGTGAGAATGTTGGGTGTGTTTCGTGGTAGTATCCACGTGTGTTGTTGTGAGAGAGTTTACTGTACAGTGTATTTTTGTTTTGCTTCTTCATGACAAAACATCTTCTATCTTGAGTCTTCATGTAAATTTAAGGGGGTTAATAAGATTGCAATGAATTGTGTGTTTATTGGTTGGGTGCTGAGCATGGTATGGATCTGTAGGCAATCTTTTCTGTTACGTGAATTTTGTGTTTGTATATGGAGGACATGAGGTATAAGGTTATTTAGCCATTTATAAATAGTGCATTTGTTTCTTTCGATCACTCTTCCTTTCAGCAACATGTTAGTTTGCTTACTATTGTGTCTATGTTTAGCAACATTCAGCTCCATTCTGATACATATCTTTTCCTTTACGTGCTAGTTTTGGTCCGCCCCGAGTGCTTTATTTCCTCAGTACCCTCCGTTTTTGGAGAGCTTTGTCCTATCCGCCACCTGGGGAGGCGCCCGATGGGGGACTAGCAAACCCCAACGGGAAAAAATGATAGCATTCTGATCATTTTTGGCTATATTCTAGCTCAGTTATCACTGTCACAATATTTAGAAAGATTGAGCTCATTTCAACCCAATGTCAATGGAATGTATGCTATGGATAATAAGTAATTTGTATTGCACTTTTGTTGTGCATTAGCTATCATATGCTGTCTCATATTTACAATCTTGTATGCATTCTTCTGCTTTAACTGAATAATATGATAGCAAGGTTGAAGTCAGTTTTTGTTAATTCTATTAGCAAATCATAGTATGAGACTGAATACCTCATACATGAACATTTCTCTCAGTCATTATTAGTATTTCATTAACTGTTCCATGCCGTTTCATTGCCCTTATGCTGTTTCTCATATTTCAGACTGGATGTGCCAGTTTAGAAACCACTTAGGGGAACAACATGTCTGCTCATATGGAACATAGGCATACTCATTCTGGTAGGTGTCACCACCATATGTAAATTAATATCTGCTTGCAGCTAATGGCTTTGTAGGTCTCAGTGACCATACTATATCCTCCATTTATGTAAATTGTCTGTGTTATCACATTGAGTTGACGATTGTTTGTGTTGTCTTAAGTGTCACTTTTGTGAGGGTACACCTTCTTTCTTGTGATTGTGAAATCTTCTTTTTTGATTCTTCATGTAGTTGATTTATGTAGCAGTTGAAAATTGGTACGGTGTAAGAAATTTGTTATTTAGAGATTGTGTCAGATGTTTGGATGTGCTTCCGTGGCAAAAGCCACTTGTGTTGGTGTGACAGTATATGCTGTACAGTACATTTGTGTTTTGATTCTTCTTGCTAGAACATCTTCTTTCTTGAATCTTCATGTAATTTGGTACAGTGTAAGAAATTTGTTATAGATATTGTGTGACAATGTTGGATGTGTTGGCGTGGTAGTATCCACTTGAATTGATGTGAGAGGATTTTCTGTGATTTTGTGTTTTGATTCTTCGTGATGAAACCTCTTCTTTCTTGACTCTTCATGTAATATAGGGGAGGAAATAGTTTTTCTGAATAGTTTCATTGTCGGGTAGGTGTTGAATGTTGTAAGGAGCAGTATGCACTCTGTTCTGTTGTTATGTGAATTCTAAGTTTTTTATGGAGGATATGTTGTATAAGTTTTTCTGCCATTTTTAAATAGTGCATAGCTTTCTTTATCAATCTAATCATTACAGTTACTTATTAGCTCGATTATCACTGTCTGCATATTTTTCAACATTTCCCTCTGTACAGTGGAACATGATTCATAATGTATGCTATGCATAAGAAATATTTATTATTGACTTGAACAGTGCATTAGTTGTAGTTTCCAGTTTCCGATTTTCCGTCTTGTGTGTTCACTATTTAATATATGTAATTATACAATAGCATCACACAAACATTTTTGTTTTTAAATTTATTGTCTTGCCATATGGCTCTATCAGTGTGATTACTTCAACCATGACAATTGTTTGACACATGATTTCTATCTTATCAACTGTGGACACTAATTTTTTAGTGTTATTCTATCTACAATACTTGTCATAATTTGTACTTTAAGTGCCAATTCTGACATTACTACGATTAGCAGCATGTTTGCTCTTGTGTTGTATGCCCATACCAGTCAGTGTCACCACCATATGTAAATTAATATCTGCTTGAAGCTAATGGCTTTGTAGGTTCGGTGACCATACCATATCCTCCATTTATGTAAATTGTCTGTGTTATCACGTTGAGTTGAATGATTGTTTGTGTTGTATTAAGAGTTACATTTGTGAGGGTACATCTTCTTTCTTGTGATTGCGAAATCTTCTTTCTTGATTCTTTATGTAGTTGATCTATGTAGCAGTTGAAAAATGGTACAGTGTAAGAAATTTGTTAAAGAGATTTGTGATGTTTGGATGTGTTTCCGTGGCAGCAGCCATTGTGTTGTTCTGACAGTATATGCTGTACAGTAAATTTGTGATTGGATTCTTCTTGATACAACATCTTCTTTCTTGAATCTTCATGTAATTTGGTACGGTGTAAGAAATTGGTTGTAGATATTGTGTGACAATGTTGGGTGTGTTGGCGTGGTAGTATCCACTTGAATTTATGTGAGAGGTTTTTCTGTAATTTTGTGTTTTGATTCTTCATGATAAAAGCTCTTCTTTCTTGAATCTTCGTGTAATTTAGGGGGGAAATAGTTTTTGGTGAATAGTGTCATTTCGGGTAGGTGTTGAATGTTGTAAGGAACTGTGTGCAATCTGTTCTGTTGTTATGTGAATAATTAGTTTTTATAAGGAGGATATGTGGTATAGGTTATTCTGCCATTTTTAAATATACATAGGCTTCTTTATAAATGTCATCATTTTCAGCTACAAATTAGCTCATTTATCGTTGTTTATATTTAACAACATTTAACAGCTGCGTTCAAGTCTACATCATTTGAATGTATTCTATGGAAAATAAATAATTGGTATCGCACCTGATTAGTGTATCAGTTGTCCGCCTTTGTAGTCCACTGGACTGCATAGTGCGTTGACACGCAGGGGGCCCGGCTTAGTCTCCCGGTCGTCTCGGCACTTTTCTTCGGTCGGGAACTGCGTGCTAGTGCCATTATCATCTTAGGCATGCATGTCGCCCGTATGGAGACACCTGAATGGACTTGCACCATCCTGGCTGGACGCAATCTCAGCTGGGATGTAATGGCTAAAAATTCCACATGTTCATCATCATCAGTGTCTCTGTTACAGTTTCCAATATAGGTTTAGTATTTGTTTTGCTTCCTGTTCCATTTACTGAAAAATATAAAATGCAACATTTAAATGCTTTTCTTTCATCGTGTAGCTGAATCTCATAATCGAGTGGTTAAAATCTACCATGGATATTACTTTCTCTCAGCTGTTATCATTCTTTAACTGTTCTTAGAAGTTTCAATACTGATTGACCAATTACAATATTTGTCATTTATGGTATTGCAAGAGGATGTTCCCCAAAAACACATGTTATCAGCGTCTTTGCTCGATTGGGATATTTTTGTTCTAGTAGGTGTCACCACCATTTGTAGATTAATTTCTGCTTGGAGCTAATGGCTTTGTAGGTCTCCGTGACCATCCCATGTCCTCCGTTTTATGTAAATTTTCTGTGTTATCATGTGTAGTTGAATGATGGGGTGTATTGTGTTAAAAGTGACTCGTGTGGGGGGGAGATCATCTTTCTTCTGATAGTGAAACCTTCATTCTTGATTCTTCATGTAATTGAGTTATTTAGTAATTCAAAATTGGTTAGTCCTAAGATATTTGTCGTAGAGAATGTGTGAGAATGTTGGGTGTGTTTCGTGGTAGTATCCACGTGTGTTGTTGTGAGAGATTTTACTGTACAGTGTATTTTTGTTTTGCTTCTTCATGACAAAACATCTTCTATCTTGAGTCTTCATGTAAATTTAAGGGGGTTAATAAGATTGCAATGAATTGTGTGTTTATTGGTTGGGTGCTGAGCATGGTATGGATCTGTAGGCAATCTTTTCTGTTGCGTGAATTTTGTGTTTGTATATGGAGGACATGAGGTATAAGGTTATTTAGCCATTTATAAATAGTGCATTTGTTTCTTTCGATCACTCTTCCTTTCAGCAACATGTTAGTTTGCTTACTATTGTGTCTATGTTAAGCAACATTCAGCTCCATTCTGATACATATCTTTTCTATTACGTGCTAGTTTTGGTCCGCCCCGAGTGCTTTATTTCCTCGGTACCCTCCGTATTTGGAGAGCTTTCCCCTATCCGCCACCTGGGGAGGCGCCCGATGGGGGACTAGCAAACCCCACACGGGAAAAAATGATAGCATTCTGATCATTTTTGGCTATATTCTAGCTCAGTTATCACTGTCACAATATTTAGAAAGATTGCGCTCATTTCAACCCAATGTCAATGGAATGTATGCTATGGATAATAAGTAATTTGTATTGCACTTTTGTTGTGCATTAGCTATCATATGCTGTCTCATATTTACAATCTTGTATGCATTCTTCTGCTTTAACTGAATAATATGATAGCAAGGTTGAAGTCAGTTTTTGTTAATTCTGTTAGCAAATCATAGTATGAGACTGAATACCTCATACATGAACATTTCTTTCAGTCATTATTAGTATTTCATTAACTGTTCCATGCCGTTTCATTGCCCTTATGCTGTTTCTCATATTTCAGACTGGATGTGCCAGTTTAGAAACCACTTAGGGGAACAACATGTCTGCTCATATGGAACATAGGCATACTCATTCTGGTAGGTGTCACCACCATATGTAAATTAATATCTGCTTGCAGCTAATGGCTTTGTAGGTCTCAGTGACCATACTATATCCTCCATTTATGTAAATTGTCTGTGTTATCACATTGAGTTGACGATTGTTTGTGTTGTCTTAAGTGTCACTTTTGTGAGGGTACATCTTCTTTCTTGTGATTGTGAAATCTTCTTTCATGCTTCTTCATGTAGTTGATTTATGTAGCAGTTGAAAATTGGTACGGTGTAAGAAATTTGTTATTTAGAGATTGTGTCAGATGTTTGGATGTGCTTCCGTGGCAAAAGCCACTTGTGTTGGTGTGACAGTATTTGCTGTACAGTACATTTGTGTTTTGATTCTTCTTGATAGAACATCTTCTTTCTTGAATCTTCATGTAATTTGGTACAGTGTAAGAAATTTGTTATAGATATTGTGTGACAATGTTGGATGTGTTGGCGTGGTAGTATCCACTTGAATTGATGTGAGAGGATTTTCTGTGATTTTGTGTTTTGATTCTTCGTGATGAAACCTCTTCTTTCTTGACTCTTCATGTAATATAGGGGAGGAAATAGTTTTTCTGAATAGTTTCATTGTCGGGTAGGTGTTGAATGTTGTAAGGAGCAGTATGCACTCTGTTCTGCTGTTATGTGAATTCTAAGTTTTTTATGGAGGATATGTTGTATAAGTTTTTCTGACATTTTTAAGTAGTGCATAGCTTTCTTTATCAATCTAATCATTACAGTTACTTATTAGCTCGATTATCACTGTCTGCATATTTTTCAACATTTCCCTCTGTACAGTGGAACATGATTCATAATGTATGCTATGCATAAGAAATATTTATTATTGACTTGGACAGTGCATTAGTTGTAGTTTCCAGTTTCCGATTTTCCATCTTGTGTGTTCACTATTTAATATATGTAATTATACAATAGCAGCACACAAACTATTTATTTTTATTTTTTTTATTTATTGTCTTGCCATATGGCTCTATCAGTGTGATTACTTCAACCATGACAATTGTTTGACACATGATTTCTATCTTATCAACTGTGGACACTAATTTTTTAGTGTTATTCTATCTACAATACTTGTCATAATTTGTACTTTAAGTGCAAATTCCTACATTACTACGATTAGCAGCATGTTTGCTCTTGTGTTGTATGCCCATACCAGTCAGTGTCACCACCATATGTAAATTAATATCTGCTTGAAGCTAATGGCTTTGTAGGTCTCGGTGACCATACCATATCCTCCATTTATGTAAATTGTCTGTGTTATCACGTTGAGTTGAATGATTGTTTGTGTTGTATTAAGAGTTACATTTGTGAGGGTACATCTTCTTTCTTGTGATTGTGAAATCTTCTTTCTTGATTCTTCATGTAGTTGATCTATGTAGCAGTTGAAAAATGGTACGGTGTAAGAAATTTGTTAAAGAGATTTGTGATGTTTGGATGTGTTTCCGTGGCAGCAGCCATTGTGTTGTTGTGACAGTATATGCTGTACAGTAAATTTGTGTTTGGATTCTTCTTGATACAACATCTTCTTTCTTGAATCTTCATGTAATTTGGTACGGTGTAAGAAATTTGTTGTAGATATTGTGTGACAATGCTGGGTGTGTTGGCGTGGTAGTATCCACTTGAATTTATGTGAGAGGTTTTTCTGTAATTTTGTGTTTTGATTCTTCATGATAAAAGCTCTTCTTTCTTGAATCTTCGTGTAATTTAGGGGGGAAATAGTTTTTGGTGAATAGTGTCATTTCGGGTAGGTGTTGAATGTTGTAAGGAACTGTGTGCAATCTGTTCTGTTGTTATGTGAATAATTAGTTTTTATGAGGAGGATATGTGGTATAGGTTATTCTGCCATTTTTAAATATACATACCACAGACATTGCCGAGGTGGGGTGGCTTGCGTGCCTCAACGATACAGATAGCCGTACCGTAGGTGCAACCACAGCGGAGGGGTATCTGTGGAGAGGCCAGACAAACGTGTGGTTCCTGAAGAGGGGCAGCAGCCTTTTCAGTAGTTACAGGGGCAACAGTCTGGATGATTGACTGAGCTGGCCTTGTAACATCAGCTAATGTGGCTTTGCCACACAGCTACTGCGAACGGCTGAAAGCAAGGGGAAACTACAGCCGTTATTTTTCCCGAGGACATGCAGCTCTACTGTGTGAACATATGATGATGGCATCCTCTCGGGTAAAATATTCCGGAGGTAAAATAGTCCCCCATTCGGATCTCCGGGCGGGGACTACTCAGGAGGATGTGATCATCAGGAAAGACAATACTGGCATTCTACGGGTCGGAGCGTGGAATGTTAGATCCCTTAATCGAGTAGGAAAATTAGAAAATTTAAAAAGGGAAATGGATAGGTTGAAGTTAGATATAGTGGGGATTAGTGAAGTTCGGTGGCAGGATGAACAGGATTTCTGGTCAGGCGAGTACAGGATTATAAATACAAAATCAGTTGGGGGTATCACAGGAGTAGGATTGATAATGAATAAGAAAATAGGAATGCGGGTAAACTACTATGACCAGCACAGCGATCGCATTATCATTGTCAAGATAGATACGAAGCCAACACCGACAACAGTAGTACAGGTTTATATGCCAACTAGCTCTGCCGATGATGAGGAGATCGAAGAAATATATGAGGAGCTAAAGGAAATTATTCAGACAATTAAGGGAGAGGAAAACTTAATTGTTATGGGAGACTGGAATTCGGTAGTAGGACAAGGAAGGGAAGGGAAGATAGTGGGTGAATATGGTCTGGGCAAAAGGAATGAAAGAGGAAGCCGCCTGGTAGAATTTTGCACGGAACATAATTTAGTTATAACAAACACCTGGTTTAAGAATCACAAAAGAAGGTTGTATACGTGGAAGAGACCAGGAGACACCGGGAGATACCAGATAGATTTTATAATGGTAAGACATAGATTTCGGAACCAGGTTTTGAAGTGTAGGACATACCCAGGGGCAGACATAGACTCTGACCATAACTTGTTGGTTATGAACTGTAGGCTGAAACTGAAGAAACTACAGAAAGGTAGGAATATAAGGAGATGGGACCTAGATAAATTGAAGGAACCTGAAGTTCTTAAGAATTTCAGAGGGAGCTTCAGGCAACAATTGACAGAAACAGGGGAAAATAAAACAGTTGAGGAGGAATGGGTAAAATTGAGAGATGAAATAGTGAAGGCAGCAGAGGACAAAATAGGTAGGAAGGCAAGACCTACAAAGAATCCTTGGATATCACAGGAGATACTAAATTTAATCGATGAAAGGAGAAAGTATAAAAATGCAATAAATGAAACAGGCAAAATGGAGTACAGACGACTAAGAAATGAGATTGACAGGAAGTGCAAAATGGCTAAGCAGGAATGGCTAGAAGGCAAATGCAAGGATGTAGAAGAATGTATAAATAGGGGAAAAATAGATACAGCCTACCGGAAAATAAAAGAAACATTTGGCGATAAGAAAAACAGCTCTATGAATATCAAGGACACTGATGGAAAACCAGTTCTCAGCAAAGAAGGGAAAGCTGAAAGGTGGAAAGAGTATATAGAGGGGCTCTACAAAGGAAATGAACTTCGAGACACTATTGTAGGAAGGGAAGAGGATGTAGATGATGATGAAATAGGAGATACTATACTGAGAGATGAATTTGACAGAGCACTGAAAGATCTAAGTCGAAACAAGGCCCCTGGAGTAGATGACATCCCGTCAGAGTTACTGAAGTCTCTGGGAGAACCAGCCATGACAAAATTGTTTCACATTGTGTGTAAGATGTATGAGACAGGCGAAGTACCCTCAGACTTTAAGAAAAATGTTATAATCCCCATTCCAAAGAAAGCGGGTGCAGACAGGTGTGAAAACTACAGAACCATCAGTTTAATAAGTCATGGTTGCAAAATATTAACACGAATTATATACAGAAGGATGGAAAAACTGGTAGAAGCAGACCTCGGGGAAGATCAGTTTGGGTTCAGGAGAAATGTAGGAACACGGGAGGCAATACTCACTTTACGGCTTATCCTAGAAGATAGATTAAGAAAAGGCAAACCAACATTTCTAGCTTTTGTAGATTTGGAGAAGGCTTTTGACAATGTTGATTGGAATAAACTCTTTCAAGTTCTGAAGCAAGCAGGAGTAAAATATAGGGAGCGTAAGGTTATTTGCAACTTGTACAAAAATCAGACAGCGGTTGTCAGAGTTGAAGGGCATGAAAGGGTTGCAGTGGTTGGAAAGGGAGTAAGACAGGGTTGTAGCCTTTCCCCAATGTTGTTCAATTTGTACATTGAGCAAGCTATAAAGGAAAGCAAGGAGAAATTTGGAGAAGGAATTAAAGTTCAGGGTGAAGAATTAAAAACATTGCGTTTTGCCGACGACATAGTAATTCTGTCAGATACAGCAAAGGACCTGGAAGAGCAATTGAACGGAATGGACAGTGTGCTGAAAGGTGCATATAAGATGAACATTAACAAGAGTAAAACTAGGGTAATGGAGTGCAGTGTAAGAAAATCAGGTGATGCTGAAGGAATTAGACTAGGTAACGAAACAATAAAGGAGGTAGATGAGTTTTGTTACTTGGGCAGTAAAATAACAAATGATGGTCGCAGTACAGATGATATAAAATGCAGAATGGCAATGGGTAGAAAGGCGTTTTTGAAAAAGAGAAATTTGTTAACATCGAATATTGATTTAAGCCTAAGGAAGTCCTTTCTGAAGGCATTTGTATGGAGTGTTGCCTTGTATGGGAGTGAAACATGGACGATAAGCAGCGTGGACAGAAAGAGGATAGAGGCTTTTGAAATGTGGTGCTACAGAAGAATGCTGAAGATTAGGTGGGTGGATCGCGTAACTAATGAGGAGGTACTGAACCGAATTGGGGAGAAAAGAAATTTCTGGCATACATTGACTAAAAGAAGGGATAGATTGGTAGGACACATTCTTAGACATCAAGGAATTGTGAATTTAACGTTGGAGGGAAGTGTGTGGGGTAAAAATCGCAGAGGGAGACCAAGAGACGCGTATAGTAAGCAGATTCAAGTGGATGTGGGTTGTCGTTCTTATGAGGAGATGAAAAGGCTTGCTCAGGATAGAGTAGGGTGGAGAGCTGCATCAAACCAGTCTCTGGACTGAAGACCACAACAACAACAACAACAACAGGCTTCTTTATAAATGTCATCATTTTCAGCTACAAATTAGCTCATTTATCGTTGTTTATATTTAACAACATTTAACAGCTGCGTTCAAGTCTACATCATTTGAATGTATTCTATGGAAAATAAATAATTGGTATCGCACCTGATTAGTGTATCAGTTGTCCGCCTCCGTAGTCCACTGGACTGCATAGTGCGTTGACACGCAGGGGGCCCGGCTTAGTCTCCCGGTCGTCTCGGCACTTTTCTTCGGTCGGGAACTGCGTGCTAGTGCCATTATCATCTTAGGCATGCATGTCGCCCGTATGGAGACACCTGAATGGACTTGCACCATCCTGGCTGGATGCAATCTCAGCTGGGATGTAATGGCTAAAAATTCCACATGTTCATCATCATCAGTGTCTCTGTTACAGTTTCCAATATAGGTTTAGTATTTGTTTTGCTTCCTGTTCCATTTACTGAAAAATATAAAATGCAACATTTAAATGCTTTTCTTTCATCGTGTAGCTGAATCTCATAATCGAGTGGTTAAAATCTACCATGGATATTACTTTCTCTCAGCTGTTATCATTTTTTAACTGTTCTTAGAAGTTTCAACACTGATTGACCAATTACAATATTTGTCATTGATGGTATTGCAAGAGGATGTTCCCCAAAAACACATGTTATCAGCGTCTTTGCTCGATTGGGATATTTTTGTTCTAGTAGTTGTCACCACCATTTGTAGATTAATTTCTGCTTGGAGCAAATGGCTTTGTAGGTCTCCGTGACCATCCCATGTCCTCCGTTTTATGTAAATTTTCTGTGTTATCATGTGTAGTTGAATGATGGTGTGTATTGTGTTAAAAGTGACTCGTGGGGGGGGGGGGGGGAGATCATCTTTCTTCTGATAGTGAAACCTTCATTCTTGATTCTTCATGTAATTGAGTTATTTAGTAATTCAAAATTGGTTAGTCGTGAGATATTTGGCGTAGAGAATGTGTGAGAATGTTGGGTGTGTTTCGTGGTAGTATCCACGTGTGTTGTTGTGAGAGATTTTACTGTACAGTGTATTTTTGTTTTGCTTCTTCATGACAAAACATCTTCTATCTTGAGTCTTCATGTAAATTTAGGGGGGTTAATAAGATTGCAATGAATTGTGTGTTTATTGGTTGGGTGCTGAGCATGGTATGGATCTGTAGGCAATCTTTTCTGTTGCGTGAATTTTGTGTTTGTATATGGAGGACATGAGGTATAAGGTTATTTAGCCATTTATAAATAGTGCATTTGTTTCTTTCGATCACTCTTCCTTTCAGCAACATGTTAGTTTGCTTACTATTGTGTCTATGTTTAGCAACATTCAGCTCCATTCTGATACATATCTTTTCCTTTACGTGCTAGTTTTGGTCCGCCCCGAGTGCTTTATTTCCTCAGTACCCTCCGTTTTTGGAGAGCTTTCCCCTATCCGCCACCTGGGGAGGCGCCCGATGGGGGACTAGCAAACCCCACACGGGAAAAAATGATAGCATTCTGATCATTTTTGGCTATATTCTAGCTCAGTTATCACTGTCACAATATTTAGAAAGATTGAGCTCATTTCAACCCAATGTCAATGGAATGTATGCTATGGATAATAAGTAATTTGTATTGCACTTTTGTTGTGCATTAGCTATCATATGCTGTCTCATATTTACAATCTTGTATGCATTCTTCTGCTTTAACTGAATAATATGATAGCAAGGTTGAAGTCAGTTTTTGTTAATTCTATTAGCAAATCATAGTATGAGACTGAATACCTCATACATGAACATTTCTCTCAGTCATTATTAGTATTTCATTAACTGTTCCATGCCGTTTCATTGCCCTTATGCTGTTTCTCATATTTCAGACTGGATGTGCCAGTTTAGAAACCACTTAGGGGAACAACATGTCTGCTCATATGGAACATAGGCATACTCATTCTGGTAGGTGTCACCACCATATGTAAATTAATATCTGCTTGCAGCTAATGGCTTTGTAGGTCTCAGTGACCATACTATATCCTCCATTTATGTAAATTGTCTGTGTTATCACATTGAGTTGACGATTGTTTGTGTTGTCTTAAGTGTCACTTTTGTGAGGGTACATCTTCTTTCTTGTGATTGTGAAATCTTCTTTTTTGATTCTTCATGTAGTTGAATTATGTAGCAGTTGAAAATTGGTACGGTGTAAGAAATTTGTTATTTAGAGATTGTGTCAGATGTTTGGATGTGCTTCCGTGGCAAAAGCCACTTGTGTTGGTGTGACAGTATTTGCTGTACAGTACATTTGTGTTTTGATTCTTCTTGATAGAACATCTTCTTTCTTGAATCTTCATGTAATTTGGTACAGTGTAAGAAATTTGTTATAGATATTGTGTGACAATGTTGGATGTGTTGGCGTGGTAGTATCCACTTGAATTGATGTGAGAGGATTTTCTGTGATTTTGTGTTTTGATTCTTCGTGATGAAACCTCTTCTTTCTTGACTCTTCATGTAATATAGGGGAGGAAATAGTTTTTCTGAATAGTTTCATTGTCGGGTAGGTGTTGAATGTTGTAAGGAGCAGTATGCACTCTGTTCTGTTGTTATGTGAATTCTAAGTTTTTTATGGAGGATATGTTGTATAAGTTTTTCTGCCATTTTTAAATAGTGCATAGCTTTCTTTATCAATCTAATCATTACAGTTACTTATTAGCTCGATTATCACTGTCTGCATATTTTTCAACATTTCCCTCTGTACAGTGGAACATGATTCATAATGTATGCTATGCATAAGAAATATTTATTATTGACTTGAACAGTGCATTAGTTGTAGTTTCCAGTTTCCGATTTTCCATCTTGTGTGTTCACTATTTAATATATGTAATTATACAATAGCATCACACAAACATTTTTGTTTTTAAATTTATTGTCTTGCCATATGGCTCTATCAGTGTGATTACTTCAACCATGACAATTGTTTGACACATGATTTCTATCTTATCAACTGTGGACACTAATTTTTTAGTGTTATTCTATCTACAATACTTGTCATAATTTGTACTTTAAGTGCCAATTCTGACATTACTACGATTAGCAGCATGTTTGCTCTTGTGTTGTATGCCCATACCAGTCAGTGTCACCACCATATGTAAATTAATATCTGCTTGAAGCTAATGGCTTTGTAGGTCTCGGTGACCATACCATATCCTCCATTTATGTAAATTGTCTGTGTTATCACGTTGAGTTGAATGATTGTTTGTGTTGTATTAAGAGTTACATTTGTGAGGGTACATCTTCTTTCTTGTGATTGTGAAATCTTCTTTCTTGATTCTTCATGTAGTTGATCTATGTAGCAGTTGAAAAATGGTACGGTGTAAGAAATTTGTTAAAGAGATTTGTGATGTTTGGATGTGTTTCCGTGGCAGCAGCCATTGTGTTGTTGTGACAGTATATGCTGTACAGTAAATTTGTGTTTGGATTCTTCTTGATACAACATCTTCTTTCTTGAATCTTCATGTAATTTGGTACGGTGTAAGAAATTTGTTGTAGATATTGTGTGACAATGCTGGGTGTGTTGGCGTGGTAGTATCCACTTGAATTTATGTGAGAGGTTTTTCTGTAATTTTGTGTTTTGATTCTTCATGATAAAAGCTCTTCTTTCTTGAATCTTCGTGTAATTTAGGGGGGAAATAGTTTTTGGTGAATAGTGTCATTTCGGGTAGGTGTTGAATGTTGTAAGGAACTGTGTGCAATCTGTTCTGTTGTTATGTGAATAATTAGTTTTTATAAGGAGGATATGTGGTATAGGTTATTCTGCCATTTTTAAATATACATAGGCTTCTTTATAAATGTCATCATTTTCAGCTACAAATTAGCTCATTTATCGTTGTTTATATTTAACAACATTTAACAGCTGCGTTCAAGTCTACATCATTTGAATGTATTCTATGGAAAATAAATAATTGGTATCGCACCTGATTAGTGTATCAGTTGTCCGCCTCCGTAGTCCACTGGACTGCATAGTGCGTTGACACGCAGGGGGCCCGGCTTAGTCTCCCGGTCGTCTCGGCACTTTTCTTCGGTCGGGAACTGCGTGCTAGTGCCATTATCATCTTAGGCATGCATGTCGCCCGTATGGAGACACCTGAATGGACTTGCACCATCCTGGCTGGATGCAATCTCAGCTGGGATGTAATGGCTAAAAATTCCACATGTTCATCATCATCAGTGTCTCTGTTACAGTTTCCAATATAGGTTTAGTATTTGTTTTGCTTCCTGTTCCATTTACTGAAAAATATAAAATGCAACATTTAAATGCTTTTCTTTCATCGTGTAGCTGAATCTCATAATCGAGTGGTTAAAATCTCCCATGGATATTACTTTCTCTCAGCTGTTATCATTCTTTAACTGTTCTTAGAAGTTTCAATACTGATTGACCAATTACAATATTTGTCATTTATGGTATTGCAAGAGGATGTTCCCCAAAAACACATGTTATCAGCGTCTTTGCTCGATTGGGATATTTTTGTTCTAGTAGGTGTCACCACCATTTGTAGATTAATTTCTGCTTGGAGCAAATGGCTTTGTAGGTCTCCGTGACCATCCCATGTCCTCCGTTTTATGTAAATTTTCTGTGTTATCATGTGTAGTTGAATGATGGTGTGTATTGTGTTAAAAGTGACTCGTGTGGGGGGGGAGATCATCTTTCTTCTGATATTGAAACCGTCATTCTTGATTCTTCATGTAATTGAGTTATTTAGTAATTCAAAATTGGTTAGTTGTAAAATATTTGTCGTAGAGAATGTGTGAGAATGTTGGGTGTGTTTCGTGGTAGTATCCACGTGTGTTGTTGTGAGAGATTTTACTGTACAGTGTATTTTTGTTTTGCTTCTTCATGACAAAACATCTTCTATCTTGAGTCTTCATGTAAATTTTGGGGATAATAAGATTGCAATGAATTGTGTGTTTATTGGCTGGGTGCTGAGCATGGTATGGATCTGTAGGCAATCTTTTCTGTTGCGTGAATTTTGTGTTTGTATATGGAGGACATGAGGTATAAGGTTATTTAGCCATTTATAAATAGTGCATTTGTTTCTTTCGATCACTCTTCCTTTCAGGAACATGTTAGTTTGCTTACTATTGTGTCTATGTTTAGCAACATTCAGCTCCATTCTGATACATATCTTTTCCTTTACGTGCTAGTTTTGGTCCGCCCCGAGTGCTTTATTTCCTCGGTACCCTCCGTTTTTGGAGAGCTTTTCCCTATCCACCACCTGGGGAGGTGCCCGATGGGGGACTAGCAAACCCCACACGGGAAAAAATGATAGCATTCTGATCATTTTTGGCTATATTCTAGCTCAGTTATCACTGTCACAATATTTAGAAAGATTGAGCTCATTTCAACCCAATGTCAATGGAATGTATGCTATGGATAATAAGTAATTTGTATTGCACTTTTGTTGTGCATTAGCTATCATCTGCTGTCTCATATTTACAATCTTGTATGCATTCTTCTGCTTTAACTGAATAATATGATAGCAAGGTTGAAGTCAGTTTTTGTTAATTCTGTTAGCAAATCATAGTATGAGACTCAATACCTCATACATGAACATTTCTTTCAGTCATTATTAGTATTTCATTAACTGTTCCGTGCCGTTTCATTGCCCTTATGCTGTTTCTCATATTTCAGACTGGAAGTGCCGGTTTAGAAACCACTTAGGGGAACAACATGTCTGCTCATATGGAACATAGGCATACTCATTCTGGTAGGTGTCACCACCATATGTAAATTAATATCTGCTTGCAGCTAATGGCTTTGTAGGTCTCAGTGACCATACTATATCATCCATTTATGTAAATTGTCTGTATTATCACATTGAGTTGGCGATTGTTTGTGTTGTTTTAAGTGTCACTTTTGTGAGGGTACATCTTCTTTCTTGTGATTGTGAAATCTTCTTTCTTGATTCTTCATGTAGTTGATCTATGTAGCAGTTGAAAATTGGTACGGTGTAAGAAATTTGTTATTTAGAGATTGTGTCAGATGTTTGGATTTGCTTCCGTGGTAAAAGCCACTTGTGTTGGTGTGACAGTATTTGCTGTACAGTACATTTGTGTTTTGATTCTTCTTGCTAGAACATCTTCTTTCTTGAATCTTCATGTAATTTGGTACAGTGTAAGAAATTTGTTATAGATATTGTGTGACAATGTAGGATGTGTTGGCGTGGTAGTATCCACTTGAATTGATGTGAGAGGATTTTCTGTGATTTTGTGTTTTGATTCTTCGTGATGAAACCTCTTCTTTCTTGACTCTTCATGTAATATAGGGGAGGAAATAGTTTTTCTGAATAGTTTCATTGTCGGGTAGGTGTTGAATGTTGTAAGGAGCAGTATGCACTCTGTTCTGTTGTTATGTGAATTCTAAGTTTTTTATGGAGGATATGTTGTATAAGTTTTTCTGCCATTTTTAAATAGTGCATAGCTTTCTTTATCAATCTAATCATTACAGTTACTTATTAGCTCGATTATCACTGTCTGCATATTTTTCAACATTTCCCTCTGTACAGTGGAACATGATTCATAATGTATGCTATGCATAAGAAATATTTATTATTGATTTGGACAGTGCATTAGTTGTAGTTTCCAGTTTCCGATTTTCCATCTTGTGTGTTCACTATTTAATATATGTAATTATACATTAGCATCACACAAACATTTTTTTTTTAATTTATTGTCTTGCCATACGGCTCTATCAGTGTGATTACTTCAACCATGACAATTGTTTGACACATGATTTCTATCTTATCAACTGTGGACACTAATTGTTTAGTGTTATTCTATCTACAATACTTGTCATAATTTGTACTTTAAGTGCCAATTCTGACATTACTACGATTAGCAGCATGTTTGCTCTTGTGTTGTATGCCCATACCAGTCAGTGTCACCACCATATGTAAATTAATATCTGCTTGCAGCTAATGGCTTTGTAGGTCTCAGTGACCATACTATATCCTCCATTTATGTAAATTGTCTGTGTTATCACGTTGAGTTGAATGATTGTTTGTGTTATATTAAGAGTTACATTTGTAAGGGTACATCTTCTTTCTTGTGATTGTGAAATCTTCTTTCTTGATTCTTCATGTAGTTGATCTATGTAGCAGTTGAAAAATGGTACGGTGTAAGAAATTTGTTAAAGAGATTTGTGATGTTTGGATGTGTTTCCGTAGCAGCAGCCATTGTGTTGTTGTGACAGTATTTGCTGTACAGTAAATTTGTGTTTGGATTCTTCTTGATACAACATCTTCTTTCTTGAATCTTCATGTAATTTGGTACGGTGTAAGAAATTTGTTGTAGATATTGTGTGACAATGTTGGGTGTGTTGGCGTGGCAGTATCCACTTGAATTTATGTGAGAGGTTTTTCTGTAATTTTGTGTTTTGATTCTTCATGATAAAAGCTCTTCTTTCTTGAATCTTCGTGTAATTTAGGGGGGAAATAGTTTTTGGTGAATAGTGTCATTTCGGGTAGGTGTTGAATGTTGTAAGGAACTGTGTGCAGTCTGTTCTGTTGTTATGTGAATAATTAGTTTTTATAAGGAGGATATGTGGTATAGGTTATTCTGCAATTTTTAAATATACATAGGCTTCTTTATAAATGTCATCATTTTCAGCTACATATTAGCTCATTTATCGTTGTTTATATTTAACAACATTTAACAGCTGCGTTCAAGTCTACATCATTTGAATGTATTCTATGGAAAATAAATAATTGTTATCGCACCTGATTAGTGTATCAGTTGTCCGCCTCCGTAGTCAACTGGACTGCATAGTGCGTTGACACGCAGGGGGCCCGGCTTAGTCTCCCGGTCGTCTCGGCACTTTTCTTCACTCGGGAACTGCGTGCTAGTGCCATTATCATCTTAGGCATGCATGTCGCCCGTATGGAGACACCTGAATGGACTTGCACCATCCTGGCTGGACGCAATCTCAGCTGGGATGTAATGGCTAAAAATTCCACATGTTCATCATCATTAGTGTCTCTGTTACAGTTTCCAATATAGGTTTAGAATTTGTTTTGCTTCCTGTTCCATTTACTGAAAAATATAAAATGCAACATTTAAATGCTTTTCTTTCATCGTGTAGCTGAATCTCATAATCGAGTGGTTAAAATCTCCCATGGATATTACTTTCTCTCAGCTGTTATCATTCTTTAACTGTTCTTAGAAGTTTCAATACTGATTGACCAATTACAATATTTGTCATTTATGGTATTGCAAGAGGATGTTCCCCAACAACACATGTTATCAGCGTCTTTGCTCGATTGGGATATTTTTGTTCTAGTAGGTGTCACCACCATTTGTAGATTAATTTCTGCTTGGAGCTAATGGCTTTGTAGGTCTCCGTGACCATCCCATGTCCTCCGTTTTATGTAAATTTTCTGTGTTATCATGTGTAGTTGAATGATGGTGTGTATTGTGTTAAAAGTGACTCGTGTGGGGGGGAGATCATCTTTCTTCTGATAGTGAAACCTTCATTTTTGATTCTTCATGTTATTGAGTTATTTAGTAATTCAAAATTGGTTAGTCGTAAGATATTTGTCGTAGAGAATGTGTGAGAATGTTGGGTGTGTTTCGTGGTAGTATCCACGTGTGTTGTGAGAGATTTTACTGTACAGTGTATTTTTGTTTTGCTTCTTCATGACAAAACATCTTCTATCTTGAGTCTTCATGTAAATTTAGGAAGGTTAATAAGATTGCAATGAATTGTGTGTTTATTGGTTGGGTGCTGAGCATGGAATGGATCTGTAAGCAATCTTTTCTGTTGCATGAATTTTGTGTTTGTATATGGAGGACAAGAGGTGTAAGGTTATTTAGCCATTTATAAATAGTGCATTTGTTTCTTTCGATCACTCTTCCTTTCAGCAACATGTTAGTTTGCTTACTATTGTGTCTATGTTTAGCAACATTCAGCTCCATTCTGATACATATCTTTTCCTTTACGTGCTAGTTTTGGTCCGCCCCGAGTGCTTTATTTCCTCGGTACCCTCCGTTTTTGGAGAGCTTTCCCCTATCCGCCACCTGGGGAGGCGCCCGATGGGGGACTAGCAAACCCCACACGGGAAAAAATGATAGCATTCTGATCATTTTTGGCTATATTCTAGCTCAGTTATCACTGTCACAATATTTAGAAAGATTGAGCTCATTTCAACCCAATGTCAATGGAATGTATGCTATGGATAATAAGTAATTTGTATTGCACTTTTGTTGTGCATTAGCTATCATATGCTGTCTCATATTTACAATCTTGTATGCATTCTTCTGCTTTAACTGAATAATATGATAGCAAGGTTGAAGTCAGTTTTTGTTAATTCTGTTAGCAAATCATAGTATGAGACTCAATACCTCATACATGAACATTTCTTTCAGTCATTATTAGTATTTCATTAACTGTTCCGTGCCGTTTCATTGCCCTTATGCTGTTTCTCATATTTCAGACTGGAAGTGCCAGTTTAGAAACCACTTAGGGGAACAACATGTCTGCTCATATGGAACATAGGCATACTCATTCTGGTAGGTGTCACCACCATATGTAAATTAATATCTGCTTGCAGCTAATGGCTTTGTAGGTCTCAGTGACCATACTATATCCTCCATTTATGTAAATTGTCTGTGTTATCACATTGAGTTGACGATTGTTTGTGTTGTCTTAAGTGTCACTTTTGTGAGGGTACATCTTCTTTCTTGTGATTGTGAAATCTTCTTTCTTGATTCTTCATGTAGTTGATCTATGTAGCAGTTGAAAATTGGTACGGTGTAAGAAATTTGTTATTTAGAGATTGTGTCAGATGTTTGGATTTGCTTCCGTGGTAAAAGCCACTTGTGTTGGTGTGACAGTATTTGCTGTACAGTACATTTGTGTTTTGATTCTTCTTGCTAGAACATCTTCTTTCTTGAATCTTCATGTAATTTGGTACAGTGTAAGAAATTTGTTATAGATATTGTGTGACAATGTAGGATGTGTTGGCGTGGTAGTATCCACTTGAATTGATGTGAGAGGATTTTCTGTGATTTTGTGTTTTGATTCTTCGTGATGAAACCTCTTCTTTCTTGACTCTTCATGTAATATAGGGGAGGAAATAGTTTTTCTGAATAGTTTCATTGTCGGGTAGGTGTTGAATGTTGTAAGGAGCAGTATGCACTCTGTTCTGTTGTTATGTGAATTCTAAGTTTTTTATGGAGGATATGTTGTATAAGTTTTTCTGCCATTTTTAAATAGTGCATAGCTTTCTTTATCAATCTAATCATTACAGTTACTTATTAGCTCGATTATCACTGTCTGCATATTTTTCAACATTTCCCTCTGTACAGTGGAACATGATTCATAATGTATGCTATGCATAAGAAATATTTATTATTGATTTGGACAGTGCATTAGTTGTAGTTTCCAGTTTCCGATTTTCCATCTTGTGTGTTCACTATTTAATATATGTAATTATACAATAGCATCACACAAACATTTTTTTTAAATAATTTATTGTCTTGCCATATGGCTCTATCAGTGTGATTACTTCAACCATGACAATTGTTTGACACATGATTTCTATCTTATCAACTGTGGACACTAATTGTTTAGTGTTATTCTATCTACAATACTTGTCATAATTTGTACTTTAAGTGACAATTCTGACATTACTACGATTAGCAGCATGTTTGCTCTTGTGTTGTATGCCCATACCAGTCAGTGTCACCACCATATGTAAATTAATATCTGCTTGAAGCTAATGGCTTTGTAGGTCTCGGTGACCATACCATATCCTCCATTTATGTAAATTGTCTGTGTTATCACGTTGAGTTGAATGATTGTTTGTGTTGTATTAAGAGTTACATTTGTAAGGGTACATCTTCTTTCTTGTGATTGTGAAATCTTCTTTCTTGATTCTTCATGTAGTTGATCTATGTAGCAGTTGAAAAATGGTACGGTGTAAGAAATTTGTTAAAGAGATTTGTGATGTTTGGATGTGTTTCCGTAGCAGCAGCCATTGTGTTGTTGTGACAGTATTTGCTGTACAGTAAATTTGTGTTTGGATTCTTCTTGATACAACATCTTCTTTCTTGAATCTTCATGTAATTTGGTACGGTGTAAGAAATTTGTTGTAGATATTGTGTGACAATGTTGGGTGTGTTGGCGTGGCAGTATCCACTTGAATTTATGTGAGAGGTTTTTCTGTAATTTTGTGTTTTGATTCTTCATGATAAAAGCTCTTCTTTCTTGAATCTTCGTGTAATTAGGGGGGAAATAGTTTTTGGTGAATAGTGTCATTTCGGGTAGGTGTTGAATGTTGTAAGGAACTGTGTGCAATCTGTTCTGTTGTTATGTGAATAATTAGTTTTTATAAGGAGGATATGTGGTATAGGTTATTCTGCAATTTTTAAATATACATAGGCTTCTTTATAAATGTCATCATTTTCAGCTACAAATTAGCTCATTTATCGTTGTTTATATTTAACAACATTTAACAGCTGCGTTCAAGTCTACATCATTTGAATGTATTCTATGGAAAATAAATAATTGTTATCGCACCTGATTAGTGTATCAGTTGTCCGCCTCCGTAGTCAACTGGACTGCATAGTGCGTTGACACGCAGGGGGCCCGGCTTAGTCTCCCGGTCGTCTCGGCACTTTTCTTCACTCGGGAACTGCGTGCTAGTGCCATTATCATCTTAGGCATGCATGTCGCCCGTATGGAGACACCTGAATGGACTTGCACCATCCTGGCTGGACGCAGTCTCAGCTGGGATGTAATGGCTAAAAATTCCACATGTTCATCATCATCAGTGTCTCTGTTACAGTTTCCAATATAGGTTTAGAATTGGTTTTGCTTCCTGTTCCATTTACTGAAAAATATAAAATGCAACATTTAAATGCTTTTCTTTCATCGTGTAGCTGAATCTCATAATCGAGTGGTTAAAATCTCCCATGGATATTACTTTCTCTCAGCTGTTATCATTCTTTAACTGTTCTTAGAAGTTCCAATACTGATTGACCAATTACAATATTTGTCATTTATGGTATTGCAAGAGGATGTTCCCCAACAACACATGTTATCAGCATCTTTGCTCGATTGGGATATTTTTGTTCTAGTAGGTGTCACCACCATTTGTAGATTAATTTCTGCTTGGAGCTAATGGCTTTGTAGGTCTCCGTGACCATCCCATGTCCTCCGTTTTATGTAAATTTTCTGTGTTATCATGTGTAGTTGAATGATGGTGTGTATTGTGTTAAAAGTGACTCGTGTGGGGGGGAGATCATCTTTCTTCTGATATTGAAACCTTCATTCTTGATTCTTCATGTAATTGAGTTATTTAGTAATTCAAAATTGGTTAGTTGTAAAATATTTGTCGTAGAGAATGTGTGAGAATGTTGGGTGTGTTTCGTGGTAGTATCCACGTGTGTTGTTGTGAGAGATTTTACTGTACAGTGTATTTTTGTTTTGCTTCTTCATGACAAAACATCTTCTATCTTGAGTCTTCATGTAAATTTAGGGGGGTTAATAAGATTGCAATGAATTGTGTGTTTATTGGTTGGGTGCTGAGCATGGTATGGATCTGTAGGCAATCTTTTCTGTTGCGTGAATTTTGTGTTTGTATATGGAGGACATGAGGTATAAGGTTATTTAGCCATTTATAAATAGTGCATTTGTTTCTTTCGATCACTCTTCCTTTCAGGAACATGTTAGTTTGCTTACTATTGTGTCTATGTTTAGCAACATTCAGCTCCATTCTGATACATATCTTTTCCTTTACGTGCTAGTTTTGGTCCGCCCTGAGTGCTTTATTTCCTCGGTACCCTCCGTTTTTGGAGAGCTTTCCCCTATCCGCCACCTGGGGAGGCGCCCGATGGGGGACTAGCAAACCCCACACGGGAAAAAATGATAGCATTCTGATCATTTTTGGCTATATTCTAGCTCAATTATCACTGTCACAATATTTAGAAAGATTGAGCTCATTTCAACCCAATGTCAATGGAATGTATGCTATGGATAATAAGTAATTTGTATTGCACTTTTGTTGTGCATTAGCTATCATATGCTGTCTCATATTTACAATCTTGTATGCATTCTTCTGCTTTAACTGAATAATATGATAGCCTGGTTGAATTCAGTTTTTGTTAATTCTGTTAGCAAATCATAGTATGAGACTCAATACCTCATACATGAACATTTCTCTCAGTCATTATGAGTATTTCATTAACTGTTCCGTGCCGTTTCATTGCCGTTATGCTGTTTCTCATATTTCAGACTGGAAGTGCCGGTTTAGAAACCACTTCAGGGAACAACATGTCTGCTCATATGGAACATAGGCATACTCATTCTGGTAGGTGTCACCACCATATGTAAATTAATATCTGCTTGCAGCTAATGGCTTTGTAGGTCTCAGTGACCATACTATATCCTCCATTTATGTAAATTGTCTGTGTTATCACATTGAGTTGACGATTGTTTGTGTTGTCTTAAGTGTCACTTTTGTGAGGGTACATCTTCTTTCTTGTGATTGTGAAATCTTCTTTCTTGATTCTTCATGTATTTGATTTATGTAGCAGTTGAAAATTGGTACGGTGTAAGAAATTTGTTATTTAGAGATTGTGTCAGATGTTTGGATGTGCTTCCGTGGCAAAAGCCACTTGTGTTGGTGTGACAGTATATGCTGTACAGTACATTTGTCTTTTGATTCTTCTTGCTAGAACATCTTCTTTCTTGAATCTTCATGTAATTTGGTACAGTGTAAGAAATTTGTTATAGATATTGTGTGACAATGTTGGATGTGTTGGCGTGGTAGTATCCACTTGAATTGATGTGAGAGGATTTTCTGTGATTTTGTGTTTTGATTCTTCGTGATGAAACCTCTTCTTTCTTGACTCTTCATGTAATATAGGGGAGGAAATAGTTTTTCTGAATAGTTTCATTGTCGGGTAGGTGTTGAATGTTGTAAGGAGCAGTATGCACACTGTTCTGTTGTTATGTGAATTCTAAGTTTTTTATGGAGGATATGTTGTATAAGTTTTTCTGCCATTTTTAAATAGTGCATAGCTTTCTTTATCAATCTAATCATTACAGTTACTTATTAGCTCGATTATCACTGTCTGCATATTTTTCGACATTTCCCTCTGTACAGTGGAACATGATTCATAATGTATGCTATGCATAAGAAATATTTATTATTGATTTGGACAGTGCATTAGTTGTAGTTTCCAGTTTCCGATTTTCCATCTTGTGTGTTCACTATTTAATATATGTAATTATACAATAGCATCACACAAACATTTTTGTTTTTAAATTTATTGTCTTGCTATATGGCTCTATCAGTGTGATTACTTCAACCATGACAATTGTTTGACACATGATTTCTATCTTATCAACTGTGGACACTAATTTTTTAGTGTTATTCTATCTACAATACTTGTCATAATTTGAACTTTAAGTGCCAATTCTGACATTACTACGATTAGCAGCATGTTTGCTCTTGTGTTGTATGCCCATACCAGTCAGTGTCACCACCATATGTAAATTAATATCTGCTTGAAGCTAATGGCGTTGTAGGTCTCGGTGACCATACCATATCCTCCATTTATGTAAATTGTCTGTGTTATCACGTTGAGTTGAATGATTGTTTGTGTTGTATTAAGAGTTACATTTGTGAGGGTACATCTTCTTTCTTGTGATTGCGAAATCTTCTTTCTTGATTCTTCATGTAGTTGATCTATGTAGCAGTTGAAAAATGGTGCGGTGTAAGAAATTTGTTAAAGAGATTTGTGATGTTTGGATGTGTTTCCGTGGCAACAGCCATTGTGTTGTTGTGACAGTATTTGCTGTACAGTAAATTTGTGTTTGGATTCTTCTTGATACAACATCTTCTTTCTTGAATCTTCATGTAATTTGGTACGGTGTAAGAAATTTGTTGTAGATATTGTGTGACAATGTTGGGTGTGTTGGCGTGGTAGTATCCACTTGAATTTATGTGAGAGGTTTTTCTGTAATTTTGTGTTTTGATTCTTCATGATAAAAGCTCTTCTTTCTTGAATCTTCATGTAATTTAGGGGGGAAATAGTTTTTGGTGAATAGTGTCATTTCGGGTAGGTGTTGAATGTTGTAAGGAACTGTGTGCAATCTGTTCTGTTGTTATGTGAATAATTAGTTTTTATAAGGAGGATATGTGGTATAGGTTATTCTGCAATTTTTAAATATACATAGGCTTCTTTATAAATGTCATCATTTTCAGCTACAAATTAGCTCATTTATCGTTGTTTATATTTAACAACATTTAACAGCTGCGTTCAAGTCTACATCATTTGAATGTATTCTATGGAAAATAAATAATTGTTATCGCACCTGATTAGTGTATCAGTTGTCCGCCTCCGTAGTCAACTGGACTGCATAGTGCGTTGACACGCAGGGGGCCCGGCTTAGTCTCCCGGTCGTCTCGGCACTTTTCTTCACTCGGGAACTGCGTGCTAGTGCCATTATCATCTTAGGCATGCATGTCGCCCGTATGGAGACACCTGAATGGACTTGCACCATCCTGGCTGGACGCAGTCTCAGCTGGGATGTAATGGCTAAAAATTCCACATGTTCATCATCATCAGTGTCTCTGTTACAGTTTCCAATATAGGTTTAGAATTGGTTTTGCTTCCTGTTCCATTTACTGAAAAATATAAAATGCAACATTTAAATGCTTTTCTTTCATCGTGTAGCTGAATCTCATAATCGAGTGGTTAAAATCTCCCATGGATATTACTTTCTCTCAGCTGTTATCATTCTTTAACTGTTCTTAGAAGTTCCAATACTGATTGACCAATTACAATATTTGTCATTTATGGTATTGCAAGAGGATGTTCCCCAACAACACATGTTATCAGCATCTTTGCTCGATTGGGATATTTTTGTTCTAGTAGGTGTCACCACCATTTGTAGATTAATTTCTGCTTGGAGCTAATGGCTTTGTAGGTCTCCGTGACCATCCCATGTCCTCCGTTTTATGTAAATTTTCTGTGTTATCATGTGTAGTTGAATGATGGTGTGTATTGTGTTAAAAGTGACTCGTGTGGGGGGGAGATCATCTTTCTTCTGATATTGAAACCTTCATTCTTGATTCTTCATGTAATTGAGTTATTTAGTAATTCAAAATTGGTTAGTTGTAAAATATTTGTCGTAGAGAATGTGTGAGAATGTTGGGTGTGTTTCGTGGTAGTATCCACGTGTGTTGTTGTGAGAGATTTTACTGTACAGTGTATTTTTGTTTTGCTTCTTCATGACAAAACATCTTCTATCTTGAGTCTTCATGTAAATTTAGGGGGGTTAATAAGATTGCAATGAATTGTGTGTTTATTGGTTGGGTGCTGAGCATGGTATGGATCTGTAGGCAATCTTTTCTGTTGCGTGAATTTTGTGTTTGTATATGGAGGACATGAGGTATAAGGTTATTTAGCCATTTATAAATAGTGCATTTGTTTCTTTCGATCACTCTTCCTTTCAGGAACATGTTAGTTTGCTTACTATTGTGTCTATGTTTAGCAACATTCAGCTCCATTCTGATACATATCTTTTCCTTTACGTGCTAGTTTTGGTCCGCCCTGAGTGCTTTATTTCCTCGGTACCCTCCGTTTTTGGAGAGCTTTCCCCTATCCGCCACCTGGGGAGGCGCCCGATGGGGGACTAGCAAACCCCACACGGGAAAAAATGATAGCATTCTGATCATTTTTGGCTATATTCTAGCTCAATTATCACTGTCACAATATTTAGAAAGATTGAGCTCATTTCAACCCAATGTCAATGGAATGTATGCTATGGATAATAAGTAATTTGTATTGCACTTTTGTTGTGCATTAGCTATCATATGCTGTCTCATATTTACAATCTTGTATGCATTCTTCTGCTTTAACTGAATAATATGATAGCCTGGTTGAATTCAGTTTTTGTTAATTCTGTTAGCAAATCATAGTATGAGACTCAATACCTCATACATGAACATTTCTCTCAGTCATTATGAGTATTTCATTAACTGTTCCGTGCCGTTTCATTGCCGTTATGCTGTTTCTCATATTTCAGACTGGAAGTGCCGGTTTAGAAACCACTTCAGGGAACAACATGTCTGCTCATATGGAACATAGGCATACTCATTCTGGTAGGTGTCACCACCATATGTAAATTAATATCTGCTTGCAGCTAATGGCTTTGTAGGTCTCAGTGACCATACTATATCCTCCATTTATGTAAATTGTCTGTGTTATCACATTGAGTTGACGATTGTTTGTGTTGTCTTAAGTGTCACTTTTGTGAGGGTACATCTTCTTTCTTGTGATTGTGAAATCTTCTTTCTTGATTCTTCATGTATTTGATTTATGTAGCAGTTGAAAATTGGTACGGTGTAAGAAATTTGTTATTTAGAGATTGTGTCAGATGTTTGGATGTGCTTCCGTGGCAAAAGCCACTTGTGTTGGTGTGACAGTATATGCTGTACAGTACATTTGTCTTTTGATTCTTCTTGCTAGAACATCTTCTTTCTTGAATCTTCATGTAATTTGGTACAGTGTAAGAAATTTGTTATAGATATTGTGTGACAATGTTGGATGTGTTGGCGTGGTAGTATCCACTTGAATTGATGTGAGAGGATTTTCTGTGATTTTGTGTTTTGATTCTTCGTGATGAAACCTCTTCTTTCTTGACTCTTCATGTAATATAGGGGAGGAAATAGTTTTTCTGAATAGTTTCATTGTCGGGTAGGTGTTGAATGTTGTAAGGAGCAGTATGCACACTGTTCTGTTGTTATGTGAATTCTAAGTTTTTTATGGAGGATATGTTGTATAAGTTTTTCTGCCATTTTTAAATAGTGCATAGCTTTCTTTATCAATCTAATCATTACAGTTACTTATTAGCTCGATTATCACTGTCTGCATATTTTTCGACATTTCCCTCTGTACAGTGGAACATGATTCATAATGTATGCTATGCATAAGAAATATTTATTATTGATTTGGACAGTGCATTAGTTGTAGTTTCCAGTTTCCGATTTTCCATCTTGTGTGTTCACTATTTAATATATGTAATTATACAATAGCATCACACAAACATTTTTGTTTTTAAATTTATTGTCTTGCTATATGGCTCTATCAGTGTGATTACTTCAACCATGACAATTGTTTGACACATGATTTCTATCTTATCAACTGTGGACACTAATTTTTTAGTGTTATTCTATCTACAATACTTGTCATAATTTGAACTTTAAGTGCCAATTCTGACATTACTACGATTAGCAGCATGTTTGCTCTTGTGTTGTATGCCCATACCAGTCAGTGTCACCACCATATGTAAATTAATATCTGCTTGAAGCTAATGGCGTTGTAGGTCTCGGTGACCATACCATATCCTCCATTTATGTAAATTGTCTGTGTTATCACGTTGAGTTGAATGATTGTTTGTGTTGTATTAAGAGTTACATTTGTGAGGGTACATCTTCTTTCTTGTGATTGCGAAATCTTCTTTCTTGATTCTTCATGTAGTTGATCTATGTAGCAGTTGAAAAATGGTGCGGTGTAAGAAATTTGTTAAAGAGATTTGTGATGTTTGGATGTGTTTCCGTGGCAACAGCCATTGTGTTGTTGTGACAGTATTTGCTGTACAGTAAATTTGTGTTTGGATTCTTCTTGATACAACATCTTCTTTCTTGAATCTTCATGTAATTTGGTACGGTGTAAGAAATTTGTTGTAGATATTGTGTGACAATGTTGGGTGTGTTGGCGTGGTAGTATCCACTTGAATTTATGTGAGAGGTTTTTCTGTAATTTTGTGTTTTGATTCTTCATGATAAAAGCTCTTCTTTCTTGAATCTTCGTGTAATTTAGGGGGGAAATAGTTTTTGGTGAATAGTGTCATTTCGGGTAGGTGTGGAATGTTGTAAGGAACTGTGTGCAATCTGTTCTGTTGTTATGTGAATAATTAGTTTTTATAAGGAGGATATGTGGTATAGGTTATTCTGCCATTTTTAAATATACATAGGCTTCTTTATAAATGTCATCATTTTCAGCTACAAATTAGCTCATTTATCGTTGTTTATATTTAACAACATTTAACAGCTGCATTCAAGTCTACATCATTTGAATGTATTCTATGGAAAATAAATAATTGGTATCGCACCTGATTAGTGTATCAGTTGTCCGCCTCCGTAGTCCACTGGACTGCATAGTGCGTTGACACGCAGGGGGCCCGGCTTAGTCTCCCGGTCGTCTCGGCACTTTTCTTCGGTCGGGAACTGCGTGCTAGTGCCATTATCATCTTAGGCATGCATGTCGCCCGTATGGAGACACCTGAATGGACTTGCACCATCCTGGCCTGGACCAATCTCAGCTGGGATGTAATGGCTAAAAATTCCACATGTTCATCATCATCAGTGTCTCTGTTACAGTTTCCAATATAGGTTTAGAATTGGTTTTGCTTCCTGTTCCATTTACTGAAAAATATAAAATGCAACATTTAAATGCTTTTCTTTCATCGTGTAGCTGAATCTCATAATCGAGTGGTTAAAATCTCCCATGGATATTACTTTCTCTCAGCTGTTATCATTCTTTAACTGTTCTTAGAAGTTTCAATACTGATTGACCAATTACAATATTTGTCATTTATGGTATTGCAAGAGGATGTTCCCCAACAACACATGTTATCAGCGTCTTTGCTCGATTGGGATATTTTTGTTCTAGTAGGTGTCACCACCATTTGTAGATTAATTTCTGCTTGGAGCTAATGGCTTTGTAGGTCTCCGTGACCATCCCATGTCCTCCGTTTTATGTAAATTTTCTGTGTTATCATGTGTAGTTGAATGATGGTGTGTATTGTGTTAAAAGTGACTCGTGTGGGGGGGAGATCATCTTTCTTCTGATATTGAAACCTTCATTCTTGATTCTTCACGTAATTGAGTTATTTAGTAATTCAAAATTGGTTAGTTGTAAAATATTTGTCGTAGAGAATGTGTGAGAATGTTGGGTGTGTTTCGTGGTAGTATCCACGTGTGTTGTTGCGAGAGATTTTACTGTACAGTGTATTTTTGTTTTGCTTCTTCATGACAAAACATCTTCTATCTTGAGTCTTCATGTAAATTTTGGGGATAATAAGATTGCAATGAATTGTGTGTTTATTGGTTGGGTGCTGAGCATGGTATGGATCTGTAGGCAATCTTTTCTGTTGCGTGAATTTTGTGTTTGTATATGGAGGACATGAGGTATAAGGTTATTTAGCCATTTATAAATAGTGCATTTGTTTCTTTCGATCACTCTTCCTTTCAGCAACATGTTAGTTTGCTTACTATTGTGTCTATGTTTAGCAACATTCAGCTCCATTCTGATACATATCTTTTCCTTTACGTGCTAGTTTTGGTCCGCCCCGAGTGCTTTATTTCCTCGGTACCCTCCGTTTTTGGAGAGCTTTCCCCTATCCGCCACCTGGGGAGGCGCCCGATGGGGGTCTAGCAAACCCCACACGGGAAAAAATGATAGCATTCTGATCATTTTTGGCTATATTCTAGCTCAATTATCACTGTCACAATATTTAGAAAGATTGAGCTCATTTCAACCCAATGTCAATGGAATTTATGCTATGGATAATAAGTAATTTGTATTGCACTTTTGTTGTGCATTAGCTATCATATGCTGTCTCATATTTACAATCTTGTATGCATTCTTCTGCTTTAACTGAATAATATGATAGCAAGGTTGAAGTCAGTTTTTGTTAATTCTGTTAGCAAATCATAGTATGAGACTCAATACCTCATACATGAACATTTCTTTCAGTCATTATTAGTATTTCATTAACTGTTCCGTGCCGTCTCATTGCCCTTATGCTGTTTCTCATATTTCAGACTGGAAGTGCCGGTTTAGAAACCACTTAGGGGAACAACATGTCTGCTCATATGGAACATAGGCATACTCATTCTGGTAGGTGTCACCACCATATGTAAATTAATATCTGCTTGCAGCTAATGGCTTTGTAGGTCTCAGTGACCATACTATATCCTCCATTTATGTAAATTGTCTGTGTTATCACATTGAGTTTACGATTGTTTGTGTTGTCTTAAGTGTCACTTTTGTGAGGGTACATCTTCTTTCTTGTGATTGTGAAATCTTCTTTCTTGATTCTTCATGTAGTTGATTTATGTAGCAGTTGAAAATTGGTACGGTGTAAGAAATTTGTTATTTAGAGATTGTGTCAGATGTTTGGATGTGCTTCCGTGGCAAAAGCCACTTGTGTTGGTGTGACAGTATTTGCTGTACAGTAAATTTGTGTTTGGATTCTTCTTGATACAACATCTTCTTTCTTGAATCTTCATGTAATTTGGTACGGTGTAAGAAATTTGTTGTAGATATTGTGTGACAATGCTGGGTGTGTTGGCGTGGTAGTATCCACTTGAATTTATGTGAGAGGTTTTTTTGTAATTTTGTGTTTTGATTCTTCATGATGAAAGCTCTTCTTTCTTGAATCTTCCTGTAATTTAGGGGGGAAATAGTTTTTGGTGAATAGTGTCATTTCGGGTAGGTGTGGAATGTTGTAAGGAACTGTGTGCAATCTGTTCTGTTGTTATGTGAATAATTAGTTTTTATAAGGAGGATATGTGGTATAGGTTATTCTGCAATTTTTAAATATACATAGGCTTCTTTATAAATGTCATCATTTTCAGCTACAAATTAGCTCATTTATCGTTGTTTATATTTAACAACGTTTAACAGCTGCGTTCAAGTCTACATCATTTGAATGTATTCTATGGAAAATAAATAATTGTTATCGCACCTGATTAGTGTATCAGTTGTCCGCCTCCGTAGTCAACTGGACTGCATAGTGCGTTGACACGCAGCGGACCCGGCTTAGTCTCCCGGTCGTCTCGGCACTTTTCTTCACTCGGGAACTGCGTGCTAGTGCCATTATCATCTTAGGCATGCATGTCGCCCGTATGGAGACACCTGAATGGACTTGCACCATCCTGGCTGGACGCAGTCTCAGCTGGGATGTAATGGCTAAAAATTCCACATGTTCATCATCATCAGTGTCTCTGTTACAGTTTCCAATATAGGTTTAGAATTGGTTTTGCTTCCTGTTCCATTTACTGAAAAATATAAAATGCAACATTTAAATGCTTTTCTTTCATCGTGTAGCTGAATCTCATAATCGAGTGGTTAAAATCTCCCATGGATATTACTTTCTCTCAGCTGTTATCATTCTTTAACTGTTCTTAGAAGTTTCAATACTAGTTCTAGTAGGTGTCACCACCATTTGTAGATTAATTTCTGCTTGGAGCTAATGGCTTTGTAGGTCTCCGTGACCATCCCATGTCCTCCGTTTTATGTAAATTTTCTGTGTTATCATGTGTAGTTGAATGATGGTGTGTATTGTGTTAAAAGTGACTCGTGTGGAGGGGGAGATCATCTTTCTTCTGATAGTGAAACCTTCATTCTTGATTCTTCATGTAATTGAGTTATTTAGTAATCAAAATTGGTTAGTCGTATGATATTTGTCGTAGAGAATGTGTGAGAATGTTGGGTGTGTTTCGTGGTAGTATCCACGTGTGTTGTTGTGAGAGATTTTACTGTACAGTGTATTTTTGTTTTGCTTCTTCATGACAAAACATCTTCTATCTTGAGTCTTCATGTAAATTTAGGGGGGTTAATAAGATTGCAATGAATTGTGTGTTTATTGGTTGGGTGCTGAGCATGGTATGGATCTGTAGGCAATCTTTTCTGTTGCGTGAATTTTGTGTTTGTATATGGAGGACATGAGGTATAAGGTTATTTAGCCATTTATAAATAGTGCATTTGTTTCTTTCGATCACTCTTCCTTTCAGCAACATGTTAGTTTGCTTACTATTGTGTCTATGTTAAGCAACATTCAGCTCCATTCTGATACATATCTTTTCCTTTACGTGCTAGTTTTGGTCCGCCCCGAGTGCTTTATTTTCTCGGTACCCTCTGTTTTTGGAGAGCTTTCCCCTGTCCGCCACCTGGGGAGGCGCCCGATGGGGGACTAGCAAACCCCACACGGGAAAAAATGATAGCATTCTGTTCATTTTTTGCTATATTCTAGCTCAATTATCACTGTCACAATATTTAGAAAGATTGAGCTCATTTCAACCCAATGTCAATGGAATGTATGCTATGGATAATAAGTAATTTGTATTGCACTTTTGTTGTGCATTAGCTATCATATGCTGTCTCATATTTACAATCTTGTATGCATTCTTCTGCTTTAACTGAATAATATGATAGCAAGGTTGAAGTCAGTTTTTGTTAATTCTGTTAGCAAATCATAGTATGAGACTGAATACCTCATACATGGACATTTCTTTCAGTCATTATTAGTATTTCATTAACTGTTCCTTGCCGTTTCATTGCCCTTATGCTGTTTCTCATATTTCAGACTGGAAGTGCCAGTTTAGAAACCACTTAGGGGAACAACATGTCTGCTCATATGGAACATAGGCATACTCATTCTGGTAGGTGTCACCACCATATGTAAATTAATATCTGCTTGGTACGGTGTAAGAAATTTGTTATTTAGAGATTGTGTCAGATGTTTGGATGTGCTTCCGTGGCAAAAGCCACTTGTGTTGGTGTGACAGTATATGCTGTACAGTATATTTGTGTTTTGATTCTTCTTGATAGAACATCTTCTTTCTTGAATCTTCATGTAATTTGGTACAGTGTAAGAAATTTGTTATAGATATTGTGTGACAATGTTGGATGAGTTGGCGTGGTAGTATCCACTTGAATTGATGTGAGAGGATTTTCTGTGATTTTGTGTTTTGATTCTTCGTGATGATACCTCTTCTTTCTTGACTCTTCATGTAATATAGGGGAGGAAATAGTTTTTCTGAATAGTTTCATTGTCGGGTAGGTGTTGAATGTTGTAAGGAGCAGTATGCACTCTGTTCTGTTGTTATGTGCATTCTAAGTTTTTATGGAGGATATGTTGTATAAGTTTTTCTGCCATTTATAAATAGTGCATAGCTTTCTTTATCAATCTAATCATTACAGTTACTTATTAGCTCGATTATCACTGTCTGCATATTTTTCAACATTTCCCTCTGTACAGTGGAACATGATTCATAATGTATGCTATGCATAAGAAATATTTATTATTGACTTGAACAGTGCATTAGTTGTAGTTTCCAGTTTCCGATTTTCCATCTTGTGTGTTCACTATTTAATATATGTAATTATACAATAGCATCACTCAAACATTTCTTTTAAAATTTATTGTCTTGCCATATGGCTCTATCAGTGTGATTACTTCAACCATGACAATTGTTTGACACATGATTTCTATCTTATCAACTGTGGACACTAATTTTTTAGTGTTATTCTATCTACAATACTTGTCATAATTTGTACTTTAAGTGACAATTCTGACATTACTACGATTAGCAGCATGTTTGCTCTTGTGTTGTATGCCCATACCAGTCAGTGTCACCACCATATGTAAATTAATATCTGCTTGAAGCTAATGGCGTTGTAGGTCTCGGTGACCATACCATATCCTCCATTTATGTAAATTGTCTGTGTTATCACGTTGAGTTGAATGATTGTTTGTGTTGTATTAAGAGTTACATTTGTGAGGGTACATCTTCTTTCTTGTGATTGCGAAATCTTCTTTCTTGATTCTTCATGTAGTTGATCTATGTAGCAGTTGAAAAATGGTACGGTGTAAGAAATTTGTTAAAGAGATTTGTGATGTTTGGATGTGTTTCCGTGGCAACAGCCATTGTGTTGTTGTGACAGTATTTGCTGTACAGTAAATTTGTGTTTGGATTCTTCTTGATACAACATCTTCTTTCTTGAATCTTCATGTAATTTGGTACGGTGTAAGAAATTTGTTGTAGATATTGTGTGACAATGTTGGGTGTGTTGCCGTGGTAGTATCCACTTGAATTTATGTGAGAGGTTTTTCTGTAATTTTGTGTTTTGATTCTTCATGATAAAAGCTCTTCTTTCTTGAATCTTCGTGTAATTTAGGGGGGAAATAGTTTTTGGTGAATAGTGTCATTTCGGGTAGGTGTGGAATGTTGTAAGGAACTGTGTGCAATCTGTTCTGTTGTTATGTGAATAATTAGTTTTTATAAGGAGGATATGTGGTATAGGTTATTCTGCTATTTTTAAATATACATAGGCTTCTTTATAAATGTCATCATTTTCAGCTACAAATTAGCTCATTTATCGTTGTTTATATTTAACAACATTTAACAGCTGCATTCAAGTCTACATCATTTGAATGTATTCTATGGAAAATAAATAATTGGTATCGCACCTGATTAGTGTATCAGTTGTCCGCCTCCGTAGTCCACTGGACTGCATAGTGCGTTGACACGCAGGGGGCCCGGCTTAGTCTCCCGGTCGTCTCGGCACTTTTCTTCGCTCGGGAACTGCGTGCTAGTGCCATTATCATCTTAGGCATGCATGTCGCCCGTATGGAGACACCTGAATGGACTTGCACCATCCTGGCCTGGACCAATCTCAGCTGGGATGTAATGGCTAAAAATTCCACATGTTCATCATCATCAGTGTCTCTGTTACAGTTTCCAATATAGGTTTAGAATTTGTTTTGCTTCCTGTTCCATTTACTGAAAAATATAAAATGCAACATTTAAATGCTTTTCTTTCATCGTGTAGCTGAATCTCATAATCGAGTGGTTAAAATCTCCCATGGATATTACTTTCTCTCAGCTGTTATCATTCTTTAACTGTTCTTAGAAGTTTCAATACTGATTGACCAATTACAATATTTGTCATTTATGGTATTGCAAGAGGATGTTCCCCAACAACACATGTTATCAGCGTCTTTGCTCGATTGGGATATTTTTGTTCTAGTAGGTGTCACCACCATTTGTAGATTAATTTCTGCTTGGAGCTAATGGCTTTGTAGGTCTCCGTGACCATCCCATGTCCTCCGTTTTATGTAAATTTTCTGTGTTATCATGTGTAGTTGAATGATGGTGTGTATTGTGTTAAAAGTGACTCGTGTGGAGGGGGAGATCATCCTTCTTCTGATAGTGAAACCTTCATTCTTGATTCTTCATGTAATTGAGTTATTTAGTAATTCAAAATTGGTTAGTCGTAAGATATTTGTCGTAGAGAATGTGTGAGAATGTTGGGTGTGTTTCGTGGTAGTATCCACGTGTGTTGTTGTGAGAGATTTTACTGTACAGTGTATTTTTGTTTTGCTTCTTCATGACAAAACATCTTCTATCTTGAGTCTTCATGTAAATTTAGGGGGGTTAATAAGATTCCAATGAATTGTGTGTTTATTGGTTGGGTGCTGAGCATGGTATGGATCTGTAGGCAATCTTTTCTGTTGCGTGAATTTTGTGTTTGTATATGGAGGACATGAGGTATAAGGTTATTTAGCCATTTATAAATAGTGCATTTGTTTCTTTCGATCACTCTTCCTTTCAGCAACATGTTAGTTTGCTTACTATTGTGTCTATGTTAAGCAACATTCAGCTCCATTCTGATCCATATCTTTTCCTTTACGTGCTAGTTTTGGTCCGCCCCGAGTGCTTTATTTCCTCGGTACCCTCCGTTTTTGGAGAGCTTTCCCCTATCCGCCACCTGGGGAGGCGCCCGATGGGGGACTAGCAAACCCCACACGGGAAAAAATGATAGCATTCTGTTCATTTTTTGCTATATTCTAGCTCAATTATCACTGTCACAATATTTAGAAAGATTGAGCTCATTTCAACCCAATGTCAATGGAATGTATGCTATGGATAATAAGTAATTTGTATTGCACTTTTGTTGTGCATTAGCTATCATATGCTGTCTCATATTTACAATCTTGTATGCATTCTTCTGCTTTAACTGAATAATATGATAGCAAGGTTGAAGTCAGTTTTTGTTAATTCTGTTAGCAAATCATAGTATGAGACTGAATACCTCATACATGGACATTTCTTTCAGTCATTATTAGTATTTCATTAACTGTTCCTTGCCGTTTCATTGCCCTTATGCTGTTTCTCATATTTCAGACTGGAAGTGCCAGTTTAGAAACCACTTAGGGGAACAACATGTCTGCTCATATGGAACATAGGCATACTCATTCTGGTAGGTGTCACCACCATATGTAAATTAATATCTGCTTGCAGCTAATGGCTTTGTAGGTCTCAGTGACCATACTATATCCTCCATTTATGTAAATTGTCTGTGTTATCACATTGAGTTGACGATTGTTTGTGTTGTCTTAAGTGTCACTTTTGTGAGGGTACATCTTCTTTCATTTTGATTGTGAAATCTTCTTTCTTGATTCTTCATGTAGTTGATTTATGTAGCAGTTGAAAATTGGTACGGTGTAAGAAATTTGTTATTTAGAGATTGTGTCAGATGTTTGGATGTGCTTCCGTGGCAAAAGCCACTTGTGTTGGTGTGACAGTATATGCTGTACAGTACATTTGTGTTTTGATTCTTCTTGCTAGAACATCTTCTTTCTTGAATCTTCATGTAATTTGGTACAGTGTAAGAAATTTGTTATAGATATTGTGTGACAATGTTGGATGTGTAGGCGTGGTAGTATCCACTTGAATTGATGTGAGAGGATTTTCTGTGATTTTGTGTTTTGATTCTTCGTGATGAAACCTCTTCTTTCTTGACTCTTCATGTAATATAGGGGAGGAAATAGTTTTTCTGAATAGTTTCATTGTCGGGTAGGTGTTGAATGTTGTAAGGAGCAGTATGCACTCTGTTCTGTTGTTATGTGAATTCTAAGTTTTTTATGGAGGATATGTTGTATAAGTTTTTCTGCCATTTTTAAATAGTGCATAGCTTTCTTTATCAATCTAATCATTACAGTTACTTATTAGCTCGATTATCACTGTCTGCATATTTTTCAACATTTCCCTCTGTACAGTGGAACATGATTCATAATGTATGCTATGCATAAGAAATATTTATTATTGACTTGAACAGTGCATTAGTTGTAGTTTCCAGTTTCCGATTTTCCATCTTGTGTGTTCACTATTTAATATATGTAATTATACAATAGCATCACACAAACATTTTTTTAAATTTATTGTCTTGCCATATGGCTCTATCAGTGTGATTACTTCAACCATGACAATTGTTTGACACATGATTTCTATCTTATCAACTGTGGACACTAATTTTTTAGTGTTATTCTATCTACAATACTTGTCATAATTTGTACTTTAAGTGCCAATTCTGACATTACTACGATTAGCAGCATGTTTGCTCTTGTGTTGTATGCCCATACCAGTCAGTGTCACCACCATATGTAAATTAATATCTGCTTGAAGCTAATGGCTTTGTAGGTCTCGGTGACCATACCATATCCCCAATTATGTAAATTGTCTGTGTTATCACGTTGAGTTGAATGATTGTTTGTGTTGTATTAAGAGTTACATTTGTGAGGGTACATCTTCTTTCTTGTGATTGCGAAATCTTCTTTCTTGATTCTTCATGTAGTTGATCTATGTAGCAGTTGAAAAATGGTACGGTGTAAGAAATTTGTTAAAGAGATTTGTGATGTTTGGATGTGTTTCCGTGGCAGCAGCCATTGTGTTGTTGTGACAGTATATGCTGTACAGTAAATTTGTGTTTGGATTCTTCTTGATACAACATCTTCTTTCTTGAATCTTCATGTAATTTGGTACGGTGTAAGAAATTTGTTGTAGATATTGTGTGACAATGTTGGGTGTGTTGGCGTGGTAGTATCCACTTGAATTTATGTGAGAGGTTTTTCTGTAATTTTGTGTTTTGATTCTTCATGATAAAAGCTCTTCTTTCTTGAATCTTCGTGTAATTTAGGGGGGAAATAGTTTTTGGTGAATAGTGTCATTTCGGGTAGGTGTTGAATGTTGTAAGGAACTGTGTGCAATCTGTTCTGTTGTTATGTGAATAATTAGTTTTTATAAGGAGGATATGTGGTATAGGTTATTCTGCCATTTATAAATATACATAGGCTTCTTTATAAATGTCATCAATTTCAGCTACAAATTAGCTCATTTATCGTTGTTTATATTTAACAACATTTAACAGCTGCGTTCAAGTCTACATCATTTGAATGTATTCTATGGAAAATAAATAATTGGTATCGCACCTGATTAGTGTATCAGTTGTCTGCCTTTGTAGTCCACTGGACTGCATAGTGCGTTGACACGCAGGGGGCCCGGCTTAGTCTCCCGGTCGTCTCGGCACTTTTCTTCGGTCGGGAACTGCGTGCTAGTGCCATTATCATCTTAGGCATGCATGTCGCCCGTATGGAGACACCTGAATGGACTTGCACCATCCTGGCTGGACGCAATCTCAGCTGGGATGTAATGGCTAAAAATTCCACATGTTCATCATCATCAGTGTCTCTGTTACAGTTTCCAATATAGGTTTAGTATGTGTTTTGCTTGCTGTTCCATTTACTGAAAAATATAAAATGCAACATTTAAATGCTTTTCTTTCATTGTGTAGCTGAATCTCATAATCGAGTGGTTAAAATCTACCATGGATATTACTTTCTCTCAGCTGTTATCATTCTTTAACTGTTCTTAGAAGTTTCAATACTGATTGACCAATTACAATATTTGTCATTTATGGTATTGCAAGAGGATGTTCCCCAACAACACATGTTATCAGCGTCTTTGCTCGATTGGGATATTTTTGTTCTAGTAGGTGTCACCACCATTTGTAGATTAATTTCTGCTTGGAGCTAATGGCTTTGTAGGTCTCCGTGACTGTCCCATGTCCTCCGTTTTATGTAAATTTTCTGTGTTATCATGTGTAGTTGAATGATGGTGTGTATTGTGTTAAAAGTGACTCGTGTGGGGGGGAGATCATCTTTCTTCTGATAGTGAAACCTTCATTCTTGATTCTTCATGTAATTGAGTTATTTAGTAATTCAAAATTGGTTAGTCGTAAGATATTTGTCGTAGAGAATGTGTGAGAATGTTGGGTGTGTTTCGTGGTAGTATCCACGTGTGTTGTTGTGAGAGAGTTTACTGTACAGTGTATTTTTGTTTCGCTTCTTCATGACAAAACATCTTCTATCTTGAGTCTTCATGTAAATTTAAGGGGGTTAATAAGATTGCAATGAATTGTGTGTTTATTGGTTGGGTGCTGAGCATGGTATGGATCTGTAGGCAATCTTTTCTGTTACGTGAATTTTGTGTTTGTATATGGAGGACATGAGGTATAAGGTTATTTAGCCATTTATAAATAGTGCATTTGTTTCTTTCGATCACTCTTCCTTTCAGCAACATGTTAGTTTGCTTACTATTGTGTCTATGTTTAGCAACATTCAGCTCCATTCTGATACATATCTTTTCCTTTACGTGCTAGTTTTGGTCCGCCCCGAGTGCTTTATTTCCTCAGTACCCTCCGTTTTTGGAGAGCTTTCCCCTATCCGCCACCTGGGGAGGCGCCCGATGGGGGACTAGCAAACCCCAACGGGAAAAAATGATAGCATTCTGATCATTTTTGGCTATATTCTAGCTCAGTTATCACTGTCACAATATTTAGAAAGATTGAGCTCATTTCAACCCAATGTCAATGGAATGTATGCTATGGATAATAAGTAATTTGTATTGCACTTTTGTTGTGCATTAGCTATCATATGCTGTCTCATATTTACAATCTTGTATGCATTCTTCTGCTTTAACTGAATAATATGATAGCAAGGTTGAAGTCAGTTTTTGTTAATTCTATTAGCAAATCATAGTATGAGACTGAATACCTCATACATGAACATTTCTCTCAGTCATTATTAGTATTTCATTAACTGTTCCATGCCGTTTCATTGCCCTTATGCTGTTTCTCATATTTCAGACTGGATGTGCCAGTTTAGAAACCACTTAGGGGAACAACATGTCTGCTCATATGGAACATAGGCATACTCATTCTGGTAGGTGTCACCACCATATGTAAATTAATATCTGCTTGCAGCTAATGGCTTTGTAGGTCTCAGTGACCATACTATATCCTCCATTTATGTAAATTGTCTGTGTTATCACATTGAGTTGACGATTGTTTGTGTTGTCTTAAGTGTCACTTTTGTGAGGGTACACCTTCTTTCTTGTGATTGTGAAATCTTCTTTTTTGATTCTTCATGTAGTTGATTTATGTAGCAGTTGAAAATTGGTACGGTGTAAGAAATTTGTTATTTAGAGATTGTGTCAGATGTTTGGATGTGCTTCCGTGGCAAAAGCCACTTGTGTTGGTGTGACAGTATATGCTGTACAGTACATTTGTGTTTTGATTCTTCTTGCTAGAACATCTTCTTTCTTGAATCTTCATGTAATTTGGTACAGTGTAAGAAATTTGTTATAGATATTGTGTGACAATGTTGGATGTGTTGGCGTGGTAGTATCCACTTGAATTGATGTGAGAGGATTTTCTGTGATTTTGTGTTTTGATTCTTCGTGATGAAACCTCTTCTTTCTTGACTCTTCATGTAATATAGGGGAGGAAATAGTTTTTCTGAATAGTTTCATTGTCGGGTAGGTGTTGAATGTTGTAAGGAGCAGTATGCACTCTGTTCTGTTGTTATGTGAATTCTAAGTTTTTTATGGAGGATAAGTTGTATAAGTTTTTCTGCCATTTTTAAATAGTGCATAGCTTTCTTTATCAATCTAATCATTACAGTTACTTATTAGCTCGATTATCACTGTCTGCATAATTTTCAACATTTCCCTCTGTACAGTGGAACATGATTCATAATGTATGCTATGCATAAGAAATATTTATTATTGACTTGGACAGTGCATTAGTTGTAGTTTCCAGTTTCCGATTTTCCATCTTGTGTGTTCACTATTTAATATATGTAATTATACAATAGCATCACACAAACTTTTTATTTTTATTTTTTTTATTTATTGTCTTGCCATATGGCTCTATCAGTGTGATTACTTCAACCATGACAATTGTTTGACACATGATTTCTATCTTATCAACTGTGGACACTAATTGTTTAGTGTTATTCTATCTACAATACTTGTCATAATTTGTACTTTAAGTGCCAATTCTGACATTACTACGATTAGCAGCATGTTTGCTCTTGTGTTGTATGCCCATACCAGTCAGTGTCACCACCATATGTAAATTAATATCTGCTTGAAGCTAATGGCTTTGTAGGTCTCGGTGACCATACCATATCCTCCATTTATGTAAATTGTCTGTGTTATCACGTTGAGTTGAATGATTGTTTGTGTTGTATTAAGAGTTACATTTGTGAGGGTACATCTTCTTTCTTGTGATTGTGAAATCTTCTTTCTTGATTCTTCATGTAGTTGATCTATGTAGCAGTTGAAAAATGGTACGGTGTAAGAAATTTGTTAAAGAGATTTGTGATGTTTGGATGTGTTTCCGTGGCAGCAGCCATTGTGTTGTTGTGACAGTATATGCTGTACAGTAAATTTGTGTTTGGATTCTTCTTGATACAACATCTTCTTTCTTGAATCTTCATGTAATTTGGTACGGTGTAAGAAATTTGTTGTAGATATTGTGTGACAATGCTGGGTGTGTTGGCGTGGTAGTATCCACTTGAATTTATGTGAGAGGTTTTTCTGTAATTTTGTGTTTTGATTCTTCATGATAAAAGCTCTTCTTTCTTGAATCTTCGTGTAATTTAGGGGGGAAATAGTTTTTGGTGAATAGTGTCATTTCGGGTAGGTGTTGAATGTTGTAAGGAACTGTGTGCAATCTGTTCTGTTGTTATGTGAATAATTAGTTTTTATAAGGAGGATATGTGGTATAGGTTATTCTGCCATTTTTAAATATACATAGGCTTCTTTGTAAATGTCATCATTTTCAGCTACAAATTAGCTCATTTATCGTTGTTTATATTTAACAACATTTAACAGCTGCGTTCAAGTCTACATCATTTGAATGTATTCTATGGAAAATAAATAATTGGTATCGCACCTGATTAGTGTATCAGTTGTCCGCCTCCGTAGTCCACTGGACTGCATAGTGCGTTGACACGCAGGGGGCCCGGCTTAGTCTCCCGGTCGTCTCGGCACTTTTCTTCGGTCGGGAACTGCGTGCTAGTGCCATTATCATCTTAGGCATGCATGTCGCCCGTATGGAGACACCTGAATGGACATGCACCATCCTGGCTGGATGCAATCTCAGCTGGGATGTAATGGCTAAAAATTCCACATGTTCATCATCATCAGTGTCTCTGTTACAGTTTCCAATATAGGTTTAGTATTTGTTTTGCTTCCTGTTCCATTTACTGAAAAATATAAAATGCAACATTTAAATGCTTTTCTTTCATCGTGTAGCTGAATCTCATAATCGAGTGGTTAAAATCTCCCATGGATATTACTTTCTCTCAGCTGTTATCATTTTTTAACTGTTCTTAGAAGTTTCAATACTGATTGACCAATTACAATATTTGTCATTTATGGTATTGCAAGAGGATGTTCCCCAAAAACACATGTTATCAGCGTCTTTGCTCGATTGGGATATTTTTGTTCTAGTAGGTGTCACCACCATTTGTAGATTAATTTCTGCTTGGAGCAAATGGCTTTGTAGGTCTCCGTGACCATCCCATGTCCTCCGTTTTATGTAAATTTTCTGTGTTATCATGTGTAGTTGAATGATGGTGTGTATTGTGTTAAAAGTGACTCGTGTGGGGGGGAGATCATCTTTCTTCTGATAGTGAAACCTTCATTTTTGATTCTTCATGTAATTGAGTTATTTAGTAATTCAAAATTGGTTAGTCGTGAGATATTTGGCGTAGAGAATGTGTGAGAATGTTGGGTGTGTTTCGTGGTAGTATCCACGTGTGTTGTTGTGAGAGATTTTACTGTACAGTGTATTTTTGTTTTGCTTCTTCATGACAAAACATCTTCTATCTTGAGTCTTCATGTAAATTTAGGGGGGTTAATAAGATTGCAATGAATTGTGTGTTTATTGGTTGGGTGCTGAGCATGGTATGGATCTGTAGGCAATCTTTTCTGTTGCGTAAATTTTGTGTTTGTATATGGAGGACATGAGGTATAAGGTTATTTAGCCATTTATAAATAGTGCATTTGTTTCTTTCGATCACTCTTCCTTTCAGCAACATGTTAGTTTGCTTACTATTGTGTCTATGTTTAGCAACATTCAGCTCCATTCTGATACATATCTTTTCCTTTACGTGCTAGTTTTGGTCCGCCCCGAGTGCTTTATTTCCTCAGTACCCTCCGTTTTTGGAGAGCTTTCCCCTATCCGCCACCTGGGGAGGCGCCCGATGGGGGACTAGCAAACCCCACACGGGAAAAAATGATAGCATTCTGATCATTTTTGGCTATATTCTAGCTCAGTTATCACTGTCACAATATTTAGAAAGATTGAGCTCATTTCAACCCAATGTCAATTGAATGTATGCTATGGATAATAAGTAATTTGTATTGCACTTTTGTTGTGCATTAGCTATCATATGCTGTCTCATATTTACAATCTTGTATGCATTCTTCTGCTTTAACTGAATAATATGATAGCAAGGTTGAAGTCAGTTTTTGTTAATTCTATTAGCAAATCATAGTATGAGACTGAATACCTCATACATGAACATTTCTCTCAGTCATTATTAGTATTTCATTAACTGTTCCATGCCGTTTCATTGCCCTTATGCTGTTTCTCATATTTCAGACTGGATGTGCCAGTTTAGAAACCACTTAGGGGAACAACATGTCTGCTCATATGGAACATAGGCATACTCATTCTGGTAGGTGTCACCACCATATGTAAATTAATATCTGCTTGCAGCTAATGGCTTTGTAGGTCTCAGTGACCATACTATATCCTCCATTTATGTAAATTGTCTGTGTTATCACATTGAGTTGACGATTGTTTGTGTTGTCTTAAGTGTCACTTTTGTGAGGGTACATCTTCTTTCTTGTGATTGTGAAATCTTCTTTCTTGATTCTTCATGTAGTTGATTTATGTAGCAGTTGAAAATTGGTACGGTGTAAGAAATTTGTTATTTAGAGATTGTGTCAGATGTTTGGATGTGCTTCCGTGGCAAAAGCCACTTGTGTTGGTGTGACAGTATTTGCTGTACAGTACATTTGTGTTTTGATTCTTCTTGATAGAACATCTTCTTTCTTGAATCTTCATGTAATTTGGTACAGTGTAAGAAATTTGTTATAGATATTGTGTGACAATGTTGGATGTGTTGGCGTGGTAGTATCCACTTGAATTGATGTGAGAGGATTTTCTGTGATTTTGTGTTTTGATTCTTCGTGATGAAACCTCTTCTTTCTTGACTCTTCATGTAATATAGGGGAGGAAATAGTTTTTCTGAATAGTTTCATTGTCGGGTAGGTGTTGAATGTTGTAAGGAGCAGTATGCACTCTGTTCTGCTGTTATGTGAATTCTAAGTTTTTTATGGAGGATATGTTGTATAAGTTTTTCTGACATTTTTAAGTAGTGCATAGCTTTCTTTATCAATCTAATCATTACAGTTACTTATTAGCTCGATTATCACTGTCTGCATATTTTTCAACATTTCCCTCTGTACAGTGGAACATGATTCATAATGTATGCTATGCATAAGAAATATTTATTATTGACTTGAACAGTGCATTAGTTGTAGTTTCCAGTTTCCGATTTTCCATCTTGTGTGTTCACTATTTAATATATGTAATTATACAATAGCATCACACAAACATTTTTGTTTTTAAATTTATTGTCTTGCCATATGGCTCTATCAGTGTGATTACTTCAACCATGACAATTGTTTGACACATGATTTCTATCTTATCAACTGTGGACACTAATTTTTTAGTGTTATTCTATCTACAATACTTGTCATAATTTGTACTTTAAGTGCCAATTCTGACATTACTACGATTAGCAGCATGTTTGCTCTTGTGTTGTATGCCCATACCAGTCAGTGTCACCACCATATGTAAATTAATATCTGCTTGAAGCTAATGGCTTTGTAGGTCTCGGTGACCATACCATATCCTCCATTTATGTAAATTGTCTGTGTTATCACGTTGAGTTGAATGATTGTTTGTGTTGTATTAAGAGTTACATTTGTGAGGGTACATCTTCTTTCTTGTGATTGTGAAATCTTCTTTCTTGATTCTTCATGTAGTTGATCTATGTAGCAGTTGAAAAATGGTACGGTGTAAGAAATTTGTTAAAGAGATTTGTGATGTTTGGATGTGTTTCCGTGGCAGCAGCCATTGTGTTGTTGTGACAGTATATGCTGTACAGTAAATTTGTGTTTGGATTCTTCTTGATACAACATCTTCTTTCTTGAATCTTCATGTAATTTGGTACGGTGTAAGAAATTGGTTGTAGATATTGTGTGACAATGCTGGGTGTGTTGGCGTGGTAGTATCCACTTGAATTTATGTGAGAGGTTTTTCTGTAATTTTGTGTTTTGATTCTTCATGATAAAAGCTCTTCTTTCTTGAATCTTCGTGTAATTTAGGGGGGAAATAGTTTTTGGTGAATAGTGTCATTTCGGGTAGGTGTTGAATGTTGTAAGGAACTGTGTGCAATCTGTTCTGTTGTTATGTGAATAATTAGTTTTTATAAGGAGGATATGTGGTATAGGTTATTCTGCCATTTTTAAATATACATAGGCTTCTTTATAAATGTCATCATTTTCAGCTACAAATTAGCTCATTTATCGTTGTTTATATTTAACAACATTTAACAGCTGCGTTCAAGTCTACATCATTTGAATGTATTCTATGGAAAATAAATAATTGGTATCGCACCTGATTAGTGTATCAGTTGTCCGCCTCCGTAGTCCACTGGACTGCATAGTGCGTTGACACGCAGGGGGCCCGGCTTAGTCTCCCGGTCGTCTCGGCACTTTTCTTCGGTCGGGAACTGCGTGCTAGTGCCATTATCATCTTAGGCATGCATGTCGCCCGTATGGAGACACCTGAATGGACTTGCACCATCCTGGCTGGATGCAATCTCAGCTGGGATGTAATGGCTAAAAATTCCACATGTTCATCATCATCAGTGTCTCTGTTACAGTTTCCAATATAGGTTTAGTATTTGTTTTGCTTCCTGTTCCATTTACTGAAAAATATAAAATGCAACATTTAAATGCTTTTCTTTCATCGTGTAGCTGAATCTCATAATCGAGTGGTTAAAATCTCCCATGGATATTACTTTCTCTCAGCTGTTATCATTCTTTAACTGTTCTTAGAAGTTTCAATACTGATTGACCAATTACAATATTTGTCATTTATGGTATTGCAAGAGGATGTTCCCCAAAAACACATGTTATCAGCGTCTTTGCTCGATTGGGATATTTTTGTTCTAGTAGGTGTCACCACCATTTGTAGATTAATTTCTGCTTGGAGCAAATGGCTTTGTAGGTCTCCGTGACCATCCCATGTCCTCCGTTTTATGTAAATTTTCTGTGTTATCATGTGTAGTTGAATGATGGTGTGTATTGTGTTAAAAGTGACTCGTGGGGGGGGGGGGGGGAGATCATCTTTCTTCTGATAGTGAAACCTTCATTCTTGATTCTTCATGTAATTGAGTTATTTAGTAATTCAAAATTGGTTAGTCGTGAGATATTTGGCGTAGAGAATGTGTGAGAATGTTGGGTGTGTTTCGTGGTAGTATCCACGTGTGTTGTTGTGAGAGATTTTACTGTACAGTGTATTTTTGTTTTGCTTCTTCATGACAAAACATCTTCTATCTTGAGTCTTCATGTAAATTTAGGGGGGTTAATAAGATTGCAATGAATTGTGTGTTTATTGGTTGGGTGCTGAGCATGGTATGGATCTGTAGGCAATCTTTTCTGTTGCGTGAATTTTGTGTTTGTATATGGAGGACATGAGGTATAAGGTTATTTAGCCATTTATAAATAGTGCATTTGTTTCTTTCGATCACTCTTCCTTTCAGCAACATGTTAGTTTGCTTACTATTGTGTCTATGTTAAGCAACATTCAGCTCCATTCTGATCCATATCTTTTCCTTTACGTGCTAGTTTTGGTCCGCCCCGAGTGCTTTATTTCCTCAGTACCCTCCGTTTTTGGAGAGCTTTCCCCTATCCGCCACCTGGGGAGGCGCCCGATGGGGGACTAGCAAACCCCACACGGGAAAAAATGATAGCATTCTGATCATTTTTGGCTATATTCTAGCTCAGTTATCACTGTCACAATATTTAGAAAGATTGAGCTCATTTCAACCCAATGTCAATGGAATGTATGCTATGGATAATAAGTAATTTGTATTGCACTTTTGTTGTGCATTAGCTATCATATGCTGTCTCATATTTACAATCTTGTATGCATTCTTCTGCTTTAACTGAATAATATGATAGCAAGGTTGAAGTCAGTTTTTGTTAATTCTATTAGCAAATCATAGTATGAGACTGAATACCTCATACATGAACATTTCTCTCAGTCATTATTAGTATTTCATTAACTGTTCCATGCCGTTTCATTGCCCTTATGCTGTTTCTCATATTTCAGACTGGATGTGCCAGTTTAGAAACCACTTAGGGGAACAACATGTCTGCTCATATGGAACATAGGCATACTCATTCTGGTAGGTGTCACCACCATATGTAAATTAATATCTGCTTGCAGCTAATGGCTTTGTAGGTCTCAGTGACCATACTATATCCTCCATTTATGTAAATTGTCTGTGTTATCACATTGAGTTGACGATTGTTTGTGTTGTCTTAAGTGTCACTTTTGTGAGGGTACATCTTCTTTCTTGTGATTGTGAAATCTTCTTTTTTGATTCTTCATGTAGTTGATTTATGTAGCAGTTGAAAATTGGTACGGTGTAAGAAATTTGTTATTTAGAGATTGTGTCAGATGTTTGGATGTGCTTCCGTGGCAAAAGCCACTTGTGTTGGTGTGACAGTATTTGCTGTACAGTACATTTGTGTTTTGATTCTTCTTGATAGAACATCTTCTTTCTTGAATCTTCATGTAATTTGGTACAGTGTAAGAAATTTGTTATAGATATTGTGTGACAATGTTGGATGTGTTGGCGTGGTAGTATCCACTTGAATTGATGTGAGAGGATTTTCTGTGATTTTGTGTTTTGATTCTTCGTGATGAAACCTCTTCTTTCTTGACTCTTCATGTAATATAGGGGAGGAAATAGTTTTTCTGAATAGTTTCATTGTCGGGTAGGTGTTGAATGTTGTAAGGAGCAGTATGCACTCTGTTCTGTTGTTATGTGAATTCTAAGTTTTTTATGGAGGATATGTTGTATAAGTTTTTCTGCCATTTTTAAATAGTGCATAGCTTTCTTTATCAATCTAATCATTACAGTTACTTATTAGCTCGATTATCACTGTCTGCATATTTTTCAACATTTCCCTCTGTACAGTGGAACATGATTCATAATGTATGCTATGCATAAGAAATATTTATTATTGACTTGAACAGTGCATTAGTTGTAGTTTCCAGTTTCCGATTTTCCATCTTGTGTGTTCACTATTTAATATATGTAATTATACAATAGCATCACTCAAACATTTCTTTTAAAATTTATTGTCTTGCCATATGGCTCTATCAGTGTGATTACTTCAACCATGACAATTGTTTGACACATGATTTCTATCTTATCAACTGTGGACACTAATTTTTTAGTGTTATTCTATCTACAATACTTGTCATAATTTGTACTTTAAGTGACAATTCTGACATTACTACGATTAGCAGCATGTTTGCTCTTGTGTTGTATGCCCATACCAGTCAGTGTCACCACCATATGTAAATTAATATCTGCTTGAAGCTAATGGCTTTGTAGGTCTCGGTGACCATACCATATCCTCCATTTATGTAAATTGTCTGTGTTATCACGTTGAGTTGAATGATTGTTTGTGTTGTATTAAGAGTTACATTTGTGAGGGTACATCTTCTTTCTTGTGATTGTGAAATCTTCTTTCTTGATTCTTCATGTAGTTGATCTATGTAGCAGTTGAAAAATGGTACGGTGTAAGAAATTTGTTAAAGAGATTTGTGATGTTTGGATGTGTTTCCGTGGCAGCAGCCATTGTGTTGTTGTGACAGTATATGCTGTACAGTAAATTTGTGTTTGGATTCTTCTTGATACAACATCTTCTTTCTTGAATCTTCATGTAATTTGGTACGGTGTAAGAAATTTGTTGTAGATATTGTGTGACAATGCTGGGTGTGTTGGCGTGGTAGTATCCACTTGAATTTATGTGAGAGGTTTTTCTGTAATTTTGTGTTTTGATTCTTCATGATAAAAGCTCTTCTTTCTTGAATCTTCGTGTAATTTAGGGGGGAAATAGTTTTTGGTGAATAGTGTCATTTCGGGTAGGTGTTGAATGTTGTAAGGAACTGTGTGCAATCTGTTCTGTTGTTATGTGAATAATTAGTTTTTATAAGGAGGATATGTGGTATAGGTTATTCTGCCATTTTTAAATATACATAGGCTTCTTTATAAATGTCATCATTTTCAGCTACAAATTAGCTCATTTATCGTTGTTTATATTTAACAACATTTAACAGCTGCGTTCAAGTCTACATCATTTGAATGTATTCTATGGAAAATAAATAATTGGTATCGCACCTGATTAGTGTATCAGTTGTCCGCCTCCGTAGTCCACTGGACTGCATAGTGCGTTGACACGCAGGGGGCCCGGCTTAGTCTCCCGGTCGTCTCGGCACTTTTCTTCGGTCGGGAACTGCGTGCTAGTGCCATTATCATCTTAGGCATGCATGTCGCCCGTATGGAGACACCTGAATGGACTTGCACCATCCTGGCTGGATGCAATCTCAGCTGGGATGTAATGGCTAAAAATTCCACATGTTCATCATCATCAGTGTCTCTGTTACAGTTTCCAATATAGGTTTAGTATTTGTTTTGCTTCCTGTTCCATTTACTGAAAAATATAAAATGCAACATTTAAATGCTTTTCTTTCATCGTGTAGCTGAATCTCATAATCGAGTGGTTAAAATCTCCCATGGATATTACTTTCTCTCAGCTGTTATCATTTTTTAACTGTTCTTAGAAGTTTCAACACTGATTGACCAATTACAATATTTGTCATTTATGGTATTGCAAGAGGATGTTCCCCAAAAACACATGTTATCAGCGTCTTTGCTCGATTGGGATATTTTTGTTCTAGTAGGTGTCACCACCATTTGTAGATTAATTTCTGCTTGGAGCAAATGGCTTTGTAGGTCTCCGTGACCATCCCATGTCCTCCGTTTTATGTAAATTTTCTGTGTTATCATGTGTAGTTGAATGATGGTGTGTATTGTGTTAAAAGTGACTCGTGGGGGGGGGGGGGGGAGATCATCTTTCTTCTGATAGTGAAACCTTCATTCTTGATTCTTCATGTAATTGAGTTATTTAGTAATTCAAAATTGGTTAGTCGTGAGATATTTGGCGTAGAGAATGTGTGAGAATGTTGGGTGTGTTTCGTGGTAGTATCCACGTGTGTTGTTGTGAGAGATTTTACTGTACAGTGTATTTTTGTTTTGCTTCTTCATGACAAAACATCTTCTATCTTGAGTCTTCATGTAAATTTAGGGGGGTTAATAAGATTGCAATGAATTGTGTGTTTATTGGTTGGGTGCTGAGCATGGTATGGATCTGTAGGCAATCTTTTCTGTTGCGTGAATTTTGTGTTTGTATATGGAGGACATGAGGTATAAGGTTATTTAGCCATTTATAAATAGTGCATTTGTTTCTTTCGATCACTCTTCCTTTCAGCAACATGTTAGTTTGCTTACTATTGTGTCTATGTTTAGCAACATTCAGCTCCATTCTGATACATATCTTTTCCTTTACGTGCTAGTTTTGGTCCGCCCCGAGTGCTTTATTTCCTCAGTACCCTCCGTTTTTGGAGAGCTTTCCCCTATCCGCCACCTGGGGAGGCGCCCGATGGGGGACTAGCAAACCCCACACGGGAAAAAATGATAGCATTCTGATCATTTTTGGCTATATTCTAGCTCAGTTATCACTGTCACAATATTTAGAAAGATTGAGCTCATTTCAACCCAATGTCAATGGAATGTATGCTATGGATAATAAGTAATTTGTATTGCACTTTTGTTGTGCATTAGCTATCATATGCTGTCTCATATTTACAATCTTGTATGCATTCTTCTGCTTTAACTGAATAATATGATAGCAAGGTTGAAGTCAGTTTTTGTTAATTCTATTAGCAAATCATAGTATGAGACTGAATACCTCATACATGAACATTTCTCTCAGTCATTATTAGTATTTCATTAACTGTTCCATGCCGTTTCATTGCCCTTATGCTGTTTCTCATATTTCAGACTGGATGTGCCAGTTTAGAAACCACTTAGGGGAACAACATGTCTGCTCATATGGAACATAGGCATACTCATTCTGGTAGGTGTCACCACCATATGTAAATTAATATCTGCTTGCAGCTAATGGCTTTGTAGGTCTCAGTGACCATACTATATCCTCCATTTATGTAAATTGTCTGTGTTATCACATTGAGTTGACGATTGTTTGTGTTGTCTTAAGTGTCACTTTTGTGAGGGTACATCTTCTTTCTTGTGATTGTGAAATCTTCTTTTTTGATTCTTCATGTAGTTGATTTATGTAGCAGTTGAAAATTGGTACGGTGTAAGAAATTTGTTATTTAGAGATTGTGTCAGATGTTTGGATGTGCTTCCGTGGCAAAAGCCACTTGTGTTGGTGTGACAGTATTTGCTGTACAGTACATTTGTGTTTTGATTCTTCTTGATAGAACATCTTCTTTCTTGAATCTTCATGTAATTTGGTACAGTGTAAGAAATTTGTTATAGATATTGTGTGACAATGTTGGATGTGTTGGCGTGGTAGTATCCACTTGAATTGATGTGAGAGGATTTTCTGTGATTTTGTGTTTTGATTCTTCGTGATGAAACCTCTTCTTTCTTGACTCTTCATGTAATATAGGGGAGGAAATAGTTTTTCTGAATAGTTTCATTGTCGGGTAGGTGTTGAATGTTGTAAGGAGCAGTATGCACTCTGTTCTGTTGTTATGTGAATTCTAAGTTTTTTATGGAGGATATGTTGTATAAGTTTTTCTGCCATTTTTAAATAGTGCATAGCTTTCTTTATCAATCTAATCATTACAGTTACTTATTAGCTCGATTATCACTGTCTGCATATTTTTCAACATTTCCCTCTGTACAGTGGAACATGATTCATAATGTATGCTATGCATAAGAAATATTTATTATTGACTTGAACAGTGCATTAGTTGTAGTTTCCAGTTTCCGATTTTCCATCTTGTGTGTTCACTATTTAATATATGTAATTATACAATAGCATCACACAAACATTTTTGTTTTTAAATTTATTGTCTTGCCATATGGCTCTATCAGTGTGATTACTTCAACCATGACAATTGTTTGACACATGATTTCTATCTTATCAACTGTGGACACTAATTGTTTAGTGTTATTCTATCTACAATACTTGTCATAATTTGTACTTTAAGTGCCAATTCTGACATTACTACGATTAGCAGCATGTTTGCTCTTGTGTTGTATGCCCATACCAGTCAGTGTCACCACCATATGTAAATTAATATCTGCTTGAAGCTAATGGCTTTGTAGGTCTCGGTGACCATACCATATCCTCCATTTATGTAAATTGTCTGTGTTATCACGTTGAGTTGAATGATTGTTTGTGTTGTATTAAGAGTTACATTTGTGAGGGTACATCTTCTTTCTTGTGATTGTGAAATCTTCTTTCTTGATTCTTCATGTAGTTGATCTATGTAGCAGTTGAAAAATGGTACGGTGTAAGAAATTTGTTAAAGAGATTTGTGATGTTTGGATGTGTTTCCGTGGCAGCAGCCATTGTGTTGTTGTGACAGTATATGCTGTACAGTAAATTTGTGTTTGGATTCTTCTTGATACAACATCATCTTTCTTGAATCTTCATGTAATTTGGTACGGTGTAAGAAATTTGTTGTAGATATTGTGTGACAATGCTGGGTGTGTTGGCGTGGTAGTATCCACTTGAATTTATGTGAGAGGTTTTTCTGTAATTTTGTGTTTTGATTCTTCATGATAAAAGCTCTTCTTTCTTGAATCTTCGTGTAATTTAGGGGGGAAATAGTTTTTGGTGAATAGTGTCATTTCGGGTAGGTGTTGAATGTTGTAAGGAACTGTGTGCAATCTGTTCTGTTGTTATGTGAATAATTAGTTTTTATAAGGAGGATATGTGGTATAGGTTATTCTGCCATTTTTAAATATACATAGGCTTCTTTATAAATGTCATCATTTTCAGCTACAAATTAGCTCATTTATCGTTGTTTATATTTAACAACATTTAACAGCTGCGTTCAAGTCTACATCATTTGAATGTATTCTATGGAAAATAAATAATTGGTATCGCACCTGATTAGTGTATCAGTTGTCCGCCTCCGTAGTTCACTGGACTGCATAGTGCGTTGACACGCAGGGGGCCCGGCTTAGTCTCCCGGTTGTCTCGGCACTTTTCTTCACTCGGGAACTGCGTGCTAGTGCCATTATCATCTTAGGCATGCATGTCGCCCGTATGGAGACACCTGAATGGACTTGCACCATCCTGGCTGGATGCAATCTCAGCTGGGATGTAATGGCTAAAAATTCCACATGTTCATCATCATCAGTGTCTCTGTTACAGTTTCCAATATAGGTTTAGTATTTGTTTTGCTTCCTGTTCCATTTACAAAAAATATAAAATGCAACATTTAAATGCTTTTCTTTCATCGTGTAGCTGAATCTCATAATCGAGTGGTTAAAATCTCCCATGGATATTACTTTCTCTCAGCTGTTATCATTCTTTAACTGTTCTTAGAAGTTTCAATACTGATTGACCAATTACAATATTTGTCATTTATGGTATTGCAAGAGGATGTTCCCCAAAAACACATGTTATCAGCGTCTTTGCTCGATTGGGATATTTTTGTTCTAGTAGGTGTCACCACCATTTGTAGATTAATTTCTGCTTGGAGCAAATGGCTTTGTAGGTCTCCGTGACCATCCCATGTCCTCCGTTTTATGTAAATTTTCTGTGTTATCATGTGTAGTTGAATGATGGTGTGTATTGTGTTAAAAGTGACTCGTGTGGGGGGGGAGATCATCTTTCTTCTGATATTGAAACCGTCATTCTTGATTCTTCATGTAATTGAGTTATTTAGTAATTCAAAATTGGTTAGTTGTAAAATATTTGTCGTAGAGAATGTGTGAGAATGTTGGGTGTGTTTCGTGGTAGTATCCACGTGTGTTGTTGTGAGAGATTTTACTGTACAGTGTATTTTTGTTTTGCTTCTTCATGACAAAACATCTTCTATCTTGAGTCTTCATGTAAATTTTGGGGATAATAAGATTGCAATGAATTGTGTGTTTATTGGTTGGGTGCTGAGCATGGTATGGATCTGTAGGCAATCTTTTCTGTTGCGTGAATTTTGTGTTTGTATATGGAGGACATGAGGTATAAGGTTATTTAGCCATTTATAAATAGTGCATTTGTTTCTTTCGATCACTCTTCCTTTCAGGAACATGTTAGTTTGCTTACTATTGTGTCTATGTTTAGCAACATTCAGCTCCATTCTGATACATATCTTTTCCTTTACGTGCTAGTTTTGGTCCGCCCCGAGTGCTTTATTTCCTCGGTACCCTCCGTTTTTGGAGAGCTTTTCCCTATCCACCACCTGGGTAGGTGCCCGATGGGGGACTAGCAAACCCCACACGGGAAAAAATGATAGCATTCTGATCATTTTTGGCTATATTCTAGCTCAGTTATCACTGTCACAATATTTAGAAAGATTGAGCTCATTTCAACCCAATGTCAATGGAATGTATGCTATGGATAATAAGTAATTTGTATTGCACTTTTGTTGTGCATTAGCTATCATCTGCTGTCTCATATTTACAATCTTGTATGCATTCTTCTGCTTTAACTGAATAATATGATAGCAAGGTTGAAGTCAGTTTTTGTTAATTCTGTTAGCAAATCATAGTATGAGACTCAATACCTCATACATGAACATTTCTTTCAGTCATTATTAGTATTTCATTAACTGTTCCGTGCCGTTTCATTGCCCTTATGCTGTTTCTCATATTTCAGACTGGAAGTGCCGGTTTAGAAACCACTTAGGGGAACAACATGTCTGCTCATATGGAACATAGGCATACTCATTCTGGTAGGTGTCACCACCATATGTAAATTAATATCTGCTTGCAGCTAATGGCTTTGTAGGTCTCAGTGACCATACTATATCCTCCATTTATGTAAATTGTCTGTGTTATCACATTGAGTTGGCGATTGTTTGTGTTGTTTTAAGTGTCACTTTTGTGAGGGTACATCTTCTTTCTTGTGATTGTGAAATCTTCTTTCTTGATTCTTCATGTAGTTGATCTATGTAGCAGTTGAAAATTGGTACGGTGTAAGAAATTTGTTATTTAGAGATTGTGTCAGATGTTTGGATTTGCTTCCGTGGTAAAAGCCACTTGTGTTGGTGTGACAGTATTTGCTGTACAGTACATTTGTCTTTTGATTCTTCTTGCTAGAACATCTTCTTTCTTGAATCTTCATGTAATTTGGTACAGTGTAAGAAATTTGTTATAGATATTGTGTGACAATGTAGGATGTGTTGGCGTGGTAGTATCCACTTGAATTGATGTGAGAGGATTTTCTGTGATTTTGTGTTTTGATTCTTCGTGATGAAACCTCTTCTTTCTTGACTCTTCATGTAATATAGGGGAGGAAATAGTTTTTCTGAATAGTTTCATTGTCGGGTAGGTGTTGAATGTTGTAAGGAGCAGTATGCACTCTGTTCTGTTGTTATGTGAATTCTAAGTTTTTTATGGAGGATATGTTGTATAAGTTTTTCTGCCATTTTTAAATAGTGCATAGCTTTCTTTATCAATCTAATCATTACAGTTACTTATTAGCTCGATTATCACTGTCTGCATATTTTTCAACATTTCCCTCTGTACAGTGGAACATGATTCATAATGTATGCTATGCATAAGAAATATTTATTATTGATTTGGACAGTGCATTAGTTGTAGTTTCCAGTTTCCGATTTTCCATCTTGTGTGTTCACTATTTAATATGTGTAATTATACATTAGCATCACACAAACATTTTTTTTTTTAATTTATTGTCTTGCCATACGGCTCTATCAGTGTGATTACTTCAACCATGACAATTGTTTGACACATGATTTCTATCTTATCAACTGTGGACACTAATTGTTTAGTGTTATTCTATCTACAATACTTGTCATAATTTGTACTTTAAGTGACAATTCTGACATTACTACGATTAGCAGCATGTTTGCTCTTGTGTTGTATGCCCATACCAGTCAGTGTCACCACCATATGTAAATTAATATCTGCTTGCAGCTAATGGCTTTGTAGGTCTCAGTGACCATACTATATCCTCCATTTATGTAAATTGTCTGTGTTATCACGTTGAGTTGAATGATTGTTTGTGTTGTATTAAGAGTTACATTTGTAAGGGTACATCTTCTTTCTTGTGATTGTGAAATCTTCTTTCTTGATTCTTCATGTAGTTGATCTATGTAGCAGTTGAAAAATGGTACGGTGTAAGAAATTTGTTAAAGAGATTTGTGATGTTTGGATGTGTTTCCGTAGCAGCAGCCATTGTGTTGTTGTGACAGTATTTGCTGTACAGTAAATTTGTGTTTGGATTCTTCTTGATACAACATCTTCTTTCTTGAATCTTCATGTAATTTGGTACGGTGTAAGAAATTTGTTGTAGATATTGTGTGACAATGTTGGGTGTGTTGGCGTGGCAGTATCCACTTGAATTTATGTGAGAGGTTTTTCTGTAATTTTGTGTTTTGATTCTTCATGATAAAAGCTCTTCTTTCTTGAATCTTCGTGTAATTTAGGGGGGAAATAGTTTTTGGTGAATAGTGTCATTTCGGGTAGGTGTTGAATGTTGTAAGGAACTGTGTGCAGTCTGTTCTGTTGTTATGTGAATAATTAGTTTTTATAAGGAGGATATGTGGTATAGGTTATTCTGCAATTTTTAAATATACATAGGCTTCTTTATAAATGTCATCATTTTCAGCTACATATTAGCTCATTTATCGTTGTTTATATTTAACAACATTTAACAGCTGCGTTCAAGTCTACATCATTTGAATGTATTCTATGGAAAATAAATAATTGTTATCGCACCTGATTAGTGTATCAGTTGTCCGCCTCCGTAGTCAACTGGACTGCATAGTGCGTTGACACGCAGGGGGCCCGGCTTAGTCTCCCGGTCGTCTCGGCACTTTTCTTCACTCGGGAACTGCGTGCTAGTGCCATTATCATCTTAGGCATGCATGTCGCCCGTATGGAGACACCTGAATGGACTTGCACCATCCTGGCTGGACGCAATCTCAGCTGGGATGTAATGGCTAAAAATTCCACATGTTCATCATCATTAGTGTCTCTGTTACAGTTTCCAATATAGGTTTAGAATTTGTTTTGCTTCCTGTTCCATTTACTGAAAAATATAAAATGCAACATTTAAATGCTTTTCTTTCATCGTGTAGCTGAATCTCATAATCGAGTGGTTAAAATCTCCCATGGATATTACTTTCTCTCAGCTGTTATCATTCTTTAACTGTTCTTAGAAGTTTCAATACTGATTGACCAATTACAATATTTGTCATTTATGGTATTGCAAGAGGATGTTCCCCAACAACACATGTTATCAGCGTCTTTGCTCGATTGGGACATTTTTGTTCTAGTAGGTGTCACCACCATTTGTAGATTAATTTCTGCTTGGAGCTAATGGCTTTGTAGGTCTCCGTGACCATCCCATGTCCTCCGTTTTATGTAAATTTTCTGTGTTATCATGTGTAGTTGAATGATGGTGTGTATTGTGTTAAAAGTGACTCGTGTGGGGGGAGATCATCTTTCTTCTGATAGTGAAACCTTCATTTTTGATTCTTCATGTAATTGAGTTATTTAGTAATTCAAAATTGGTTAGTCGTAAGATATTTGTCGTAGAGAATGTGTGAGAATGTTGGGTGTGTTTCGTGGTAGTATCCACGTGTGTTGTTGTGAGAGATTTTACTGTACAGTGTATTTTTGTTTTGCTTCTTCATGACAAAACATCTTCTATCTTGAGTCTTCATGTAAATTTAGGGGGGTTAATAAGATTGCAATGAATTGTGTGTTTATTGGTTGGGTGCTGAGCATGGAATGGATCTGTAAGCAATCTTTTCTGTTGCATGAATTTTGTGTTTGTATATGGAGGACAAGAGGTGTAAGGTTATTTAGCCATTTATAAATAGTGCATTTGTTTCTTTCGATCACTCTTCCTTTCAGCAACATGTTAGTTTGCTTACTATTGTGTCTATGTTTAGCAACATTCAGCTCCATTCTGATACATATCTTTTCCTTTACGTGCTAGTTTTGGTCCGCCCCGAGTGCTTTATTTCCTCGGTACCCTCCGTTTTTGGAGAGCTTTCCCCTATCCGCCACCTGGGGAGGCGCCCGATGGGGGACTAGCAAACCCCACACGGGAAAAAATGATAGCATTCTGATCATTTTTGGCTATATTCTAGCTCAGTTATCACTGTCACAATATTTAGAAAGATTGAGCTCATTTCAACCCAATGTCAATGGAATGTATGCTATGGATAATAAGTAATTTGTATTGCACTTTTGTTGTGCATTAGCTATCATATGCTGTCTCATATTTACAATCTTGTATGCATTCTTCTGCTTTAACTGAATAATATGATAGCAAGGTTGAAGTCAGTTTTTGTTAATTCTGTTAGCAAATCATAGTATGAGACTCAATACCTCATACATGAACATTTCTTTCAGTCATTATTAGTATTTCATTAACTGTTCCGTGCCGTTTCATTGCCCTTATGCTGTTTCTCATATTTCAGACTGGAAGTGCCAGTTTAGAAACCACTTAGGGGAACAACATGTCTGCTCATATGGAACATAGGCATACTCATTCTGGTAGGTGTCACCACCATATGTAAATTAATATCTGCTTGCAGCTAATGGCTTTGTAGGTCTCAGTGACCATACTATATCCTCCATTTATGTAAATTGTCTGTGTTATCACATTGAGTTGACGATTGTTTGTGTTGTCTTAAGTGTCACTTTTGTGAGGGTACATCTTCTTTCTTGTGATTGTGAAATCTTCTTTCTTGATTCTTCATGTAGTTGATCTATGTAGCAGTTGAAAATTGGTACGGTGTAAGAAATTTGTTATTTAGAGATTGTGTCAGATGTTTGGATTTGCTTCCGTGGTAAAAGCCACTTGTGTTGGTGTGACAGTATTTGCTGTACAGTACATTTGTGTTTTGATTCTTCTTGCTAGAACATCTTCTTTCTTGAATCTTCATGTAATTTGGTACAGTGTAAGAAATTTGTTATAGATATTGTGTGACAATGTAGGATGTGTTGGCGTGGTAGTATCCACTTGAATTGATGTGAGAGGATTTTCTGTGATTTTGTGTTTTGATTCTTCGTGATGAAACCTCTTCTTTATTGACTCTTCATGTAATATAGGGGAGGAAATAGTTTTTCTGAATAGTTTCATTGTCGGGTAGGTGTTGAATGTTGTAAGGAGCAGTATGCACTCTGTTCTGTTGTTATGTGAATTCTAAGTTTTTTATGGAGGATATGTTGTATAAGTTTTTCTGCCATTTTTAAATAGTGCATAGCTTTCTTTATCAATCTAATCATTACAGTTACTTATTAGCTCGATTATCACTGTCTGCATATTTTTCAACATTTCCCTCTGTACAGTGGAACATGATTCATAATGTATGCTATGCATAAGAAATATTTATTATTGATTTGGACAGTGCATTAGTTGTAGTTTCCAGTTTCCGATTTTCCATCTTGTGTGTTCACTATTTAATATATGTAATTATACAATAGCATCACACAAACATTTTTTTTTAATAATTTATTGTCTTGCCATATGGCTCTATCAGTGTGATTACTTCAACCATGACAATTGTTTGACACATGATTTCTATCTTATCAACTGTGGACACTAATTGTTTAGTGTTATTCTATCTACAATACTTGTCATAATTTGTACTTTAAGTGACAATTCTGACATTACTACGATTAGCAGCATGTTTGCTCTTGTGTTGTATGCCCATACCAGTCAGTGTCACCACCATATGTAAATTAATATCTGCTTGAAGCTAATGGCTTTGTAGGTCTCGGTGACCATACCATATCCTCCATTTATGTAAATTGTCTGTGTTATCACGTTGAGTTGAATGATTGTTTGTGTTGTATTAAGAGTTACATTTGTAAGGGTACATCTTCTTTCTTGTGATTGTGAAATCTTCTTTCTTGATTCTTCATGTAGTTGATCTATGTAGCAGTTGAAAAATGGTACGGTGTAAGAAATTTGTTAAAGAGATTTGTGATGTTTGGATGTGTTTCCGTAGCAGCAGCCATTGTGTTGTTGTGACAGTATTTGCTGTACAGTAAATTTGTGTTTGGATTCTTCTTGATACAACATCTTCTTTCTTGAATCTTCATGTAATTTGGTACGGTGTAAGAAATTTGTTGTAGATATTGTGTGACAATGTTGGGTGTGTTGGCGTGGCAGTATCCACTTGAATTTATGTGAGAGGTTTTTCTGTAATTTTGTGTTTTGATTCTTCATGATAAAAGCTCTTCTTTCTTGAATCTTCGTGTAATTAGGGGGGAAATAGTTTTTGGTGAATAGTGTCATTTCGGGTAGGTGTTGAATGTTGTAAGGAACTGTGTGCAATCTGTTCTGTTGTTATGTGAATAATTAGTTTTTATAAGGAGGATATGTGGTATAGGTTATTCTGCAATTTTTAAATATACATAGGCTTCTTTATAAATGTCATCATTTTCAGCTACAAATTAGCTCATTTATCGTTGTTTATATTTAACAACATTTAACAGCTGCGTTCAAGTCTACATCATTTGAATGTATTCTATGGAAAATAAATAATTGTTATCGCACCTGATTAGTGTATCAGTTGTCCGCCTCCGTAGTCAACTGGACTGCATAGTGCGTTGACACGCAGGGGGCCCGGCTTAGTCTCCCGGTCGTCTCGGCACTTTTCTTCACTCGGGAACTGCGTGCTAGTGCCATTATCATCTTAGGCATGCATGTCGCCCGTATGGAGACACCTGAATGGACTTGCACCATCCTGGCTGGACGCAATCTCAGCTGGGATGTAATGGCTAAAAATTCCACATGTTCATCATCATCAGTGTCTCTGTTACAGTTTCCAATATAGGTTTAGAATTGGTTTTGCTTCCTGTTCCATTTACTGAAAAATATAAAATGCAACATTTAAATGCTTTTCTTTCATCGTGTAGCTGAATCTCATAATCGAGTGGTTAAAATCTCCCATGGATATTACTTTCTCTCAGCTGTTATCATTCTTTAACTGTTCTTAGAAGTTTCAATACTGATTGACCAATTACAATATTTGTCATTTATGGTATTGCAAGAGGATGTTCCCCAACAACACATGTTATCAGCGTCTTTGCTCGATTGGGATATTTTTGTTCTAGTAGGTGTCACCACCATTTGTAGATTAATTTCTGCTTGGAGCTAATGGCTTTGTAGGTCTCCGTGACCATCCCATGTCCTCCGTTTTATGTAAATTGTCTGTGTTATCACGTTGAGATGACGATTGTTTGTGTTGTCTTAAGTGTCACTTTTGTGAGGTACATCTTCTTTCTTGTGATTGTGAAATCTTCTTTCTTGATTCTTCATGTAGTTGATTTATATAGCAGTTGAAAAGTGGTACGGTGTAAGAAATTTGTTATTTAGAGATTGTGTCAGATGTTTGGATGTGCTTCCGTGGCAAAAGCCACTTGTGTTGGTGTGACAGTATTTGCTGTACAGTACATTTGTGTTTTGATTCTTCTTGATAGAACATCTTCTTTCTGGAATCTTCATGTAATTTGGTACAGTGTAAAAAATTTGATATAGATATTGTGTGACAATGTTGGATGTGTTGGCGTGGTAGTATCCACTTGAATTGATGTGAGAGGATTTTCTGTGATTTTGTGTTTTGATTCTTCGTGATGATACCTCTTCTTTCTTGACTCTTCATGTAATATAGGGGAGGAAATAGTTTTTCTGAATAGTTTCATTGTCGGGTAGGTGTTGAATGTTGTAAGGAGCAGTATGCACTCTGTTCTGTTGTTATGTGAATTCTAAGTTTTTTATGGAGGATATGTTGTATAAGTTTTTCTGCCATTTTTAAATAGTGCATAGCTTTCTTTATCAATCTAATCATTACAGTTACTTATTAGCTCGATTATCACTGTCTGCATATTTTTCAACATTTCCCTCTGTACAGTGGAACATGATTCATAATGTATGCTATGCATAAGAAATATTTATTATTGACTTGAACAGTGCATTAGTTGTAGTTTCCAGTTTCCGATTTTCCATCTTGTGTGTTCACTATTTAATATATGTAATTATACAATAGCATCACTCAAACATTTTTTTTTAATAATTTATTGTCTTGCCATATGGCTCTATCAGTGTGATTACTTCAACCATGACAATTGTTTGACACATGATTTCTATCTTATCAACTGTGGACACTACTTTTTTAGTGTTATTCTATCTACAATACTTGTCATAATTTGTACTTTAAGTGCCAATTCTGACATTACTACGATTAGCAGCATGTTTGCTCTTGTGTTGTATGCCCATACCAGTCAGTGTCACCACCATATGTAAATTAATATCTGCTTGAAGCTAATGGCTTTGTAGGTCTCGGTGACCATACCATATCCTCCATTTATGTAAATTGTCTGTGTTATCACGTTGAGTTGAATGATTGTTTGTGTTGTATTAAGAGTTACATTTGTAAGGGTACATCTTCTTTCTTGTGATTGTGAAATCTTCTTTCTTGATTCTTCATGTAGTTGATCTATGTAGCAGTTGAAAAATAGTACGGTGTAAGAAATTTGTTAAAGAGATTTGTGATGTTTGGATGTGTTTCCGTAGCAGCAGCCATTGTGTTGTTGTGACAGTATTTGCTGTACAGTAAATTTGTGTTTGGATTCTTCTTGATACAACATCTTCTTTCTTGAATCTTCATGTAATTTGGTACGGTGTAAGAAATTTGTTGTAGATATTGTGTGACAATGTTGGGTGTGTTGGCGTGGTAGTATCCACTTGAATTTATGTGAGAGGTTTTTCTGTAATTTTGTGTTTTGATTCTTCATGATAAAAGCTCTTCTTTCTTGAATCTTCGTGTAATTTAGGGGGGAAATAGTTTTTGGTGAATAGTGTCATTTCGGGTAGGTGTTGAATGTTGTAAGGAACTGTGTGCAATCTGTTCTGTTGTTATGTGAATAATTAGTTTTTATAAGGAGGATATGTGGTATAGGTTATTCTGCAATTTTTAAATATACATAGGCTTCTTTATAAATGTCATCATTTTCAGCTACAAATTAGCTCATTTATCGTTGTTTATATTTAACAACATTTAACAGCTGCGTTCAAGTCTACATCATTTGAATGTATTCTATGGAAAATAAATAATTGTTATCGCACCTGATTAGTGTATCAGTTGTCCGCCTCCGTAGTCAACTGGACTGCATAGTGCGTTGACACGCAGGGGGCCCGGCTTAGTCTCCCGGTCGTCTCGGCACTTTTCTTCACTCGGGAACTGCGTGCTAGTGCCATTATCATCTTAGGCATGCATGTCGCCCGTATGGAGACACCTGAATGGACTTGCACCATCCTGGCTGGACGCAGTCTCAGCTGGGATGTAATGGCTAAAAATTCCACATGTTCATCATCATCAGTGTCTCTGTTACAGTTTCCAATATAGGTTTAGAATTGGTTTTGCTTCCTGTTCCATTTACTGAAAAATATAAAATGCAACATTTAAATGCTTTTCTTTCATCGTGTAGCTGAATCTCATAATCGAGTGGTTAAAATCTCCCATGGATATTACTTTCTCTCAGCTGTTATCATTCTTTAACTGTTCTTAGAAGTTCCAATACTGATTGACCAATTACAATATTTGTCATTTATGGTATTGCAAGAGGATGTTCCCCAACAACACATGTTATCAGCGTCTTTGCTCGATTGGGATATTTTTGTTCTAGTAGGTGTCACCACCATTTGTAGATTAATTTCTGCTTGGAGCTAATGGCTTTGTAGTTCTCCGTGACCATCCCATGTCCTCCGTTTTATGTAAATTTTCTGTGTTATCATGTGTAGTTGAATGATGGTGTGTATTGTGTTAAAAGTGACTCGTGTGGGGGGGAGATCATCTTTCTTCTGATATTGAAACCTTCATTCTTGATTCTTCATGTAATTGAGTTATTTAGTAATTCAAAATTGGTTAGTTGTAAAATATTTGTCGTAGAGAATGTGTGAGAATGTTGGGTGTGTTTCGTGGTAGTATCCACGTGTGTTATTGTGAGAGATTTTACTGTACAGTGTATTTTTGTTTTGCTTCTTCATGACAAAACATCTTCTATCTTGAGTCTTCATGTAAATTTTGGGGATAATAAGATTGCAATGAATTGTGTGTTTATTGGTTGGGTGCTGAGCATGGTATGGATCTGTAGGCAATCTTTTCTGTTGCGTGAATTTTGTGTTTGTATATGGAGGACATGAGGTATAAGGTTATTTAGCCATTTATAAATAGTGCATTTGTTTCTTTCGATCACTCTTCCTTTCAGGAACATGTTAGTTTGCTTACTATTGTGTCTATGTTTAGCAACATTCAGCTCCATTCTGATACATATCTTTTCCTTTACGTGCTAGTTTTGGTCCGCCCTGAGTGCTTTATTTCCTCGGTACCCTCCGTTTTTGGAGAGCTTTCCCCTATCCGCCACCTGGGGAGGCGCCCGATGGGGGACTAGCAAACCCCACACGGGAAAAAATGATAGCATTCTGATCATTTTTGGCTATATTCTAGCTCAATTATCACTGTCACAATATTTAGAAAGATTGAGCTCATTTCAACCCAATGTCAATGGAATGTATGCTATGGATAATAAGTAATTTGTATTGCACTTTTGTTGTGCATTAGCTATCATATGCTGTCTCATATTTACAATCTTGTATGCATTCTTCTGCTTTAACTGAATAATATGATAGCCTGGTTGAATTCAGTTTTTGTTAATTCTGTTAGCAAATCATAGTATGAGACTCAATACCTCATACATGAACATTTCTCTCAGTCATTATGAGTATTTCATTAACTGTTCCGTGCCGTTTCATTGCCCTTATGCTGTTTCTGATATTTCAGACTGGAAGTGCCGGTTTAGAAACCACTTCAGGGAACAACATGTCTGCTCATATGGAACATAGGCATACTCATTCTGGTAGGTGTCACCACCATATGTAAATTAATATCTGCTTGCAGCTAATGGCTTTGTAGGTCTCAGTGACCATACTATATCCTCCATTTATGTAAATTGTCTGTGTTATCACATTGAGTTGACGATTGTTTGTGTTGTCTTAAGTGTCACTTTTGTGAGGGTACATCTTCTTTCTTGTGATTGTGAAATCTTCTTTCTTGATTCTTCATGTATTTGATTTATGTAGCAGTTGAAAATTGGTACGGTGTAAGAAATTTGTTATTTAGAGATTGTGTCAGATGTTTGGATGTGCTTCCGTGGCAAAAGCCACTTGTGTTGGTGTGACAGTATTTGCTGTACAGTACATTTGTCTTTTGATTCTTCTTGCTAGAACATCTTCTTTCTTGAATCTTCATGTAATTTGGTACAGTGTAAGAAATTTGTTATAGATATTGTGTGACAATGTTGGATGTGTTGGCGTGGTAGTATCCACTTGAATTGATGTGAGAGGATTTTCTGTGATTTTGTGTTTTGATTCTTCGTGATGAAACCTCTTCTTTCTTGACTCTTCATGTAATATAGGGGAGGAAATAGTTTTTCTGAATAGTTTCATTGTCGGGTAGGTGTTGAATGTTGTAAGGAGCAGTATGCACACTGTTCTGTTGTTATGTGAATTCTAAGTTTTTTATGGAGGATATGTTGTATAAGTTTTTCTGACATTTTTAAATAGTGCATAGCTTTCTTTATCAATCTAATCATTACAGTTACTTATTAGCTCGATTATCACTGTCTGCATATTTTTCGACATTTCCCTCTGTACAGTGGAACATGATTCATAATGTATGCTATGCATAAGAAATATTTATTATTGATTTGGACAGTGCATTAGTTGTAGTTTCCAGTTTCCGATTTTCCATCTTGTGTGTTCACTATTTAATATATGTAATTATACAATAGCATCACACAAACATTTTTGTTTTTAAATTTATTGTCTTGCTATATGGCTCTATCAGTGTGATTACTTCAACCATGACAATTGTTTGACACATGATTTCTATCTTATCAACTGTGGACACTAATTTTTTAGTGTTATTCTATCTACAATACTTGTCATAATTTGAACTTTAAGTGCCAATTCTGACATTACTACGATTAGCAGCATGTTTGCTCTTGTGTTGTATGCCCATACCAGTCAGTGTCACCACCATATGTAAATTAATATCTGCTTGAAGCTAATGGCGTTGTAGGTCTCGGTGACCATACCATATCCTCCATTTATGTAAATTGTCTGTGTTATCACGTTGAGTTGAATGATTGTTTGTGTTGTATTAAGAGTTACATTTGTGAGGGTACATCTTCTTTCTTGTGATTGCGAAATCTTCTTTCTTGATTCTTCATGTAGTTGATCTATGTAGCAGTTGAAAAATGGTGCGGTGTAAGAAATTTGTTAAAGAGATTTGTGATGTTTGGATGTGTTTCCGTGGCAACAGCCATTGTGTTGTTGTGACAGTATTTGCTGTACAGTAAATTTGTGTTTGGATTCTTCTTGATACAACATCTTCTTTCTTGAATCTTCATGTAATTTGGTACGGTGTAAGAAATTTGTTGTAGATATTGTGTGACAATGTTGGGTGTGTTGGCGTTGTAGTATCCACTTGAATTTATGTGAGAGGTTTTTCTGTAATTTTGTGTTTTGATTCTTCATGATAAAAGCTCTTCTTTCTTGAATCTTCGTGTAATTTAGGGGGGAAATAGTTTTTGGTGAATAGTGTCATTTCGGGTAGGTGTGGAATGTTGTAAGGAACTGTGTGCAATCTGTTCTGTTGTTATGTGAATAATTAGTTTTTATAAGGAGGATATGTGGTATAGGTTATTCTGCCATTTTTAAATATACATAGGCTTCTTTATAAATGTCATCATTTTCAGCTACAAATTAGCTCATTTATCGTTGTTTATATTTAACAACATTTAACAGCTGCATTCAAGTCTACATCATTTGAATGTATACTATGGAAAATAAATAATTGGTATCGCACCTGATTAGTGTATCAGTTGTCCGCCTCCGTAGTCCACTGGACTGCATAGTGCGTTGACACGCAGGGGGCCCGGCTTAGTCTCCCGGTCGTCTCGGCACTTTTCTTCGGTCGGGAACTGCGTGCTAGTGCCATTATCATCTTAGGCATGCATGTCGCCCGTATGGAGACACCTGAATGGACTTGCACCATCCTGGCCTGGACCAATCTCAGCTGGGATGTAATGGCTAAAAATTCCACATGTTCATCATCATCAGTGTCTCTGTTACAGTTTCCAATATAGGTTTAGAATTGGTTTTGCTTCCTGTTCCATTTACTGAAAAATATAAAATGCAACATTTAAATGCTTTTCTTTCATCGTGTAGCTGAATCTCATAATCGAGTGGTTAAAATCTCCCATGGATATTACTTTCTCTCAGCTGTTATCATTCTTTAACTGTTCTTAGAAGTTTCAATACTGATTGACCAATTACAATATTTGTCATTTATGGTATTGCAAGAGGATGTTCCCCAACAACACATGTTATCAGCGTCTTTGCTCGATTGGGATATTTTTGTTCTAGTAGGTGTCACCACCATTTGTAGATTAATTTCTGCTTGGAGCTAATGGCTTTGTAGGTCTCCGTGACCATCCCATGTCCTCCGTTTTATGTAAATTTTCTGTGTTATCATGTGTAGTTGAATGATGGTGTGTATTGTGTTAAAAGTGACTCGTGTGGGGGGGAGATCATCTTTCTTCTGATATTGAAACCTTCATTCTTGATTCTTCACGTAATTGAGTTATTTAGTAATTCAAAATTGGTTAGTTGTAAAATATTTGTCGTAGAGAATGTGTGAGAATGTTGGGTGTGTTTCGTGGTAGTATCCACGTGTGTTGTTGCGAGAGATTTTACTGTACAGTGTATTTTTGTTTTGCTTCTTCATGACAAAACATCTTCTATCTTGAGTCTTCATGTAAATTTTGGGGATAATAAGATTGCAATGAATTGTGTGTTTATTGGTTGGGTGCTGAGCATGGTATGGATCTGTAGGCAATCTTTTCTGTTGCGTGAATTTTGTGTTTGTATATGGAGGACATGAGGTATAAGGTTATTTAGCCATTTATAAATAGTGCATTTGTTTCTTTCGATCACTCTTCCTTTCAGCAACATGTTAGTTTGCTTACTATTGTGTCTATGTTTAGCAACATTCAGCTCCATTCTGATACATATCTTTTCCTTTACGTGCTAGTTTTGGTCCGCCCCGAGTGCTTTATTTCCTCGGTACCCTCCGTTTTTGGAGAGCTTTCCCCTATCCGCCACCTGGGGAGGCGCCCGATGGGGGACTAGCAAACCCCACACGGGAAAAAATGATAGCATTCTGATCATTTTTGGCTATATTCTAGCTCAATTATCACTGTCACAATATTTAGAAAGATTGAGCTCATTTCAACCCAATGTCAATGGAATGTATGCTATGGATAATAAGTAATTTGTATTGCACTTTTGTTGTGCATTAGCTATCATATGCTGTCTCATATTTACAATCTTGTATGCATTCTTCTGCTTTAACTGAATAATATGATAGCAAGGTTGAAGTCAGTTTTTGTTAATTCTGTTAGCAAATCATAGTATGAGACTCAATACCTCATACATGAACATTTCTTTCAGTCATTATTAGTATTTCATTAACTGTTCCGTGCCGTCTCATTGCCCTTATGCTGTTTCTCATATTTCAGACTGGAAGTGCCGGTTTAGAAACCACTTAGGGGAACAACATGTCTGCTCATATGGAACATAGGCATACTCATTCTGGTAGGTGTCACCACCATATGTAAATTAATATCTGCTTGCAGCTAATGGCTTTGTAGGTCTCAGTGACCATACTATATCCTCCATTTATGTAAATTGTCTGTGTTATCACATTGAGTTTACGATTGTTTGTGTTGTCTTAAGTGTCACTTTTGTGAGGGTACCTCTTCTTTCTTGTGATTGTGAAATCTTCTTTCTTGATTCTTCATGTAGTTGATTTATGTAGCAGTTGAAAATTGGTACGGTGTAAGAAATTTGTTATTTAGAGATTGTGTCAGATGTTTGGATGTGCTTCCGTGGCAAAAGCCACTTGTGTTGGTGTGACAGTATTTGCTGTACAGTAAATTTGTGTTTGGATTCTTCTTGATACAACATCTTCTTTCTTGAATCTTCATGTAATTTGGTACGGTGTAAGAAATTTGTTGTAGATATTGTGTGACAATGTTGGGTGTGTTGGCGTAGTAGTATCCACTTGAATTTATGTGAGAGGTTTTTTTGTAATTTTGTGTTTTGATTCTTCATGATAAAAGCTCTTCTTTCTTGAATCTTCGTGTAATTTACGGGGGAAATAGTTTTTGGTGAATAGTGTCATTTCGGGTAGGTGTGGAATGTTGTAAGGAACTGTGTGCAATCTTTTCTGTTGTTATGTGAATAATTAGTTTTTATAAGGAGGATATGTGGTATAGGTTATTCTGCAATTTTTAAATATACATAGGCTTCTTTATAAATGTCATCATTTTCAGCTACAAATTAGCTCATTTATCGTTGTTTATATTTAACAACGTTTAACAGCTGCGTTCAAGTCTACATCATTTGAATGTATTCTATGGAAAATAAATAATTGTTATCGCACCTGATTAGTGTATCAGTTGTCCGCCTCCGTAGTCAACTGGACTGCATAGTGCGTTGACACGCAGCGGGCCCGGCTTAGTCTCCCGGTCGTCTCGGCACTTTTCTTCACTCGGGAACTGCGTGCTAGTGCCATTATCATCTTAGGCATGCATGTCGCCCGTATGGAGACACCTGAATGGACTTGCACCATCCTGGCTGGACGCAGTCTCAGCTGGGATGTAATGGCTAAAAATTCCACATGTTCATCATCATCAGTGTCTCTGTTACAGTTTCCAATATAGGTTTAGAATTGGTTTTGCTTCCTGTTCCATTTACTGAAAAATATAAAATGCAACATTTAAATGCTTTTCTTTCATCGTGTAGCTGAATCTCATAATCGAGTGGTTAAAATCTCCCATGGATATTACTTTCTCTCAGCTGTTATCATTCTTTAACTGTTCTTAGAAGTTTCAATACTAGTTCTAGTAGGTGTCACCACCATTTGTAGATTAATTTCTGCTTGGAGCTAATGGCTTTGTAGGTCTCCGTGACCATCCCATGTCCTCCGTTTTATGTAAATTTTCTGTGTTATCATGTGTAGTTGAATGATGGTGTGTATTGTGTTAAAAGTGACTCGTGTGGAGGGGGAGATCATCTTTCTTCTGATAGTGAAACCTTCATTCTTGATTCTTCATGTAATTGAGTTATTTAGTAATCAAAATTGGTTAGTCGTATGATATTTGTCGTAGAGAATGTGTGAGAATGTTGGGTGTGTTTCGTGGTAGTATCCACGTGTGTTGTTGTGAGAGATTTTACTGTACAGTGTATTTTTGTTTTGCTTCTTCATGACAAAACATCTTCTATCTTGAGTCTTCATGTAAATTTAGGGGGGTTAATAAGATTGCAATGAATTGTGTGTTTATTGGTTGGGTGCTGAGCATGGTATGGATCTGTAGGCAATCTTTTCTGTTGCGTGAATTTTGTGTTTGTATATGGAGGACATGAGGTATAAGGTTATTTAGCCATTTATAAATAGTGCATTTGATTCTTTCGATCACTCTTCCTTTCAGCAACATGTTAGTTTGCTTACTATTGTGTCTATGTTAAGCAACATTCAGCTCCATTCTGATACATATCTTTTCCTTTACGTGCTAGTTTTGGTCCGCCCCGAGTGCTTTATTTCCTCGGTACCCTCCGTTTTTGGAGAGCTTTCCCCTATCCGCCACCTGGGGAGGCGCCCGATGGGGGACTAGCAAACCCCACACGGGAAAAAATGATAGCATTCTGATCATTTTTGGCTATATTCTAGCTCAATTATCACTGTCACAATATTTAGAAAGATTGAGCTCATTTCAACCCAATGTCAATGGAATGTATGCTATGGATAATAAGTAATTTGTATTGCACTTTTGTTGTGCATTAGCTATCATATGCTGTCTCATATTTACAATCTTGTATGCATTCTTCTGCTTTAACTGAATAATATGATAGCAAGGTTGAAGTCAGTTTTTGTTAATTCTGTTAGCAAATCATAGTATGAGACTCAATACCTCATACATGAACATTTCTTTCAGTCATTATTAGTATTTCATTAACTGTTCCGTGCCGTCTCATTGCCCTTATGCTGTTTCTCATATTTCAGACTGGAAGTGCCGGTTTAGAAACCACTTAGGGGAACAACATGTCTGCTCATATGGAACATAGGCATACTCATTCTGGTAGGTGTCACCACCATATGTAAATTAATATCTGCTTGCAGCTAATGGCTTTGTAGGTCTCAGTGACCATACTATATCCTCCATTTATGTAAATTGTCTGTGTTATCACATTGAGTTGACGATTGTTTGTGTTGTCTTAAGTGTCACTTTTGTGAGGGTACATCTTCTTTCTTGTGATTGTGAAATCTTCTTTCTTGATTCTTCATGTAGTTGATTTATGTAGCAGTTGAAAATTGGTACGGTGTAAGAAATTTGTTATTTAGAGATTGTGTCAGATGTTTGGATGTGCTTCCGTGGCAAAAGCCACTTGTGTTGGTGTGACAGTATTTGCTGTACAGTAAATTTGTGTTTGGATTCTTCTTGATACAACATCTTCTTTCTTGAATCTTCATGTAATTTGGTACGGTGTAAGAAATTTGTTGTAGATATTGTGTGACAATGTTGGGTGTGTTGGCGTAGTAGTATCCACTTGAATTTATGTGAGAGGTTTTTTTGTAATTTTGTGTTTTGATTCTTCATGATAAAAGCTCTTCTTTCTTGAATCTTCGTGTAATTTACGGGGGAAATAGTTTTTGGTGAATAGTGTCATTTCGGGTAGGTGTGGAATGTTGTAAGGAACTGTGTGCAATCTGTTCTGTTGTTATGTGAATAATTAGTTTTTATAAGGAGGATATGTGGTATAGGTTATTCTGCAATTTTTAAATATACATAGGCTTCTTTATAAATGTCATCATTTTCAGCTACAAATTAGCTCATTTATCGTTGTTTATATTTAACAACGTTTAACAGCTGCGTTCAAGTCTACATCATTTGAATGTATTCTATGGAAAATAAATAATTGTTATCGCACCTGATTAGTGTATCAGTTGTCCGCCTCCGTATGCAACTGGACTGCATAGTGCGTTGACACGCAGCGGGCCCGGCTTAGTCTCCCGGTCGTCTCGGCACTTTTCTTCACTCGGGAACTGCGTGCTAGTGCCATTATCATCTTAGGCATGCATGTCGCCCGTATGGAGACACCTGAATGGACTTGCACCATCCTGGCTGGACGCAGTCTCAGCTGGGATGTAATGGCTAAAAATTCCACATGTTCATCATCATCAGTGTCTCTGTTACAGTTTCCAATATAGGTTTAGAATTTGTTTTGCTTCCTGTTCCATTTACTGAAAAATATAAAATGCAACATTTAAATGCTTTTCTTTCATCGTGTAGCTGAATCTCATAATCGAGTGGTTAAAATCTCCCATGGATATTACTTTCTCTCAGCTGTTATCATTCTTTAACTGTTCTTAGAAGTTTCAATACTAGTTCTAGTAGGTGTCACCACCATTTGTAGATTAATTTCTGCTTGGAGCTAATGGCTTTGTAGGTCTCCGTGACCATCCCATGTCCTCCGTTTTATGTAAATTTTCTGTGTTATCATGTGTAGTTGAATGATGGTGTGTATTGTGTTAAAAGTGAATCGTGTGGAGGGGGAGATCATCTTTCTTCTGATAGTGAAACCTTCATTCTTGATTCTTCATGTAATTGAGTTATTTAGTAATTCAAAATTGGTTAGTCGTAAGATATTTGTCGTAGAGAATGTGTGAGAATGTTGGGTGTGTTTCGTGGTAGTATCCACGTGTGTTGTTGTGAGAGATTTTACTGTACAGTGTATTTTTGTTTTGCTTCTTCATGACAAAACATCTTCTATCTTGAGTCTTCATGTAAATTTAGGGGGGTTAATAAGATTGCAATGAATTGTGTGTTTATTGTTTGGGTGCTGAGCATGGTATGGATCTGTAGGCAATCTTTTCTGTTGCGTGAATTTTGTGTTTGTATATGGAGGACATGAGGTATAAGGTTATTTAGCCATTTATAAATAGTGCATTTGTTTCTTTCGATCACTCTTCCTTTCAGCAACATGTTAGTTTGCTTACTATTGTGTCTATGTTAAGCAACATTCAGCTCCATTCTGATACATATCTTTTCCTTTACGTGCTAGTTTTGGTCCGCCCCGAGTGCTTTATTTCCTCGGTACCCTCTGTTTTTGGAGAGCTTTCCCCTGTCCGCCACCTGGGGAGGCGCCCGATGGGGGACTAGCAAACCCCACACGGGAAAAAATGATAGCATTCTGTTCATTTTTTGCTATATTCTAGCTCAATTATCACTGTCACAATATTTAGAAAGATTGAGCTCATTTCAACCCAATGTCAATGGAATGTATGCTATGGATAATAAGTAATTTGTATTGCACTTTTGTTGTGCATTAGCTATCATATGCTGTCTCATATTTACAATCTTGTATGCATTCTTCTGCTTTAACTGAATAATATGATAGCAAGGTTGAAGTCAGTTTTTGTTAATTCTGTTAGCAAATCATAGTATGAGACTGAATACCTCATACATGGACATTTCTTTCAGTCATTATTAGTATTTCATTAACTGTTCCTTGCCGTTTCATTGCCCTTATGCTGTTTCTCATATTTCAGACTGGAAGTGCCAGTTTAGAAACCACTTAGGGGAACAACATGTCTGCTCATATGGAACATAGGCATACTCATTCTGGTAGGTGTCACCACCATATGTAAATTAATATCTGCTTGCAGCTAATGGCTTTGTAGGTCTCAGTGACCATACTATATCCTCCATTTATGTAAATTGTCTGTGTTATCACATTGAGTTGACGATTGTTTGTGTTGTCTTAAGTGTCACTTTTGTGAGGGTACATCTTCTTTCATTTTGATTGTGAAATCTTCTTTCTTGATTCTTCATGTAGTTGATTTATGTAGCAGTTGAAAATTGGTACGGTGTAAGAAATTTGTTATTTAGATATTGTGTCAGATGTTTGGATGTGCTTCCGTGGCAAAAGCCACTTGTGTTGGTGTGACAGTATATGCTGTACAGTATATTTGTGTTTTGATTCTTCTTGATAGAACATCTTCTTTCTTGAATCTTCATGTAATTTGGTACAGTGTAAGAAATTTGTTATAGATATTGTGTGACAATGTTGGATGAGTTGGCGTGGTAGTATCCACTTGAATTGATGTGAGAGGATTTTCTGTGATTTTGTGTTTTGATTCTTCGTGATGATACCTCTTCTTTCTTGACTCTTCATGTAATATAGGGGAGGAAATAGTTTTTCTGAATAGTTTCATTGTCGGGTAGGTGTTGAATGTTGTAAGGAGCAGTATGCACTCTGTTCTGTTGTTATGTGCATTCTAAGTTTTTATGGAGGATATGTTGTATAAGTTTTTCTGCCATTTATAAATAGTGCATAGCTTTCTTTATCAATCTAATCATTACAGTTACTTATTAGCTCGATTATCACTGTCTGCATATTTTTCAACATTTCCCTCTGTACAGTGGAACATGATTCATAATGTATGCTATGCATAAGAAATATTTATTATTGACTTGAACAGTGCATTAGTTGTAGTTTCCAGTTTCCGATTTTCCATCTTGTGTGTTCACTATTTAATATATGTAATTATACAATAGCATCACTCAAACATTTCTTTTAAAATTTATTGTCTTGCCATATGGCTCTATCAGTGTGATTACTTCAACCATGACAATTGTTTGACACATGATTTCTATCTTATCAACTGTGGACACTAATTTTTTAGTGTTATTCTATCTACAATACTTGTCATAATTTGTACTTTAAGTGACAATTCTGACATTACTACGATTAGCAGCATGTTTGCTCTTGTGTTGTATGCCCATACCAGTCAGTGTCACCACCATATGTAAATTAATATCTGCTTGAAGCTAATGGCGTTGTAGGTCTCGGTGACCATACCATATCCTCCATTTATGTAAATTGTCTGTGTTATCACGTTGAGTTGAATGATTGTTTGTGTTGTATTAAGAGTTACATTTGTGAGGGTACATCTTCTTTCTTGTGATTGCGAAATCTTCTTTCTTGATTCTTCATGTAGTTGATCTATGTAGCAGTTGAAAAATGGTACGGTGTAAGAAATTTGTTAAAGAGATTTGTGATGTTTGGATGTGTTTCCGTGGCAACAGCCATTGTGTTGTTGTGACAGTATTTGCTGTACAGTAAATTTGTGTTTGGATTCTTCTTGATACAACATCTTCTTTCTTGAATCTTCATGTAATTTGGTACGGTGTAAGAAATTTGTTGTAGATATTGTGTGACAATGTTGGGTGTGTTGCCGTGGTAGTATCCACTTGAATTTATGTGAGAGGTTTTTCTGTAATTTTGTGTTTTGATTCTTCATGATAAAAGCTCTTCTTTCTTGAATCTTCGTGTAATTTAGGGGGGAAATAGTTTTTGGTGAATAGTGTCATTTCGGGTAGGTGTGGAATGTTGTAAGGAACTGTGTGCAATCTGTTCTGTTGTTATGTGAATAATTAGTTTTTATAAGGAGGATATGTGGTATAGGTTATTCTGCCATTTTTAAATATACATAGGCTTCTTTATAAATGTCATCATTTTCAGCTACAAATTAGCTCATTTATCGTTGTTTATATTTAACAACATTTAACAGCTGCATTCAAGTCTACATCATTTGAATGTATTCTATGGAAAATAAATAATTGGTATCGCACCTGATTAGTGTATCAGTTGTCCGCCTCCGTAGTCCACTGGACTGCATAGTGCGTTGACACGCAGGGGGCCCGGCTTAGTCTCCCGGTCGTCTCGGCACTTTTCTTCGCTCGGGAACTGCGTGCTAGTGCCATTATCATCTTAGGCATGCATGTCGCCCGTATGGAGACACCTGAATGGACTTGCACCATCCTGGCTGGACGCAATCTCAGCTGGGATGTAATGGCTAAAAATTCCACATGTTCATCATCATCAGTGTCTCTGTTACAGTTTCCAATATAGGTTTAGTATTTGTTTTGCTTCCTGTTCCATTTACTGAAAAATATAAAATGCAACATTTAAATGCTTTTCTTTCATCGTGTAGCTGAATCTCATAATCGAGTGGTTAAAATCTCCCATGGATATTACTTTCTCTCAGCTGTTATCATTCTTTAACTGTTCTTAGAAGTTTCAATACTGATTGACCAATTACAATATTTGTCATTTATGGTATTGCAAGAGGATGTTCCCTAACAACACATGTTATCAGCGTCTTTGCTCGATTGGGATATTTTTGTTCTAGTAGGTGTCACCACCATTTGTAGATTAATTTCTGCTTGGAGCTAATGGCTTTGTAGGTCTCCGTGACCATCCCATGTCCTCCGTTTTATGTAAATTTTCTGTGTTATCATGTGTAGTTGAATGATGGTGTGTATTGTGTTAAAAGTGACTCGTGTGGAGGGGGAGATCATCTTTCTTCTGATAGTGAAACCTTCATTCTTGATTCTTCATGTAATTGAGTTATTTAGTAATTCAAAATTGGTTAGTCGTAAGATATTTGTCGTAGAGAATGTGTGAGAATGTTGGGTGTGTTTCGTGGTAGTATCCACGTGTGTTGTTGTGAGAGATTTTACTGTACAGTGTATTTTTGTTTTGCTTCTTCATGACAAAACATCTTCTATCTTGAGTCTTCATGTAAATTTAGGGGGGTTAATAAGATTGCAATGAATTGTGTGTTTATTGGTTGGGTGCTGAGCATGGTATGGATCTGTAGGCAATCTTTTCTGTTGCGTGAATTTTGTGTTTGTATATGGAGGACATGAGGTATAAGGTTATTTAGCCATTTATAAATAGTGCATTTGTTTCTTTCGATCACTCTTCCTTTCAGCAACATGTTAGTTTGCTTACTATTGTGTCTATGTTAAGCAACATTCAGCTCCATTCTGATCCATATCTTTTCCTTTACGTGCTAGTTTTGGTCCGCCCCGAGTGCTTTATTTCCTCGGTACCCTCCGTTTTTGGAGAGCTTTCCCCTATCCGCCACCTGGGGAGGCGCCCGATGGGGGACTAGCAAACCCCACACGGGAAAAAATGATAGCATTCTGTTCATTTTTTGCTATATTCTAGCTCAATTATCACTGTCACAATATTTAGAAAGATTGAGCTCATTTCAACCCAATGTCAATGGAATGTATGCTATGGATAATAAGTAATTTGTATTGCACTTTTGTTGTGCATTAGCTATCATATGCTGTCTCATATTTACAATCTTGTATGCATTCTTCTGCTTTAACTGAATAATATGATAGCAAGGTTGAAGTCAGTTTTTGTTAATTCTGTTAGCAAATCATAGTATGAGACTGAATACCTCATACATGGACATTTCTTTCAGTCATTATTAGTATTTCATTAACTGTTCCTTGCCGTTTCATTGCCCTTATGCTGTTTCTCATATTTCAGACTGGAAGTGCCAGTTTAGAAACCACTTAGGGGAACAACATGTCTGCTCATATGGAACATAGGCATACTCATTCTGGTAGGTGTCACCACCATATGTAAATTAATATCTGCTTGCAGCTAATGGCTTTGTAGGTCTCAGTGACCATACTATATCCTCCATTTATGTAAATTGTCTGTGTTATCACATTGAGTTGACGATTGTTTGTGTTGTCTTAAGTGTCACTTTTGTGAGGGTACATCTTCTTTCATTTTGATTGTGAAATCTTCTTTCTTGATTCTTCATGTAGTTGATTTATGTAGCAGTTGAAAATTGGTACGGTGTAAGAAATTTGTTATTTAGAGATTGTGTCAGATGTTTGGATGTGCTTCCGTGGCAAAAGCCACTTGTGTTGGTGTGACAGTATATGCTGTACAGTACATTTGTGTTTTGATTCTTCTTGCTAGAACATCTTCTTTCTTGAATCTTCATGTAATTTGGTACAGTGTAAGAAATTTGTTATAGATATTGTGTGACAATGTTGGATGTGTTGGCGTGGTAGTATCCACTTGAATTGATGTGAGAGGATTTTCTGTGATTTTGTGTTTTGATTCTTCGTGATGAAACCTCTTCTTTCTTGACTCTTCATGTAATATAGGGGAGGAAATAGTTTTTCTGAATAGTTTCATTGTCGGGTAGGTGTTGAATGTTGTAAGGAGCAGTATGCACTCTGTTCTGTTGTTATGTGAATTCTAAGTTTTTTATGGAGGATATGTTGTATAAGTTTTTCTGCCATTTTTAAATAGTGCATAGCTTTCTTTATCAATCTAATCATTACAGTTACTTATTAGCTCGATTATCACTGTCTGCATATTTTTCAACATTTCCCTCTGTACAGTGGAACATGATTCATAATGTATGCTATGCATAAGAAATATTTATTATTGACTTGAACAGTGCATTAGTTGTAGTTTCCAGTTTCCGATTTTCCATCTTGTGTGTTCACTATTTAATATATGTAATTATACAATAGCATCACACAAACATTTTTGTTTTTAAATTTATTGTCTTGCCATATGGCTCTATCAGTGTGATTACTTCAACCATGACAATTGTTTGACACATGATTTCTATCTTATCAACTGTGGACACTAATTTTTTAGTGTTATTCTATCTACAATACTTGTCATAATTTGTACTTTAAGTGCCAATTCTGACATTACTACGATTAGCAGCATGTTTGCTCTTGTGTTGTATGCCCATACCAGTCAGTGTCACCACCATATGTAAATTAATATCTGCTTGAAGCTAATGGCGTTGTAGGTCTCGGTGACCATACCATATCCTCCATTTATGTAAATTGTCTGTGTTATCACGTTGAGTTGAATGATTGTTTGTGTTGTATTAAGAGTTACATTTGTGAGGGTACATCTTCTTTCTTGTGATTGCGAAATCTTCTTTCTTGATTCTTCATGTAGTTGATCTATGTAGCAGTTGAAAAATGGTACGGTGTAAGAAATTTGTTAAAGAGATTTGTGATGTTTAGATGTGTTTCCGTGGCAACAGCCATTGTGTTGTTGTGACAGTATTTGCTGTACAGTAAATTTGTGTTTGGATTCTTCTTGATACAACATCTTCTTTCTTGAATCTTCATGTAATTTGGTACGGTGTAAGAAATTTGTTGTAGATATTGTGTGACAATGTTGGGTGTGTTGCCGTGGTAGTATCCACTTGAATTTATGTGAGAGGTTTTTCTGTAATTTTGTGTTTTGATTCTTCATGATAAAAGCTCTTCTTTCTTGAATCTTCGTGTAATTTAGGGGGGAAATAGTTTTTGGTGAATAGTGTCATTTCGGGTAGGTGTTGAATGTTGTAAGGAACTGTGTGCAGTCTGTTCTGTTGTTATGTGAATAATTAGTTTTTATATGGAGGATATGTGGTATAGGTTATTCTGCCATTTTTAAATATACATAGGCTTCTTTATAAATGTCATCATTTTCAGCTACAAATTACCTCATTTATCGTTGTTTATATTTAACAACATGTAACAGCTGCGTTCAAGTCTACATCATTTGAATGTATTCTATGGAGAATAAATAATTGGTATCGCACCTGATTAGTGTATCAGTTGTCCGCCTCCGTAGTCCACTGGACCGCATAGTGCGTTGACACGCAGGGGGCCCGGCTTAGTCTCCCGGTCGTCTCGGCACTTTTCTTCGGTCGGGAACTGCGTGCTAGTGCCATTATCATCTTAGGCATGCATGTCGCCCGTATGGAGACACCTGAATGGACTTGCACCATCCTGGCTGGACGCAATCTCAGCTGGGATGTAATGGCTAAAAATTCCACATGTTCATCATCATCAGTGTCTCTGTTACAGTTTCCAATATAGGTTTAGTATTTGTTTTGCTTCCTGTTCCATTTACTGAAAAATATAAAATGCAACATTTAAATGCTTTTCTTTCATCGTGTAGCTGAATCTCATAATCGAGTGGTTAAAATCTACCATGGATATTACTTTCTCTCAGCTGTTATCATTCTTTAACTGTTCTTAGAAGTTTCAATACTGATTGACCAATTACAATATTTGTCATTTATGGTATTGCAAGAGGATGTTCCCCAACAACACATGTTATCAGCGTCTTTGCTCGATTGGGATATTTTTGTTCTAGTAGGTGTCACCACCATTTGTAGATTAATTTCTGCTTGGAGCTAATGGCTTTGTAGGTCTCCGTGACCATCCCATGTCCTCCGTTTTATGTAAATTTTCTGTGTTATCATGTGTAGTTGAATGATGGGGTGTATTGTGTTAAAAGTGACTCGTGTGGGGGGGAGATCATCTTTCTTCTGATAGTGAAACCTTCATTCTTGATTCTTCATGTAATTGAGTCATTTAGTAATTCAAAATTGGTTAGTCATAAGATATTTGTCGTAGAGAATGTGTGAGAATGTTGGGTGTGTTTCGTGGTAGTATCCACGTGTGTTGTTGTGAGAGATTTTACTGTACAGTGTATTTTTGTTTTGCTTCTTCATGACAAAACATCTTCTATCTTGAGTCTTCATGTAAATTTAAGGGGGTTAATAAGATTGCAATGAATTGTGTGTTTATTGGTTGGGTGCTGAGCATGGTATGGATCTGTAGGCAATCTTTTCTGTTACGTGAATTTTGTGTTTGTATATGGAGGACATGAGGTATAAGGTTATTTAGCCATTTATAAATAGTGCATTTGTTTCTTTCGATCACTCTTCCTTTCAGCAACATGTTAGTTTGCTTACTATTGTTTCTATGTTTAGCAACATTCAGCTCCATTCTGATACATATCTTTTCCTTTACGTGCTAGTTTTCGTCCGCCCCGAGTGCTTTATTTCCTCAGTACCCTCCGTTTTTGGAGAGCTTTCCCCTATCCGCCACCTGGGGAGGCGCCCGATGGGGGACTAGCAAACCCCACACGGGAAAAAATGATAGCATTCTGATCATTTTTGGCTATATTCTAGCTCAGTTATCACTGTCACAATATTTAGAAAGATTGAGCTCATTTCAACCCAATGTCAATGGAATGTATGCTATGGATAATAAGTAATTTGTATTGCACTTTTGTTGTGCATTAGCTATCATATGCTGTCTCATATTTACAATCTTGTATGCATTCTTCTGCTTTAACTGAATAATATGATAGCAAGGTTGAAGTCAGTTTTTGTTAATTCTATTAGCAAATCATAGTATGAGACTGAATACCTCATACATGAACATTTCTCTCAGTCATTATTAGTATTTCATTAACTGTTCCATGCCGTTTCATTGCCCTTATGCTGTTTCTCATATTTCAGACTGGAAGTGCCAGTTTAGAAACCACTTAGGGGAACAACATGTCTGCTCATATGGAACATAGGCATACTCATTCTGGTAGGTGTCACCACCATATGTAAATTAATATCTGCTTGCAGCTAATGGCTTTGTAGGTCTCAGTGACCATACTATATCCTCCATTTATGTAAATTGTCTGTGTTATCACATTGAGTTGACGATTGTTTGTGTTGTCTTAAGTGTCACTTTTGTGAGGGTACACCTTCTTTCTTGTGATTGTGAAATCTTCTTTTTTGATTCTTCATGTAGTTGATTTATGTAGCAGTTGAAAATTGGTACGGTGTAAGAAATTTGTTATTTAGAGATTGTGTCAGATGTTTGGATGTGCTTCCGTGGCAAAAGCCACTTGTGTTGATGTGACAGTATATGCTGTACAGTACATTTGTGTTTTGATTCTTCTTGCTAGAACTTCTTCTTTCTTGAATCTTCATGTAATTTGGTACAGTGTAAGAAATTTGTTATAGATATTGTGTGACAATGTTGGATGTGTTGGCGTGGTAGTATCCACTTGAATTGATGTGAGAGGATTTTCTGTGATTTTGTGTTTTGATTCTTCGTGATGAAACCTCTTCTTTCTTGACTCTTCATGTAATATAGGGGAGGAAATAGTTTTTCTGAATAGTTTCATTGTCGGGTAGGTGTTGAATGTTGTAAGGAGCAGTATGCACTCTGTTCTGTTGTTATGTGAATTCTAAGTTTTTTATGGAGGATATGTTGTATAAGTTTTTCTGCCATTTTTAAATAGTGCATAGCTTTCTTTATCAATCTAATCATTACAGTTACTTATTAGCTCGATTATCACTGTCTGCATATTTTTCAACATTTCCCTCTGTACAGTGGAACATGATTCATAATGTATGCTATGCATAAGAAATATTTATTATTGACTTGAACAGTGCATTAGTTGTAGTTTGCAGTTTCCGATTTTCCATCTTGTGTGTTCACTATTTAATATATGTAATTATACAATAGCATCACACAAACATTTTTGTTTTTAAATTTATTGTCTTGCCATATGGCTCTATCAGTGTGATTACTTCAACCATGACAATTGTTTGACACATGATTTCTATCTTATCAACTGTGGACACTAATTTTTTAGTGTTATTCTATCTACAATACTTGTCATAATTTGTACTTTAAGTGCCAATTCTGACATTACTACGATTAGCAGCATGTTTGCTCTTGTGTTGTATGCCCATACCAGTCAGTGTCACCACCATATGTAAATTAATATCTGCTTGAAGCTAATGGCTTTGTAGGTCTCGGTGACCATACCATATCCCCAATTATGTAAATTGTCTGTGTTATCACGTTGAGTTGAATGATTGTTTGTGTTGTATTAAGAGTTACATTTGTGAGGGTACTTCTTCTTTCTTGTGATTGCGAAATCTTCTTTCTTGATTCTTCATGTAGTTGATCTATGTAGCTGTTGAAAAATGGTACAGTGTAAGAAATTTGTTAAAGAGATTTGTGATGTTTGGATGTGTTTCCGTGGCAGCAGCCATTGTGTTGTTGTGACAGTATATGCTGTACAGTAAATTTGTGTTTGGATTCTTCTTGATACAACATCTTCTTTCTTGAATCTTCATGTAATTTGGTACGGTGTAAGAAATTTGTTGTAGATATTGTGTGACAATGCTGGGTGTGTTGGCGTGGTAGTATCCACTTGAATTTATGTGAGAGGTTTTTCTGTAATTTTGTGTTTTGATTCTTCATGATAAAAGCTCTTCTTTCTTGAATCTTCGTGTAATTTAGGGGGGAAATAGTTTTTGGTGAATAGTGTCATTTCGGGTAGGTGTTGAATGTTGTAAGGAACTGTGTGCAATCTGTTCTGTTGTTATGTGAATAATTAGTTTTTATAAGGAGGATATGTGGTATAGGTTATTCTGCCATTTATAAATATACATAGGCTTCTTTATAAATGTCATCAATTTCAGCTACAAATTAGCTCATTTATCGTTGTTTATATTTAACAACATTTAACAGCTGCGTTCAAGTCTACATCATTTGAATGTATTCTATGGAAAATAAATAATTGGTATCGCACCTGATTAGTGTATCAGTTGTCCGCCTCCGTAGTCCACTGGACTGCATAGTGCGTTTACACGCAGGGGGCCCGGCTTAGTCTCTCGGTCGTCTCGGCACTTTTCTTCGCTCGTGAACTGCGTGCTAGTGCCATTATCATCTTAGGCATGCATGTCGCCCCTATGGAGACACTTGAATGGACTTGCATCATCCTGGCTGGACGCATTCTCAGCTGGGATGTAATGGCTAAAAATTCCACATGTTCATCATCATCAGTGTCTCTGTTACAGTTTCCAATATAGGTTTAGAATTTGTTTTGCTTCCTGTTCCATTTACTGAAAAATATAAAATGCAACATTTAAATGCTCTTCTTTCATCGTGTAGCTGAATCTCATTATCGAGTGGTTAAAATCTCCCATGGATATTACTTTCTCTCAGCTGTTATCATTCTTTAACTGTTCTTAGAAGTTTCAATACTGATTGACCAATTACAATATTTGTCATTTATGGTATTGCAAGAGGATGTTCCCCAAAAACACATGTTATCAGCGTCTTTGCTCGATTGGGATATTTTTGTTCTAGTAGGTGTCACCACCATTTGTAGATTAATTTCTGCTTGGAGCTAATGGCTTTGTAGGTCTCCGTGACCGTCCCATGTCCTCCGTTTTATGTAAATTTTCTGTGTTATCATGTGTAGTTGAATGATGGTGTGTATTGTGTTAAAAGTGACTCGTGTGGGGGGGAGATCATCTTTCTTCTGATAGTGAAACCTTCATTCTTGATTCTTCATGTAATTGAGTTATTTAGTAATTCAAAATTGGTTAGTCGTAAGATATTTGTCGTAGAGAATGTGTGAGAATGTTGGGTGTGTTTCGTGGTAGTATCCACGTGTGTTGTTGTGAGAGAGTTTACTGTACAGTGTATTTTTGTTTTGCTTCTTCATGACAAAACATCTTCTATCTTGAGTCTTCATGTAAATTTAAGGGGTTAATAAGATTGCAATGAATTGTGTGTTTATTGGTTGGGTGCTGAGCATGGTATGGATCTGTAGGCAATCTTTTCTGTTACGTGAATTTTGTGTTTGTATATGGAGGACATGAGGTATAAGGTTATTTAGCCATTTATAAATAGTGCATTTGTTTCTTTCGATCACTCTTCCTTTCAGCAACATGTTAGTTTGCTTACTATTGTGTCTATGTTTAGCAACATTCAGCTCCATTCTGATACATATCTTTTCCTTTACGTGCTAGTTTTGGTCCGCCCCGAGTGCTTTATTTCCTCAGTACCCTCCGTTTTTGGAGAGCTTTCCCCTATCCGCCACCTGGGGAGGCGCCCGATGGGGGACTAGCAAACCCCAACGGGAAAAAATGATAGCATTCTGATCATTTTTGGCTATATTCTAGCTCAGTTATCACTGTCACAATATTTAGAAAGATTGAGCTCATTTCAACCCAATGTCAATGGAATGTATGCTATGGATAATAAGTAATTTGTATTGCACTTTTGTTGTGCATTAGCTATCATATGCTGTCTCATATTTACAATCTTGTATGCATTCTTCTGCTTTAACTGAATAATATGATAGCAAGGTTGAAGTCAGTTTTTGTTAATTCTATTAGCAAATCATAGTATGAGACTGAATACCTCATACATGAACATTTCTCTCAGTCATTATTAGTATTTCATTAACTGTTCCATGCCGTTTCATTGCCCTTATGCTGTTTCTCATATTTCAGACTGGATGTGCCAGTTTAGAAACCACTTAGGGGAACAACATGTCTGCTCATATGGAACATAGGCATACTCATTCTGGTAGGTGTCACCACCATATGTAAATTAATATCTGCTTGCAGCTAATGGCTTTGTAGGTCTCAGTGACCATACTATATCCTCCATTTATGTAAATTGTCTGTGTTATCACATTGAGTTGACGATTGTTTGTGTTGTCTTAAGTGTCACTTTTGTGAGGGTACACCTTCTTTCTTGTGATTGTGAAATCTTCTTTTTTGATTCTTCATGTAGTTGATTTATGTAGCAGTTGAAAATTGGTACGGTGTAAGAAATTTGTTATTTAGAGATTGTGTCAGATGTTTGGATGTGCTTCCGTGGCAAAAGCCACTTGTGTTGGTGTGACAGTATATGCTGTACAGTACATTTGTGTTTTGATTCTTCTTGCTAGAACATCTTCTTTCTTGAATCTTCATGTAATTTGGTACAGTGTAAGAAATTTGTTATAGATATTGTGTGACAATGTTGGATGTGTTGGCGTGGTAGTATCCACTTGAATTGATGTGAGAGGATTTTCTGTGATTTTGTGTTTTGATTCTTCGTGATGAAACCTCTTCTTTCTTGACTCTTCATGTAATATAGGGGAGGAAATAGTTTTTCTGAATAGTTTCATTGTCGGGTAGGTGTTGAATGTTGTAAGGAGCAGTATGCACTCTGTTCTGTTGTTATGTGAATTCTAAGTTTTTTATGGAGGATATGTTGTATAAGTTTTTCTGCCATTTTTAAATAGTGCATAGCTTTCTTTATCAATCTAATCATTACAGTTACTTATTAGCTCGATTATCACTGTCTGCATATTTTTCAACATTTCCCTCTGTACAGTGGAACATGATTCATAATGTATGCTATGCATAAGAAATATTTATTATTGACTTGAACAGTGCATTAGTTGTAGTTTCCAGTTTCCGATTTTCCATCTTGTGTGTTCACTATTTAATATATGTAATTATACAATAGCATCACACAAACATTTTTGTTTTTAAATTTATTGTCTTGCCATATGGCTCTATCAGTGTGATTACTTCAACCATGACAATTGTTTGACACATGATTTCTATCTTATCAACTGTGGACACTAATTTTTTAGTGTTATTCTATCTACAATACTTGTCATAATTTGTACTTTAAGTGCCAATTCTGACATTACTACGATTAGCAGCATGTTTGCTCTTGTGTTGTATGCCCATACCAGTCAGTGTCACCACCATATGTAAATTAATATCTGCTTGAAGCTAATGGCTTTGTAGGTTTGGTGACCATACCATATCCTCCATTTATGTAAATTGTCTGTGTTATCACGTTGAGTTGAATGATTGTTTGTGTGGTATTAAGAGTTACATTTGTGAGGGTACATCTTCTTTCTTGTGATTGCGAAATCTTCTTTCTTGATTCTTCATGTAGTTGATCTATGTAGCAGTTGAAAAATGGTACAGTGTAAGAAATTTGTTAAAGAGATTTGTGATGTTTGGATGTGTTTCCGTGGCAGCAGCCATTGTGTTGTTGTGACAGTATATGCTGTACAGTAAATTTGTGTTTGGATTCTTCTTGATACAACATCTTCTTTCTTGAATCTTCATGTAATTTGGTACGGTGTAAGAAATTGGTTGTAGATATTGTGTGACAATGTTGGGTGTGTTGGCGTGGTAGTATCCACTTGAATTTATGTGAGAGGTTTTTCTGTAATTTTGTGTTTTGATTCTTCATGATAAAAGCTCTTCTTTCTTGAATCTTCGTGTAATTTAGGGGGGAAATAGTTTTTGGTGAATAGTGTCATTTCGGGTAGGTGTTGAATGTTGTAAGGAACTGTGTGCAATCTGTTGTGTTGTTATGTGAATAATTAGTTTTTATAAGGAGGATATGTGGTATAGGTTATTCTGCCATTTTTAAATATACATAGGCTTCTTTATAAATGTCATCATTTTCAGCTACAAATTAGCTCATTTATCGTTGTTTATATTTAACAACATTTAACAGCTGCGTTCAAGTCTACATCATTTGAATGTATTCTATGGAAAATAAATAATTGGTATCGCACCTGATTAGTGTATCAGTTGTCCGCCTTTGTAGTCCACTGGACTGCATAGTGCGTTGACACGCAGGGGGCCCGGCTTAGTCTCCCGGTCGTCTCGGCACTTTTCTTCGGTCGGGAACTGCGTGCTAGTGCCATTATCATCTTAGGCATGCATGTCGCCCGTATGGAGACACCTGAATGGACTTGCACCATCCTGGCTGGACGCAATCTCAGCTGGGATGTAATGGCTAAAAATTCCACATGTTCATCATCATCAGTGTCTCTGTTACAGTTTCCAATATAGGTTTAGTATTTGTTTTGCTTCCTGTTCCATTTACTGAAAAATATAAAATGCAACATTTAAATGCTTTTCTTTCATCGTGTAGCTGAATCTCATAATCGAGTGGTTAAAATCTCCCATGGATATTACTTTCTCTCAGCTGTTATCATTCTTTAACTGTTCTTAGAAGTTTCAATACTGATTGACCAATTACAATATTTGTCATTTATGGTATTGCAAGAGGATGTTCCCCAAAAACACATGTTATCAGCGTCTTTGCTCGATTGGGATATTTTTGTTCTAGTAGGTGTCACCACCATTTGTAGATTAATTTCTGCTTGGAGCAAATGGCTTTGTAGGTCTCCGTGACCATTCCATGTCCTCCGTTTTATGTAAATTTTCTGTGTTATCATGTGTAGTTGAATGATGGGGTGTATTGTGTTAAAAGTGACTCGTGTGGGGGGGAGATCATCTTTCTTCTGATAGTGAAACCTTCATTCTTGATTCTTCATGTAATTGAGTTATTTAGTAATTCAAAATTGGTTAGTCGTAAGATATTTGTCGTAGAGAATGTGTGAGAATGTTGGGTGTGTTTCGTGGTAGTATCCACGTGTGTTGTTGTGAGAGATTTTACTGTACAGTGTATTTTTGTTTTGCTTCTTCATGACAAAACATCTTCTATCTTGAGTCTTCATGTAAATTTAAGGGGGTTAATAAGATTGCAATGAATTGTGTGTTTATTGGTTGGGTGCTGAGCATGGTATGGATCTGTAGGCAATCTTTTCTGTTGCGTGAATTTTGTGTTTGTATATGGAGGACATGAGGTATAAGGTTATTTAGCCATTTATAAATAGTGAATTTGTTTCTTTCGATCACTCTTCCTTTCAGCAACATGTTAGTTTGCTTACTATTGTGTCTATGTTAAGCAACATTCAGCTCCATTCTGATACATATCTTTTCTATTACGTGCTAGTTTTGGTCCGCCCCGAGTGCTTTATTTCCTCGGTACCCTCCGTTTTTGGAGAGCTTTCCCCTATCCGCCACCTGGGGAGGCGCCCGATGGGGGACTAGCAAACCCCACACGGGAAAAAATGATAGCATTCTGATCATTTTTGGCTATATTCTAGCTCAGTTATCACTGTCACAATATTTAGAAAGATTGCGCTCATTTCAACCCAATGTCAATGGAATGTATGCTATGGATAATAAGTAATTTGTATTGCACTTTTGTTGTGCATTAGCTATCATATGCTGTCTCATATTTACAATCTTGTATGCATTCTTCTGCTTTAACTGAATAATATGATAGCAAGGTTGAAGTCAGTTTTTGTTAATTCTGTTAGCAAATCATAGTATGAGACTGAATACCTCATACATGAACATTTCTTTCAGTCATTATTAGTATTTCATTAACTGTTCCATGCCGTTTCATTGCCCTTATGCTGTTTCTCATATTTCAGACTGGATGTGCCAGTTTAGAAACCACTTAGGGGAACAACATGTCTGCTCATATGGAACATAGGCATACTCATTCTGGTAGGTGTCACCACCATATGTAAATTAATATCTGCTTGCAGCTAATGGCTTTGTAGGTCTCAGTGACCATACTATATCCTCCATTTATGTAAATTGTCTGTGTTATCACGTTGAGTTGTCGATTGTTTGTGTTGTCTTAAGTGTCACTTTTGTGAGGGTACATCTTCTTTCTTGTGATTGTGAAATCTTCTTTCTTGATTCTTCATGTAGTTGATTTATGTAGCAGTTGAAAATTGGTACGGTGTAAGAAATTTGTTATTTAGAGATTGTGTCAGATGTTTGGATGTGCTTCCGTGGCAAAAGCCACTTGTGTTGGTGTGACAGTATATGCTGTACAGTACATTTGTCTTTTGATTCTTCTTGCTAGAACATCTTTCTTGAATCTTCATGTAATTTGGTACAGTGTAAGAAATTTGTTATAGATATTGTGTGACAATGTTGGATGTGTTGGCGTGGTAGTATCGACTTGAATTGATGTGAGAGGATTTTCTGTGATTTTGTGTTTTGATTCTTCGTGATGAAACCTCTTCTTTCTTGACTCTTCATGTAATATAGGGGAGGAAATAGTTTTTCTGAATAGTTTCATTGTCGGGTAGGTGTTGAATGTTGTAAGGAGCAGTATGCACTCTGTTCTGCTGTTATGTGAATTCTAAGTTTTTTATGGAGGATAAGTTGTATAAGTTTTTCTGCCATTTTTAAATAGTGCATAGCTTTCTTTATCAATCTAATCATTACAGTTACTTATTAGCTCGATTATCACTGTCTGCATAATTTTCAACATTTCCCTCTGTACAGTGGAACATGATTCATAATGTATGCTATGCATAAGAAATATTTATTATTGACTTGGACAGTGCATTAGTTGTAGTTTCCAGTTTCCGATTTTCCATCTTGTGTGTTCACTATTTAATATATGTAATTATACAATAGCATCACACAAACTTTTTATTTTTATTTTTTTTATTTATTGTCTTGCCATATGGCTCTATCAGTGTGATTACTTCAACCATGACAATTGTTTGACACATGATTTCTATCTTATCAACTGTGGACACTAATTTTTTAGTGTTATTCTATCTACAATACTTGTCATAATTTGTACTTTAAGTGCCAATTCTGACATTACTACGATTAGCAGCATGTTTGCTCTTGTGTTGTATGCCCATACCAGTCAGTGTCACCACCATATGTAAATTAATATCTGCTTGAAGCTAATGGCTTTGTAGGTCTCGGTGACCATACCATATCCTCCATTTATGTAAATTGTCTGTGTTATCACGTTGAGTTGAATGATTGTTTGTGTTGTATTAAGAGTTACATTTGTGAGGGTACATCTTCTTTCTTGTGATTGTGAAATCTTCTTTCTTGATTCTTCATGTAGTTGATCTATGTAGCAGTTGAAAAATGGTACGGTGTAAGAAATTTGTTAAAGAGATTTGTGATGTTTGGATGTGTTTCCGTGGCAGCAGCCATTGTGTTGTTGTGACAGTATATGCTGTACAGTAAATTTGTGTTTGGATTCTTCTTGATACAACATCTTCTTTCTTGAATCTTCATGTAATTTGGTACGGTGTAAGAAATTTGTTGTAGATATTGTGTGACAATGCTGGGTGTGTTGGCGTGGTAGTATCCACTTGAATTTATGTGAGAGGTTTTTCTGTAATTTTGTGTTTTGATTCTTCATGATAAAAGCTCTTCTTTCTTGAATCTTCGTGTAATTTAGGGGGGAAATAGTTTTTGGTGAATAGTGTCATTTCGGGTAGGTGTTGAATGTTGTAAGGAACTGTGTGCAATCTGTTCTGTTGTTATGTGAATAATTAGTTTTTATAAGGAGGATATGTGGTATAGGTTATTCTGCCATTTTTAAATATACATAGGCTTCTTTATAAATGTCATCATTTTCAGCTACAAATTAGCTCATTTATCGTTGTTTATATTTAACAACATTTAACAGCTGCGTTCAAGTCTACATCATTTGAATGTATTCTATGGAAAATAAATAATTGGTATCGCACCTGATTAGTGTATCAGTTGTCCGCCTCCGTAGTCCACTGGACTGCATAGTGCGTTGACACGCAGGGGGCCCGGCTTAGTCTCCCGGTCGTCTCGGCACTTTTCTTCGGTCGGGAACTGCGTGCTAGTGCCATTATCATCTTAGGCATGCATGTCGCCCGTATGGAGACACCTGAATGGACTTGCACCATCCTGGCTGGATGCAATCTCAGCTGGGATGTAATGGCTAAAAATTCCACATGTTCATCATCATCAGTGTCTCTGTTACAGTTTCCAATATAGGTTTAGTATTTGTTTTGCTTCCTGTTCCATTTACTGAAAAATATAAAATGCAACATTTAAATGCTTTTCTTTCATCGTGTAGCTGAATCTCATAATCGAGTGGTTAAAATCTCCCATGGATATTACTTTCTCTCAGCTGTTATCATTTTTTAACTGTTCTTAGAAGTTTCAATACTGATTGACCAATTACAATATTTGTCATTTATGGTATTGCAAGAGGATGTTCCCCAAAAACACATGTTATCAGCGTCTTTGCTCGATTGGGATATTTTTGTTCTAGTAGGTGTCACCACCATTTGTAGATTAATTTCTGCTTGGAGCAAATGGCTTTGTAGGTCTCCGTGACCATCCCATGTCCTCCGTTTTATGTAAATTTTCTGTGTTATCATGTGTAGTTGAATGATGGTGTGTATTGTGTTAAAAGTGACTCGTGGGGGGGGGGGGGGAGATCATCTTTCTTCTGATAGTGAAACCTTCATTCTTGATTCTTCATGTAATTGAGTTATTTAGTAATTCAAAATTGGTTAGTCGTGAGATATTTGGCGTAGAGAATGTGTGAGAATGTTGGGTGTGTTTCGTGGTAGTATCCACGTGTGTTGTTGTGAGAGATTTTACTGTACAGTGTATTTTTGTTTTGCTTCTTCATGACAAAACATCTTCTATCTTGAGTCTTCATGTAAATTTAGGGGGGTTAATAAGATTGCAATGAATTGTGTGTTTATTGGTTGGGTGCTGAGCATGGTATGGATCTGTAGGCAATCTTTTCTGTTGCGTAAATTTTGTGTTTGTATATGGAGGACATGAGGTATAAGGTTATTTAGCCATTTATAAATAGTGCATTTGTTTCTTTCGATCACTCTTCCTTTCAGCAACATGTTAGTTTGCTTACTATTGTGTCTATGTTTAGCAACATTCAGCTCCATTCTGATACATATCTTTTCCTTTACGTGCTAGTTTTGGTCCGCCCCGAGTGCTTTATTTCCTCAGTACCCTCCGTTTTTGGAGAGCTTTCCCCTATCCGCCACCTGGGGAGGCGCCCGATG